>CAMRHE010000015.1:10412500-11612500 GCA_947044405.1 Leptodactylus fallax | reverse complement strand
AAACTGGTGGCAGATGAAGGGGGACATGAAACTGGGGGCAGATGAGGGGGGCATTAAACTGGGGGCAGATGAGGGGGGCATTAAACTGGGGGCAGATGAAGGGGGACATTAATCTGGGGGCAGATGCAGGGGTGACATTAAACTGGAGGCAGATGAAGGGGGCATTAAACTGGTGGAAGATGGAGGGGGCATTAAACTGGGGGGGAGATTAAGAGGGACATTAAACTGGGGACAGCTGGATGGGGACATTAAGCAATGTGGGTCACTGGACAGAGAAATTAAGCTGGAGGCAACTAGAGGAGGACATTAAACCATGGGAGTAGCTGGAGTGGGACATTTCCGCTTCTAGTTGCCCCCAGTTTAATGTCACCCTCCAGCTACTCCTATGGTTTAATGTTCCCCTCCAGCTGCCCCAGTTTAATGTCCCCCTCTAGTTGCCCCCATTTTATTGTCTCGCTCCAGCTGCCATTAATTTATTGCCCCCTCCAACTACCCCCACTGTTTAATGTCATCCTCCAGCTGCCTCATTTTCATATCCCCCTCTAGTTTCCACCAGTTTAAACTGGGGCACCAGGAGAGGGACTTAATACTGTGGGGCAATTCAAGGGGAACATTATAAAGTGGAGGCATATAATGTTAGGGTGACTGTAGGAGCATTATACTGTGTGGGGGCACAAAGAAAAATGGATGAGAATGGGCGGGGTCAACATAGAAGCGGGTGGAGCTAAATTTGCCGTGGCACACACAGCACGCCGCACATTTTGTCCCTCTTTCTGTTCTTTGAAAGTTGGGAGGTATGATGTTACTGTAATGATCTGCGCCCATTGCAATCCTAGCAAACACAGCCATCGGATTGCCTCTGGTGAAAAACACTATGCGGTTTTCTGACTTTATATGCTGCTGTGTGATTCCTTCTATTGCTACACCTGATCCATCCCATAGGGCAAGTGTGCCCTTCCTGCCTGTGACCTGAAGGCCTAACTAGCTCATCTGTGGGTCTTTCCTAAGCCAATCCCTGGATGCCCCCTCCTATTTATTCCTGTTCTGTCCATAGCACGGGGGCTGAGCAATGTGCTATGTGTTTTTTTTGGGGGTGTCCTATTCCTGATCTGCATGCATGCTTATGTTTTGTCTGTTATTCTGGTGTGTCTATCTGCCTTGTCTATATTTGGCTTCTTGGTACCTGTCTTTGTCATGTCTTGATCCCTGTCTGATTTTAGCCTGCTTATCTGTTTGTCTTGTTTTAACCTCTGTGGTTTTATGCACTTTGTCCTGTTTCTGTGGTGTTCTGCACTACAGTTGCTACTATACCAGGACCACCTCAGAAGCCTGGTGGACTACCTACAGTGAAGTCCAGATCCCAGTGTGGGGGTTAAAGTGTGAGTACCGGGGAGGGATAAGGCCCTTGTGGTAGCCCCAAGCCAAACCCCTTTGGTAGCACAGCAGGTCCACAATCTGCAGCCCATGACAGTTCTAGTAACTTATGCTAGGTTCACATCTGCATTCGGATTAACGTTCTTCAGGTCTGCTTGGGGACCCGAAAAAAAAACTAGAAACCCAATCCGCTTAAAAAGCAGTTACCCCTGGAAACCCGCAGACTTTTCTCTTCGCCTTTTTCAAGTGGAATGGGGGATGGAATCTCTGAACGGGCACCGAGCACTGGTGTGAATCCAGTCTTAAAGGGGTTGTCCAGGATAAAATAAAAATTGACCCCTAAACTAAACCTCCTCCCCCTGCCTAACTTCTAATTTACTTGTATTAAAATAAAATCTTGTGACTGCCCCAGGCACACTTTGTGATAATCTGATGACGTTCCGTTTTGCCATTTTCAAAACAAAGTGTCACCACTACTTCCCCCCCACCCCATCATACTTAAGTATCTTCCTCTTCAGGAATGGCTCCTCCCTTCTTACTTTCTGCCAGTGCTTGCGCAGTCTGGAGGTGCCTGCAACACATGCGCAGTAGAGATGGCACTCCATCTCTAAGGTGCAGGCATCAGATGTACTTCCGGTCTGTGTACGCACTTGCAGAGAGGAAGAGAGGCGTCTCCAGCCTGCGCACAGTGAAATAAAAGGAGGAGCTGTCTCTCAGAGAGGAACACAGGTAAGTATGAGGCAGTGGGGGGGTGGGCTGAGTTAGTTAGTTGGTAAGGGCTAGTAGTGGACGGGAGTGAGAGAGGAGGGGGGCAGTGAGAGGGAGGTAGCGTGGAAGGTACACAGGAAGCTACACAGCAGGAAGCTACACCATGTAAACAAATGCAGAAGATGCCATTAGCTCCCAGAGAAACTCAGAAATCACTCAAAACACTGCTAAAGGTATATGGATGTACTTATTAACCCATTAATACCACTAACAGACCTTTTTTAAAAAAATATTTTTTTGCCTGGAAAACCCCTTTAATGAGCAATGTATCTAAGGACAGGATGTTTATGTTCCTGAAGGTCAAAGTTTTTTG
Source organism: Leptodactylus fallax (assembly GCA_947044405.1). Classification (NCBI taxonomy): domain Eukaryota; kingdom Metazoa; phylum Chordata; class Amphibia; order Anura; family Leptodactylidae; genus Leptodactylus; species Leptodactylus fallax. The sequence goes on along the minus strand of CAMRHE010000015.1, from coordinate 11,610,045 downwards.
TTGTATGAAAATATTTTAGCTTATCTTTTGAATTTAGAATTCTGAATCTAAATTTTGAATGATTTTTATTGTTGGACATATAAGAAACAATTATTAAAATTTGCTTTATATATTTCTATACAATAAAACAGAGTGACAATTCACCATGCAGTAGCTGAATATGAAATATCTGTGCAGTCAGTAAGTCATTCCAGGCATATATAGATAAATGAGGGATTTTTATCAGGAGTGTTAACATTCATGTATTAGGAGGTAAAAAGAGAAAACAATTTCTCTGAGGCTTTGAAGACAGGAGTGATGATGTATAGAACAAAGGAGTGTTAACAGGCCCCTTTAACATTTTGGATTAGATGCTGCTAAATTACAATTGTTTTAAGGCTATTTATATGAAAAAGATTTGTACACACCAAGGCACAAGAATTAACATTTGCCGGATGTTTCAATTTAGGTAACTGCTAGAACTACATTTCAGTACTCAGCAGCACTGACAGGACCCATGCTAAAAATATTAGAAGAAAGCAGTCTATCTATGGACTAGGACCCATGGCAGCGCATTATAGGCAGTACTATAGTACATTGTGTACCCACTGTTATTAGTCACTATTGATGGATGGGCATTACAATATGTCCAGAATCTATGGTTCCTATTACTGCATATGAGCAGTAATGAGTACTCTGTAATTAGCGGCAGAGTCATTAATAAAGTGTAACTAAACTTTCGGACAACTTTTGATTTCTGGCAGTATTTGTGTCATTAATAAAACATACTAACTTGCTTTTGGTGTCATACAGTGTTACAGTGCTATCTAAATTATTTCCAGAGATATCACTGGTTGAATACACAGTTGGGATTAGGATATTTATATGACACTGTATAATATTTATGCTATTATGATATCTATGTAAATAATTTAGATAGTGCTGTAACCTTAGTGTCATATGGAAGAAGAGAATCTCCTCTTTCATATGACACCAAAAGCAGAAATGACCCTCCCCTATCCTCACTTTCTCTACCTCTTACACAGCCCCATACTCCATATACAGTACCATTCAGTGAGAGGTAGAAACAGCTCTCAATACAAAAGCAAGGGAAAGAGTGAAAACATGCAGAATTTCACAGAAATGATCCAAAATTTGTTAATAAACTATATTACGAAATTTACTAATGGCACAAATACTGCCAGAAAATCAAAAGTTGTCTGAAAGTTTAGTTACACTTTAGGTTTAATAGAAAAAAAAAGTAATATTTAAAGGGGTTGTTCAGGATAAATGTATATTTTAATAAGGCCCCCCTCTAACTTTCTAAATTATATCTATTAACAGTTTTTCTTTGTTAAAGGGGTTTTCCGAGCAAAAAATGTTTTGTTTTTTTAAAAAAAAGGTCTGTTAGGGTTAATAAATGCACCCATATAGCTTTAGCAGTGTTTTGAATGATTTCTGGGTGTCTCTGGGAGCTCCTGGAATTTTCTGCATTTGTTTACATGGTTCAGCTTACTGCTATGTAACTTCCACACTAGATACCTCTCACCTCACTCCCCCTTCCTCTCTCTCTCCCTCCCTCCCATACACCCCCTCCCTGTCTCTCTAGCTATCCCACCCACAACTACTAGCCCTTCCTTACCTACTCAGCTAAATCCCCGACCCCATTATATACTTACCCCTCTTCCTTCCAGTCTTCCTCCTGCGGGACACCCATTCTTATTTTCTGACTGCTACAGTGCTGGCCAAAAGTATTAGCACCCCTGCAATTCTGTCAGATAATACTCAATTTCTTCCAGAAAATGATTGCAATCACAAATGCTTTGGTAATAATATCTTCATTTATTTTGCTTGCAATGAAAAAACACAAAAGAGAATGAAAAAAAAAGTCAAATCATTGATCATTTTACACAAAACTCCAAAAACGGGCCGGACAAAAGTATTGGCACCCTCAGCCTAATACTTGGTAGCACAACCTTTAGACAAAATAACTGCGAACAACCGCTTCCGGTAACCATCAATGAGTTTCTTACAATGCTCTGCTGGAATTTTAGACCATTCTTCTTTGGCCAATTTCTCCAGGTCCCTGAGATTTGAAGGGTGCCTTCTCCAAACTGCCATTTTGAGATCTCTCCACAGGTGTTCTATGGGATTCAGGTCTGGACTCATTGCTGGCCACTTTAGAAGTCTCCAGTGCTTTCTCTCAAACCATTTTCTAGTGCTTTTTGAAGTGTGTTTTGGGTCATTGTCCTGCTGGAAGACCCATGACCTCTGAGGGAGACCCAGCTTTCTCACACTGGGCCCTACATTATGCTGAAAAATTTGTTGGTAGTCTTTAGACTTCATAATGCCATGCACACGGTCAAGCAGTCCAGTGCCAGAGGCAGCAAAGCAACCCCAAAACATCATGGAACCTCCGCCATGTTTGACTGTAGGGACCGTGTTCTTTTCTTTGAAGGCCTCTTTTTTTTTCCTGTAAACTCTATGTTGATGCCTTTTCCCAAAAAGCTCTACTTTTGTCTCATCTGACCAGAGAACATTCTTCCAAAAAGTTTTTGGCTTTCTCAGGTAAGTTTTGGCAAACTCCAGCCTGGCTTTTTTATGTCTCTGGGTCAGAAGTGGGGTCTTCCTGGGTATCCTACCATAGAGTCCCTTTTCATTCAGACGCCGACGGATAGTACGGGCTGACACTGTTGTACCCTCCGACTGCAGGGCAGCTAGAACTTGCTTGGATGTTAGTCGAGGTTCTTTAGCCACCATCCGCACAATCTTTCGTTGAAATCTCTCGTCAATTTTTATTTTCCGTCCACATCTAGAGAGGTTAGCCACAGTGTCATGGGCTTTAAACTTCTTGATGACACTGCGCACGGTAGACACAGGAACATTCAGGTCTTTGGAGATGGACTTGAGATGGACTTGTAGCCTTGAGATTGCTCATGCTTCCTCTCAATTTTGCTTCTCAAGTCCTCAGACAGTTCTTTGGTCTTCTTTCGTTTCTCCATGCTCAATGTGGTACACACAAGGACACAGGACAGAGGTTGAGTCAACTTTAATCCATTTCAACTGGCTACAAGTGTGATTTAGTTATTGCCACCACCTGTTATATGCCACAGGTAAGTAACAGGTGCTGTTAATTACACAAATTAGAGAAGCATCACCTGATTTTTCAAATGGTGCCAATACTTTTGTCCACCCCCTTTTTTATGTTTGGTGTGGAATTATATCCAATTTGGCTTTTTGACAATTCTTTTTGTGGTTTTCCATTGATGACAAATTAAATGAAGATATTATTACCAAAGCATTTGTGATTGCAATCATTTTCTGGAAGAAATTGAGTATTATCTGACAGAATTGCAGGGGTGCCAATACTTTTGGCCAGCACTGTATAGACCCAGCGATGCTCTCTAGCTGACGATCCTCTACTGCGAAGGTCTCTGATGCTGCTCCCACGCCTGCGCAGTAGAGGTGGTTTATTGGCTGCACAGAGCAGTGCTGGGTCTATAGCGTGGGCAGACGTCACAGAGTAGCTCTCCCACAGGAAGAAGCCTGGAAGGAAGAAGATAGGTAAGTATGATGGAGTAGATGGTGGGGAGTAGTAGTGATGTTCCATTTCCGGAAACGGGGAAACAGATCTTCACCGGATAACCAGCAAAAACTATAAATTTTTGATAAATTATGTTATTTTGAAAGTAGGAGGGTGTTTAGATTAGTGTAGGGATTTCCAATTATCCCGGACAACCCCTTTAATGTTATAATGTAATATGTTTAGGTCATGTGACCTACATATTGCACCCCACAGCCCCATTATACTTACCTGTTCTTCCTGGCAGCTCTGGACCTGGGATGTCATCACATCACAAAGAGGAGGTGCCAGCCAGCCGACTCATTTAACTGTGCGGGGGCCACTCTGTAGCATTATGCTGAGTGGGGGCCACTGTGCAGCATCATACTGTGTGGAGGCCACTGTAGAGCATTATACTCTGCAGGGTCCACTGTGGAGCATTATACTGTGTGGAGGCCACTGTGGAGCATATTATACTGTGCGGGGCCACTATGGAGCATTATACTGTGCGGGGGCCCCTGTGGAGCATATTATACTGTGCAGATGCAACTGTGGAGCATTATACTGTGTGAGGGCCACTGTGGAGCATATTATACTGTGCGGGGGCCACTGTGGAACATCATACTGTGTGGGGCCACTGTGGAGCATATTATACTGTGCGGGGACCACTGTGGAGCATTATACTGTGCGGGAGCCACTGTGGAGCATTATACTGTGCGGGGGCCACTGTAGAGCATATTATACTGTGCAGGGGCCACTGTGGAGCATATTATACTGTGTTGGGAGCACTGTGGAGCATTATATACCATGTGGAGCATTATACTGTGGAAGAGGCTCAAAATTCCTGATGACAGCCCTGTAATGATGATACAATATTACAGCCAAAGGAGTCTAAAAATGGCTGCTGAGGGTGTAGTGGGCAGACTAGCTAGGGAACAGGGAGGGGGGAGTGAATGAGAATGGGAGGGGGAGTGAGTTAGTTCTGAGTGCAGCCCAAGGAATCATGGGAGTTGTAAGAAAGGCACGGAACAGGAAGATGCAGATGCAAACAAAAGCAGAGGATGCCAGGAGCTTCTAGAGAACCCAGAAATCACTCAAAACACTGCTAAAGGTATTTGGGTGCAGTTACTAACCTATTTATAGCATTAACAGACCTTGTTTGAAAATTCATTTTTTTTTCCCAGAAAACCCCTTTAATTTTAACCATGAGGACAGGCATTGACTAAGGCTGGATTTACACCAGCGTTCGGTTTCTGTTTGGGAATTCCGTCCCCCATTCTGCTTGAAAAATGCGGAGAGAAAGTCCTGCAAGCAGGAAGGCCCCATTATAGTCTATGGGGTCTGCAGGTTTCCACAGGTATCCACTTTTTAAGCGGATTGGTTTTCCGTTTTTCAGGTCCCCAAGAGGATCCAAAGAACGGAAACCCGAGCGCAGGTGTAAACCTAGCGTAAGGATTATATTACTATACTTATTATTATAGTATAACCCTTCAAATGAACAACCATTACTTTTATAGGAATAAACCAAAGCATTAAATATAAGGAAATTTTAACACTCTTAGCATAAATTTCTGTATTTACTTATATTTTTTTTTTGTGTGGAAGTTTACTGTATCCTTATTTTCCCTCCTGGAGTTAAAACAGATAGAGAGGTTCACACAGTCCCTCCAGATCAGCTCAGGACACATCTGGATGCAATGCAAGCACCAATCACCTCTGCCACATTGGTCTATTATGATAAATGTTGCTGGATGTATTCAGGGTTCTCAAGAACCTGTAGACTGATACAATCATGAACATACAACAGATACAATTTGTCAAGTTTTGCATTGGATTGTAAGTGTTGTCTCTGGGGTGATCAAACATTGGGTTTTTCATTTATTTCAGTGTAGCTTGCATCTTTAAAAATGTATTGAAAATATATTCAGAATTGAAGCCACCAGCAATAACTTTGAAGTATTATATTTAATATAGAGTGATATTACATATTAAATAGTGCTGTAATGGGGCCCAGAGAAGGAAGGTGGTTTAGGCAACCATTGCCCAGCACTCTGTATCTTCCAAATCATGTGTTTCATGGATACCCAATAGGCCCATAGTACTGGTCATAGACATTTATCAGCCCATTTTTAATGTACTATATCACACCTTTTTGTCCTCACATTTACTAGCCCAGTAGTTTATATCCCTTGATGAGTCCCAGCTATATCAGGATAAAATGAATATTGGGATAAGGCATTCTAGGGTAACTTTGTAAGGGCAAGTCTGAGACTGCCCTTGTAACGGTGTCAATACAGGTTTCAGGGTGAGCATACTAGGGTGAGCTAGGGAGAGTAAACAGAAATGTCAACTTGGTGACACCCAACCTGGTTGAGTACCCCAAAGTGTAAATGTACCCAATTGGACCCCACCTCCTAAGACCTAACCGTTTTCTATTTGATGGTAGGCTTTTTGTGTTTTCTATTGGTGGTCTTTCTTCTTCTTTTGCGTATTGGGCACAATTTTTAACTTTTTGATGGTGCGATATATTTTTATTATACTTATTGAAAGTTATGTTTTATTGAGATAGTCTTTTTGCATGCTGATTATTGGATACACTGGTTACTGGATCCATACCCAATTCACTTCAGAGTGCCTTTCACGTGGGGGAGTGGGTTCAGAGAATGCTATGAAAAAAATTTCCCAGACCATAATGCTTTCGCAACATGCTTATGTTCTGAAGCATAGATCCATAACATATCAAAAAGATAAATAAAACTTAACATTTAATATAATAGTTAAAAATTCAACAAGGTCCTAATTTGCATGTAAATAGACAAACAATCGGAACAATCTTACCGATTTGAACGATGGACTGTAGTGGGTCCAAATGAGGCAGGGATTGTACCAAAGGATGGGTATAAGGAACTGATAGAATCATAGGAGGAATATCTAGCTCTTTCCCTAATATCCAAAGGTATAAAGCTCCCGCCCTGACAAGGGCAGTCCCGAAGCTTGCCCTAAAAAAGTCCAATATGCACCTCCTCCCGACGCGTTTCACTACCCTGTAACGGGTGTGTGGCATCCCAGAGCTGGCTATGGCTGGGCTGAGGGTGATCTCTGTGCATTGTATTATTTCCTGTTGCTTCATAGCCTGTGTGACATAGCAGGGGGTCCTGAGTCTCACACAACACAGCGCCACCTAGGATTGAATAGTAACCAAATGTCCAATGGGAGGACATCGCCTGGGAAAAGGGGAGGAGTCAGCTGATCACTGGGTCCCCATGGTAACACCCCTGCAGGAAGGTCCTGCCGTGTGAGGAGTTAGAAGTGTGGAGTGTTAGGAGGAGGAGGTGAGGAGATAAGTGTGATGTCCTGTGAAGAAAGCAGTGAGTTTAGTGCAGGAATCTCAAGTCCTAGACAGGCCCAGGAAGGTTGGAGAGCTGACATACTCCAGCTATTCAGAAGATCCTGTCCCCTGTCTGCCTAGCCATCGCCCTGAAGGAAGTCAAGCATCATTATCTTGTCAGCATGAGACTGTGGAGAGAACATTCTGGAACACGTGCTCCATAGCAAGTATCACAGGATCCAGAGGCCAAGGCCAGACCTGTGGAATATCCTGCCACCCTGACTATTGCACCCCGAAACTCTGAGCTATCAGGACCACATAACGTGAGTGGGGAATATTATGTACTAGTATCATGGTGGGCATCCTCCTATGAGCCAAATAGGAGCCCAGACGCACCTTAGGGCTGTAACACTGAAGTATAAGGGCTAGGAACACCTTTCATCAAGTCTACCCTGCACCCCAGGACGTTGCTGTGTCACCAGGCGTACCCCGTTGTTTTGTATTGAGTAAACTGTTTAAGCATTTGTGCCTCCACACCCATGGAAGTAAAAGTTCAACTTTACAACCGTTTCTGTGTCTGACTCTGCACCGACAACATCAGGGCGCCCCAAACACCACCAGTCGGCACAGTATAATGGGAAGCGCCCCGGGGGAACAATCACCACCAGCATTTGTGCAGCCCCCTCATCACCGGTACCAGTGATGGTAACGTGGGACAGCACCAGCGCTGCGCGCTCGTGCCCAGAGACCGTGACAGGTCTGCGCTGTTTGCACCCCGCAATCCCAACTGCAGCGTTACTTTCCATCTGGTCACCGCAAGAAAAACTGGCGTCACGAACAGGATACGGGTGTGTGCCATTTTGAGAAAGTCGCCACGAAAAGTGCGCCAAATTGTCTCCAGAGCATCGGTCTTTATTGTGGACTTTGCTAAGATCAAGTTTATTCCCTGAGAGTTCTTGCCACAAAGAGGGGGGAGCCCTATACCCCTGAAGTAAGCCCTAAAGACTGTCCTCTCAGTGTGTTACAGCCCTGGAAGAGTTAAAACGCCCAGAACTTGTTTGCTGCGCCACATTGCTGTGTAAGAACGCCCACAAAGGGTTAACTGTACCTTGCAAAAGTGCGGGAGATTTTTAGCACTGCCCATGAGGCCAGGAGACCCATCTGCCGCCATCTTAGGAGAGCCCAGAATGCTGAGCGCAATGCTCCAGCGCACCCATACAAGAAAGTGAAAGGCGAACGTGCCAGCGCCATTTCTGACTGTCCGGTGCCGCATCACCGTCCCTGCTGTGCACCGCTGATCTCTGGTCCACGCTGCAGTTGCTGTCAGTGAGTACTGTGCCTCCCTGTCCTTGTCTTCAGTCCTCCCACGGCCCCAGCGAGTGTTTTCCGTGTACAGTGTCCGTGGGGAGTGCCACCATTAAAGAGGGGGAGCACACCGTCAGCCTGCATCACAGTGACTCTGTTAATAGCTACAGCATTCTTAAAGGGACAGCATTCCAAGTTGGAGTCTCCATTCCCTGCCAGCAAGCAGTTGAGTTTCTTAAAGAGACGGCGACCTAATTCCAGTCATACCTGCAAACAACATGACTGAGCAAAGTGACATTGTGCCATCTGTTTCTAGTGATCCAGCAGTGCCCATGGCGAGCAGCCTACCATTCTCCATGCCATTTTACCCTGGTGCACCATGGCTGCCGCGCTACAAAGGGGAGGCGCATACCCTCAGGGACTTTCGTGAGAAGATGCTGTCTCTCTTCCAGTTCTATCCTCTGAATACAGAACAGCAGATACAGATCCTGCTGGGCCAGCTTGAGGGTGCTGCAGCTAGGGAGGTCAAATCCTGGCCTGCCTCTGACAAAAGAACCCCTGGGCAAATTCTGGACAAACTGCAGGTGAACTTTGACGTGTGATCTGTCTCCGAGGTAAAGATGCGCTTCTTTTCCAGACGACAACTACCTGGTGAGACCCTGCGGGACTATGCTTTATCCCTCCAAGAGGCATTCAGAGCTGTGGTGCAAGTGGATCCACGTGAAAATGTGGCCTCTGATAAAATCTTGCTTGACCGCTTCATAGAAGGGGCGGGTACCACATTGCTCCAGAGTCAGTTGCGAATGCTTGCTGCACAACATCCCAGCATCACGTTTGCTGACTTCAAGGCCCTTGCCATCCAGGTCTTGGGACAGGAGCAGCCCCAGCCGAGCTCAGTCATCTGTGCTCCCTCACCTGGACCCTCAACAAGCATTGCTCCAGTTGTCCTGCCACTACCTCTGAGTACCTCACCTGCTGCCCAAACTGCGCAGACTACACCAGCAGACTCCAGAGATGACCTTCTGGCCCGAGTGGATCATCTGACCCATGCCATGGAACAGATCACCATCCGTCTAGATCATCTGACCCAGCCGTCTTCATCGTCCAGTGATCCTTTGCAAAGTCTCAACATCTCACCTGAGTCGCCACCCAGACGTCCGTCTTCAGTGAAACCTCCGCAGAGTGAGAGGCCATACTGTACCTATTGCCATAGATATGGACACACCAGGCCTCAGTGTTTTCAGTTAAACGGGCCACCCCCGAGGCAGCGGGCCGCCCCTCGGGAGGAAAGAAGAAGGGCCCAGGTGAATCTTCAGTGCCATTGTCACGCTTCGTCTCAGCCTGCCCACACATCACAATCCGGGTGAACGGCGTCCCTCTGACAGCGTTGGTGGACACTGGATCTCAGGTAACAACCCTGCGCAAGCAGGTGTTCCTTGAACATTGGGACTTAGGTGTGTTGAATAGAACACCTGACACATGGATAAATCTGTGTGCCAGCAATGGACAGCCCATACCACAGCAGGGTTATTGGGAACCCACTATCCAGATTGGGGACTTGAAACTGCCTAGACATGGTGTAATTGTCACTGATGTAGAGGATGATAGGTTTGCAGTTGTAATATTAGGCATGAATGTTTTACGCCATTGCTTTGCAGAAGTGTTGGATGCCTTGCATGCCTCTCTCCTTACAGCTTCTCCCAGTGACCAGCAGACCATTCAGCGGGCCATTCGTGTACTCAATGCCCAGCACAAGTTCGCCAACAAACAAGGTGAAATTGGTCGAGTCCGGATCCACGATACCCGTCCAGTAACCCTACAGCCTGGAACAGAAACTATGGTGTGGTGCCGTGCCCGTCCGGGCATAGAAAATCAGGACTACGAGGCCTTGCTACAACCCATACAGGTAGATGGCCAACCACTTGTCATGGCTGCCCGCAGCCTTGTCACAGTTTCCAATGGACGTGTTCCTGTCCGCTTAGTCAACTTGGGCGATGCTCCCGTGAACCTCCACAAGTTCCACTCTGTGGCCCTGCTACACCGGTTAGCACCAGAAGACATTCTCTCTGGTGATTCTACCGCCACACAGCGTTCCACCCAAGCTGCTGAGAACATTCAGAATGGAGCCACGAAGTCCTGGTGGGATGAATTGAACGTGGGAGACGCCAATACCCCTATAGAGCACATCAATGGGGTTCGCAATGTGGCCAAGCATTACCAACAGGCATTCAGCAAACACCCATTGGACTTTGGTAAGACCACGACCATACAACATCGCATTCTGACTGGCGACCACCATCCAATCAAGGAGCGTCACCGTCCAATACCACCAGCGATGTACCAACCGGTGAAAAAGTTGATCCAAGAGATGCGAGATGCTGATGTCATCCGGGAGAGTAACAGCCCCTGGGCAGCCCCGCTAGTCCTTGTCAAGAAGAAAGACGGAACCCTACGATTTTGTGTGGACTATCGTAAACTCAACAACGTCACGCACAAAGACGCATACCCATTGCCGCGGATTGAGGAATCTCTAACGGCTTTGGGATCAGCTACCTGTTTCTCGACCCTGGACTTAACCAGTGGATACTGGCAAGTCCCTATGGCGCCTGAAGATCGTGAAAAGACTGCGTTTACGACCCCGATGGGACTCTTTGAATTCAATAGTATGCCATTTGGGCTATGTAATGCCCCAGCCACATTCCAACGGCTTATGGAGAGGTGCCTCGGCCATGAGAATTTCCAGAGTGTGCTACTGTACCTGGACGATGTTATTGTATTCTCCCGGACATACCAAGAACACCTTCGTCACCTGTCCGAGGTATTCAAGGTACTTATACAGCACGGCCTAAAGGTGAAGCCCTCCAAGTGCTACCTGTTGAAACCCCAAGTTCACTACCTTGGGCATGTCGTGAGCGCCCAAGGCGTCCAACCTGATCCTGAAAAGATCACTGCAGTCCAGAACTGGCGAAGACCAACTACCGTCAAAGAAGTCCGAAGCTTCCTTGGATTCGCAGGTTACTACAGGCGTTTCATACCACACTTCGCCCAAGTAGCCGAGCCTCTGAACGAGTTGTTGCGCGGTTGTCCCAGAGAAAACTACAACCGAAAGCTTCCGGTAGACTGGACAGCGCGTCAAGAGGAAGCCTTTCAAGCGCTTAAAGTACTTCTGACGCAACCACCAATTCTAGCCTATCCCGACTACAGTCAGCCATTCCGCTTGTACACAGATGCAAGTCACCAAGGTTTGGGTGCAGTGTTGTCCCAGGTTCAGGACAACAAAGAGCGAGTCATCGCCTACGCCAGCAGGAGTCTGAGAGGCGTGGAGAAGAACGACCAGAACTATAGTTCTTTCAAACTCAAACTTCTGGCGCTTCTCTGGGCCGTGACAGAGAAGTTTAAAGACTACCTGGCTGCCACACCCTTTACCGTGTACACAGATAACAATCCGTTGGCGCATCTGGACACTGCTCGACTGGGAGCCCTTGAACAACGGTGGGCCTCAAGACTCGCGAATTACAAGTTCTCTGTCAAGTATCGCAGTGGCAAGTCCAACGCTAACGCTGATGCACTCTCAAGGTTGCCTGTGGGAGAAGAACCACCCCGAGAAGACATCTGGGAAGAGGTGGAGATGCCACCATTCTACAACAAGTTTGCCCAACAGGTTGCTATTGGTGTCCCTGTAGAAGGAGAATCTCTGGCGAAAACAGCTGCCGAATCCCTCCAGGAGCCATCTCTGTGGAAAACGTTCCAAGAAGAGAGCAGAGTTTTAGGAGAATTGTCAGATTTCCTGCTTACAGGAAGAATACCAACCCGTGTAAAGAGAGGTCTTCATGACGTGGAATTAAAACGCCTTTGGCGACAGAGGAAGCGCCTGTTTTTCCAACGAGGCCTTCTACATAGAAACACTCTTGATCCTGTCACAGGTGAAAGGCTTCATCAGATCCTCGTACCAAGAAGAGATGCACAGATGATACTTGAGGCGTATCATGACAGATCCGGTCACTTCGGGGTACAAAAGACCGAAGCTACCATCCGTCGTCGCTTCTATTGGGTTGGGATGAGGAGTGACATTGAGAGTTGGTGCCGAGAGTGTCCCGCCTGTAGTATCACCAAGGAAGGTCGAAGAGATCAGAAGGCCCCTCTACATCCAATTAAGACTCAAAAGCCGTGTGAAATTGTTGCTCTGGACCATGTGAAGTTGGGTCCCACACGTTCCGGCTACAGCTACGCTCTGACAATGGTGGATCATTACTCCAAGTTCCTTGTCATCGTGCCTGTCAGAGATCTTACAGCAAGAACTACGGCTGAGACCTTCTACGCAGAGTTTGTCCGCCATTACGGTTGTCCTGAGCATATCCTCACCGACCGTGGATCGGCGTTTGAATCCCAATTGTTCCGTGAGCTGTGTCAGTTCCAAGACTGCAAGAAGTTGCGAACCACAGTGTATCACCCTCAAGGGAATGGTATGTGCGAGAAGGCAAATCAAGTGATCATCGGCATGCTAAGAACAGCCGCAGTTACACCTGGTGTTGAGTGGCCTGAGCGTATCAAGGACTTGGCCTATATTTACAACAACACACCCCAAACATCTACAGGATACGCACCATTTTATCTAATGTTTGGAAGACAAGGTCAACTTCCTTCAGACTTAACCCTTGGTGTGAAGGTCCCTGACACCATCAATCCACTACCCATAACAGACTGGGTTGTTGAACACCGCCGACGTATGGAGGAAGCTAAAGAGATAGTTGAAACGCGCATGGATGAGGTTCGTAGGAGACAACAGGAGGATTACAACCATCACGCCCATGCAGCGCCCCTGAAAGTTGGCGACCGTGTATGGTTAAGGAATAACCATCGGAATGGGAAATTGGAGAAAGAACCATACAGTGTCATCTCCATACCATATCCTGAATCCGACGTGTATGAGATCTCTAAACCTGGGAGACAGCCCCAAGTAGTACACCGAAACCGTCTGAAGCTGTGCCTTAAAGAAGGACTACCCACAGAGGTGCCCCCAGCTGAGACAACGAGTACAGAGATCTTGTCACCTTCTGAAGCGAAAGAGAGACCCCCAACGTTAACTGAGCTTATGTGGGCGCCTAAACTACTACCATTTAGCTGTTATCCACCAATTGCTCTAGTGCAAGAGAACCCTTCGACAGATGATTTAATTGATTTCAGTGACTCTGTTCCTGATTCAAATCTCGTTCCACTTAGGCGTTCTGAGCGTACCACAAAAGGCATACCTCCAACACGCTATAGTGATGCCATTGCTGTCCTTGGGTAAAAGAGGTTAACTGTCTCTGCTTCTGTATATATGTTATTCCTGCTCTGATTACATTAATGTTTTTCCTGTGTGTATATACAGTATATATATAATATCTTGCCATGTAATATAGTATTTACACTTATATGCAACAATCCAAGCCATAGTGCCTGGCTCACCGAGCCAAGGAAGTTCTGTTACCCCATTGCGGTATGGACATTCGTGCTAGAGTGCCTACTCTTCCTTACAGAAAGGACTGTTTATTGTTTCTCAGAGAGACTCTCATGATAATGGACACTCACGAAATTTGTGCCAGAGAGCCTCTGGACCCATTTGCACTACTGTTGTTTTTATATGGACTGTCTGATGGTACCACCAAAAGGTTCCATAAGTCTGAGTTTAATTATCTCTCTGTTACCCTTCAGACTTCTCATGGTCATTCCAGGACTATGCCGGGAGGTCTTACCTCAAGTTTCTAAGTATTATATTTTTCTAAACTGTTAGTGACATTTGCACTTTATTCGTATTTATTAACGTTATGTTACATTTCTCACCTTCACCCCAGCCCGTCGCCGAGGTCGGTTCAGTGAAAGAGGGGGAGTATGTGGCATCCCAGAGCTGGCTATGGCTGGGCTGAGGGTGATCTCTGTGCATTGTATTATTTCCTGTTGCTTCATAGCCTGTGTGACATAGCAGGGGGTCCTGAGTCTCACACAACACAGCGCCACCTAGTGAGCCTCACACATGCATTACACCTCCCATAGGATTGAATAGTAACCAAATGTCCAATGGGAGGACATCACCTGGGAAAAGGGGAGGAGTCAGCTGATCACTGGGTCCCCATGGTAACACCCCTGCAGGAAGGTCCTGCCGTGTGAGGAGTTAGAAGTGTGGAGTGTTAGGAGGAGGAGGTGAGGAGATAAGTGTGATGTCCTGTGAAGAAAGCAGTGAGTTTAGTGCAGGAATCTCAAGTCCTAGACAGGCCCAGGAAGGTTGGAGAGCTGACATACTCCAGCTATTCAAAAGATCCTGTCCCCTGTCTGCCTAGCCATCGCCCTGAAGGAAGTCAAGCATCATTATCTTGTCAGCATGAGACTGTGGAGAGAACATTCTGGAACACGTGCTCCATAGCAAGTATCACAGGATCCAGAGGCCAAGGCCAGACCTGTGGAATATCCTGCCACCCTGACTATTGCACCCCGAAACTCTGAGCTATCAGGACCACATAACGTGAGTGGGGAATATTATGTACTAGTATCATGGTGGGCATCCTCCTATGAGCCAAATAGGAGCCCAGACGCACCTTAGGGCTGTAACACTGAAGTATAAGGGCTAGGAACACCTTTCATCAAGTCTACCCTGCACCCCAGGACGTTGCTGTGTCACCAGGCGTACCCCGTTGTTTTGTATTGAGTAAACTGTTTAAGCATTTGTGCCTCCACACCCATGGAAGTAAAAGTTCAACTTTACAACCGTTTCTGTGTCTGACTCTGCACCGACAACATCAGGGCGCCCCAAACACCACCAGTCGGCACAGTATAATGGGAAGCGCCCCGGGGGAACAATCACCACCAACATTTGTGCAGCCCCCTCATCACCGGTACCAGTGATGGTAACGTGGGACAGCACCAGCGCTGCGCCCTCGTGCCCAGAGACCGTGACAAGTCTGCGCTGTTTGCACCCCGCAATCCCAACTGCAGCGTTGCTTTCCATCTGGTCACCGCAGGTGCTCCTCAGGGGAATATGGAGGAAAAACCCAGTGGTTCAAAGTGAAAGTTGTGCTACAACACCTTGTGCGGGGGGAGCTTACAGCAGTCCCTCAGTGGTGAGACTTACAAAGACTTGTTACTTGTTCATTTTCACTGTGAGCTGCTCCACTGGGACGGGTCGGTTGGCCCTTGCATACTTTCATAGGGGATTTTCATCTCTCACATCAATGTGCTATCCTTGTTTTTCGCGGATAGCACACTGACTCATTCATTTCAGTGGGTACATGCACATAACCATGTTTTTCACTGATCAGTGTGCGAGCCGTGATTCTGCACCATATCAGATAGAACATGTCCTATTCTGTTCAGTTTTTGCAGAGCGGACTCGCCCATAGAAGCCTATGGGAGACTGAAAACCTAGGACGGCACGCTGATGTACTCAGTGTGTTATCTGTGTGCCATCCGTTTTCGTGGACAAGCTAGTGGCTCTGGGGACCTGTGTTTTTTTATGGTGGATCCGCAAACTAGGATCACACACTGATGGCACACTTAAGACACTCTGTCTGTTTTTGCGGACATACTTTACTGATGCTGAAGAAACACTGAAGACACTCTGTACGCAAAAACTGAAGACTAATTACTAGTTTGCTGACCGCAAAATACACACGGTCGCCTACAACTAGCCTTAGAAAGCAAAATGTTTGTGATTATAGGATGGCTTCTTCATCATCCTTGTTAAGCCCGTTGCAGACGACCGTGCTGTGGGTCAGTGTGCTGTCCATGTATTTCACGGAGAGCTCACTGACCCATTCTTTTCTATGGGCCCATACACACGACCATGGTTTTCATGGTCCCGTGTGCAGGCCGACAATCCAGGCCGCATCAGATAGGACATGTCCTATTCTTGTCCTATTTTGCGGCCCATGCTTCTGTGGCTCCTATTCATTTAATGAAAGGAGCCGTGGAAGCACGGCCCGTGCATGGGCGGCACACAGGGACATCCCCGTGTCCCCCGTGTGCAGCCCGTGCTTTTAAATCACGGCAGGCTTAATTAGACATTTCTTATTTCATGAGTCAAAGAACTTTTTAGATATTGAATAATGAAATTTTTTTATTGTATAGGAAAATCCACCTGCCAAAACATTGTGTAATAATTATGTCTATGTATATGAATGGTATCCAGCATACTAGGCTCTCTTTACTGGCCTACTGGCAATCACAGAAACAGGGAAAGCACATCTGAGTGAAATGAATACAAAATAAAAACATATTTCAGTAAGCAGGGCAAGACTGTTTGCCTGAAATGAAAAAGGGAATACATGTTTGTTGGAGGTTATATGTTATGCATGTGCGTAATCTTCATAAACGTGTGCTGAAAGGTAAATATATATTTGTTCTTAAATGATTGATTACTTTTAATATGTAGAATAAAACAGCAGTGAATGTGATTACTATTCCCCCATGGGATTCTTAAATCACAAAGATTCAACACAAATATCTGCACATGTCTTCAGTTGTTGTTATTGATAATCACATAATGATTGCATTCTCTATCATCCTTCGGGAGATAATCACTAAAAGTAAATATATTTTGCATCATAATCCTATTAAACCTCAAAATCTCATCAGAACAGGTTGTATGACTGGCAATAGAAGGACGTTGTGCTGCAGTGTGGTCTAATCTGATGTGAAGCATCTGGACTTTGCAATCATGTCGGTGATTTTTTGTTAACAAGTTGACAGTGCTACTCTGCCTCAAAATATGGATCTAAATAAAGAGGGACCCCGTGCAAAAGTGAAAGTGGAGCCAAAACTGGTAAAATACTGCACAACTTTTTCATTGTGTTTTTGCTGCGATTTCCCTTATTAAATGTGTAGGGAAAATGATTGCGTTTCTGCAGCTAAAATTAACATGCTGTGTTTTTCAAAAATGCAGCTTTTCCGTAGCTCTTTTTTTTCTGCAATATGTGGATGAGATTAACTATAATCTCATTCACTTTTTTGGTAGTGTAGAACCAGTGTTTTTTCTGATGTTTCCTCAATGTGGAGCCTTAGCCTAAAACACCCTTTAATTTTTTATAAGGGGATATTATAAGGCTTGCAACTCAAACAGCACTTTTCCAAACTTTCAAGAAAATTTCAAACACACATTTTTCAAGGGACCAATTCAGTTCTGAAGGGGCTTTGAAAGGCTTCTGTAATAGAAACCCCCATAAAGCACCCCATTTTCAAAACTGCACCCCTCAAATAATTCAAACCAGCATTTTGGAAGTACAGTCATATGAAAAAGTTTGGGCACCCCTATTAATCTTAATCATTTTTAGTTCTAAATATTTGGGTGTTTGCAACAGCCATTTCAATTTGATATATCTAATAACTGATGGACACAGTAATATTTCAGGATTGAAATGAGGTTTATTGTACTAACAGAAAATGTGCAATATGCATTAAACCAAAATTTGACCGGTGCAAACATTTGGGTACCCTTATCATTTTATTGATTTGAATACTCCTAACTACTTTTTACTGACTTACTGAAGCACAAAATTGGTTTTGTAACCTCACTGAGCTTTGAACTTCATAGCCAGGTGTATCCAATCATGAGAAAAGGTATTTAAGGTGGCCAATTGCAAGTTGTTCTCCTATTTGAATCTCCTCTGAAGAGTGGCATCATGGGCTCCTCAAAACAACTCTCAAATGATCTGAAAACAAAGATTGTTCAACACAGGTGTGGGAGGCCGGCAGACATCAAGAAGAGGAGGAGCTGGCCCCCCAGAAGGAAGTGATGTTCTGTGCCCAGAAGATCCAGAGCGGTAGGGTTAATATTGGTGATGTTCCGTTTCCGGAAATGGGGAAAGAGAACATCACTAGAAAATCTGAAAATGTGCATGATTGGCCTCAGCGGTCACGTGCAGCAGGGACTTCTGCCGGAAGAAAACAACGAAGCTGCAGGAGTAGACTGTGCTGGGAGGCACTGTAGCACCAGAGACAGGTGAGTATGTTTTTTGTTGTTGTTTTTTTTTTTCACTTCCCCTGGCATAATTAAAAAATAATATTTAAGCCTGGACAACCTCTTTAACCAATCCCTGTTCCTGCCCACTGCCTCCTCCATTTACTCTTCAGTCTTAAGGGGCCCACTGAGCCGCACATTACATCATCACATTGGAATGTGATGCCAGAATGGTTCAAACCCCCAAAAAGTGACCCCATTTTGGAACACAGACACTTCAAGGAACTTATCAAGGGGTATAGTGAGTATTTTGATCCTACAGGTGTTTCACAGAATTTTTTATCATTGGGACATGAAAATTAAAAATGGCTTTTGCCCAATAAAATGTCGCTGTAGCCCCAAATTTTTAATTTTCATAAGAGTTTAAAGGATAAAAAGGAGCTATTTCTCCTGACTATGGAAATGCCCCACGTGTATGTAAACTGCTGTATGGGAACACTTTGGGTCTCAGAAGGGACAGAACATTACTTGAAGGGGAAATTTTGCTATAATAGTTTTCATGTACCATGTTGCATTTGCTGTACCAGAACAGTGGAAACTCTCAACATATCCTGTCCATTTCTGAGCATGTAAATTTGTTTAGGCCACCATGAAATCTATGAAACCCTCGAAAAAAATACTTTGAAAAAATCTGTGAGGCCTTGAGTCTCAAATTGGATTCCTGACCTGACCACAGGGAGCTGAGCATCGTAATTAGAGATGAGTGAATCGAAGCTGACGAAGTGGAATTCAATACGAATTTCAGGAAATCTTCGATTCACATCGAATCTGGATTTCCTCACGCTTCGTGGTATCGATTCGCATTTTTTCCTAAAATGGCTGCTGCACATGTTAGGACATGGGGCAAGGAACTCTGGGAACGCGGGATCATCCACAATGCCATGCGTACAGCCAATCAGCAGCCAGTCAATCCTTTGATGTCACAGCCCTATAAATACACTCCGCAATTTTAGATTCAGTCAGTTTACAGTGTGCTTAGTGCAGGGAGAGACACCAGAAAGTGCTAGGGAAAGTGGTAGAAAAAATTAAAAACTGATATTTTGTTTAATCGAAGTGCAGGGAAAGGATAGGGAGGAATTAGTACTGAAGCAGAACAGGGCTCATTTGGAATGTTTGCAGCCTGGGTAATAGGAACAATACTAATACATCTTGCTGCACTGACTCTGCAGTTATCTTTTATAAATCTCCGCAGTTACCTGTTATTACACCTTTCCTGGGTGTTTATTAGTGGGGAAAAAATAAGGGGCTTATTCGCCGTTGTGTGTTCTAGCTACAGGGTCACACAGGGGAGGAACTGCTCCATGTCCTTCATTAAGAAATCGAATCCTGGCTTTCTCCGCGACAACTGAAAATCGGAACCATGGTGACCAACAACGGGAAGAACATGGTGTTGGCGCTGCATCAAGAAAGGCTGAGCCATGCACCCTGCATGGCATACATGTTCAATCTGGTTGTCAAGTGTTTCCTTAAGTCTTCTACCCATCTGCAAGACATCCTAAAAATGGCCAGGAAACTTTGCATGCACTTCAGCCACTCATACACCTGTCAAGCACACCCTCCTTGAGCTGCAGCGGCAGAACGGCGTCCCCCAACATAGGCTGATGTGCGACATTTCCACCCGTTGGAATTCCACTGTCCACATTTTGGTCCAACAGAGAAAGGCCATAAACGATTTCATGATGAACCAAGCGGACAGAGGTACTCCCCTGTGTAACTTTGATGTTAGCCAGTGGCAGCTCATGTGTGACACCTGCCATTTGTTCATGCCCTCTGAGGAGGCCACTTTATTTGTCAGTCGCCAGGACTACAGGATGAACGACGTCATTTCACTGATTCATATCCTGGAAAAGATTCTGTTAAATCTGGCTGGTCAGGGAACTGGAGATGTGGTGCCTACATCTCACGACCACATGAGCCCTGTGGGGGCTGAACTGGAGGAGGAGTAGAAGGAGGACATTGGAGCACAAGCAATGTGTAGTCAAATGGGTGATTTTTCTACACAGGTGACAGGAGAGGAGGAGCAGGAGCAGCCGGAAGAGCAAGAAGGAGATGAGGAAGTTGGCGCCATCGTCCATCCTCTCACAGCTCTGACCGGGGGGGCCCTGGGTGCTCAACTTGCACTGCCATGGCTGCTGTGGGGGGGGGGGAGGTGGAGGAGCAGGAGCAGTATCAGCTCCATCAGTGGCAACCTGAGCCTAGAGTCGCTGATGAGCAGCTTTCTTCACCTGCATAATGAAGAAACTTCTCTCCAGCAGCTAGACATAGAGCAGAACCTGAACCAGCAGGCGGTGGCATACTTGGAGTGCACCCTGCCACCCGTTATCGAAGATCCACTGGACTACTGGGCAGCCAAACTGGATTTGTGGCCGAAACTGGCCGAGTTTGCCCTGGAAAAGCTGTCCTGCCCGGCCAGTAGTGTGGCATAAGAGCGGGTGTTTAGTGCATTGGGGGCCATAGTTACCCCAAGGAGAACTCGCCTATCCACCCAAAATGTGGAGAGACTGACCTTTGTCAAGATGAATCAGGCATGGATCAGCCAGGATTTCCACACACCAATGCCTGACGCATCAGATTAAATCGTTCATGCTGCCTTACCCAAACCTTGACAAAAGAGACCAGTTTCTTCTGCTACCTGCCTCAGCTACTATTCTAATGCTGCCACCCGCCTGATGCCACAGATCTAATGCCAAGTGCTCCTTTTTACAGCCACCATCATCAGCGGGTACTGTTTGTGCCACCCACCTCCCCACTCTGTCATCGGGTCACTCTATGGCCTTCTCATGCTGCTGCTACCTCCACATTATGTCACCTTGCCACTCTGTGGCCTCCTCATGCTGCTGTCACCTCCACATTATGTCACCTTGACACTCTGTGGCCTACTCATGCTGCTGCCACCTCTACATTATGACACCTTGCCACTCTGTGGCCTATTCATGCTGCTGCCACCTCAACATTATGTCACCTTGCCACTCTGTGGCCTCCTCATACTGCTGCCACCTCCACATTATGTCACCTTGCCACTCTGTAGCCTACTCATGCTGCTGCCACCTCCACATTATGTCAACTTGCCACTCTGTGACCTCCTCATGCTGCTGCTACCGCAACACTATGTCACTTCTCATGTTCCCACCCTCCCCACTCCATTACTGGGCCACTATTTTGCATTTTTGGCCTGGTTAACATCATCATTTATTTGACCCTTCTTCTGATCTGTCAGAAGGAAGGAAAAATGAGATGCACAATAGATCCTGTCTGTGTAGAAGCTGTAAGGCCTATATGGCCTATTGGCTTATGATTTGGTAGCCAAAAGCAGGAGTGGGTACAAAACACAGACAACATGCAAATATTCTGCTAACTCTCTTCCTGACTCCTTACAGTCTGGCTTCCGCACTCTACTGAAACGGCCCTCACAAAAGTCTCCAATGATCTCCTGACGGCTAAATCCAAAGGTGACTACTCTCTTCTTATTCTTCTAGATCTCTCAGCAGCATTTGACACTGTTGACCATCAACTCCTCCTCACTGTGCTCCGTTCTGTCGGCCTCACAGATACTGCTCTCTCCTGGTACTCCTCTTATCTCTCTGACCGCACTTTCTGTGTATCATTTGCGGGCTCTGTTTCTTCCCCTCTTCCCCTTGCCGATGGGGTTCCTCAGGACTCGGTCCAAGGTTCCCTGCTCTTCTCCCTCTACACAGCCCCCATTGGACAAACCATCACTAGATTTGGCTTCCGGTACCATCTTTATGCTGATGACACCCAATTATATACGTCATCCCGTGACATCACCCCTGCACTAATACAGATCACCAGTGACTGCCTCTCTCCTGTCTCAAATATCATGTCTTCGCTCTATCTGAAACTGAATCTCTCAAAGACTGAACTACTGCTGTTTCCACCATCTAATAGATCTGTCCCTGATATCTCCATTGCAGTCTCCGGCCTTACCATAACTCCTAGGCAGTATGCCCGCTTCCTCGGGGTTTTGTTTGACTCAGACCTTTCCTTCACCCCCATATCCAATCACTCGCTCGCTCATGTCATCTCCACCTCTAAAACATCTCCAGAATCCGCCCTTTCCTTACCACAAATACACTAAAGACACTTATTGTTGCCCTGATTCACTCTCGCCTTGACTACTGTAACTCCTTACTAATCGGTCTTCCCCTTACTAAACTCTCCCCTCTACAATCTATTCTGAATGCTGCGGCCAGACTCATCTATCAGTCTAGACGCTATAGCGATGCCTCCGGTCTGTGACGGTCACTACATTGGCTGCCTATTCAATACAGAATACAATATAAACTTATCACTCTCATTCACAAGGCTCTCCATAATGCTGTACCTCCCTACATTTCCTCCCTCATCTCTGTCTATTGCCCAACCCGTACTCTCCATTCACTCAATGACCTAAAACTAACATCCTTTATTATCAGAACCTCCCATGCTTGTACACAAGACTTCTCCCGAGTTGCACCACTTCTCTGGAATGCTCTATCCCGGACTATTAGATTAACCCCCAATTTCCACAGCTTCAAGCGTAAACTAAAGACCTATCTTTTTAGATAGGCCTATCACAACTCCTAATGTAAACCCTCCCGTAGTTAGAATCCCTTAAACATACCCTCTGTTCACGCTCCCGCATTACCTCACAGGATATGATGCCATATCAGACTAACTTTATATGTCCAGGCACCATCTGCACGTTAAAGAACACGACTGGTGACGGCTCATACAGCTTTATATATGTGTAATGACAGTAACCTCTATTACAAAATTGTCTGACCATTGTACAAGCAATGCTTTGTCTGTTGCCGCCCCTGCTACCTCTTCTGTCACCCCCTCTACCTCATAAATTGTAAGCTCTTGCGAGCAGGGCCCTCAGTCCCAGTGTATTGAATTGTATATTTCTTTGTAATGTATCTTTTTTGTCAGTACTTGACTCACCAATCCCCCTCCTGTCGCGTCTGGCCCCGCTTCTGCCGCCATAGCGTGGAAGTTGAGGAACACTGCAGTACCCTCTGGAAGAAGACACGTGGGCCATATTGGACAGGAACGAGGATCAGTGAGTAAAATATCAGGCGCTACCTGTTGGAATAAGCCAATAGGTAGTGGCTGATTAAAAAAAATTATGCTGTCGTTGCATCATGGCAGGTGGAGACTAGAGATGGGCAAACCTCTCAAGATTTGTTTTGGGTTTGGGTTCAGCAGCTTAGGTCCTCAGTTAATTTTGGTACAAACCACTCTTTAAATTGGCTTAAAACATAGTGTAGAATACTCTTAGGGCTCCTAGGAACCTAGCTATCCAATTTCTAGCTCTCTAAGGCAAATATAGTCAATGTTATGTCAAAGAGAAAGTGACATGTAGAGTACAGACCAAAAGTTTGGACACACCTTCTCATTCCAAGAGTTTTCTGTATTTTCATGACTATAAAAATTGTAGATTCACACTGAAGGCATCAAAACTATGAATTAACACATGTGGAATTATATACTTAACAAAAAAGTGTGAAACAACTGAAAATAAGTCTTATATTCTAGGTTCTTTAAAGTAGCCACCTTTTGCTTTGATTACTGCTTTGCACACTCTTGGCATTCTCTTGATGAGCTTCAAGAGGTAGTCACCTGAAATGGTCTTCCAACAGTCTTGAAGGAGTTCCCAGAGATGCTTAGCACTTGTTGGCCCTTTTGCCTTCACTCTGCGGTCCAGCTCACCCCATACCATCTCGATTGGATTCAGGTCTGGTGACTGTGGAGGCCAGGTCATCTGGCGTAGCACCCAATCACTCTCCTTTTTGGTCAAATAGCCCTTATACAGTCTGGAGGTGTGTTTGGGGTCATTGTCCTGTTGAAAAATAAATGATGGTCCAACTAAACGCAAACCGGATGGAATAGCATACGCTGCAAGATGCTGTGGTAACCATTCTGGTTCAGTATTCCTTCAATTTTGAATAAATCCCCAACAGTGTCACCAGAAAAGCACCCCAACACCATCACACCTCCTCCTCCATGCTTCACGGTGGGAACCAGGCATTCGTTCACCTTTTCTGCGTCGCACAAAGACACATTGGTTGGAACCAAAGATCTCAAATTTGGACTCATCAGACCAAAGCACAGATTTCCACAGGTCTAATGTCCATTCCTTGTGTTCTTTAGCCCAAACAAGTCTCTTCTGCTTGTTGCCTGTTCTTAGCAGTGGTTTCCTAGCAGCTATTTTACCATGAAGGCCTGCTGCACACAGTCTCCTCTTAACAGTTGTTGTAGAGATGTGTCTGCTGCTAGAACTCTGTGTGCATTGACCTGGTCTCTAATCTGAGCTGCTGTTAACCTGCGATTTCTGAGGCTGGTGACTCGGATGAACTTATCCTCCGCAGCAGAGGTGACTCTTGGTCTCCCTTTCCTGGGGCGGTCCTCATGTGAGCCAGTTTCTTTGTAGCGCTTGATGGTTTTGGACACTGCACTTGGGGACACTTTCAAAGTTTTCCCAATTTTTCGGACTGACTGACCTTCATTTCTTAAAGTAATGATGGCCACTCGTTTTTCTTTACTTAGCTGCTTTTTTCTTGCCATAATACAAATTCTAACACTCCATTCAGTAGAACTATCAGCTGTGTATCCACCTGACTTCTGAACAACACAACTGATGGTCCCAACCCCATTTATAAGGCAAGAAATCCCACTTATTAAACCTGACAGGGCACACCTGTGAAGTGAAAACCATTTCAGGTGACTACCTCTTGAAGCTCATCAAGAGAATGCCAAGAGTGTGCAAAGCAGTAATCAAAGCAAAAGGTGGCTACTTTGAAGAACCTAGAATATAAGACATATTTTCAGTTGTTTCACACTTTTTTGTTAAGTATATAATTCCACATGTGTTAATTCATAGTTTTGATGCCTTCAGTGTGAATCTACAATTTTTATAGTCATGAAAATACAGAAAACTCTTGGAATGAGAAGGTGTGTCCAAACTTTTGGTCTGTACTGTATGTCTAAACGAATGGTAAGCAGATTGGATACAGACTCAGAGTTTAACCATACACTGTGCTGACACTCGCCTTTACACATTTAACATTTAAATTGCTTCAAAAATTACCCATTTATTAGGAATGGGTGCTTACCCGTCATTTTTTAATAACACATGGATATTATATTGCAAAAAGCAATGGTTTTGCAGAAAAATTAGCCAGTTTTGATGACTTGTAATTGCCACAGGGGCTTATTGTTATTTGGGAAACAAATTTGTGAAAAGTGATTAAGAATTGCCCTTTTTAAAGAAAAAAAGCCACCAAAAATTATACCGAGATGGGAGCAGATAAGAAATGAAAATTGTTTATTTATTTATTATTATTTTTTTATACCAACACTGTGGTTATGGCACCAACAGTATGCTATAATGGAATGGGATGTTGGACCAGGTCACAGGACATGTCTGCCTGAATGGTGGTAACTCTGGCAACATTTGTGGAAGTATGGCAGGGTATATAATATGATGGACCGGGCCGCAGGACATGACTACCTGAGTGGTGACAGTGGTGGTAGCTATTTAGGATTAGAAGCAGCAGCCAGGATCAGTAGCAGTACAGTAAATAGAAGATGATGATAAAGTGAGATGGTGACAGCACTATTTGGAGGCATCAGCCGGTGTTTGAAAATCCTCACAGATCCATGCCTGATTCATTTTGATAAAAGGGATACCAGTAGCGATCCTGTATCTGAATCCACACCAAGGGACAAAGAACAGGAAAGCTTGTAGAAAGACACAGCGCTTCACCACGGATGGTATGTCAAAATCACACTTTAATCCAGACACGAATAAAAAACACACGACGAGGATAAAACCATAGAATAAGGATTGCAAGAAGAGAACAACATAGAACTTACCAGTGTCAGTAGACAGAGAGACATGTGGTTGGGTCTAATTTGCTGGGTAATATACCCTCTGAGTGGCGTCTAGAAATCTGCACTGCACATGTGCAAAAAAAAAAAAAAAAAACTTTATACAAATGATGATAGTAGGAAGTAAACATATATATATATATATATATATATATATATATATATATAAAAAAAAAAAACAACTTTATACAAATGATGATAGTAGGAAGTAAACATATATATATAAAAAAAAAAAAAATTATAGTATACATCAATGGAATTGTCCAATAATATAGAATAAAACATGTTGATAGACCATAATTGCAATAACTAGGTGAGGTAGGACATGAACTATGACAATATGTAGATATAGGAACATATAAATATAAATTGGACATAAAAGAAAACTGGTATACATATGCCAAATACTCAAAATATAAAAACGTCAAGATAGATCAAAGCCAATCAATGTAAAGATCAAAAAAACATGTATGTATGCTATCATTATGCAAAAAAAAAAACAAAAAAACGTCTGCAACATAAAATCAACAATACACCAATGTACTGGCCAATGGTGTATTGGCCAGTACACTGGTGGTACAATATTATATATAACATGCAAATGAGATCGATATATACATGAGAATAAACAAACGATACTCTATAGACTGAAGACATGACTGTATCAGTTGGTTATGTCTTCCAATGCCTCATTGAGACCATCTGGAACTAGGGTACCCAATTTGTAGATCCAATAGATCTCCTTTTTTATGAGTAGGTCAAATCTATTGGGTTGGCCACTGGGAATCTGTTCTAAAGGTGTTACTTTGAAACCACTAAAGTCACTATTGTGATACCTCAGGGCGTGACGGGAAATGCTATGTTTCATATAGCCATTTGAAACGTTTGATCGATGTTTATTGAGTCTTTCGCGTAGGCTCATGATGGTCCGGCCTACATATTGTAGATGGCATGGACATTGGATAACATATATAATGTAGGATGATGAACAATCAAGTCGAGACTTAAGGTGAAACTTTTCATTTGTGGAGTGACTTATTATTTCAGTCTTTCTGTGGGAGATGTTATCGCAACACTTACATTTGTTGTGTCCACACCTAAAACTGCCTGGGGTTGAACATACTTGTTTAATTTTCCTAGTGACAGTTTTAAGTCGACTTGGGGCGATCAGGTTCTTTAGAGATCTAGCCCTCCTAAAAATTATCCCAGGGTCCTTGGGTAATTCTGTTTTGAGATATTGGTCATTAACCCCTTCACGCATTCTCACGTACATGTATGTGGGAGAATGTGGTTAGTTACCGCATCCCCACGTACAGGTACGTGACGGTGATCGAGCGGGCTCAGAAGCAGAGCCCGTGCGATCACCGCGGGAGCCCGGCTGTATTTGACACCGATCCCCGCTGTTTAACCCTTAAGATGCCGCGGTCAATAGCGACCGCGGCATCCAAAGGGTTCCGCCATCTTGCCGCCCCCCCGGCACCCCCCGCGGCGAGATCGGGGGGTGCCGATATCTCTAATCTGCAGCCCGGGGTCTGCCCAGTGACCCCAGGCTGCCTGGCCCCAGTACCTGGTTGATCCTGCCGAGACCTGTGGAAGTCAGCGCAGTGTTTCCATAGCTCTGACTTCCTGTATAGACTGCAAGACACGTGTATGCTCGTGTCTTGCAGTCTATAGTACTGAGCCAGAGATCAAAGCATCTCTGGCTCAGGTGTCCTAATGGGACACATAAAAAAGTGAAAAAATAAATAAATTAAGTATGTGAAAAAAATTAATAAAAGAATAAAGCCCCAAAAATTCCCTTTTCCTATATAAAATGAATTATATAAAAAATAAACCTAAAAATTAATAAAAACAATACATATTTGGTATCGCCGCGTCCGTAACAACCTGTACAATAAAACTGAAACCATATTTAATGTACACAGTGAACGTCGGGGAAAAAAACGCCAAAAGTAATGATTTTTCGCCATCTCACCTTACAAAATATGCCATAAAAAGTGATCAAAAAGTCATATGTACCCCAAAACAGTACCAATAAAAAGCACAAGTTGTCCCGCAAAAAATAAGCCCTAAACCAACTCTCTAAACTGAAAAATAAAAATGCTACGCATCTTAGAAGATGGCGATGCAAAAAAATTGATTTATGTCCCCAAATGGGCTTTTGTTCTGCAAAATTGGTATTGCATAAAAAAACAATATAAATGAGGTATCGCCATAATCGTACCGACCTGCAGAATAAAGATAACATGTTACTTACGCTCTACGCTGCATGATGAAAAATTTAAAAGGTAAAATGCAGTGCAAGAATTGATGGGGTTGTTTTTTAATCCACCAAGAAACAGTTAATAAAATTTATTTAATAAGTTGTAAGCACCTAAAAATGATGTCATTAAAAAATATATCTCATACTGCAAACAACAAGCCCTCATATGGCTACATCACCAGAGAAATAAAGAAAATATAGCTCGTACAATGTGAAGACAAAAACCCCAAAAAATCGCCAAATCATTAGAACATAACTGGCTGCGGCAGGAAGGGAATGTATAAACTGTGCGAGCATATATGAGGGTACAAACCAAATTTAGAGTTTACGAGGGATAATAATCCAGAAGTGACCCCCAGAGTGACCCCCCCAATAATAGGAGCTACTGGGGAAATAGTAGGGAATTTAGTGTACCCAATGTCCTACGCACAGCTTACATATTCACTTTTCCCCATCCGCTGTGCAGTCACGTCTGGGATACTAATGCTCGTTACACCCCTTGATAAATTCTTTGAGGGGTGCACTTTTCAAAATGGGATCATTCCCTAGGGGATTCCACTTTACTGGTACTTTAGAGGTTCTGCAAACATGACATGGCATCCAGATCCCAAACATCT
Source organism: Leptodactylus fallax (assembly GCA_947044405.1). NCBI lineage: Eukaryota > Metazoa > Chordata > Amphibia > Anura > Leptodactylidae > Leptodactylus > Leptodactylus fallax. Next base: position 11,581,110 of record CAMRHE010000015.1, on the reverse strand, counting down.
GAATCTGCGCTCCAAAAGCCACATAGCGCTCCTTCCCTTCTGCGCCCTACTGTGTGCACAAACTGCAGTTTATACCCACATGTATAACACTTGTCATACCCAGAATAAAGTACTTAATGTCATATGTGGGTATAAACTGCTGTTTGGGCACAGCCGAGCACAGAAGAGAAGGAGCGCTATTTGGTTTTTGGACGCCATTGCACTTTTGCAGAGCTGAAATGCAAGTACAGTGGAATCCCCTGACATGTCACCCCATTTTGGAAACTACACCCCTGAAGGAATTTATCCTGGGGTACAGTGAGCATTTTTAACCCCCAAGTGTTGCTATAATTTGTTATCCATAAATGAATACGCAGCTGAAGGTGAAAGGTGAAAATGACAATTTATCCAGGAATACGACAATTCAGTGCGTAATATGTTGTGCCCGGCTTGTATCAGAGATGAACGCTCCAAAAGCTGTTGTGCCCGGGATCCCCGCTCACCAGTTTTTGGAGTGTGTGTCTGTGCAGACATAAACTGGGCACAACATATTGGGCACTGAAATGGCGTATCTATAGAAAAATTTCATTTTTAACTTTTCATTATCAGCTGCGCATTCATTTCTGGAAATTAAAAGAATGCAACACTTAAGGGTTAATAATGCTCGCAACCCCACTTGATAAATCCCTTGGAGGGTATAGTTTCCAAAATGGGGTGACATGTCTGCGGATTCCACTTTACTGGCAATTCATGGGCTCTGCAAAAGTGGCATGGTGTCCAAAAAGCAAACTGAGCTCCAAAAACCAAAATAGCGCTCCTTCCCTTCTGTGCCCGGCTGTGCCCAAACAGCAGTTTATACCCACATATGGCATTGTTAAGTACGTTATCCTGGGCACACCAGTGTCATACATGTGGGCATAAACTGTCATTTGGGCACACAGCAGGGCGCAAATGTGAAGGAGCACTATGTGCTTTTGGAGCGCATATTTAGATTGTTGTTTTTTTGGACGCTATGTCACATTTGCAGAGACCCTAAAATTGCCCCTACAAAATGGGGGTCACTTCTTGGGGAATTCCAATTTACTGGCACCTCCAGGGCTCTGCAAAAACAACATGGCGACGAGAAAGTACTCCAAAAGCTAAAAAAAACACAGTGCTCCTTCCCTTCTGAGCCCTGCTGTGTGCCCAAGCAGCAGTTTATACCAACATATTTAATTTTTTTGTCCCCGGGATAGCCCACTTAATAGTTTTAGGACTTCATGTCTCTGATGCCACAAAGTGGCCGCAACGCAACGTATTAGGCACTGAAATTGGATATTTCTTTAAAAACTTTAATTTTCACTTTGTACATTAATTTTTAGGAAGCATTTTTAGGCTCAAAATCATAATATCCCTTGATACATTCCTTGAGGGGTGTAGTTTCTAAAATGGGGTCACTTTTAGGGGGTTTCCATTGTATTGTTACTTTAGGGGCTCTGCAAATGCGACATGGCACCTGAAAACTATTCCAGCCACATCTGCCCTCCAAAAGCCAAACAGCGCTCTTTCCATTCTGAGCCCCACCATGTACCCCTACAGCAGATTACAACCACATATGGGGCATTTCTGTGTTCAGAAGAAATTGTGTAACAAACTGTGGGGTGTTTTTTCTTCTTTAACCACTTGCAAAAATTAAAAATATGTCGCTAAATGGACGGTTTATTGGAAAAAAGTAATTTTACATTTTTACGTCCCTAAGTCAATAAAATCTGTGAAACAGCTGTGAGGTCAAACTGCTCACTATACCCCTAGATAAATTCTATGAGGGGTGTAGTTTTCAAAATGGGGTCACTTTTTGGGGGTTTGTATTGTATTGGTACTGTAGGGGCTCTGCAAATGCAACATGGCACCTGAAAACTATTCCAGCAAAATCTGCCCTCCAAAAGCTAAATAGCGCTCTTTCCATTTTGAGCCCTGCCATGTACCCATACAGCAGATTACAACCACATATGGGGCATTTCTGTGTTCAGGAGAAATTGTGTAACAAACTTTGGGGAGCTTTTTCTCCTTTGTCCTCTTGTGAAAATGAAAAATTTGGGGCTAAATTGACAGTTTATTGGAAATAAAGTAATTTTTCATTTTAATGTCCCAATGTTAATAAAATTTGTGAAACAGCTGTAGGGTCAAAATGCTCACTATACCCCTTGATATGTTCTGTGAGGGGTGTAGTTTTCAAAATGGGGTCACTTTTAGGGGGCTTCCACTGTATTGGTACTTTGGGGGCTCTGCAAATGCGACATGGTACCTGAAAACTATTCCACCAAAATCTGCCTTCCAAAAGCCAAATAGCGCTCTTTCCATTCTGAGCCCTGCCATGTACCCATACAGCAGATTACGACCACATATGGGGTATTGCCGTGTTCAGGAGCAATTGTTTTGCAAACTGTGGGGTGCTTTTTCTCCTTTAACCCCTTGTGAAAATGAAAACTTTGGGGATAAAGTAACATTTTAGTAATGTTTCATTTATACATCCCAGTGTTAGCAAAATCTGTGAAACGGCTGTAAGGTCAAAATGCTCACTATACCCCTTGATGAATTCTGTGAGGGGTGTAGTTTCCAAAATGGGGTCACTTTTGGGGGTTTTCCTTTGTATTGGTACTCTAGGGGCTTTGCAAATGAGACATGGCACCTGAAAACTATTCCAGCAAAATCTGCTTTTCAGACGCCCAGTGTCACTCCTTCCCTTCCGTGCGCTGCCATTCGCCCAAACATCAGTTTACACCCACTTGTGGAGTATTTCCGTGCTCGGGAGAAATTGCATAACAAACTGTGAGATGCATTTTCTCCTTTAACCCTTTGTGAATGTGTTAATTTTCGGGCTAAATTAAGGAATTAGTGGGAAAAAATTTAATGTCTAAATTTCACCTCCATATTGTTTTACTTCCAGTGAAATGCTTAAAGGGTTAACAAACTTCCCAAATGTTATTTTGAATTATTTGAGGGGTGCAGTTTTGAAAATGGGGTCATTTATGGGGGTTTCTAATATATAGGCCATTATAATCCTCTTCAGAACTGAAGTGGTCCCTAAAAAATTAGTTTGGGAAATTTTCTTGTAAATCTGCAAAATCGCTGTTACACTTGTAAGCCTTCTAACATCCAAAATAAATTACAGGACGATTAAAAGATGATGCCGATATATAGCAGAGATATGGTAGATAATATGTATTAATGTATTTGGGTGGTATGACTGTCTGAAAAGCAGAGCATTTCACATTTTGAAAATTGCGATTTTTTTTCCAAATTTCCATCAAATTTCCTATTTTTTTATAAATAAATACAAAAAATATTCATTAGTGTTTACCACTAACATGAAGTACAATGTGTCACGAAAAAACAGTCTCAAAATCACTTGTGTAAGTTAAGTCGTCTCAAAGTTATTGCCATATAAAGTGACACATGTCAGTTTTGAAAAACGAGGCCTGGTCCTTAACGCATTTTTGGGCTCGGTCTTGAAGGGGTTAAGCAAAATGTACCAATTTTTTCTAAAGATAGATCTAATATGTCCATGTAATCCATTATATGTTGTTATAAAATTGTGATTGAAAGTGTGTATATTAGTTGTATTTTTACAACGGGGAACTAAACATTCTGATTGGGTGAAATTGTTAGCTTTTGTTTGTGCTGCTCTCACTATAGATTTTGGATAATTTCTCTCATTAAATCTCTTTGATATGATTTTACTTTGATGGAGAAAATCTTCATCTTCATCTTTTCTCCATCAAAGTAAAATCATATCAAAGAGATTTAATGAGAGAAATTATCCAAAATCTATAGTGAGAGCAGCACAAACAAAAGCTAACAATTTCACCCAATCAGAATGTTTAGTTCCCCGTTGTAAAAATACAACTAATATACACACTTTCAATCACAATTTTATAACAACATATAATGGATTACATGGACATATTAGATCTATCTTTAGAAAAAATTGGAACATTTTACTTAATGACCAATATCTCAAAACAGAATTACCCAAGGACCCTGGGATAATTTTTAGGAGGGCTAGATCTCTAAAGAACCTGATCGCCCCAAGTCGACTTAAAACTGTCACTAGGAAAATTAAACAAGTATGTTCAACCCCAGGCAGTTTTAGGTGTGGACACAACAAATGTAAGTGTTGTGATAACATCTCCCACAGAAAGACTGAAATAATAAGTCACTCCACAAATGAAAAGTTTCACCTTAAGTCTCGACTTGATTGTTCATCATCCTACATTATATATGTTATCCAATGTCCATGCCATCTACAATATGTAGGCCGGACCATCATGAGCCTACGCGAAAGACTCAATAAACATCGATCAAACGTTTCAAATGGCTACATGAAACATAGCATTTCCCATCACGCCCTGAGGTATCACAATAGTGACTTTAGTGGTTTCGAAGTAACACCTTTAGAACAGATTCCCAGTGGCCAACCCAATAGATTTGACCTACTCAAAAAAAAGGAGATCTATTGGATCTACAAATTGGGTACCCTAGTTCCAGATGGTCTCAATGAGGCATTGGAAGACATAACCAACTGATACATTCATGTCTTCAGTCTATAGAGTATCGTTTGTTTATTCTCATGTATATATCGATCTCATTTGCATGTTATATATAATATTGTACCACCAGTGTACTGGCCAATACACCATTAGCCAGTACATTGGTGTATTGTTGATTTTATGTTGCAGACGTTTTGGTTTTTTTTGCATAATGATAGCATACATACATGTTTTTTTGATCTTTACATTGATTGGCTTTGATCTATCTTGACGTTTTTATATTTTGAGTATTTGGCATATGTATACCAGTTTTCTTTTATGTCCAATTTATATTTATATGTTCCTATATCTACATATTGTCATAGTTCATGTCCTACCTCACCTAGTTATTGCAATTATGGTCTATCAACATGTTTTATTCTATATTATTGGACAATTTCATTGATGTATACTATAATTTTTTTTTTTTTTATATATATATATATATATGTTTACTTCCTACTATCATTATTTGTATAAAGTTGTTTTTTTTATATATATATATATATATATATATATATATATATATATATATATACATGTTTACTTCCTACTGTCATCATTTGTATAAAGTTTTATTTTTTTTTTTTTTTTTTGCACATGTGCAGTGCAGATTTCTAGACGCCACTCAGAGGGTATATTACCCAGCAAATTAGACCCAACCACATGTCTCTCTGTCTACTGACACTGGTAAGTCCTATGTTGTTCTCTTCTTGCAATCCTTATTCTATGGTTTTATCCTATGCTGTATCAATACCGTGCTAATGTTCTCTATTAGATGATCTCTATTGTTTCTTGAACTTTGGAGAGTCTGTGAGACACTTTTTTAGATGCTATTCTCCCCTCCTTTCTTTTTAGTAACAATATATATTTTAATTGCATTCTTTATGACACTGGGATGAGCTTATATACATACAATGGCATCATGTGTACATTTTTTATGTGGATATTATGTATATAATTTTTAAATGTGTATTTCCCTGAATGAGATTTGTGATGTTTGTATTTTCTGTTTTATTAGTCATACACTTGAAAAAGGGGTATTGCCCCGAAACGCCAATCCCGGCGTCGTGTGTTTTTTATTCGTGTCTGCATTAAAGTGTGATTTTGACGTACCATCCGTGGTGAAGCGCTGTGTCTTTCTACAAGCTTTCCTGTTCCTTGTCCCTTGGTGTGGATTCAGATACAGGATCGCTACTGGTATCCCTCTATCTCATCGCGGATGTCGCCTAAGTGACGTGCGGTTGTGACTCTAGCTGCTTCTACCCTCTCCGGCTTGGTTGAGAAGGTACTATACGGATATAGGCTGTTGCCAACCACTGCACAGCCTAAGAAAGTGAGGAGGTTTATATCTATACACCTCCGGACTCTATTTGACTATATTTCAGTGTGGGCAGCTCGGTGCCACCCCCATATTCTTTCTTTGCATCATTTTGATAAAAGTAATTTTTTTCCACACTACCTACATTAGCAAAGGATACACTACTAGTGCCACAGCCACCACTACTACTTTACTAATGTGTGTGGTGTATATCTAGAATTACATATGCGCACGTAGTGCACTTGCACATACAGAGAAATGTTTAAAATATTCTGTTCAGATTTACAACAATGCTAGAGAGAATGTGTTATGTGTATAGAGAAGAGATGTAATTGTTCTATTACAAATACTGTCAGACAATATAGATTATTACCTGGCAATGAAAGGGTTAAATGTCTGCAGCGGTGCAGACTCACTTACTGAACCTGTCCTATGTCTATTTATGTCTGTCAATTCAATTCCATTCTAGCACTACTAATCTGTCAGTATATTATTGCTTGATTCTCTTAAACTATTGTTAAATTTTCAATTCTGACTTGTGCTGTCTATAGCATAGCTAATAGGATATCCACGAGGTGCAGTGAGATAGAACACAGATGTGTGTGCATTTCCACCATTACAGTAACTAAAGACTGGGTCACGAGCATAACCTTATAAACACTATATGACAAGAGCACTGTAAGGTCCACCTACAACTTACTATTGGCTGAGACTGCCAGATGTTGCTATCATGTGATGTGTGAGTCACAGCACACATGGAATGGAATATTTTGGATGAACCCGGCTCATTACGAACCTATTTGCCCATCTCTAGTGGGGACCTGGATGGTGTTCACATCTGGCCATGAATTTCAGAAAAGTGCCTGAGCTCTTCTGGGGCGCCTCCACTGGGTGATGAAGAGGGGGAGGAGAAAAATAGAGAAACTGGGCATCTTGCTCTTCTCCCTGGCCGCTCGTATCAGTGTCCGTATGCCTCCTCTGCTGAATACAACCTTTGGTATGTTCGGGAGCTTTGGAACGTTTGGGAGCTTTTTAACCATGTTGTGCTTTTACACGTGTAATCAAACTTTAATCCCTTAACGACACAGGACATAATAGTACGTCCTAGCCATCAATGCCTTAAGGCAATTGGACGTACTATTTTGTCCGATGCCTGCCGCAATGCCTGTACCAAGTCCCCTAGAGGGACATAAAAAAAGTAAAATAAATTAATTAATTAATTAAAGCCCAAAAATGCCCCTTTCATTTATAAAATTAATTATATAGAAAAAACTAAAATGTAATAAAAACAATACATAATTGGCATCACTGCATCCATAACAACTCAGAAAATAAAACTGAAATATTATTTAACTTGCATGATGAATGTTGTAAAAAAAAAAAAATAGAAAAGAAAATACTGGCAGTAATGATTTTTCACCATCTCGCCTCACAAAATATGGTATATAAAGTGATCACCAGAAAAATTTAAAAAAACATAGCTTGCACACTGTGAAGACAATATCCTCAAAAACCTCCAAATCATTACAACAAAACTAACTGCGGTAAAAAAGGAATGTATAAGCTGTGTACACGTATATCAGGGTACACCCCAGATTTTGAACAGATCTGGGAAAAGACACCAGATGTGGCCCCAGAGTAGCCCCCCAATCATAGGAGTTACTGGGAAAATAATAGGGAATTTGTTGTTCCCAATATACTCCGAACAGCTTACATATTCACTTTTCACCATCCACTGTGCATTCACATCTGGGAAAACTAATGTTCACTACACCCCTTAATAAATTCTTTGGGGGGTGCAGTTTTCAAAATGGGGTCACTACTTAGGGGATTCCACTTTACTGGCACCTTAGTGGCTCTGCAAAGATAACATGGCGTCCAGATACCAAATGTCTAAATCTGAGCTCCACAAGCTGGGTTCAACATATTGGGCACTGAAATGACAAATCTGGAAAAATTGCAATTTTCACTTTTCATTACAAGCTGTGCATTCATTTCTGGAAACTAAGTTAATGCAATACACAAGTGTTAAGAATGCTCACTATGCTGCTTGATAAGTCCATTGAGGGAGTAGTTTCCAAAATGGGGTCATGTGTCTGCGGATTCCACTATTCTGGCAATTCAGGGGCTCTGCAAAAGTGGCATGACGTCCAAAAGCCAAAATAGCTCTTTTTCCCTTGTGTCCCTGGCTGTGTGCCCAAACAGTAGTTTATACCCAGATATGACCCTTAAATTGCCCCAACAAAAAGGGGCGACTTCTTGGGGAATTCCAATTTACTGGCATCTCCGGGGCTCTACAAAAACAAATTGGCATCCAAAAACTAGTCCCTCTAAATCTATACTCCAAAAACTAAAAAGTGCAATGATCATTCCCTTCTGAGCCGTGCTGTGTGCCCAACAGAAGTTTAAACCCATATACAGTAATACCTCGTACATTCGCGAGGTTAGGGTCCAGAACCGGTCGCGGATCGCGAGGAATCGCGAATGTTTGGTACAAGCGCTTAGAAGCGCTTACAATGCCAGTTTCTAATGTTTAACCCCTAAATATCAATAAACTTTACCCTACAGTACTGTACAGTATACTAAAGTATACTGTACAGTACTGTATATTAATACATTCATTCATTTTTCTTATACACTCACAGTAAAATGAAACTAATTACCGGGTACGTAACGAACAGGACGCTACTACCCAATAGCGAAGGTGTTTTTTTTTTTTTTTAAATATCACAGATCTGAGAAAAAAAGAGCAAAATCTATATATGTTAGTTGCCAAAAAAATATCGCGAATCTGTGAATTCGCAAATTCGGAAACGCGAGTGTACGAGGTATTACTGTATACAACTTTTTTTGTACCCAGGATGGCCCATTTAAAAGTTTTAGGAGTGCATGTCAATTTTTATTTTGCACATTAATTTTTGGAAAGCACTCTTGTGCTCAAAATGATAACACCCCTGGACAAATTCTATGAGAGGGTGTTTTTTCTAAAATAGGGTTACTTTTTGGGGATTTCTATTGTACTGGTACTTTAGGGGCTCTGCAAATGTGACATGGCACACGAAAAATATTCCAGCAAAATCTGCCCTCCAAAAGCCAAATAGCGCTCTTTCTATTCTGAGCCCTGCCATGTACCCACACAACATTTTATGCCCACATATGGAGTGTTGCCATTTTCAGGAGAAATTGTTTAACAAACTGTGGGGTGCTTTATCTGCATTAACCCCTTATGAAAATGGGAGTAGTTTCCAAATTGAGGTCACTTTTGCTGGGTTTCCTTTCTATTGGTACTCTAGGGGCTCTGCGAATGAGACATGACACCTGAAAACTATTCCAGCAAAATCTGCTTTTTAAATGCCCAGTGTCGCTCTTTCCCTTCCGCGTGCTGCTGTGTGCCCAAAAATCAGTTTACACCCACATGTGGAGTATTTCCATGCTTGGAAGAATTCGCATAACAAACTGTGAGATGCATTTTTTCCTTAACCCCTTGTAAATGTATTATTTTAGGGGTAAATGAACGTATTATTGAAAAAAAAAGAATTGTCTAAATTTCACCTCCATATTGTTTCAATTCCTGTGAAATGCTTAAAGGATTAACAAACGTTCTAAATTATTTGACGGGTGCAGTTTAGAAAATGGGGTGATTTATGGGGGTTTCTAATATATAGGCCTTTATAATCCCCTTCAGAACTGAAGTGGTCCCTAACAAATTAGTTTGGGAAATTTTCTTGTAAATCTGGAATATCGCTGTTATACTTGTAAGCCTTCTAATGTCCAAAATAAAGGACGATTAAAAGATGATGCAATATAAAGCAGAGATATGGTAGATAATATTTATTAATTTGGGTGGTATGACTATCTGTCTGAAAAGCAGAGCATTTCACATTTTGAAAATTACAAGTATTTTTTTTATAAATAAATACTAAAATATTGATTAATATGTGTATATGTGTAAAAATTTATTGAGGAGAAAAAAAGGAAAGACAGGAAAACTACCTGATATTTACTAGAGATGGTCGAAATAACTCATACCGAGCCGGTTTGGACCTGAATATTCCAAATTGTTCAGATTTTTACAAATCCAAACAAATGGAGATCCGTCTCGGGTAAACTAAAATGGCTGCCACATTATATCCAATTTCCAGCTCTAGGGTAAACACAGCCGAAGTTACGTCAAAGTGAAAGAGACATTATCATACTCTGGGGTCTCTTCAGACACCAGAGTATATTAGGTGGAGGCCCAGGGGAGGTTACAAAAATAAAAAAAACATTCATACTTACCTTTACATCTTTTGGGTCTCCTTGTAACATATGACGCTCTCCTGGTGACGTCATGCACCAGAGGTCACCAATGAGGCCTGTAATTGGGCCACCAGAAGTGGGCTGCATTGTGACACTCGGTGTGCCTAGACGGGATAGAGTGCCGGACGCTGTGAGGAACCCCAAAATGTAATGGAAGGTGAGTATGAATGTTTTTTTTTATTTTTGTAACCTCCTCTGGACCTCCACCTAACATACTCTGAGATCTGAAGAGACCACAGAGTATGATAATGTCACTTTCACTTTGACATAACTTTTGCTGTGTTTGCCTTAGAGCTAGAAAATGGATATATAGATTCCTAGTATCCCTGAGAGTGTTATACACTATGTTTTAAGCCATGTGGTTCGTACCAAATTTGTTCAACCTGAAACAAATCTTGATTTGAGCCACCTGAACCTGAAGGGCAGGGCTTTTACCGTTACTGCTATTGGTCAGTCTGTACCACTGTATGCCCTGTGAATACTCGGTAGCGATTGGTGATCTTTATCCTCTTTATTGCACCAATCCCAATGCCAGTTAACCTATGGACATAGATCATTGGATCTGTTTCCACAAAGCTTCTATCGGCTGATCAGAATTGATTGACCAATTCCAGCCAGTGCTTTTGCTCGGAGGGGCTATGTGACAAGATTACCTGCTGTCATAGACAACAGGAATTTTCTCTTGGTCATCCTGTCACTGGTGGTCACAACATAATAGTACGGTGCGTGTCGCCAAGGACTTAAATATGTTAAAGGTTTTCATGAGTTTAAGAAGGAAAGTTTTTTTAATAGAAAATTAAACACAAGAACATGGGGGCACAATCTGAAATTTACATGGGTGGAGAGCATCAGGCAATCTTCATGAGATATTATTTTATTAAAAGACTTGAGGCTTATTAAATCTTGTAAAAAATTTCCAGATGTGGATGAAAAATTTACAGTAAGTCAACTTAACCGTTTAGCACCATCTGCCATACATGCATGAAGAATGTGCACCGCCACAGTATACTGCGAGCTCAGGAACTAATTACCTTCCACATGCTATAGGTGCTTGCTGTGTTATTCAGCAGACACCTTCTATTAACAGGTGCACACTATGATTGCACCAAACACAGTTGATTAACCACTTAAATGTAGTGATGATTTGACTGGCATCTTTGGACCAATTAGTCCAAATTTGGAGCAATTTGTTTCAGAATAGATGGGTGTCAATCGGTTGCTGTGTCACCGGCCCTTGGGCGATTTGGAATAAAAGTTAAAAAATGAAAATAAAATTTTAAATCACTTTATGACCAGACGATAGCTTGTGCAGCTTTTATCTCTAGAAGGATGTACAAGTAAATCCTTGAATAGATAAACAGCCGCCATCAAGAAGGGGAGGTCAGCAAGTAATTCAATAATTTTTAAAAGTAAATAAAAATCACCCAATTTTCCCATTCTACATATAGAAATAAAGAAAAAATATATAAAAAGGTGTCCACCATGTCTGCAAATGCCCAGACTTTTAAAAACACCATAATGGGAAAAATATAAACGCAAAAACTATAAGAAGATGGCGAAACTACATTGATTACCAATTCCATTCTACACACAATTTTTTACAGCTTCAAAGTACATTGTATGGAATATTTGATTGTGCTGTTACAAAGTAGAATTTATACTGCTAAAAAAATAAGCCCTCATACTGGATTGAAGACAGGAAATGAAAATGACAATGATACATAATTTTTAACAAAAAAGATAAAAAGGAAAGTGCAAACTAGAAGAACAAATGTGGTTGTTTTCTGCCATCAGTATTCTGTGTTTCTATATTTGGGTGCAATTGGAATAACTAACTATTGGCTTTATGAGTTTGCTAATCTTACCAGTCTATAGGAGCACTATGTATTAATTTGCTATCATTCCGCTGTATCCTACAGTAAGTTGTACTTTCTCAGGTTATAGTACACATGCTCAGACTGGTCCGCAGTGGAGCAGGTAAATCCCCAAGTGGGTCTCTTAGCCTGAGTGGTGTGCTCACTATACAGATAGGTAGTGTGACGCAACGCAGATGGAGGAGACCGGAGGATGGGAGTTGCAGTGGCGGATGATGTGCCACCTGCTAGGCTGAGCACACTCAACCAAACACTCCAGCCCCACTTCAGGGCCAGACACCGTTGAGGGGGGTCCTGCAGCACTACCAGATGGTGGTGGAAGTTAGAGAGGGGTCCTCTCCTCTCTGATCCGGTGTGTTGTTGGTCGGAAGGGCCCTGATGATAATGCAGGCACGACTCAGGAGGCCAGAGATGCAGTAAACCAGGTAACAGTTTATTTTGGCAACTGGAACAGAAGTAACGGCAGCTTCCAAATGGGTAATTCAACACTGTCCCATCCCCCAGCCTTGGTGTTAGGAGGGTGCCCAGGGATGTTACAGGCTCTATGGCATACATCCCGACTACACCTCCTCTCGTGCCTCTCCCAGATGAGGATGCTGGGGATAGTGATGCATAGAGTCCTGACAGGGGTCCGGTTACCTGTAGTCTAGGCCTGAACGCGTTCCTCCTGTCAGGGTCCTCTCCTGCTCCTCCGGGCATGGCACAGATAATGTCCAATACTCCAGAAAGCAATTCTTCCTTCTCAGGGCTCTCTATGGTTGACCCTGGGGCAACAGATAATCTTCCTTGAGGCTGTATGGATAGCCGTTGGGCCTCAGTCCAGCTGCTGGCAGCAGGAAACCTCTGCACACTCTGGAACTGGCACTAGACTGAACTCAGGACCAACAGTTGCTGTGGAGACTAAGGTCTCCTACAACCCCGCCCAGTATCCTGTGATTGGCCAGGGCTGAACCAAGGCTAAGGTCTTGAATCAGAGGGGAAAACACAATAGGAAAGCTGCAAACAGTGACATAGAACATAGAACATAAAGGACAGGACATACCAACATAATCCAGAGGCACAAAAGACAAACAGTTAAAGCAGTAGCACTCTGGGATGTTGCAAGTGTACAATATTTCAAGCAGTTCATATAATAAACTGAGTTGACAATTTCCCAAACTATCGAGTTATGTATTTTATAGATGCATTGGGTGGATGAAATGACATCTAGAAGCAGAAGTAATCCAGGCCAGTATCAAACCACCTTCTTACCATAACTGCAAGGCAAGGACTAGGCAGCAGGCTACTACAGAAAAACAATGTGTGTGTATAGTTTATGAATGTATGGGTGTCAGATGATATTTGCATGTAGCTATACAGTGGACTCTCATAAGGAATTTTACTGATGGCCCCCTAGGTACTCCAGTTTTACACCAATATCATCCTGGAGCAACTTTTCTTATAACTTTGATTTATGCTGTTACCCCTACTAGAGATTTTATTTGATTTAGTGACGTAACGTTGTAGATGATAAGTGTTTAGTGTCAATGCAGTGGCACCTGCTTCCCTTATAGTTGCATCATAAGGTTGTAGGCCCCCAATCTTCATTTAAAGGGAGTCTACCACCACATTTGCTTCTAAACCACACATGCCAACAAAAATCAACTTTTCATCTCTATGCATATGAGCTGTTGCACTAGGGGTGTGGTGGTGCCTGCCAAAGCACCCTTTTTTGCCTGAGGTCACCATACATTCAGGACCTATCAAACTTTATATTAAGGGTCATTTCTGAGTAGTTTAATATGCCACTCTCACACCTACAATATAAATGGAGATGGTAGACTCTCTTGAAAAGGTTGTTTCAGTTGTATATAAATCTTAATTAGTATTAGTGTAAAAATGAAAAGTTCTACTACTTTCTAATTTACTCATAGCAACCAACCATCCCGGATCGGGACAGTCCCGATTTTACACTGCTGTCCTGCTGTCCGGGGTAGCTAACGGTTTGTCCCGCTATGCCCCTGAAGTGTTTTGTTGTTAACAAACTTTGTTAGAGTAGGGTAAAGGCTAAATGGTAGATCCTAAATCCTCATGGGCTAAAGGACCTTTGATGACGTCATGACCATGTGATCAGACTCTTGGGTGGGTGGAGCTATTCTGGACACTACAGGACAGTGCGGTGTTACACAGAAAAAGGAAGCTGCTGGGAATGGTTACTGATGGAAGGTAAGGAGGAGAGAAGAGACAGCATGAGTGAGCAAGAGGGGGGAACTGGGGGCAGATGTAGGGGGCAATTAAACTGAAGGCAGATGAAGGGGGCAATTAAACTGGGGACAGGTGAAGGGGGCAATTGAACTGGGGGAAGATGAAGGGGGTCATTAAACTGGGTGCAGATGGAGGGGAGACATTAAACTGGGGGCAGATGGAGGGGAACATTAAAATGGGAACAGATGGAGGGGGAACATCAAACTGGGGGCAGATCAAGGAGTGGACATTACACTGGAGGGGTAGATGGAGGGTGACATTAAACTGGAGGCAACTAGAGGAGGACATTAAACTGTGGGGGGTAGCTGGAGGGGGACATGTCTGCCTCTAATTGCCCCCAGTTTAATGTTCCCCTCCAACTACCCCCACTGTATAATGTCCCCCTCCAGCTGCCCCAGTTTAATGTCCCCCTCTAGTTTCCACCAGTTTAAACTGGGGCACGAGGAGAGGGACTTAATAATGTGTGGCAATTGGAGTGGAACATTATAATGTGGGGGCATATAATGTTAAGGTGACTGTAGGAGCATTATACTGTGTGGAGGCACATGGAAAAATGGATGAGAATGGGCGGAGTCAACGTAGAAGTGGGTGGAGCTAAATTTGCCATGGCGTACATAGCACGCCCCACATTTTGTCCCTCTTTCTGTCCTTTGAAAGTTGGGAGGTATAATTTACTTCTTAGTACTTAAGTTCATTTGAAAATATTAGTTTAGAAAGTTATTCGTTTTAGGTTGCTATGAGTGAATAAAAACACTGTTTTGTACACTTTACAGGCTGCCAACTCATATGTACCTAGTCCCATGCCTACCAACCATCCAGCAAGACAGTCACTGATTTTGGGGCGATGTCCTGCTGTCAGTGGAATGTCAGGCAGTGGAATGTCTGTCCTGGCTTCAACTCTATCTGCATTCAGTGAACATAAATAGAGTTGAGTATAATGGTGAAGCAGGTAGCATTATGGCATTGTATTTGGTATGCAGTGAATAGGATGCAACGCTTGTTCGAGCTCTGTGGCCTATTCAAACAGCTGTTTGGTTGAAGCCCAGGGCGTCAGACTCCCACCCATCTGACACTGATGAACTATCCTAAGAATATGTTATCAATGTAATAGTCTCAAAGCCTCACAAGACAGAAACAACAGTAACCCCTGCCACACTTCCTACCTGGTATGGATGAGTACTTGGACCCCTTTGACTTTGTGGGACCCTGAAATTCTTAATAGTGACCAGTCAATGATAGTCATCATTGTTATTGTAGTAATTATACAAGGCTGTAAAAAAGAAATGTTCTACAGGTTGTTATTTCAAAACAATGAGCTTATTTCACAGTGCAGTAAGTTTCAATATGCAGTTTTGGTATATGAAATTGAGAAGCAAACTCTGGTTGTGCATCCCTAAGAACCATAACAACTAAGGGTGGGTTCACACTTGCGCCGGCACTCCGTCTGCTGCGAATCCGACCTAAATGTCGGAAAACTGGATAGGGAAAGGTTTGAGACACTTTGCTTAAAAACCCATTCACTTCTATGGGTTTTTAAAGCAATGCACGGGTGTGCGCTTACACCAGTTTTTTTCGTTGGACACAAAGTCCTGCATGTCCGACTTTGTTTCCTACAAAAAAAAAAAAAAAATGGCTTCGCGGCGCAGAGGGTGTAAGTGCACACCCGTGCATTGCTTTAAAAACCCATTCAAGTGAATGGGTTTTTAAGCAAAGCGTCGCAAACCTGTCCCTATCCTGTTTTCCGACATTTAGGTTGGATTCGTGGGGGACGGAGTACCGGCGCAAGTGTGAACCCACCCTAATATTCTTCATATCCTGCTGATATCATCTTACTTGGCGTACCACTAAGCATTTCACGTATACATCAGTGGATTCTGTTTGACAAGCAATTAGCAGAATATAAACACTAGCATTTAGTGAACCTAAGGCAGAAGGAGCAGCCCAGCTTCTTTTCCTGCCAATGAGACAAAAAAAAAAAAAGAAGAAACAATTGCTTTAACTTAAATCATTTAAAGATCTACTAAATCGGCACAGTGTATCTACTACCCTTCATTGCACAATGACCTCTGCACTGGTCAAAGAACATGTCTAAAAAAATCTCCCATAAACCTCAAAGAATATCTTCAGACTATTGTGTCTATGTTGCTGTTGTAAAGCATATTTTTAAATATTTAAGATATTTATACTACTGTAATTTTAGGCAACATGGCCATACCAATAAACATGTACAGATTATACAGTAAAACATTCTACAATCAAAAAGTATTAAACTGATTAGTAAAAGGAGTATGTTCATTATCTGACTTTAATTAGGAAAAAATAGGTGATACATACAAAAGGATATAATAGTTCATTCAATAGACCCCCTTTAAGTAAACCATGAAGTTAAGTATTATTCTGCAATCATGGATGCATTAAAACCACGTGGTGTCTATTCCTGAATATTGCTTGAAGAGCAAAAAAAAAAAAAAAAAATCTAAGTTATGTAAGCCAGTGCTAAATGTATGCTGTTTAGAACATAAAGTGAAACATGCACAAATTGCTGCCATATGTCTACATTTGTTCCTTTACTACTACTGGATGTACAAAACAATCAAGCATGATGTCTATTCCAGCTTAAAGTTTACTTTATTTTAAAAAAAGAGATAGCCTAGGGGAAAACATTTTCAGTTGCAAAAAAGAAGTTATTATGCTTAAGTATTTTTATACTGTATACATCACATGGCATTTGGTGTTGCTATTTTCTCCATATTTTTCTACTATATCCTTACAAGCAATAACAAAAATGATGCCTTGGCCTGACTCTTGGTTGAAACACGTCAACATTTTTATCGGGTTTTAGATAATATGGGTAAATTTTAGGTAACCAAACTCTAAATACAACTGTACTGGCGATGACAATTAGTAGTTTTAGAGAAGTTATCAAACTTACTTTACCAGATGACAAAATAAATGTCACTGAAACATATAGGAGTTTAACTACAACTATTGTAATAAAAACAATTATAATATGAACTGACAATAAATCCTACACTATGAAGATCCAGTAATCACATCTCTTTATTCTAATCATTATAGCTTATCATTATGCATTACCCTTTGAGTAGTCATTGAAATATTACTTCTTCTATCCAAAATGTTTCCAGATAATACCAGATTTTATGAATTACACAAGAAATTCTGCTGAAATTGCCCATCCCCCCGCCCCAGGAGAATTAGAAACAGATTGATGTTTTTATGTCTGTTTAATCTTGATGTGATGTTATCTTTCAGTAGTTATTCCTGATGAGCGCAATGGATATATGTCCCCTATTTAATGTAACAGGCCATGTGCAATATTTATTGAAATGTATATACGAAGCCATGCCAAAAGACAAAGAAAAAAAAAAAACAGGAGCAGTGACAGCACATGAAAATACTCGACAAGACTAGCCTCTCAAAAGACATAGAACATGAAAGATTTTTGGTCAGGTACATAATTTCTAATAGGAACATGTACACACTCTAGGCTACAAATACATTAAAGTCACATTTTTTTCATTCATATTTCTAATTGATGGTGAACAGAGAAGATACTTGACCAATTTGGCTGCTGATTCTTATGGCAAAGGACCTTGAAAACTGGAAAGGAGTTGCTTAATATATCAGCTGACATCACTATTTATTTACTCTTATCATGTCCATTTCAATTCAGGGCTTATTCGCACGTTTTTTTCCATAAATGTTCCATCTGTATTTTCATGGGCAGTAATCAGACACATTGATTTTAATGTAATTATTTACATTAACATTTTATTTATAGACTGTGAAGCAGATTTATTATGCCTTGTACACCAGTTTTCTGATTCACAAGATATACAGTCATATGAAAAAGTTTGGGCACCCCTATTAATCTTAATCATTTTTAGTTCTAAATATTTGGGTGTTTGCAACAGCCATTTCAATTTGATATATCTAATAACTGATGGACACAGTAATATTTCAGGATTGAAATGAGGTTTATTGTACTAACAGAAAATGTGCAATATGCATTAAACCAAAATTTGACCGGTGCAAAAATTTGGGTACCCTTATCATTTTATTGATTTGAATACTCCTAACTACTTTTTACTGACTTACTGAAGCACAAAATTGGTTTTGTAACCTCACTGAGCTTTGAACTTCATAGCCAGGTGTATCCAATCATGAGAAAAGGTATTTAAGGTGGCCAATTGCAAGTTGTTCTCCTATTTGAATTCTCCCCCAAAAAGGGGCATAAGGGGCCCCCCAAAAAAACTCAAAAAAGATCTGAAAAAAAAGATTGTTCAACATAGTTGTTCAGGGGAAGGATACGGAAAAAGTTGTCTCAGACATTTAACCTGTCAGTTTACACTGTGAGGAACATAGTAAGGAAATGGAAGACCACAGGGACAGTTCTTGTTAAGCCCAGAAGTGGCAGGCCAAGAAAAATATCAGAAAGGCAGAGAAGAAGAGTGGTGAGAACAGTCAAGGACAATCCACAGACCACCTCCAAAGAGCAGCAGCATCATCTTGCTGCAGATGGTGTCACTGTGCATCGGTGAACAATACAGCACACTTTGCACAAGGAGAAGCTGTATGGGAGAGTGATGCGAAAGAAGCCGTTTCTGAAAGCACGCCACAAACAGAGTCGCCTGAGGTATGCAAAAGCACATTTGGACAAGCCAGCTTCATTTTGGAAGAAGGTCCTGTGGACTGATGAAACAAAGATTGAGTTGTTTGGTCATGCAAAAAGGCGTTATGCATGGCGTCAAAAAAACACAGCATTCCAAGAAAAACACTTGCTACCCACTGTAAAATTTGGTGGAGGTTCCATCATGCTTTGGGGCTATGTGGCCAATGCCGGCGCCGGGAATCTTGTTAAAGTTGAGGGTCGCATGGATTCAACTCAGTATCAGCAGATTCTTGAGAATAATGTACAAGAATCAGTGACGAATTTGAAGTCACGCCGGGGATGGATATTTCAGCAAGACAATGATCCAAAACACAGCTCCAAATCTACTCAGGCATTCATGCAGAGGAACAATTACAATGTTCTGGAATGGACATCCCAGTCCCCGGACCTGAATATCATTGAACATCTGTGGGATAATTTGAAGTGGGCTGTCCATGCTCGGCGACCATCAAACTTAACTGGAATTGTTTTTTTAAAGGGGGGTGGTCAAAAATACCTTCATCCAGGACCCGGGAACTGATTAAAAGCAACAGGAAGCGACTAGAGGCTGTTATTTTTGCAAAAGGAGGATCTACTAAATATTAATGTCACTTTTCTGTTGAGGTGCCCATACTTTTGCACCGGTCAAATTTTGGTTTAATGCATATTGCACATTTTCTGTTAGTACAATAAACCTCATTTCAATCCTGAAATATTACTGTGTCCATCAGTTATTAGATATATCAAATTGAAATGGCTGTTGCAAACACCCAAATATTTAGAACTAAAAATGATTAAGATTAATAGGGGTGCCCAAACTTTTTCATATGACTGTATAAAGTCACAATTTATGTGCAAATGTTTTGCACAAATAGTTGCGATATTTTTAAACGCTGTGCTGCCTTTTCCACTTCATCCTTGCATTGCTAGGAGCTGTCATACATTTTTCCTCAGGCACACAGCCTGGTGAAGGATGCGCCTCATTAATCAAGAGGTGTGTACCTCATCATATATGAGGCTCCAGGACTAAGAAGACTGGCATTAGTAACACCAGTCTTCAGAAATCTGCCCCAGTTCAATTGCACTGCCAAATCTTTCAAGATAAGGCTCTCCCATGGCACATAATGGAATTAAGAAAGGCATTAAATTAATTAAGTAGCTGGCTGACAGTCTACATTCCCTATCAGTATGTCTTTGGAGTGTGAGAGGAAAAGGAGTACCCGGAGGAAACACACACAAACACAAAGAGAACATACAAACTCTGTGCAGACGTTGTCTTTGGTTGGATTCAAACCTAGGACTCAAACACTGATTTAATGCCTTTCTTAATGCCTTTCTGTGCAGTGGGAGAGCCTTATCTTGAAAGATTTGGCAGTGCAATGGAACTCTCTTACAGAGTATCAGAGCTCAGCAGTTGCAGTTATTTGTGTGATTTTTCCAGCCTTTTCCTCTGCCTCCACTCTCCATAGACTTCTATATAAAAAGTAACTCATCCTAATAATAACGTTATAAATTATAACATCTATAATAAGATATATTATAACATGTCTCATATTCACCTGTACTATTCATTTATGAAAAGTTGTCTCATAATTGAAGTCATAGTTTAACCCTTTCCCTTTCAATTTTGACTCTACGTCTTTCAAAAGCCATAACTTTTTTTATTTTTCTATTCACAGAGCTGTATGAGTGCTTAAAGCGGTAGTCCCACGTAAATAACCATTTTTAAATTTGTAGATAATTAAAAGTTAAACATTTTTGCAAATATAAGTAATTAAACATTTTGCAGAGTTTTAAAGATTTTTTTCTAAATATCTTCTGGTCACAAGTTGTTTTCTTGATAGGTTGCCAGTGGATATGACCATGAATGCAGGAACTTTCTAAGGTCAGAAAATCAACCATGATTTCCTTATTGTGGCCGGAATATCTTCTGATACATGTAGTGTTTCTGCCTCATAACCCAGCTACAATAAGAAAATCATGGCTGGATTCCTGACAAGTTCCAGACCATTGAAAGTTTCTGCATTCGTGGTCGTATCTATTGGCAACCGATCAACACAACAGACTGTCACCACTAAGATAGTTAGAGAAAATCTTTAAAACTCTGCAGAACTACTTATATTTGCAAAAATGTTTAAGTTTTCACTATCTACAAATATAGATATCATTCTGTTCATGGGAATACCCCTTTAATTTTTGCAGGATAAATTTTACTCTATAATGGTACGATTTGACCCCATCCCAACACAGGCATGTTTTGATTTTCGCTTTTACTCCCTGCCTTCCCATAACTTTTTTATCTTTCTGTTTAAAAAGGCATATGAGGGCTTAATTTTTATGGCAATACCAAATTTATATAGTTTTTTTTTTACGTTTTAACCCGTTACAAAAAATCCAAAACTTTGCAAAAAAAAATTCTTGTAGTTGCCATATTCTGACATCCATAACTTTTTTATATTTCCATGTACAAGGATGCATAAGGCACCTTTTTTGCAGGAACAGGTGTACTTTTTATTTATACCAATTTGGAGAATGTCTATCACTGTAATCACTTTTTTATCCAAATTTTTATGGGAGGCAAAACAGCGAAAAAAAATGCAGTTTTGGCTTTTTCCCTCTACGAGATTCAACTATTTGACAAAACTTTTTTTTCTTAGTTTATTTTATAAGTTTGTAGGCCGGACATTTTTGGACACATGGATACCTAATGTATACAGTATATGTTTCACTTTATATACTTTTATATGTGTTTTAGGCAGTGGCGTAACTAAAGTCTTGTGGGCCCGATGAAAACTTTTTCCGGGGCCCACTACGCCCTCCCTACAGAGTATTCTTGATAGTGATGGTACGGGAGCTGCAGCAGTATCTCAGCTACTTGAAAGGGATGCAACTATAGTACCCACAACTGCAGTTATCAAGAATACAGTGAGTGAGCAGCGCAATGCCCAACATGTAAACAATACTGGGAGTTGCGTGCTCTAGGAAACAGCTGATCTGCAGGGTCCTAACAAGCTAAGAGATGTAAGAATTCAGTAAGGGTCCAACACCCAGGGCCCCTGCTGATCAACTATTTAAAGGTACTGGGGTGCTTTTGCATGCACCCTCACCCCTTCACTAGTTACTTTGCACAGTATCTGTTTTATAATCACCATGCAATGTTATTACAGCCTGTAATAATATTGCACGGCTACTATAAAACAGATGGTGTGTGATGTGAATAGTGAAGGAGCCCCACACAGTATAATATGCTCCACAATGGCCCCCACACAGTATAATATGCTCCACAGTGGTGCTCACGTAGTATAATATTCTCCACAGTGGTCCCCACAGAGTATAATATGCCCTACAGTGGCCCTCACACAGTATAATATGCTCTACAGTGGCCCCCACACAGTGCAATATTCTCCACAGTGGTCCCCACACAGTATAAAATGCTCCAAAAAGTCCCCCTAGAGTGGTTTCAGGTGAGCCCCACAAAATTCGACGAATATTCGAGAAGTTCAGCCTTCTGCTTCGGTGATATTATTATACTCTGGAGTCTCCTCCGACCCCAGAGTATAATAAGTAGAGGCCCAGGGAAAGTGATTAAAAGGGTTGTCCAGGCAAAAATGGACAACCCTTTTAACGTTTAAATCAGCTGGGGGCAGTGAAACAAATTTAAAAAAATGCATACTCACCTGTCCCCGATGCTCCGGTGATCTCCCGGGTCCTGGATGTCCCGTGTCTCCCGCTGGCGTCTCCCGAGTCTCTTCTGGCATTCTGCTGAAGCCGCTGAGGCCAATCAGTGGCTTCAGAGGAACTCTGGAAGACGCAGTCAAAGCAGAAGAACCGGGACATGCGGGAGGACACTGGCGCAACAGAGACAGGTGAATATGCATTTTTTAAAAATTTTTTCACTGCCCCAACTGATTTAAACCATTGCCTGGAAAACCCCTTTAAAAATAACAAACACTTATACTCACCTTACTTTCCTCACCTCTCCTAGGCATCCTCGCTCTGTCCAGCTCTCTTCAGTATCTTCTTCGGTCCTCTTCTGCCTGTGACTGAGGTGATGCACCCCAGATATCACTGCTGGGGCCTGTGATTGGGCCTCAGCGGTCATGTGGGGCATGCTGATGCCATTACGCTGGTCCGCCCCACATGACCTCAGTCACAGGCCGGAAGAGCCCCGGAGAGGATGCTGAGGACTGTCTGAAACCCAAGAGCAGTGAGTATAAGTATTTCTTATTTTTAATCACCTCCCCTGAGCAGGCATCATTGTACATGAAATGTTGGAAATTCAACTTGGTGGATTCCATGTTGGTATCAACTAAAAACAATGTTATTGAAATAGATACAAGGTATATGATCAACTGTGTATCTAGAGCTACACATAAGATATATAAATAATTTTGATTAACCATTTCTGTGACAACTGTGAGGGTGTGAACTTAGAGGGCGCTGGAGAGCAACTGAAAAACAGGGTTGAAAAGGACCTTGACCACACCCATACTGGGGCCCAACTCTAGAGAGAACACACACAGCAGGATAGTGCTGCTGGTGACCTGCAGGGAGCAGGTAGACTGTGGACCAGTTGGAGACAGTCAGGTGGTCTGTCCCAAGAGGACTGGATTCCAGAAGGGACTTTGTTAAGTTCAGTGTGAGCCAGACTGCTGAGAAGAAAACTCAGTAAAGCATCTTACCCTCAGAAGTTAGTCAGGGTTCAAGAAGTGAGGTATTGCCCTGTGTGTGGGCTAGGCTGTTTTGTTATTTGTGTTCCTGTTACCATTTACAAGCTGAATAAAGCCATTTCTTTTGGATTGCCGTTACCTGATATGCTTTATATATGGAATCCAGTGCCACAAACACCTCTGTTAAGTTCAGGAAGCTGCTACCTTTGATGCTAAACTACCCCCAATTGTCACACAACACTAATATGGCATTTAGGGCTGCAGGAATTTTTTGTTTTCTCACAAAGAGCCACAACTTTTTACTACTGTATTTCCATCAAAGTAGTAGTAAGGATAAAAATACATTTAAATCCAAGTAAGGGAAGCTGGTCAGTATTCTGACATATACTGAGGGAAAAGACACTCCCAGAGCCATTAGCAAAGTGGGACATGACTTTGGTATGGGGGAACCAATAACTCCTGCAGTTTCATCTTTTTGAAGTAGCTGCAGGGGCGTAAGTATCGGGGTAGCAGCGGTAGCAGCTGCCACAGGGCATGGGACATTAGGGGCCCCGGATCCCTGTGGCAGCCGCTACCGCGAACCCCACAAACCAGTAACGATCGCGATCGCAGGGGGTGCGACCGCGAACGCACACGGCAGGGTACGGAGCCTGTGGCCAGTTGGATATGGCCGGGCCCCGTACCATTGTGATAGCGGTCGGGGAAAGCCTGGTTCCCCGTCCGCTATACAGTACATACTGTTATTGGAAAGGGACCCTGGCATATTGCAGGCTCCTTTCCAATAGATGGCAGGGCAAGGCACCCAGGGGAGGTGACTGAAAACAATAAATACATATTCTCACCTCTCCTGGGCACAGCGTTCTCTCCGGCGCTTCTCCGTCATGTGACTGAGACCTGTGATTAGGCCCCAGCGGTCACATGGGACGCGGCCGCGTAATGACGTCAGTGCGCCCGAATGTGACTGCTGAGGCCCAATCACAGGCCTCGGCAGCGACGTCGGAAGAGGGCCTGAAGACGCTGAAGACGGCAGGATGGAGTGAGGATGCCAAGTAAAGGTAAGGCAAGGTAAGTATGATGTTTGTTATTTTTAATCACCTTCCCTGGGCCTCCGAATATTATACTCTGGCGTCTGAGGAGACCCCAAAGTATAATAATAGCACCGAAGTGGAGGGGGGGCTGTTGGGAGCTTATAATACTGTGTGGGGGCCCCTGTAGAGCATATAATACTGTGTGGGGGCCACTGTAGAGCATATAATACTGGGTGGGGGCCACTGTGGGGGGCATATAATACTGGGTGGGGGCCACTGTAGAGCATATAATACTGGGTGGGGGCCACTGTAGAGCATATAATACTGGGTGGGGGCCACTGTAGAGCATATAATACTGGGTGGGGCCACTGTAGAGCATATAATACTGGGTGGGAATCACTGTGGGGGGCATATAATACTGGGTGGGGGCTACTGTAGAGCATATAATACTGGGTGGGGGCCACTGTGGGGGGCATATAATACTGGATGGGGGCCACTGTGGCAAGCATATAATGCTGGGTGGGGCCCACTATGGCGGGCATATAATACTGGGTGGGTACCACTGTGGGAAGCATATAATACAGGGTGGGGGCCACTGTGTGGAGCATATTATACTGTGTGGGGCCACTGTGTGGAGCATATTATAATGTGTGTGGGGGGAGCAATGTAGAGCATATAATGTTGTATGGGGGCCACTGTGGAGCATATAATGCTGTGTGGGGGTTACTGTTGAGCATATTTTACTGTTTGGGGACCCGTATCCGGTTCGGGGGGGGGGCCCATGTCAAATGTTCGCCTTGGGGCCCAGCCATTCCTAGTTATGCCACTGAGTAGCTGTGTAGATTTATACAGGCTGGTTCAGCTTTAAGAGTATATGTGTGTATATTCAGCTTTAGGAGTATATAGTGCCTAGAGTGTTACTGTAGGGAGAGAGGAGTTTAGGAATAGATGAAACTTCCTGTCTTATTCATCATCTCCTCTTTCTCTCACCACAAGGACTGGAGGAAACATGTCTGCAGAATCAGGGAGTATAATATTGGGGTTTATCACCTCACAGCGCACTGGTGTGACCACATTCACATTAGACATCACTACTAGTTTAGTATCACCATTCTACATCATACTGTATATGATTCAGTATAACCTCAGGATTTATGCGGTCACTGGGTTTCCTCATGTATTTACCTCACACTGCAGACATGGCTGATATATCATACATTACTGCTGTATAATGCAGACTGTTCTTGAATCCTGGGGACTGAGGGGGCTCTCTATGGTGGAGCTGGGAGGTCACATGTAATGGAGACACTGGTAAGCGAGGAGCAGTAAGAACTGGAAGCAGAGGAGCAGATGCACGGAATCCCTGTATATGACCTCTGTCTCTGTGCTAATACTGATCATGCTAGGTATAGGTTTAAGTTAATAATTTCTATGTAATATCCTTCTCAGGGCTGTATATGGGTCATACTGTGTATACTGGCCATACCGTATACAGGTTATTTTTAATTCCCCTCCCTATATATGGCATCTAATGATCTATATATGACATCCATATCAGGGCTGTATACTGTGTATACTGGCCATATTATATACAGGTTATTAATTACCCCTCCTTGTATATTGAGTCTATTGATCTGTATACACCCTCCATCTTAGTTCCATGTATAGGACATGCTGTTTATATTGACCCTGCTGTATACTGTACAGGTCCCTCACTGTATATGGAGTCCTGTGGTGTCTATAGTTCCTGAATCTTACTGCTAGTGTTATTATTTCCCCTCTTTATATATGGCATCTAGTGATCTATATATGACCTCCATATTAGGTATGTATACTGAATCCTGTGAGGATATATAGCAGCCTTCAGTCACTTTATACATGCTGTCCTGCTGATGCTGCTGCCTATACAATGTCCACCCTTACTTCATGTAGCTATTTCATCTTCCATTTGGAAATTCATCTATTACCTAAAATGGTAAATGGTATAAAACTGTGTAGATTATGTCGCACCTTATATAGATGTTTTTCACAGTCTTCTAGAACAATATATTACAGGTATATCTAGATCATATTTATAGCTCTGAAAGGTGTTCTTGGGGGGCTCAGCACATGGTAAGGATGTGGGTGACCCAGGTACACCTTGCTCTGTAGGATACACAGATTTGTATAGTTTTATATCCATGTATGTACGGTGATATACTGACCACCATGTTGTAGGCTGACCTGTATATATATATCAAGGGATTTACACACATACTGCCAACATAAGTATAATACATACAGTGGGGAAAAAAAGTATTTAGTCAGCCACCAATTGTGAAAGTTCTCCCAGTTAAAAATATGAGAGAGGTCTGTAATTGGCATCATAGGTAGACCTCAACTATGAGAGACAAAATGAGAAAACATATCTAGAAAATCACATAGTCTGATTTTTTAAGAATTTATTTTCAAATTATGGTGGAAAATAAGTATTTGGTCACCTACAAACAAGAAAGATTTCTGGCTCTCACAGATCTGTAACTTCTTCTTTAAGAGGCTCCTCTGTCCTCCACTCATTACCTGTAGTAATGGCACCTGTTTGACATTGTTATCAGTATAAAAGACACCTGTCCACAACCTCAAACAGTCACACTCCAAACTCCACTATGGTGAAGACCAAAGAGCTGTGGAAGGACACCAGAAACAAAATTATAGACCTGCACCAGGCTGGGAAGATTGAATCTGCAATACGCAAGCAGTTTGGTGTGAAGAAATCAACTGTGGGAGCAATAATTAGAAAATGGAAGACATACAAGACCACTGATAATCTCCCCCGATCAGGGGCTCCACGCAAGATCTCACCCCGTGGGGTCAAAATGATCACAAGAACGGTGAGCAAAAATCCCAGAACCACACGGGGGGACCTAGTGAATGACCTACAGAAAGCTGGGACTAACGTAACAAAGGCTACCGTCAGTAACACAGTATGCCACCAGGGACTCAGATCCTGCAGTGCCAGACGTGTCCCCCTGCTTAAGCCAGTACATATCCAGGCCCGTCTGAAGTTTGCTAGAGAGCATTTGGATGTTCCAGAAGAGTATTGAGAGAATGTCATATGGTCAGATGAAACCAAAGTAGAACTGTTTGGTAGAAACACAACTCGTCGTGTTTGGAGGAGAGTGAATTCTGAGTTGCATCCAAAGGACACCATACCTACTGTGAAGCATGGGCGTGGCAACATCATGCTTTAGGGCTGTTTCTCTGCAAAGGGACCAGGACGACTGATTCGTGTATATGAAAGAATGAATGGAGCCATGTATCATGAGATTTTGAGTGCAAACCTCCTTCCATCAGCAAGGGCATTGAAGATGAAACGTGGCTGGGTCTTTCAGCATGACAATGATCCCAAGCACACAGCCAGGGCAACGAAGGATTGGCTTCGTAAGAAGCATTTCAAGGTCCTGGAGTGGCCTAGCCAGTTTCCAGATCTCAACCCCATAGAAAACCTTTGGAGGAAGTTGAAAGTCCGTGTTGCCCAGCGACAGCCCCAAAACATCACTGCTCTAGAGGAGATCTGCATGGAGGAATAGGTCAACATACCAGCAACAGTGTGTGCCAGCCTTGTGAAGACTTACAGAAAACGTTTGACCTCTGTCATTGCCAACAAAGGATATATAACAAAGTATTGAGATGAACTGGCCATCATATATCGACCGCCAGGACCGACCACTTCACCACCTGGCTAACACACTTCCTATCCACAGACACCCCACCATCATCATGGATGATTTCAACATCCCCATTAACACAACCCACCCCTCCGCTCCCAGTCTCCTGTCACTCACTACCTCCTTTAACCTCTCTCAATGGTCCTCCTCTGCCACCCACACAAAGGGGCACACGCTGGACCTCATATTCACCCGCCTCTGCTCTCTAGTCAACCTCTCTAACTATCCATCCACGCTCTCCGACCACAACCTGCTGACATTCTCGGCCCTCTCCTCTGTAATTGAACCCCCAACCCCTAAACCAGCACGCCCCCGCAGGAACCTTAATCGCCTTGACATCCGCACGGTCTCAGACTCTCTCCGACCGCTCACTCCAGGACGCAGATACCGCCGCTGACTTCTACAATGCCACCATTACTTCAGCCCTTGACTCTGTGGCCCCTCTTACTAACACCAGGACCCGGCCGATCAATAGGCAGCCCTGGCACACTGACCTGACTAAAAAACTGAGACGTGCCTCATGGGTTGCAGAACGCCTCTGGAAGAAAAGCCACTCCCAGGAGGACTTCCTTAGGTATTTTCTCACATTCAAGTATGCACTCACCTCTGCAAAGCAAGTCTACTTCACCCCACTAATATCTGCCCTATCCCGCAACCCCAAACAGTTATTCACTACCTTCAACTCCCTTCTCCGTCCTCCTGTTCCTCCTCCGACATCACTTATCACAGCCGACGACTTTGCCTCTTATTTCAAAAGCAAAATTGACACCATCATAGACAGTCTCAACCTACACCCCCAACAACCACTCTATCCAACTGCTCGGTGCTCTTCATCTTTAACCTGTTTCTCCACCGTCACTGATGAAAAGCTCTCCACCCTAATCTCTAAATCCCACCTCACCTCCTGTGCACTCAACCCAATCCAGTGACATCTCATCCCAAAACTCTCGGAAGACATTACTCCTGCCCTAACCCATCTCTTTAACCTATCCCTAACCAATTGATCCTTCCCTTCCGTCTTCAAACATGCTACTGTCACACCTATACTTAAGAAACCCTCCCTGGACACATCCTATCCAGCCACCTATCACCCCATCTCACTGCTCCCGTACGCCTCAAAATTACTGGAGCAACACGTCCACTCCGAACTATCCTCCTATCTTTCGTCCAATATGCTCTTTGACAGACTACAGTCAGGCTTCAGACCCCATCACTCCACAGAAACTGCCCTAACCAAGGTCACTAACGACCTTCTACAGTGCCTTGCAAAAGTATTCAGCCCCCTTGAACTTTTCAACCTTTTCCACATTTCAGGCTTCAAACATAAAGATATAAAATTTTAATTTTTTGGTGAAGAATCAACAACAAGTGAGACACAATTGTGAAGTGGAATGACATTTATTGGTTATTTTAAACTTTTGTAAAATATAAAAAACTGAAAAGTGGGGCGTGCAATATTATTCGGCCCCCTTAAGTTAATACTTTGTAGCGCCACCTTTTGCTGCGATTACAGCTGCAAGTCATTTGGGATATGTCTCTATCAGTTTTGCACATTGAGAGACTGAAATTCTTGCCCATTCTTCCTTGGAAAACAGCTGGAGCTCAGTGAGGTTGGATGGAGTGCGTTTGTGAACAGCAGTTTTCAGCTCTTTCCATAGATTCTCGATTGGATTCAGGTCTGGACTTTGACTTGGCCATTCTAACACCTGGATACGTTTTGTGAACCATTCCATTGTAGATTTTGCTTTATGATTGGGATCATTGTCTTGTTGGAAGATAAATCTCCGTCCCAGTCTCAGGTCTTTTGCAGACTCCAACAGGTTTTCTTCCAGAATGGTCCTGTATTTGGCTCCATCCATCTTCCCATCAATTTTAACCATCTTCCCTGTCCCTGCTTAAGAAAAGCAGGCCCAAACCATGATGCTGCCACCACCATGTTTGACAGTGGGGATGGTGTGTTCAGGGTGATGAGCTGTGTTGCTTTTATGCCAAACATATAGTTTTGCATTGTGGCCAAAAAGTTCGATTTTGGTTTCATCTGACCAGAGCACCTTCTTCCACATGTTTGGTGTGCCTCCCAGGTGGCTTGTGGCAAACTTTAAACAAGACTTTTTATGGATATCTTTGAGAAATGGCTTTCTTCTTGCCACTCTTCCATAAAGGCCAGATTTGTGCAGTGTACGACTGATTGTTGTACTATGGACAGACTCTCCCACCTCAGCTGTAGATCTCTGCAGTTCATCCAGAGTGATCATGGGCCTCTTGGCTGCATCTCTGATCAGTCTTCTCCTTGTTTGAGATGAAAGGTTAGAGGGACGGCCGGGTGTAGGTAGATTTGCAGTGGTCTGATTCCATTCAATATGATTGCTTGCACAGTGCTCCTTGGGATGTTTAAAGTTTGGGAAATCTTTTTGTATCCAAAGCCAGCTTTAAACTTCTCCACAACAGTATCACGGACCTGCCTGGTGTGTTCCTTGGTCTTCATGATGCTCTCTGCGCTTTAAACAGAACCCTGAGACTATCACAGAGCAGGTGCATTTATACGGAGACTTGATTACACACAGGTGGATTATATTTATCAACATCAGTCATTTAAGACAACATTGGATCATTCAGAGATCCTCACTCAACTTCTGGAGTGAGTTTGCTGCACTGAAAGTAAAAGGGGCGAATAATATTGCACGCCCCACTTTTCAGTTTTTTATTTTTTACAAAAGTTTAAAATAACCAATAAATTTCGTTCCACTTCACAATTGTGTCCCACTTGTTGATTCTTCACCAAAAAAATTAAAATTTTATATCTTTATGTTTGAAGCCTGAAATGTGGAAAAGGTTGAAAAGTTCAAGGGGGCTGAATACTTTCGCAAGGCACTGTAACTGCCAAAGCCAAACGTCACTATTCTGCCCTCCTCCTCCTCGACCTCTCCTCTGCCTTTGACACAGTCGACCATTCCCTCCTGCTAGAAACGCTCTCATCCCTTGGCATCTCTGACCTGGCCCTTTCCTGGATCTCCTCATACCTCACCAACCGCACATTCAGTGTCTCCCACTCGCACACCACCTCCCTGCCACGTCCTCTTTCTGTAGGTGTCCCCCAAGGCTCCGTCCTAGGACCCCTCCTGTTCTCAATCTACACCCTAGGCCTTGGCCAACTCATAGAATCTCATGGTTTCCACTACCATTGCTATGCTGACGACACCCAAATATATATCTCTGGACCAGACATTACCTCCCTGTTGTCCAGAGTTCCAGTATGTCTAGCAGCCGTAGCCTCCTTTCTCTCCTCCTGCTTTCTCAAACTCAACATGGGGAAAACGGAGTTCATAATCTTCACTCCCCCTCAACACCTCCTGCCGCCTCCAACTCAAGAACATCCGTAGAATCCGCTCCTACCTCACCCCTGAAACTACAAAGATGCTAGTCCACGCCCTCATAATCTCCCACCTAGACTACTGTAACACCCTTCTCCATGGCCTCCCAGCTAACACCCTCGCCCCCTCCAGTCCACCTTAAACTGTGCTGCTCGCCTAATACACCTCTCCCCCCGTTCTTCATCGGCTGCCCCCCTCTGCCAATCCCTTCACTGGCTACCCATTGCCCAGTGAATAGAGTTCAAATTACTAATGCTGACATACAAAACCATTCACAGCCTGCCCCCTCCATATATCTCTGACCTAATCTTGCGTTACCTGCCCACACGTAACCTCCGATCCTCCAAGGACCTCCTACTCCGCTCTGCTCTTATCCGCTCTTCACACAAACGTCTCCAAGACTTCTCCCATGCATCCCCCATATTCTGGAACTCATTACCAAGACACATAAGACTGTCCCCCACAATCACAAGCTTCAAGAAGGCCCTGAAGACTCACCTATTCAGGAAGGCCTACAACCTCCAATAACGCTACTGTCACCACACCACCACCTGAACATCCTCTACCCCCACCTTCTGTCTCTCTCCCTCTTCCCTCATAGATTGTAAGCCCTAGTGGGCAGGGCCCTCTATCTCACTGTGCCAGTTGGTCTCTGTTAGCATTATCTGTTTTGTATATCTGGTGCGCCATATGTAAAGCCGCAAATGTAAAGCACCATGGCATTAATGGTGCTATATAAATAAACAATAATAAGAACTTTTGTTATTGACCAAATACTTATTTTCCACCATAATTTGCAAATAAATGCTTTAACAATCAGACAATGTGATTTTCTGGATTTGTTTTCTCATTTTGTCTCTCATAGTTGAGGTCTACCTATGATGTCAATTACAGACCTCTCTCATCTTTTTAAGTGGGAGAACTTGCATAATTGGTGGCTGACTAAATACTTTTTTTCCCCACTGTACATGGTTTGCTTTCTCTAGAATGATTTTGGGGGTAGTCACAAGAGAGTAATTAGCTATCATGTTTTAATATTAAAAAGTTATTTTCCATGTGTGATTTTGTTAAGTATTGTATTTCATGTAACACTGCTTTATGGAATTTTATGTATAATTTGTAGTAACATGTTATTAAATATTTTTGGTTGTAGAAAGTAAGAAGTGTGAACACTGTTTTTTTTACTTAAAATGGTATTCCGATGAATATAATCATATGTATATTTGTAGACAATTAAAAGTTAAACACTTTGGCAAATATAAATAATTAAAACTGTTGCTGAGTTTTATAGATTTTCTCTAACCATCTTAGTGGTTACAGTCTGTTGTCTTGATAATTTGCCAACGGATATGACCATGAATGCAGGATCTTTCTCAGCCATGATTATCTTATTGTGGCTGCATTATCTTCTCATACATGTACTGACCTTGCCTGATAACTTAGCCACAATAGGTACAGTACATCATGACTGGACCAAAGAAAGTTCCTACAGTCATATCCATTGACAACCTATTAATACATGTGATTGTTACCAGTAAGATGGTTTGAGACATCTTTAAAACTCTGTAAATTTTTAAGCATTTAGATTTACAAAAATGTTTCTCTTTTATCTGTCTACAGATGTAAATATATTTATATTAATGTGAATTAATGGGAATAAGGTAGGAAGTTAAGAGAACCTTCTAACAGTCTGACTATGTAATGGTACCAATTTTAACATTTGTGCATACTTGGAGTAAGTGACTCACTCATGATTTATGCGTTTTTCTGTGTCCTTTGGGCATGGTTGTGCCTACCAGAGCATCAATTTTCACCTGTAATCACAAACATATAAATTTATAGGTTCCAATGAGACCACAAGCAAAAATGAGTCCTCTATTAAACCAAACAGCCCATTTGCGCCCAGGTTAAAAGTTAGTCTTCTCATCAGCAAGATTATACTTTGAAACAAAAAAGGTATTTTCCCTGTGCCACTAAGACACCCTTTATGTATTTTCTACCAATTTAATGATTATTTGTAATGAATCATTATGAGAAGTTGCATCACACTGACTGGAACACTTAAAGATATGTTTCTCATTCTATGGTTATGTTCAAGTTGATACTTGAAGGAACAAAAGGACCGTCTTTATTTCCACATATGACATTACTTTTTCAAATATTACTTGAAAAAACACGTTCAAAGGGAAGGGATACAGAATGAATGCATTCCTCATATGTCTTGTTTCTGAACTGTGTTTTCTGATTAGAGGTTTCCCCAAGGAGCTGCATGATTCTCACCTAATTGTTTCAGAGAGCAATCTATGTGTATGCGCCATACTTCCCAATTACAAACACATGGCATCTTCTCATGGGAACGCTCTCTAGAGTATATGTGAAGGTGCCTAAGTCCTCTGTAGAACATGGTATGCAAAGGAATTTCTTCTTATCTTGAAAGGTGTAATGATAAACGATAGCTTAGGGTCACCTTTCTTTATATCTATGTGATGCTTCCACTTTCCAAACTCACCAACATCTGCAGGATGACATGTGCAGGAACCTGTCATCCACAAACTAATTTCTGCATAGATCTGTGTCCTACACAGTTATCTTACATGGATGCAGATCATGCTACATTAAATTATATCTTTAAAAACCATGAAACAACCATGAAATCCTGAGCTGTATGAAAGGATGTTGAAGTGTCAATTACACAAGTTGTTATGCACATTACACAGATGGAATACACAGAAATCACATGTGGGAAAGGGAGTAAGTTCCTCCACAAAGAGATACCTAGAGATAAAGGTTTTTTAGGAAGTCTAAAGTTTGGGCCATAAGTTACTTTTTTTTCCGCTCTGACCCATTAGTAAAATACATAATGTAAACTGTTGTGAAGGTAACCATCTCATTGATATCTGTTATTATGATATATGATATTATGAGCTTTCCACTTCCTTGTGAGCCTAAGCTATGTCATTTGACCAGTAACACCTTCTCTAATTGGCACAGCATCTTATGTGTAGAGAGGAAGTCGCTTCTCCATTTACAGTGGGGGAAAAAAGTATTTAGTCAGCCACCAATTGTGCAAGTTCTCCCACTTAAAAAGATGAGAGAGGCCTGTAATTGACATCATAGGTAGACCTCAACTATGAGAGACAAAATGAGAAAACATACTGTATCTAGAAAATCACAGAGTCTGATTTTTTAAGAATTTATTTGCAAATTATGGTGGAAAATAAGTATTTAGTCACCTACAAACTAGCAAGATTCCTGGCTCTCACAGATCTGTAACTTCTTCTTTAAGAGGCTCCTCTGTCCTCCACTCATTACCTGTAGTAATGGCACCTGTTTGACATTGTTATCAGTATAAAAGATACCTGTCCACAACCTCAAACAGTCACACTCCAAACTCCACTATGATGAAGACCAAAGAGCTGTGGAAAGACACCAGAAACAAAATTGCAGACCTGCACCAGGCTGGGAAGACTGAATCTGCAATAGGCATGCAGTTTGGTGTGAAGAAATCAACTGTGGGAGCAATAATTAGAAAATGGAAGACATACAAGACCACTAATAATCTCCCTCGATCAGGGGCTCCACGCGGGATAAGAATGATCACAAGAACGGTGAGAAAAAATCCCAGAACCACACGGGGGGACCTAGTGAATGACCTGCAGAAAGCTGGGACTAATGTAACAAAGGCTACCATCAGTAACACACTACGCCACCAGGGACTCAGATCCTGCAGTGCCAGACGTGTCCCTTTGCTTAAGCCAGTACATATCCGGGCCCGTCTGAAGTTTGCTAGCGAACATTTGGATGATCTAGAAGAGTATTGGGAGAATGTCATATGGTCAGATGAAACCAAAGTAGAACTGTTTGGTAGAAACACAACTCATCGTGTTTGGAGGAGAGTGAATTCTGAGTTGCATCCAAAGAACACTATACCTACTGTGAAGCATGGAGGTGGCAACATCATGCTTTGGGGCTGTTTCTCTGCAAAGGGACCAGGATGACTGATCCGTGTACATGAAAGAATGAATGGGGCCATGTATTGTGAGATTTTGAGTGCAAACCTCCTTCCATCAGCAAGGACATTGAAGTGTGGCTGGGTCTTTCAGCATGACAATGATCCCAAGCACACCGCCAGGGCAACCAAGGAGTGGCTTCGTAAGAAGCATTTCAAGATCTCAACCCCACAGAAAACCTTTGGAGGGAGTTGAAAGTTCGTGTTGCCCAGCGACAGCCCCAAAACATCACTGCTCTAGAAGAGATCTGCATGGAAGAATGGGCCAACATACCAGCAACAGTGTGTGCCAACCTTGTAAAGAATTACAGAAAACGTTTGACCTCTGTCATTGCCAACAAAGGATATATAACAAAGTATTGAGATGAACTTTTGTTATTGACCAAATACTTATTTTCCACCATAATTTGCAAATCAATTCTTAAAAAATCAGACAATGTGATTTTCTGGATTTATTTTCTCATTTTGTCTCTCATAGTTGAGGTCTACCTATGATGTCAATTACAGGCCTCTCTCATCTTTTTAAGTGGGAGAACTTGCACAATTGGTGGCTGACTAAATAATTTTTTTCCGCACTGTATAACTGTGAAAGTTTTAATGTGAGTCTTATAAGAATAACTATAGAAAGTGACTTTCTGTCCACAAGACACTGACACTGGGACAGATAAACTAATAAAAATACACCAGAAAATTGGCATACATGCTTTACACTTCATTTTCTATGTGTTTTAGACACTTTCTAACAGTTGCTGCTCCTTGTGTGACATGAGGGTGGGGCTTGTTGAAAAGGAGGTAGAGATTAATATGCAAACCTCCAGACCATCAGAGAATTCAAAAAAATTTCTGGAGAATGTATCAAAATTGTGTACCAAAATTAACTAAGTCAAGTAAAAAGTCTTGTAAAGTTAAGCTAAGACTAAGGGGGATTGGCCATCACATGATGTTGACTTTTCCCCACATTAGCTTGGGCACGCCTACCTAATAATTTTTACCAAAAGACAAAAAACTACAATTTTGATGTGTTTTTTTTAGCCCAGTTTTGGAAATTACAGCTGGAACCACATCAAAACTGCATGCATTTTTCTGTTGTAGTTTTGATGCAATTGTAGCTGCATCACAACTGCACCATTTCAATGCATCCTTAAAGCTACACACGCCAGAAACCCCAGAGTATAATAATGTCACTTTTCACTTTGACATAATTTTGGCTGTGTTTGCCTTAGGGCTCCTAGGAACCTATCTAATCAATTTCTAGCTCTCTAAGAGTATTCTTCACTATATTTTAAGTCAAATTAAAGCCAAATTAGTTTGTAACGAGCTTGTTTGTCTCGAGTTGCTTAACACAAACACGAAATGAATCTCTTTGTATCACCTATTTGATACATTTATTTCCCATTTATTATGTACTTAATGATGCTATAAATATTACATTGATTGTCACACCCTGATTGAGAAAGGTCACATTAAACAGGACTGAAATGATGTGGTTGGGTGAATAAACAGATTCCATTTTTCACTATTTCAATGCTAGCTCTACTGTATTTTGCTACAGTAGAGATGGAGCCATAACCTTGAAGGGTTTTTCCACTGATATAGTCTTGACAGTGCTGCTATCTTCTGGATTGATATATGGAGATGAAAAATGAGGCAGTTACTCATAACAATCAATCCAGCTGTCATCTGTCCAAGGCCCCTTTGAAAATGAAAATACTAATCTGATTGGTTGGCATGAATAATGCTGATAACAAGGACGAACAGTGAACTATGCTGTATGTATACAATCTTCTGAATGATACATATGCTGTATGTATACAATCCTCGTTGAATGATAACAGAAGGCAACAGTGAGCAAGTGTTGTATTTATCTATATATACAATTCTCTGATGATGGCTGATAACAGAGAACAGTGAGTGAGTGCTGTCCTTTTTTTTGGAGACCCCTGAGTATAATAGTGTTTTGTGGGTGACGAATCCCAAAAGTTTCATGTTGAGGCAAACCCAAAATTTTTGGAAATTTTGGGTTGAATTAGCTTCTAAATGAATTGGTTCGCCCATCCCTAATAGCAACCAATCTTATATCAACTGTCATCTATCCAAGGACTCTTTGAAAATAAAAAAAAATTCTAATCTGATAGGTATAGACAATTGCTCCAGTGTACCTTCCCATGTAGGATCATATAATGTAGGTGTCATGATATGAGGCTCAGATATGGTTTTATATTCACTCACATATTATGGTTCTTGTCTGTTGTCAGCAACTTGGTCACAAGCTGGGTGGTTCCTGGGATCTGCAAATCCTTTGATCCCCAGAAAGTCACTGACACAGGCCTTCGTTGGCATAAGACTGCTATACTCATTAACCCAGCAGGGGGTCATGAAGAGGGGATGTGCTGGGGAAACGATCTGCATATCGTTGGTAGACAGACTGGCCTTGGTGATGTGCTATTCCTAGAGGAGAGGTGTGGGGGAAGTCGAGTGGGAGACTTCAACTATGTGCTCATCATGTGTTCCCCATGTGTTCATCACTCGGCCTAAGCAGCCAGGCTTGAGGTCATTTGGTAACATGGAAGAGGTGTAACTGCATGTAGGCAACACATGCTTTGCTCAAGACTGTGCCCTGACCCTGCCACATGGGCTCAGAGAAATGGACTAACTACTTGTTCAGGAAGGTCTTCTGCCCTTGGCTCTGCTAAGATTCATCTGCTACTGGACGTTCATAAGATACATGCCCTGGCTCTTCATCTGGGGGCCAGAGAAACCATCACAATCTGGTGTTGGTAATATATATTCTTTTCTTTCTGTTATTCCCATTTTTATTTTATGTACCGTGTTATGCTGCTTTTTACTTATATCTGCTTGCTAATCGCTGCATGTATTCTCTGTATGTGTTAAGTGTCTAGTGCCGACCCATTTAGGGGTTAATAAATATATAAAATTCAGAAGGCTCATCTTGCGTATTATCCTCAGAGGCCCAACACACTCACTGGAAGTGGGAGTGAGGTAATTGAAGCGATCTCAAGTGTGCCAGAAGTGGGTTCTGGTAGGACGACATCCTTCACAGTAGGATTATATATATTAAAGTGCATGATTTGCTACTGGCAGATAAGAAGGTAAAAAGTGATTTTCTACTGGTATAATACAGGCCATGGTTGTGGCAATATTATAGCTATTATTTATAAGGGAGGAACTATTTATAAGAGGCCTATAAAAAGGGGTAAACTAATATATATTATCCGACTCCTTTGGCACCATGGCAAGTTATTGCTTCCACACCCCCTCCCTCATTTCATGAGTGTAAAGAGAAGCGCTACCATGCGGTTTTACAGCTAATGAACCTGGATCAGAGAAGCCACACTGTATCCTGCAGCAAGTATCCCACTTGATTCCTACCAACTACAACATGGCAGTGTTGTCAGATGCAATGGCACAAATATTGTGGATGCACTGCTACAATACTATGTTATCCCTGCATGGTGCATATTCTAAATTTGGTGGTTTGGTTACTTTTTTAAAGGAGTGGCTTCAAAGAAGTGCTTCTTATGGCCAGAAAAGTAGCTGCGGGACTCGTAGCAACAAAATGTTCTGACTTTGCAACGCCTCATCTGCAAGATTCTAACTCACTGGAATTCCTCGTTACACATGCTCGAGCTTCTATGTGAGCAGCGGTAGACAGTGAATGATTACTGCATGCTACTCACCAGAATGTGTTACTTTGAGATCTGCCATTGAAGGCTCATGAAGAAAGTGTGATGCCTTCTGATTCCCTTTGAGGGGGCCACCAAATTTATAAGCAGAGTCAACTGCAGCATAAGTGATGTCATCTCTTTATTATATATCTTACAGGAGACAACAAGGGATGAAAGAGGAAGACCAGCATCTACCTCTTGGTCATTACCCTGGGGTGCTGCAAGAGTAGGATGAAGACTCTCCTTTGGATGCAGAAGGGGGGCCTTGATATATCACAGCTGGGGAGGATGCTGGCCCTTATTTGGTTCAAGATAATGATGATGACTATAACCATGCTGAACAAGAAGACCAACCAAGCATACATACATAGTGACAAGCGTGTTATTAGCATGAAGCAGAGGCATTAGTAACGGATCTCTGTTTTTAGACCCTTGCTATATAGACAAAACGGTGAAAACCTTCCCTGCCTCCTAAAGGGAGGCAAAATTAGCAAACTAACAGGATAAGCTGTATACCTAGCTTGCCACAGCTTTTAGAAAGACCATTGCCAGTACTAGTCACAAGTCTGCCCAGGAGGCCTCTGCCTGCTCCCAGTCCTCCTCACTCAGTGAGCGCTCCATCTCCTCTGCCAGTACCAAAGCTGCATGTAGCAGGAGAAAATAAGATAAATTAAGATAATCCTTTAATCGTCCCACCATGGGGATATTTAGTTTGTTACAGCAGCATAGATAATACAACCACAAAAAAACAATATATACAGAAGCTCCAAGATAGAGGCATTACAGTGACAGTAGGTACAGATAGAAAAGTACAGGTAAAAAAGTAGTAGAAGGGATACTACAACTTAAAGATCTTTCAGTTCTCTGTATGGAATGATCTCGCTTAGCTCGGTGTTGGTTGTACAGCCTAACCGCAGCGGGGAGGAAAGACTTCCGATAGCGCTCCTTCTCACACTTAGGGTGAAGCAGTCGTTCACTGACAGTACTGTCCAGTGCTATCACGGTCTCATGCATCGGATGGGAGTTATTCTCCCACATGGAGCTCACCACGGACAGTATCCTTCTGTCACCCACCACCTGCACTTGGTCCAGGGGGCTCCCAAGGAAAGAGCTGGCCCTTCTAATCAGCTTGTTGATGCAGCAGCAGCAGCAGCAATCAGTACAATATCTGGAACATAATGAAGCAGAAATGTTTCACCTTGCAGGTAATTAACCCACCGGGTGCACCCACAAGTAGGTACAGTCGTACCTAGAGTGCTCCTATATTCCAGCAGATAACCTTGACCACATGGAATTCTGGACCAATAGGTTAGAGCAGTTTTCCATGTAGTTTTATCTTGTCAAGCGTAATGGCAGAGAGAGTGTTCAGTGCTGCCAGTGACGTTGTAACACCTACATGGACCAAACTGCCCATCACTAATATGGAAAAAGTTACTTTCATCGAAGTGAATCCAGCATGGATCCGTGAAAATTTTCACACACCTTGGCTGATGCCACTGAATATCTGCTACTGCCACTGTCTCCCTGTGTCATATTCATTTACTCTACTGCTGATTCTGCCTGCTACTCCTAAACAGCCAAATATCAACTCCTGCAGCCTGCTCTGTCCTGTTCTTTTCCATGGTGTGCTACCACTCATGTTGCTACAGCTACTGTCTGGTCCATCGCATTTTTCCATACTGTGCTTCCATTCATGTTGCCACGTTTACCATCATTGCCACCACTCATTCAGACATCTCTAGCAATCTGGTCCATCACATTCTACTGTTCCATATCCATAGTGCCACAGTGTTTGCACAATAAAAAAATGTATGCTATTTTGGTGTCACATCTGCTCCCATAAAGGAATATTTTTTTTTCAAAAACTCAATTCTTCACAATCATAAATTTTTATCGAATTTCTGTATTTGTTACTCCTTAAGTTGACATCTGCTCCAATAAAAGGATCATTTGGTGGCTTTTTTATTTCGTCAGTTCTTTATTACTTTTCAACTGGCAGGCACACTGACGTGTCACAATTTTTTTTTTCAAATTCTGTAAATGCCAATTGCCACTGCCACTATTCATCACTTTCCAACTAGACGCACAGCCACAATTTTTCTTCAAAATAACAAGCCTGTTACACTTACTTGCTAATCTTAATATTAAACCATTGTTTTTTCCAATACAAACGCTGTGGGCAAGCATCTTTGCCCAAAACAGGCTAAATTTTGGAGCATTTTAAATGCTAAAAAGCACAAAAAAAAGTGACAGTGCAGCGTATGGTGAAACAAGCAGTTTGTATCCACTGTCTTCATTCCCATAGACATACATGTTACTGTTACTTTGTCCTAACTTTGCCTGTGTGTGCCTTAGTGAGCTAGAAATCGGCTACAGTCCTAGGAGCCCTGACAGTGCCATACTGTACACTATGATTTAAGCCAATTTAATCCTCTGGTTATTGATGAACTTCTTCGACCTGAAATGAATCTTTGAACCGAACCATCTAAAGCCATACAGTATTAAATGACTCTTCATAGGTTTGCCCATCTGATGATCAGCAAGTGGAAAATTGGGTTCATTTTTCCTCAATTAACAACCACGGTTTTTGAGCATCATTTGCAGGAATAACTTTTGTTCTGGTCTATTATTAGTGTTTGACAGAAAGTCTGCCGTATAATAAAATTAGCTGCCTATCAGGTGCCATTACATAGTAAAGGTCCCTGCTCCTAGTATATGAAATAGATCACTTG
Organism: Leptodactylus fallax; assembly: GCA_947044405.1. Taxonomy (NCBI): domain Eukaryota; kingdom Metazoa; phylum Chordata; class Amphibia; order Anura; family Leptodactylidae; genus Leptodactylus; species Leptodactylus fallax. The sequence goes on along the minus strand of CAMRHE010000015.1, from coordinate 11,538,950 downwards.
GATTTGCTTTTTAAGTGATTAATGTATATGGAGTGTTTATCAAAGACAACAGGGCTTAATCCAGGAAGGAGAAACTGGATGACGATGACTGATTTGCAACCTAGCCATAAGTTTAGTATACTTAGCCTGCTCTATATAATGAATTACTCTGACTGTATTATATACTTTTTTCTCACAGTAATACCTTTATGTTTCAACAGAGGATACATATATGGAAATGCTTAGTATTTAAATCCTTTTAGACTTTTGTTTTATCAGTTTAACACTACTGAACAGTAACTGACAAAGTTATAATTTACTACGTTTTTCTTGTACTGTATCAGGCCTCATGCACATGACTGTGTGCTGTGTATGGGTCAGTAAAAACCACACAAATGACACACAGATTGGTAACCATGTATTATCCGTGATTTTCACTAACCCATACGTTGAAGTGAATGGACTGAGCTGCAAAGATGGATAGGTATAGGACTTGCTCCATCTTTTTTGTGGTTACTCACTACGGCCCGGACACACAGCCGCAAAACTGCAGCTGTGTGTATGGGCCCATAGAAATGAATGTGTTCATAATCCGCAATTGCAGATTAGTGAAACAACCACTTATGGCAAATTCAGCTTTGCAGACATTTGACATTCTATGTTAGGGTACGTTCACACCACAGAAATTGAAGAGGAATTTGTACCTCAAATTCCTTTTTATCTTCTGCCCATCTCTCTGTGGTGGAGTGCTGAAGTAGAGCATTGGCATTCTAATGCTGACTAGGCCCAGGTGGGGAGTTTTCAGCCGAGGAATCTCAAGCCGCAGATCCTACTGCTCAGTCAGAGTCATACTTTGCTCCAATGGGAATACAATGGAAGGCAGAATCAGGGAAGCAGAAACTGGGACAAAATCACAATCAGCAGCAGATTCAGCCGTATGAACAGGCCCTTAAGATGCTCAGGAGAAAATTCCATATTAAAGACACAGCTTAAAAGCACCTTAAGGACGCAGCCCTATTTTTCAAAATTGACATGTGTCACTTTGGGACTCTTTAACTTACCTAAGAGATTTTGAGATTGATTTTTCATGATACATTGGTTTATACTTTTTCCATTTATTTATTAAAAAATAGGCAATTTGGTGAAAAGTTAAAAAAATTTTGCAATTTTCTATGGTGTTATATACACGACCATAGTTTTTATGCACAATTGCGGATCCAAAATTGTGGATAAAAGTACAGTCCCATTCATTTCTATGGGCCCAGACACATGATCGCAATTTTTGTGGCTGTGTATTTGTGCCATATTCAAGGACTACAAATTATGAAGAATATCCTTTTTTTGGTCACATTTGTGGCACAGACCAGTGTAGGGAATCATACAAGATCCGCGATTGCGGATGCAATGCGGACGTGTTTTTTTTTTTGCAGATTGTGGATCAGTATTTGCAGACAATAAATCCACTATGGTCGTGTGCAGGATTCCTAAAAGTGAAATGCTCTGCTTTTCAGACAGTCATACCACACAAATTAGATAATAAGTGTAGATTATGATGTTAATCTGTTTTCCCTTAGTCCTAACAGCAGCACAATAATGGGGTAGTTCTGCCCCTGTGTGCTGGTAGGACAGAATGGAATTTTTAATGACCAACAAATAGTTAACTGTAACCCCTCCCCCTCCTCAATATAAGGAAGGAAGTACCACATAGTGAGGGAGCCTTGTGCTGCTGTTGGGACTAAGGCAAAACAGATTAACATCATAATCTACACTTCCCTGTCGTCCCACAAAAGCACAATATTGGAGATCTAGCAAGAAAAACCCTAGGGAGGGCTCTCTTAAAGAATTGATTTGAACACGGAATGGCCAAAAGAAGTGGCCTCCATACCCCGGGTGTTAAATCTGTAATGATTAACAAAGGTATGGAGAGATCTCTAAGAAGTTGACGAACAAATTTGTTCCCAAGGAACAGAGTTTCTTTCCACCCAAAAGGTATAAATGGCTCTTGTAGAATGAGCTTGAACAAACTCAGGGGGGGTCTAACCCCTGTGAAGTGAAAGCCAATTTTATGGCTTCATTGTGCCAAGGAGGGTTTAGAGGCCTTGAGCCCATTATTTTTCCCAACAGATGATAGAAAAAAAATTATCTGACTGTATAAAAGGCCAAGATCTCTGAATATAAATTCCGAGGCATCTGGCCACATCCAGGGAGTGAATAACTTCCTCCGGAGATGATGGACTGTGATAGAAAACTGGTAATGAAATAACCTGGTTTAGGTTAGCATATGAGGGTACCTTAGGGAGGAACCCTGGCATAAATCTTAGTTGTACTCACCAACTCTCTGAGCTGAGGTTATGGCCAAAAAGAACACTGTCTTTAGTATGAGAAATTTAATCTCAACCTCTTCTAGAGGCTCCAAGGGGGGAATCACATAACCCCTTTAAAACAGTAGAAAAATCCCATTGAAGGATTGGCTGGGTAACAGGCGGACTAAGCCTGAATGTACCCTTAAAATATCTTTTAACCAGTGGGTCTGCAGATAGCTGCTTATCTAAGCAGGCTGACAGGGTAGCAACCTAAGCTTTCAAGTGAAAGGGCTAAGGCCCTTGTCCAAGCCGTCCGGAAGGAATTCCAGGATCTCTGGAATGGAAGGATCCAAGCTCTCAATTCCTCTACCTGATGACCAGGAGATGAAGATGATTTGGATCCAGGCGTAATTTTTATTTGTAGACTCTGCTCTAGCGAGAGAGAGAGTGCGTAAAACGGCTCCTGAAAGTCCCTTAGATCGTAATAGGGACTGGTCAATATTCAGGCTGTCAGATTGAAGGATTTCAGATCCCAGCAGAGCCTGGGCCCTTGAGACACCAGGTTCTGAATCGGGGGAAGCCTCTGATATATCCCGTGACTCCAGTGGCGTAACTAGGAATGGCTGGGCCCCAAGGCAAACATTTGACATGGGGCCCCCCCCTGAACCGGTTACGGGTCCCCAAACAGTAAAATATGCTCAACAGTGGCCCCCACACAGCATTATATGCTCCACAGTGGCCCCATACAGCATTATATGCTCTACATTGCTCCCCCCACACACAGTATAATATGCTCCCCACAGTGGCCCCACACAGTATAATATGCTCCACACAGTGGCCCCCACCCTGTATTATATGATCCCCGCAGTAGTCCCCACCCAGTATTATATGCTTCCCACAGTGGCCCCCACCCAATATTATATGCCCTCCACAGTGGGCCCCACCCAGTATTATATGCCCCCCACAGTGGCCCCCACCCACTATTATATGCTTTACAGTGGCACCCACCCAGTAGTATATGCTCCACAGTGGCCCCCACCCAGTAGTATATGCTCCACAGTGGCCCCCACCCAGTAGTATATGTTCTACAGTGGTCCCCACACAGTATTATAAGCTTCCCTCCGCTTCAGTGCTATTATTATACTCTGGGGTCTCCTCAGACCCCAGTGTGTAATAATTGGAGGCCCAGGGAAGGTGATTAAAAATAACAAACATTCATACTCACCTTGCCTCACCTTTCCATGGCATCCACGCTCCATCCTGCCGTCTTCACCGTCTTCAGGCCCTCTTCCAACATCGCTGCTGAGGCCTGTGATTGGGTCTCAGCGGTCACGTGGGGGTGCACTGATGTCATTACGTGCCCACGCCCCCTGTGGCCTAATCACAGGCCTCAGTCATGACGGAAGAGCGCCGGAGAGGACGCTGTGCCCAGGAGAGGTGAGAATATGTATTTATTGTTTTCAGCCACCTCCCCTGGGTGCCCTGCCCTGCCATCTATTGGAAAGGGGCCTCACAATATGCCAGGGCCCCTTTCCAATAACAGTATGTATAGCGGTCGGGGAACCAGGCTTACCTCGACCGCTATCATAGTGGTCTGGAGCCCGGCCATCTCCAGCAAGCCCCGTACCCTGCCGTTACGCCACTGGTTTGTGGGGTTCGCGGTAGCGGCTGCCACAGGGCTCCGGGCCCCCTAATGTCCCGGCCCTGTGGCAGCAGCTACCACTGCTACCCCGGTATTTACGTCCCTGCGTGACTCATTTGAATGAGATGGGAAAACCAAGCTCTCTTTGGCCAGAAAGGAATGATGGCGATTACAGAGACTTGGTCCTGTCTGATTCTCATCAATACCCCTTGATGTCATGGAGATTGGAGGGAATATGTATGCCTGAACCTCCAAGGGATGAACCTCCAAGTGATGGACAGGGCATCCACAGCCAAGGGATTGTCCTCCTTGTATAGAGAGCAGAACTTCTCTACCTTGGCATTGAGTCTGGTTGCCATCTGGTCTATCTCTGGATAACCCCATTTCTACGTGATTGCTTGAAAGACTTCAGGATGGAGAGACCATTCCCCTGGAACAGTGATGCCACGACTCAATTGATCTGCCACTACATTGAGTGACACTCGGATATGTACGGCAGAAAAATGGTTAAGTTCTTCTCTGCCCAACTCAAGATCTTCCCCACTTTGCTTAGAAGAGGTTGTGACCGAGTTCCTCCCTGTTTGTTTAAATAAAGGACAATCGTCATATTGTCCGACCTTACACGGACTGCTTTGTCCTTCAACTGGTCGGCAAAGTGAAGCAGTGCCAGTCATACTGCTCGGAGTTCTCTCCAATTGGATGACATAATCTTCTCGAGGGAATTCCAATGCCCTTGGGCCGGAAAGTCGTTCAGGTGGGCTCCCCAACCTGTGAGTGATGCATCTGTAGTCAACAGGGTCCAGCGAGGCTGGACTGTGGACTTTCTGTTTTTTAGCCGAATCCACCACTTGAGGGACGAGCGTGCTTCCTGAGACAGGAAAAAACTGTCTAGACCACTGGTTTTGCGATTCCAGGCCGACAGGACTTCCCAAGGGACTGCTTCTGCAGCTGATGACATCAATCCCAAAACTTTATGCCTGTCCTGATGGTGATTGGCCGAGGAACCAGCTGGAATTTTGCGGCCTTGATGATTCTTTCACTTCTGGAGGGAGGAATAGATATTTTCATTAGGCCTGAATCAAGTATGAACTCTAGAAATGTTTTCTGGGTTGCTGGTAATATTTGGGACTTTCCCCAATTTATAATCTACCTCAATTGTTCGTGATGAATAGATGCTATAGTAGGCCTTCTCTTGAGAGACTTTTAACAGCCAGTCTTCCAGATAAGGAACACACGTGAACCTCTGGATTCTCAGTGACTCAGCTACCGTGGTGAATACGTAGGGTGCTGACGTTATCTGGACTGGAAGTGCGGTGAATTGGAGGTGTCTCAGCCAACCCTCTATAACCACTGCAATTCTTAGGTATTTCCCGTGAGCAGGAAGAATAGGGACGTGGAGGTGCTTTAGGTTCAGTGTGGCCATGAAATCTCCTTGCTGGAGAATGGATATCACAGACGCTTCCATATGGAAATTTTTTCCTAAGATAGCACTGCTGAGTTATCGTAGGTCTATTATCATCAACCAGTCTCGTGAAGGTTTTGGAACCAGAAACACTGAAGGATAAATTCCAGACCCTTGACGTTGTGATGGACAGCAGGGAGGCAAGAGGTCTGTATAATTCTGTCCTGGGGAGGCACAGAAAAAACTATGCCGCCTGATTATCTCCAAGACCCATGATCTGTTACCCCCACAGGAACTTCATGTCTTGGAGGGGGGAGAAGGTAATAGTCAGAAATTTGGCTTTCTGATTTTCCTGTCATCACGGAAAAAAAGATGGTTAGAGTTCCCACTCAGGAACCTACAATGTCCACATGTGACCTCTTGCAGGTGGCGGTCTTTGAGGAGACTGTCCTCTACGACGCTGTCTGCCCTGTCCACGGAAGGACTGTGGAAGGACTTTCCTTCCTTTCCCACTAGTCCTTGTATCGTGTTCTGCCTGCAAATATTAAATTTTGAGGCATAATCTACCCTCCAAGGTTTTAACCATAGGGGGCGATGGGCAGCCGAAGTTAAGGCCCTAGACTTGGCAGCTAACTTCACCTGGAGAAGAGGTTTCATTGAGGTAATACGCCTCAAGGGCTATACCCTTCAAAGAGGACAACAATTCGTCCCTGGAGACCCCCAAATAAATATCTCTTTTTAATGAAGAGAGGCCGAAGCACAGCTTCTTAGCTACCTCACTAGTAGTGATACCAATCAAACACTGTGCAGAGAAAGCCATAAACACCGAGCACTCTGCTCGGTGGTCCATGGGGTCCTGAAGGCTAGACCCGTCCTCAGAGGGTACAAGTGGTTGCCTGGCAATTTGGCGACTGCCATGACAAGCTGAGGTGGTGGATCCAAGTCCCAACTGGTCCTCAGCTATTAGGAAGAGTGTCTTGAACCTCTTGGATAACACACAGGTCTTCTCTGGGTGTTTTCACTTGGTGGACATAGCTCTTTTAAGCATGACGTCCACTTTGAAGGCCCTAGGCCCCCTAGAGGTGGAACTAGAGGCTTCCCCAAGCTCAACATCATGGTCCCTTGACCTGATGGACTTCAGTCATTTCTGAATTTTCTCCAGAGGAAAAAGCGGTTTTTCTATATATCCATATCTGAATCCTCAGATAAAGAATTAGCTTCCTCTATGATCCTGAATACCTCATCAGATTGTATGACAGAAGCATTATCATATTCCACAGTGCTCCACAGACACAGACAGTCACTGTCCCATATAGGGTTCACAATCCATACCCCCCACCAGCATGCCTTTGGTGTGTGGGAGGAAACTGGAGTACACCCACGCAAACATAGGGAGAACCACAAACTCCCGCAGATGTCGCCCCTGGCAGGATTTAAACCCAGGACTCCAGCTCTGTGAGGCTGCAGTGTCAACCACTGAGCCACAGGGCTGCCCAAGCAGCACTGGTGGCATGTATTGAATTTGTAACTGTCAGGCAAGGGAATTTCACAGGAGCGACAGTTTAGATGTTTGCGCCTAGACGCAGATTTACCTGGAGGATTCATCACCACTAGACGCAGAGGAAGACATCTTACCGCAAGTGTAAGAGTAAATAGCAAGAAAGCCAGAAAAAACCACAACAATACAAGTCTGTTGAACTAGAATGCCCAGCATGCACACTCTCTGCCAAACAACAAAGAGGCAGAAAAAAGGAAGCAGCAGACTTATATAGAAGAAATGGAGAGCAAAGACTCTCCCAATACCTGAGACAGGTTACAAAGAAAATAAAAGCTCTTTATTTCTCTTCACTTTTTTTTTTTTTTTTTGACGAAAAAAACTGCCCCGCACAGATTTTATAAAACAATGGCGGAAGTTAAGGTAAAAAACATTTCCTAGTAGCTAACCTGAAGGAGGTTCAAAGATGTCATCACGTACGCTGGACTCCAGCGCCCCCACACACGGGAGCTGGAGAGAGGTAGCAGGAAATGCCCTGCATCGCAATAAAACAAGGAATGCAAGGCTAACAAAGCCACAAAGGGTTCAGCATGGATACTTAAAGGCAGCAGACCTGTCCGGCCGCACGTTATAAGCAACAGCTGAAAAAAGGCCTTTCTCTGCAGCTAAGCAGACTAAGCAGCAGAGACTGGAAAGACAGACAAGGAGTTTTAACCTTTGAATTTTGTTCCAACAGGAACCAAAGGCAGAAAAAGAGTCCTCACAGGAGGATAGACAAAACAAACTCAAACAGGACAGAGGAGGGGAAAGTCATCCAGAAATCTGGATAACCTCACTATAGGGAAGGTATAACCTTCCCTCCAACTGTCCCACCAACACAGGACAGAAAAAAACACGCTGGGGGGTTGGTACTTCCTTCCTTATATTGAGGAGGGGGAGCGGTTACAGTTAACTATTTGTTGTTCATTAAAAATTCCATTCTGTCCTACCAGCACACAGGGGTAGAAATACCCCAATATTGTGCTGCTGTGGGACCACAGGGAAATATTAGGCCTCTATAAGGACTCGTGCGTGACCTGAGGCGTGCAGTGAAGTCCTCCATACCCTGGATGTCCTCGACTTTACGGATCCAATATAGGAGAGAAGGTGCAGTGGAGGACTTCCATAGTGCTGGAATGCAGGCCCGATGACCAGATGCCTAATGTTTTGAACCTTAGAATTTCAGGCTCCATATCTCACCATCCACTACAGATTCCAAAGTCAAACTACTATCATTTTATACACAACCATCTTGGCTATCTCATACATAAATTTGACTTGCAACTATTTAGCATATACATAGTTACATAGTAGATGTGTTTGGATGAAGACATCAGTCCAACAAGTCTCCTACAGCGTTGACCCAGAGGAAGGCAAAAAACCCCATGAGGCTTATGCCAATTGCCCCATTTCAGGGGAAAAAGTTCCTTCCCGACTCCAATCTGGCAATTAGTATAAAACCCTGGATCAAACCCTGTGGCCTTAAAATCTAGAACTCATAATCCATAATATTGTTCTGTTTGAGAAAGGCATCCAGGCCCTCTTTGAACTTGTTCAATGAATCCACCATCACCACTTTCTGGGGCAGAGAGTTCCATAGCCTCGCTGTTCTTACTGTAAAGAATCCCCTTCTATGTTGCTGGTGAAACTTTCTCTCCTCCAGACGTACAGTAGAGGATGTCCCCTTGTCACTGTCACAGGAGTAAAAAGATCATTAGAAAGTTCTTTGTGTTGTCCCTTCATGTATTTCTACATTGTGATTAGATCTCCCCGTAGACGTCTTTTCTCTAAACTGAATAACCCCAAGTTTGTTATCTATCATTGTACTCCAATCCACCCATTCTCCTAATAATTTTGGTTGCCCTTCTTTGCACTCTTTCTAGTTCGATTATGTTTTTCTTGTATACTGGGGCCCAAAATTGTGCACAATAGTCTAAGCGTGGTCATACCAGTGATTTGTATAGATGCATAACTATGTTCTTGTCATGAGAATCTATATCTCTTTTAATGCATCCCATAATTTTATTTGACTTGGCAGCAGCTGCCTGGCACTGGACACTAAAGGTAAGCCTGCTGTCCACCAAAATCTCCAAGTCTTTTTTATTGGCAGTCTTACCCAGTAATTTATTATTAAGCACATAATCATACATTTTATTTCGGTCGACCAAAATGCATAACCTTACATTTGTCAACATTAAACTTAATTTGCCAAGTTTCGGCCCATGCTTCCAGCTTCCTTAGATCCCCTTGTAATATTCTACTATCCTTCTCATTTTTGATTACCATACAAAGTTTAGTATCATCTGCAAATATGGACAGCCTGCTTTGTAAACCCTCTACCAAGTCATTAATAAAGATATTAAACAGGAGAGGACCCAATACTGACCCCTGTGGCACCCCACTGGTGACTGTGACCCAGTCTGAATATTTACCATTAATAAGCGCCCTCTGTTTCCTATTAGTGAGCCAGTTGCGAATTCAAATGCATATGTTTTCCCCCAGTCCCAACATTCTCATTTTGCATACCAACCTTTTATGTGGTACAGTATCAAAAGCCTTTGAAAAGTCCAGATACACCACATTCACCGCATTACCTATGTCCAGTCTAGAACGGACCTCTTCATAGAAGCTGATCAGATTAGTCTGACAGGACCGATTCCTCATAAACCCATGCTGATCCTGGTACTCCAGGATAGCATCTCTTAGAAAGCTCTCAAATATCTTACCCACCACAGAAGTCAAACTTACTGGCCTATAGATTCCAGGCTCACTTTTAGACCCCTTTTTGAAAATTGGCACCACATTTGCTATGCGTCAATCCTGTGGAACAGACCCAGTCATTACTGAATCCTTAAATATTAGATATAAAGGTCTGTCTATCACCATGCATAATTTCCTCACAACTCGGGGGTTTATGCCATCTGGACCTGGAGATTTCTCTATTTTAGTGTTTTGAAGGCGGCGCCGCACTTCCTGCTGGGTTAAACAGGTGACATTTAATTGAGAGTTAACATCACCCCTAATCATGTTGCTGGCCATTGGATTTTCTTGTGTAAACATCGTAGAGAAGGCGGCATTTAATAGTTATGCTTTTTCCTCATCCACCTCCACCATTACACCCAGATTATTTTTGAGAGGGCTCACATTGTCAGTTTTTATTCTCTTATTATTTATGTAATTGAAGAATAATTTTGGATTATTTTTATTTTCCTTGGCAATTTTTCTCTCAGCCTCGATCTTCGCCTCCTTTATTTGTCTTTTGCACAATTTATTTTTTTCCTTATAGTTTTTTAATGCTGTGTCACTACTTTCTTGTTTTAGTACTTTAAATGCTTCCTTTTTATCCCTCATTGCACTGCTTACTGTTTTAGTTAGCCATATTGGTTTTCTATGATTTCTGGCCTGCTTATTCCCATAAGGTATATGTTTTTTAGTGGTCCTATTTAGAATGCTTTTGAAAACGTCCCATTTTGTTTGTGTTCGGTCACTTTGAGAACATTGTCCCAGTTTATGCTGCTAAGCTTCTCTCTCAGCTGGTTAAAATTGGCCTTCCTGAAGTTTAGTGTTTTTGTACCCCCTCTACTGAACATCTTGTTAATGTGTACAAGAAAACTTATTATGCTATTGCAGCATCCCAGAGGCTGCTGCTTTAAATTGTTTGTCTCTGTGCCTCTAGGTTGTGTGGTACATTCCGTGTCTTATGTTAAATGTATTGATGCAGCTTTTCCTTATATGTTCCCCCCTGTGGTGTTCAAACTTAGCCTTGGTTTAGCCCTGGCCTATCACAGGCTGCTGGGCGGGGTTGTGGGAGACTCCGTCTCCACGGTAACCCTTGGTCTGAGTGCAGTTCAGTCAGTCTAGTATGAGCAGTGGAAGAGTAAGGGTGTGTAGAGGTTTCCTGCCCCCATAAGCTGCACTGAGGCTAACGGCTAGTCATCACAGCCTTCAGGAGGACTGCTTCGGGCCTAGTCTTCATGCAACCTGTACCTTGTTAGACCTCCTAGAACCAAGGCTGGGGGTTGGATGCTGCAGGACTAGTACCCCCATCTGGAAGCTGCTGTTAACCCACTGTTGCAGTTGCCTTAATAAACGGCTGTTTGGTTTACCTGCATCGCTGAATCCTGAGTTGTGCCTGCTTTACCATTAGGGCTCTTCCGACCAACACCACACCGGCTCAAGTAGGAGAGGTTCCTTCTTCAACTGGAAGTACCCCGGGGGAAAGAACTACTACCAGGACCCCCCTCGACTTTGTTCGGCCTAGGAGTGGGACTGGAGCTGCTTGGGAGCGTGCTCGGCCTGCTAGGTGGCACAGCATCTGCCACTACTACTCCCATCCTCCGGTCTCATCCGACTGGGTTGCGGCACTATGGTCACTATTACCTAGATGTTCCCCAACCTCCACTTTTGACAATGGTGTCAGATTAATTTGTTAAAATTAGGTCTAAAAGTGCCTCACCTCTTGTTGGGTCCTGCACTAGTTGTGATAGGTAATTGTCTTTTATTACTTACAAAAACCTGTTCCCTTTGTTGGACCTGCAGGTTTCTGCCTCCTAGTTGATATCTGGGTAGTTGAAATCCCCCATAATAATGACTTTATTATGCTTTGCAGCCTCATCTATTTGTTTTATTAGTACATTTTCAGCTTTTTCCATTATATTTGGGGATTTATAATAAACCCCTATCAGTATTTTATTCTTTGTTCCTCCCTTAATTTCCACCCATAAGGACTCCACATATTCATTTTCCTCCCAGATGACCTCACACAGGACTGGCTTAAGGCAGGATATAATGTATAAGCAAACCCCTCCCCCTTGCCTATTGGTAAGCTCCTTTCTAAACACACTGTACCCCTGTATATTTACAGCCCAGTCATAGCTAGAGTCCAGCCATGTCTCACTTATCCCCACCATGTCATAATTTTCTTCCAATATTATCACTTCTAGTTCCTCCATCTTGTTAGTGAGACTTCTGGCATTAGTATACATACATCCCATGGATATATCTTTATCCCTACTCTTCCACTGCCTATTGACTGTTCTAACATCACCCCCTGTTCCACCCCCAATTACGTTATGTATCCCTTTCCATTTATATACTATCTAGCCCTCTACATCTGTTACCCTCCCACTCAGTCCCTAGTTTAAACACTCCTCCAACTGTCTAGCCATCTTCTCCCCCAGCAAAGCTGCACCCTCCCCCATTGAGATGCAGCCCATCCCTATCATAGAACCTGTAGCCAACAGCAAAGTCGGCCCAGTTCTCCAGGAACCCAAACCCCTCCTTCCTACACCAGCTCTTGAGCCACTTGTTTACCTCCCTAATCTCCCGCTGCCTTTCCTGTGTGGCTCGCGGTACAGGTAGTATTTCTGAAAATACTACCTTGTAGGTCCTTGCCTTCAGCTTGCTTCCTAGATCCCTGAAATCATTTTTAAAAGTACCTTTCACCTACCACTAGCTTTGTCATTTATGCCAACGTGCACCATGACCACTGGATCCACACCAGCCCCACCCAGTAATCTATCAACCCGATCCGTGAGTTGTCGAACACGAGCACCAGGAAGGCAACAAAGTTTGACGATCCCGGTCTTTGTGACAGATTGCCTTATCTGTTCGACTTACTGTATAACTAAATCCCCCACTACCAGTACCTGTCTAGTCTTCTCTGCACTCCTATCCCCTTTCTCACTGGAGCAGACATTCCCCTAGCTGTCAGAGAAAGTGTCTTGGCACTCTTCCCTCTACCCCGCTGCTTTCTAAATGTCACCCAGCTAGCTGCCTCATGTTCCTGCACCTCCATGCTGCCATCCCCCTCTGCACTTACCCCAGCGTGTTCCTTTCAAAGTTATCAATGGATCTCAGCCTTGCAATTTGCTAATTTAGATCCATGATCTGGGCTTCCAAATGCGCAATGTGCTTAGATCTTGCACAGCAGTATGCCCTCTCAAGCAGCTGCTCAAGCAGAGAATACATGCTGTAAGATGTACACTGGACCACATTGGTAAGAATGGAGCACATCTTACCTGATGGGGATTATTACAGCAAAACAATAAGCACAATTCAAAATAAAGAGTGAAAAGTTGTTGTTGTTTTTTTTTTTTGTAAAGTCCCTGAATTTAAAGTCACTTAATCATAAGTCACACTTATATCAATACCACACTTGGAATCAAAGCATACTCGCAAGCTCACACACTCGCTTTATACTTAGCTTTTTAAAGCTGCTCCAAGTTGCAGAGAAAGTTGCCGCTGATTCCAAAGGGTATTAGTTATGCAGATTTTCCCTTGTTTCTTCTAGACACATTTGTACCCATCAGAGCCCAGTCTATTGACTTTGGTCTTATCGCTCCAAACCACCTGATTCCAATCTTCTACTGTCCACTTTTCGTTCTTTTTTGCAAACTCGAGCCGATGCTTCTTATGACGATAAAGAAGTCGAGGCTTCTTCACCTTTTTTCAGGCAACCATTCCAGACTTGTGTAATGCGCATCGAACGGAAGTCTGTGATCTCACTATTACAATGCATATGAGCCACCTCCACTGCCATGTTTGTTGCACCAGAACTGATGAACCTTGTAATGAGCCCACTTTTTGAATGGATGGACAGACTTCATTATGTATTCCTCCAACTGTCATAGCACTTACATGATGCAGTTTGGCAATTTTCTTGGCTGAGAGACTGCTATCGATGAGCTGGATGAGGCTGTTTCTCTTTTCTTAGAAATCTTCTTCATGGCTGATTCTTGATTTGAACCAATGACCTTTCGCTTGAAAATCAACCTAATAACACTGAGCTATTAGGGAATGAGAGAACAGGTTGTAATTTGTAGTATACAAGAAGAAAAAGATTTTTCCACCACCAGGCGCAAAACAGTAACAATGCAGTTACATGACAAAAATCTGCATAACTGATCATGTTAAATAGTTGCAAGTCAAATTTTTGTAGGAGATAGCCAAGATGATTGTCTATAAAATGATGGCAGTCTCACGTTCGAAGCTGTAGTGGATGATGAGATATGGAGCATGAAAGACAGAAGTTCAAAACATTGTTACCCTTTTGCTCGTCAGTGTAACTGACTCTCCCCTACCCTCATTTTCTCTACATGTTACACAGCCCTTACTCCTGTACAGCTTACACAGTTACTCAGTGAGAGGCGGGAACAGCTTTCATTACAGAAGCAAGGGGAAAACTGCAAAAAATGCAGGATTTCACAGAATCCAAAATTTGTGAATGAAGTATATTACAGAATCAAAAGTTGTCCAAAAGTTTAGTTACGCCTTAAGGCTAAGGCCCCATATAGCAAGACCCAGCAAAAAAAACGTTGCAGAAAAAAACTGCGGAAACACATTGCATTTTTTTCCACAGGGTTTTTCACAGAAAGTCCACAGACCTTTCATCTGCCTGTCTTTAGGCCCGTGGTTGCGATCTGGGGGATTAAGCTGTTCTGCAGCAGGAGAAAGAAGTTGGATATTGGTTGTCTTAGATGGGTTTGTGTCTTTCCCATTTTGAAGCTGATTTCCTTTCCCTTTGCTAAGGGCAGCACGGAGATGTCCATCGCATCTGACAAACAGTGAATCAGACCACGCCCCCTTTTCGATCACATTTTATTACATTTTTGTGAGAGGAGATGTTTGTTTTGTGTTCACCATGCAGGTTAAATAATGTTTTATTTTTATTGTATGGGTTGATAAAGACGCAGTGATACCTAATATACAGTCATATGAAAAAGTTTGGGCACCCCTATTAATCTTAATCATTTTTAGTTCTAAATATTTGGGTGTTTGCAACAGCCATTTCAATTTGATATATCTAATAACTGATGGACACAGTAATATTTCAGGATTGAAATGAGGTTTATTGTACTAACAGAAAATGTGCAATATGCATTAAACCAAAATTTGACCGGTGCAAAAGTATGGGCACCTCAACAGAAAAGTGACATTAATATTTAGTAGATCCTCCTTTTGCAAAAATAACAGCCTCTAGTCGCTTCCTGTAGCTTTTAATCAGTTCCTGGATCCTGGATGAAGGTATTTTTGACCATTCCTCTTTACAAAACAATTCCAGTTCAGTTAAGTTTGATAGTCGCCGAGCATGGACAGCCCACTTCAAATTATCCCACAGATGTTCATTGATATTCAGGTCTGGGGACTGGGATGGCCATTCCAGAACATTGTAATTGTTCCTCTGCATGAATGCCTGAGTAGATTTGGATCATTGTCTTGCTGAAATATCCATCCCCGGCGTAACTTCAAATTCGTCACTGATTCTTGTACATTATTCTCAAGAATCTGCTGATACTGAGTTGAATCCATGCGACCCTCAACTTTAACAAGATTCCCGGTGCCGGCATTGGCCACACAGCCCCAAAGCATGATGGAACCTCCACCAAATTTTACAGTGGGTAGCAAGTGTTTTTCTTGGAATGCTGTGTTTTTTGGACGCCATGCATAACGCCTTTTTGTATGACCAAACAACTCAAACTTTGTTTCATCAGTCCACAGGACCTTCTTCCAAAATGAAGCTGGCTTGTCCAAATGTGCTTTTGCATACCTCAGGCGACTGTGTTTGTGGCGTGCTTTCAGAAACGGCTTCTTTCGCATCACTCTCCCATACAGCTTCTCCTTGTGCAAAGTGTGCTGTATTGTTGACCGATGCACAGTGACACCATCTGCAGCAAGATGATGCTGCAGCTCTTTGGAGGTGGTCTGTGGATTGTCCTTGACTGTTCTCACCATTCTTCTTCTCTGCCTTTCTGATATTTTTCTTGGCCTGCCACTTCTGGGCTTAACAAGAACTGTCCCTGTGGTCTTCCATTTCCTTACTATGTTCCTCACAGTGGAAACTGACAGGTTAAATCTCTGAGACAACTTTTTGTATCCTTCCCCTGAACAACTATGTTGAACAATCTTTGTTTTCAGATCATTTGAGAGTTGTTTTGAGGAGCCCATGATGCCACTCTTCAGAGGAGATTCAAATAGGAGAACAACTTGCAATTGGCCACCTTAAATACCTTTTCTCGTGATTGGATACACCTGGCTATGAAGTTCAAAGCTCAGTGAGGTTACAAAACCAATTTTGTGCTTCAGTAAGTCAGTAAAAAGTAGTTAGGAGTATTCAAATCAATAAAATGATAAGGGTACCCAAATTTTTGCACCAGTCAAATTTTGGTTTAATGCATATTGCACATTTTCTGTTAGTACAATAAACCTCATTTCAATTCTGAAATATTACTGTGTCCATCAGTTATTAGATATATCAAATTGAAATGGCTGTTGCAAACACCCAAATATTTAGAACTAAAAATGATTAAGATTAATAGGGGTGCCCAAACTTTTTCATATGACTGTATATTGTTTTTTTTATGTTTTTTAATTTTTATATATACAGTAGTAAAGCATTTATATATAGCAAAGGAGCATTTTTGGTATTTTTTTTTATTTATTTAATGCTTCAGATTCCTTTTTAAACTTTTTTTTTTTTTTTTACATTTTTTTTTAATCCTACAGCCCTGATTAATTGATCCTGTCAGTGGCAAGATTAAGGCCTAGGAAGAAGATGGCAGACCCAGGGTCATTGAAGAGACCCTAGACTGCAGAAGGAACACCACGACCCCCCAGAAGCAATGAGGTACCATTAACCATTATGTTAGCAAATCCCTAAGGGGCTAACACCTGTGATGGCATCTTAGCCCCCAAAGTGGTTGTTACAGGTGAATGTCAGCTGTATCTTACAGCTGACAGTCGCTCCTGATGACACCTGCTTTGCTACTTAGCAGGTACCATTGCCATAATGTAATAGCATGTCATTGTGCGGGAGTTAAACCATACCTCCCAACTTTCAAAGGACAGAAAGAGGGACAAAATATGTGGCGCGTTATGCGCACCGCGGCAAATTTAGCTCCACCATTTCCATGTTGACTCCACCCATTCTCATCTATTTTTCCATGTGCCCCCACACAGTATAATGCTCCTACAGTCACCCTAACATTATATGCCCCCACATTATAATGGTCCCCTCCAATTTCCCCACAGTTCGTGCCCCAGTTTAAACTGGCAGAAACTAGAGGGGGACATTAAACTAGGGCAGCTGGAGGGGGACATTAAACTATGGGGCAGCTGGAGGGTGACATTAAACTATGGGGAAGTTGGCGGTTGACATTAAACAGCGGGAGTAGTTGAAGGGGGACTTTAAACTATGGGGCAGCTGAAGGGTGACATTAAACTATGGGGCAGCTGGAGGTTGACATTAAATAGTGGGGGTAGTTGGAGGGGGACATTAAACTGGGGGCAACTAGAGGCAGACATGTCCCCCTCCAGCTACCCCCCACGGTTTAATGTCCTCCTCCAGTTGCCCCCAGTTTAATGTTACCCTCCATCTGCCCCCTCAGTTTAATGTCCCCCTCCATCTGCCCCCAGTTTAATGTCACCCTCCATCTGCCCCCTCAGTTTAATGTCCCCCTTCATCTGCCACCAGCTTAATGCCCCCTTCATCTGCCCTCAGTTTAATGTCCCCCTTTATTTGCCACCATCTTAATGTCCCCTTTTATCTGCCACCAATTTAATGTTCCCCCTTCATGTCACCAGCTTAATGCCCCCCTTCATCTGCCCCAGTTTAATTGCCCCCTCCATCTACCACCAATTTAATGTCCCCCTTTATCTGCCACCAGCTTAATGTCCCCTTTATTTTCTCCCAGTTTAATTGCCCCCTTCATCTGCCTTCAGTTTAACTTCCCCCTACATCTGCGTTCAGTTTAACTGCCCCCTACATCTGCCCCCAGTTCCCCCCTCTTGCTCACACATTGCTCTCTTCTCTCCTACTTATCTTCAATCACTCTCTGTTCCCAGCTTTCTGTGTAACATCACAGTGTGTCCCGCAATATCCAGAATAGCTCCGCCCATACAAGAGTCTGATCACATATTCATGACGTCATCAAAGGTTCTTTAGCCATTACGATTTAGCATCTACCATTTAGCCTTTACCCTACCCTAATAAAGTTTGTTAACAGCAAAACACTTCAGGGGAATAGCGGAACAAACTGTAAGCTATGCGGGATCGCGGGACAGAAGTGTAAAATCGGGACTGTCCCGCCAGATGCGGGACGGTTGGGAGCGTCGGTTAAACCACTCTATGACAAACTATTACTATTAACAGAGCTTACATATCCATGTACAGAAAATAGACTACAATCAAAACAGAAAAAACTACAATCAGAAAATAAAACAGATTAGAAAAAGTGATATATTTCACTATTTGATTTTCATAAACAAAAAATTTGGGGATACATCCCCTTTAAGGAATTATGTCAACTTGGAATGTGTAAAGAGTCTATTTCTGATAACTATGACATATATTTTCCCAGTTGTGCATCTGTGTCTTTTTACATAGTTTCTCCTCTTTAGACACCTTTGCATGAAGTCCCTGATGCATGATATAGCTTTACATGCTAGGCCAAATAGATCAGTTCTGTGAGGTAAAAGGGGCCTCCTGGACCTTGCTATACTTTTACAAAATCAAGGTGAACAGCTGGGACTATGGCGTCACGTTTCTTCCATCCTGAGACCACACAAGGGCGCCCTTTTCAATCCTCTTATCCAGGTCGCCTACTTTAATTAAGATATTGTCCAACCTATACTTTCTTGAAAAGGTCAGAGTAAAAAATAATAAAAAGCAAGTAGTTGTACCCAATTTCATGGCATTCAAACTTCTAAGCTTCACCGATTCTCCTCCTTTTTTCTACTTCCTAGCCCCTCTCAAAATGGCTTCAAAAACAGATGACAATAAAAATGATAAATAACATAAGATAGGGTGATTATATTATGTAAACAAAATCATGTGCCAGATTTCTTATCAGATCCAGAGAAAGTCCAGTTTTTCTTCTTTCAACAAATTTTATAACATGTGTGAATCAGATAAACTTTTGGCAGCATACCTACACACATTTAAATTAGAAACATTTGTAGCTTTCCTATTTTTTTTTTTTTTTTTGCGCAAGTACCAAACCTTAAAGAATTCTATAAATACCACCATTTTTTCTTTATATATATTAAATATGTTTGACATTCATACTATGTACAGCACTGTATGTTTTTTTTCAGTCCAGGTCTACTCTTGTTAATAGAGATGCATATTTCAAATGACTGTTTTATTTTACATAAAAACATATTCAAAATAATATGTTTTTTTATGTAACCTGCTAACTAATGTTTCATAGGGAAGACTCATGTGAGTGGGCGTTCACACTACCATCTGAATTCTGTTATGAAAGTGTCCGTTAAAAAAATAAAAAACAAAATTAAACGGTGTCCATTTTTTTTTTTTATGGATCCGTTAAACAGATCCATTAAAAATATATAAAAAACGGACACAAAATCATCAGTTAAGATCCGTATTTGTCTGTTATTCCTAGTTGATGGAAAGCCCATTCGTATCCACAAACCTGCAAGGAGTGGCTCCCTGTTCTAGAATTAATTTTCGATACTGCTTATTGTCATTGCTGATGCCCAGTATAATTTTGTGGCTGTGGATATTGGGGCATTCGGCCACAGCAACGACTCCAGAATTTTCAAGGACTCTGCAATGGGATGGAGACTATATTCTGCAAATTTTGGATTGCCAACACCAAAGCTGGAACTGATGGACCTCCTTAAGCCATTTGCGATAAGATAAGATAATCCTTTAATAGTCCCACCATGGGGAAATTCAGTGTGTTACAGCAGCATAGATAATACAAATACAAAAGCTCCAAAGTAGAGGCATTACAGTGACAGTAAATACAGATAAAAAGGATATCACAACTTAAGATCTTTCAGTTCTCTGTATGAAATGATCTCCGCTTAGGTCGGTGTTGGTTGTACAGCCTAACTGCAGCGGGGGGGAAAGACTTCCGATAGCGCTCCTTCTCACACTTAGGGTGAAGCAGTCGGTCACTGACAGTACTGCTCAGTGCTATCATGGTCTCATGCATAGTTGTTGGCAATGTGGCCTTCCAGATGTGCGGAAACCTTCTTAAACCATACTTCAATCATGGACTCAACTATCAGAAACATATCTTCAATTACAGACTGACAAAAGCCAGGTGACTTGTGGAATGTGCGTCTGGGATCCTCACTTTACAATGGCGTATTTTCAACACTGCGATCCAGTTGAACCCAAAAGCTGTTGATGATGTAGTGAAAGGCTGTGTGGTCCTCCATAATTTTCTGCTGACAAGAGAACCGTTGCTGGTTGACACCCAGGAATTGGAGTCTTGGTTACATGGTGTGGACTCATCTGGCCCAAGATCAACAGTTGCTGTCAGGCGCATGAGGCACAATTTTGCAGCATTTTTTCTTGCCAACATAGGTTGGGTGGACTGGTAGGATGGCAGAGTCTAGTTTTTTCATTGAACTTTTTTCTTTTTTTTTTTTTGGACAGTCAAATGTGCTGTAAAAGTCTCATTGATGAAAGTCATGAGTGCTGAAAATGAGAGACTTTATATCTCAGCATGCAAAATAGACACTACTGACGGTCACCATCGGTAGTTTGTACGACCCCTAACTCTTCTTTATTGAACAGTTTTCCAAAATGTTTTTGATTATTATATGTTAACTAGTAGTTTCAATTATAGTAAAGGCAAGAACAGAAGTATCTTGTAAAGAAAGTAGTGCTTGGTGGATAATTGGCACTTTAACCCCTTCAGGACCAAGACAATTTTCGTTTTTGCATTTCAATTTTTTCCCTCCCCACATTCCAAGAGTCATATTTTTTTCATTTTTTAGTTCACAGTCACATGATGGCTTACTGTTTGTGAAACAAACTGTACTTTGTAATGGCACCCTTCAATGTCCTGTGCCATGTACTGGGAAGCTGGAAATTTCAGAATGAGGTGGAATTGGAAAAAAAATGCATTTGCGCCAATTTTTTATGGGTTTAATTTTTACGGCATTCACTATGTGGTAATCATGACATGTTACCTGTAATCTGTGGGTCAGTATGATCACGGAAATACCAAATTTATATAGTATTTTTAATGTTTTGATACCTTTATAAAAAATTAAAAACTTTGCGAAATGGAAACTTTTTTTGTGTCGCCATGTTTTGACATCTGTAACTTTTTCATATTTACACATGAATCTGGGTAGGGCGTCTTTTTATGCGGGGCAAGATGTAGTTTTTATTGATACCATTTTAGGGGAAGGTCTAGTGGTTTGATTACTTTTTATTCAATTGGAATAGTATTGAAAAAAATCACCATTTGGCTATTTAGCTTTTTTTTTCCCCACTACGCTGTTCACCGTATGGGATAAATATTTTTATATTTTAATAGTTCTGACATTTTTAGAGCACGGGAATACCTAAAGTGTTTATGTTTATTACTGTTCATTTATTTTTTTTATGTGATCTAGAGAAAGGGGGTGATTTGAATTTTTGTATTTTTTGTTTTTAAAACTTTTTTGTTTTTTTTACTTTCAGATCCCCTAGGGCAGTGATGGCGAACCTTTTAGAGACCAAGTGCCTAAACTGCAACCCAAAACCCACTAATTTATCGCAAAGTGCCAACATGGCAATCTAACCTTAAATTAACCAGGACCTGTTTTATAGTGACCGTGCAATGTTATTACAGCCTGTAATAATATCACATGTCTGCTATAAAACAGATACTGTGTGATATAAATAGTAAAGGGCCCCCACACAGTACAATTCGATCTGAAGTGGCCTCCAGATAGTAATATATGCTACACGATGGCCCCCAGACAGTATTATATGCTCCACAGTGGCCCCCGCACAGTATTATATGCTTCACAGTGGGCCCCCACATAGAAGTATTTGCTTCACAGTGGGCCCCCACATAGTAGTATATGCTTCTCAGTGGGCCCCCCACACAGTAGTAAATGTTTCACAGTGGGCCTCCACACAGTAGCATATGCTTCACAGTAGGCCCCTACACAGTAGCATATGATTCACAGTGGGGCCCCACACAGTAGCATATGCTTCACAGTAGGCCCCTACACAGTAGCATATGATTTACAGTGGGGCCCCACACAGTAGCATATGCTTCACAGTGGGGCCCCACACAGTAGCATATGCTTCACAGTGGGGCCCCACACAGTAGTATATGCTTCACAGTAGGCCCCTACACAGGAGTTTACATTACTTACCTAGTCCCATGAATTGCTGTAGTCCCACGAAGAACATCCTCCACCTCCTGCTCGCGTGCGCTGATGACTTACGTCATCACGCCTGCGTCGGGGCAGAGGTTACACTCTGCATTCAGCGTAGGCCGTGGTCCAGACCGCATCCTACACTGACAGCTCAGCCGAAAGACGCGATCGTTCACTAATAGAGAATTCTGTACCGGATTCCCCGTTAGTGAGCGGTCATGGCGACGGCGTGCATGCCAACTGAGAGAGCTCTGTGTGCCCTCTCTGGCACGCGTGCCATAGGTTCGCCATCATCGCTCATGTATTGCAGTGTATAGTAAAATCCATTGCCTTGTATTACACTCTGCCACAGACTCCCAGGCAGGTAATGACAAGCCTGGGAGCCTTCAATAGGCTCTCGGTTGTCATGGCAACCGATTGCCATCCTCCAATGACATTTTCAGTAAAAAAAAACGGCGATCAGTAAAAGATAGTGGTGCCCATGGCGTCTGCGTACTTTAAATGCAGCGGCAGGTGCTCCTGAGCCCTCTCCATACAGCCCCTCACACCTAATCATGTACATGTATGTGATTTTGCATGAAGGGGTTAATAAGGACATGAATGAAGTAACAAGACGTTTCTTGTTGAACATCATCACTTTCATTTTAACAAGATTTACACCACTTCTATAATAATCTGATTTAATGAATCTGTTATGGTCCATCATGGTTTATCAGGTATTTATATTATTAGTAGACTAAATATAATGTAAGTGAATGGGTTCTTGGAGGATGTTATCCGGCCTATCTGTTACGGCTCTGTTAAGGATGGTACAGTAGGTATGATGTTAATATGAAAAGAGCCTTAGTTTGTTTCATCAGGTTGCTTTTTGGTCATTCTGCACTATTGTACCCTATGAAAAATGAAAACGTGGCAGACCTATTTTAAGAAAAAAAACTATTATAATGAATCTGTCAAACAGATCACAGCTCATCATGATCATAATGATAATGGATCATAAGAAATGGGAGAACAATCACAGTAAACATATCTTGTATGTCTTCCTCCCTTCAATATTAATGATAAGCAAATATAATAATATGCATACATGAATAAAAACATGTCATGTTTACATGTATTGACACTCAACAGCACTCACTCATTTAGTACATGACAAACATACCCCAATCACACACAGGTTATACGTCTCATATCGCTCAAACATTGTACACACTTTTCACATATTTGATACTGCCACATACTGCACATATTGGACACATGCTATATGTGCACACTCCTATTTCTGATATATGCCATGCATAACCACCCAAATAGTGGATGTGCTAACACAGACGCAGTTCACATATTAGGCACACACTGAACATACCTTTCACATATTGGACATATTCTTCACACACATTAGAATATGCATTGTACTACACACATACTACTTACTTATTAGACACAGTGAACGTGCTGCACAGACATGCACTGGTCATACATTAGACAGATAATGCACATTGCATATTTAATGGAAACATTACACAGAATGGACACACTATATGCAAATGTTTTGAGGCAACTTGACACAGGTATCTAGAGCACTATTACATGAGGACGTGAAAGGTCCTCTTTATATGCGGTTTTACATAGCGCTAGAAAGCTGACAGCATGCTGAATTCAGCGCGCTGTCGGCTTTCCCGTTAGATGCCCCGGGGCTGGAGATATCGGGGGTTTAAATTTCACTGTTCACTGTCAGGAGGGTGTTCCTGACAGTCTAGCTACGCTGTGAGGAACGCCCTCCTTGACAGTATTCCTCTATAGCACTGTACTGGGGGGCGTTCCTCACAGCTCAGCGTCATCACTGGGCGGTAAGAAACGTCCCCTCTCTCTGTCCTCGTCCATAGCCGAGTACTGTCACAGGGGGTGTTCCTTACAGCCCAGCTAGACTGTCAGGAACGCCCTTATGACAGTGAACAGTGAAATTTAGACTCCCGATATCTCCAGCCCCGGTCCATATAATGGGAAAGCCGACAATGCGCTGAATTCAGCACGCTGTCAGCTTTCTAGCGGTATGTAAAACCACATATACACGAGGACGTGAAAGGTCTTCTTTAAAGCTAAGCCAAACACCTTACAGTGACTAAAACATATCATCTTGGAAAAACATCTAATTTTTTAAGCCTTCCATACCACCAGATTAGACCTTAATCACTCCACCTTAGACTACATGCGCACAGCTGTGTGCTTTGTCAGTGTGATTTCCATTTTGTGTGTTATTTTTTTTAACCCATTCACCCATACACATAGACTGTGTATTTTTATAGGTACATTTGCGTGGGGGTTAAGCCCAAGGCAAAACTCAGGGAAGGTCCTATTCCAACTGTGTTGTGGCTTGGGCTCATTAATAGAAAGGTATGGGTAACATCCATATGCCATCCATGCAGTTTTCTCACTGACCCATAGCTGGATCCCACCCCCCTTTAAGTCTAATTTTATACCAATAGCCTAAGTTGCTTTTATTGTAGGTTGTTACATTCGGTTTTTAACCTAAACGAAATTGAGCCGGAGCCTCTTGATAAATCAATATGCCTTTACTAAGACTGGTGTACGAAACACCAGTCTTAATAAATCTGCCACATTCTCTCTGATTGTAGACATTCTCTTCTTTTCCATGTGGCACAGGCTTCAACCTTTTTAATAAAGAACAAAAAACTAAACAATAGGTCTCTTGAGATGGTTGAAAGGAAGCAAAATATACCTAAAACTTAACATTTATTGAGAATTTTGTTTAAAAGAAACATATTATGTCCGGACAAGGTGAAATAATATGTAGTGTGTTGACTGTTTTGTGGTTCCTTATAAAGAGAGATTATGTTTTATAAGCCTGGAAATGTATCATATGTAACCTCCAGTGGAAAGATAGATAAAGGGTCAGCACAATCAGATTGCCTTGATCGCCGCTTTGCACATATAATACCATCTGAGAGGTAGAGATACACTTCCAGAACTGTAGAGCAAGGATAATGTATGGCACTTAGTCATATGAATAGCTGGCTTTTTAAATAACAATTCTTTCTCTTTTTGCTCTTGCAATGTGCGAGCATACAGATGGCCCCCTGAAAATACTAGTACCACCCAGTAATTATTGTGACAGTGATAGTGCACTCTACAGTAAGCAGTGCCACACACAGTACAGTCAAAAATAATTATGCCCATAAAATAGTGCTTCTGACAGTAAAAGTACCACAGATAGTGACCCCACAGACATTATGGCTACTACAGTCTCCCAAAAATAATCTGAGCAAGTAGATTGTGCCTCGAATAGTAATAGAGCCCCCTACAGTACCTTCAAAAGTAAATGTGTCACCCAGTATGCCCTCAGGATTAACAGTGCTCCCCCAAATGACTGGTGCCGGAATGCCCTCAACAGTAGTAGCACACCACACTTATCTGTTATAGAGCCCTTATAGTGCCCCCAATATTAATAATGTTACCCAAGAGTGCCTTCATTAATAATAATGCCTAAATAATAGTAATGCTTTCCCCGAATTTCTGTGCTCGAAAGAGTGACCCAGTAATTATAGGACTTCTCTATAGTGCCCCAAAGTAATAGCCTTCACATAGTGCCAGCAATAGCAATAATTTACTCCCAGAGTGGCTCCAACAGTAATAGCGCCACAAATCGTAATAATGTATACTCAAAATGCCCTCACTAGTAAAAATGACCTCAGTAGGTACATACAGTGGTGAAAAAAAGTATTTAGTCAGCCACCAATTGTGAAAGTTCTCCCACTTAAAAAGATGAGAGAGGCCTGTAATTGACATCATA
This sequence comes from Leptodactylus fallax, assembly GCA_947044405.1. NCBI lineage: Eukaryota > Metazoa > Chordata > Amphibia > Anura > Leptodactylidae > Leptodactylus > Leptodactylus fallax. The sequence goes on along the minus strand of CAMRHE010000015.1, from coordinate 11,513,141 downwards.
GGTAGACCTCAACTATGAGAGACAAAATGGTGTCCTTCCACAGCTCTTTGGTCTTCACCATAGTGGAGTTTGGAGTGTGACTGTTTGAGGTTGTGGACAGGTGTCTTTTATACTGATAACAATGTCAAACAGGTGCCATTACTACAGGTAGTGAGTGGAGGACAGAGGAGCCTCTTAAAGAAGAAGTTACAGGTCTGTGAGAGCCAGAAATCTTGCTTGTTTGTAGGTGACCAAATACTTATTTTCCACCATAATTTGCAAATAAATTCTTTAAAAATCAGACAATTTGATTTTCTGGATTTGTTTTCTCATTTTGTTTCTCATAGTTGAGGTCTACCTATGATGTCAATTATAGGCCGGCCTCATCTTTTTAAGTGGGAGAACTTGCACAAATGGTGGCTGACTAAATACTTTTTTTCCCCACTGTAACAACAATGGTTCCCTATAGTGTGCCCATTAGAAACAGTGTTTCCTTATAGTGACCCATAGTGCTCCCACATAGTGCACCCATAAGTAACTGTTCTGTGTCAATCAATTGTGAATATATTGCACTCTTATGTATATACTTTATGTAAACTGTGAAAACTGTTAAATTAGGGTATGTGAATCGTAAGGAAACTCCCCACTGGCAATTGACCATAGATTTTGCTTAAAGTAAGTCTACCACCTTCCCTATGCATATTCAACTGTCACCACCATATTACAGAGCACTTTACAGTGATAAACATACTTTTGCTATTTAGTTACAAAGATATAAATAACAATCTATATAGGGAAACAGAATACATTATTAAACTCTTGTCCCAGAAAACCTCTTTAAAGCCGGGGCCTCATGTAGCGAACATGCCGCAATTTGGCTGTGGCAAAAAACGCAGCATTTTACAGTACCTGCAAAGTGGGTGGGTTTCTGGCTAATCCCATCAACACATTGCAGAAAAATATCCACAGCGGAAATGCTGCAACTTAAAAAGACTGGCATTTTATGTATAGGTGTAATAGGGACAGAAAGTGAACAGAGGAAAATGCGAAATGTGACATGCGCTGTGGAAAAAAACGCGTTTCTGCCACGTTTTTTCCGCAGCGCTTTTTGGCTGCGGCTGGCTATGTGTGACCTTAGCCTAAGTGTGCCACATAGGTAAAAAATAACAAATCCAATACTCCCTAGCTCACATTCCTTCAGCAGTGTGGTGCAGGTCATGGGCCCCTTCTGGCCTGCAGCCCAGCTTCGACAGCAGCGATGATGTGCTCTCACAGACTACAAACCTAAAGCAACCTGTGGATTCTATGATGTGGACATGCAGAGCATCCAATCCCAACCATCAGTATTCAGTCAGTACTGCAGAATAAACTTTAGAACAACTTTAAGAACAAAACTTAGTTCTATAAATCATGAAATCTCACTAATCTGGGCAAATGGCTATCCCTTAGCTGTTTTAGGTTACTTTATGATGCTGTCATCATTTTTTTTATAAAAGGAAAGACATATTAGTTCCGAATTGTAGGTCATGGCCTGTGTTGAGTCAACATTAAAATCTTTGCTAAAATTCAAATCTTGATTTACACCGTCCCAGCACTGTGTATACGATTGTTTCATAACATTGGCTGTTCTTCATGGAAAGAACTTACTCTAAAAGAGTTCCTGTATCCCAGGGACAAATTATGTAACATACTTTTGCTGTTAAAACCACAAAGAAATGTTTTTGTGACTTGGGTGCTCATAGAAAAACAGCAGTGGATATACTAACCAGAGATTCATGTTGACATAAGTTTGGATGACAACTCTAACTAGACAGACCATTGCTGATCCAAAGAAATTTCAATAATCAGTCCATTTTCTAAAATTTGGACATGGAATCAGTACACCATCTGAGGAGTATTATTTATAGACCTAAGCTGACTCATGTATGCATATTATTTCCTTCTTAGTGTTTTGATTATATATTTAATTATAAAGTAAATGGGTTGTAGCACCTCAAAAATCAGTACATTATGTTTTCCTGGAACTGAATAAAGTCTTTCCTGAGAGAAGCAGGCCTGAAGCCATGAGGCCCCACTCTGAATGAATATCAAGTTAGACCTAGAGCACTAACAATAAACCAGGCGTATGTGGGAAATTCTTAAAGCTCCCAGGTCTATATTACTACTTAAAAACATATACTGCACCAACTGATCCCCTTTTCTTAACCCCCTAGACAGTCCCAGAACATCTAGGCTGCTCACTTTAACACCTTCACTTCTCTAGACCACCAGTCATATTGTTTAAACCGTTTACTGCCATAGACCACTGGGGAATCTGACATTAAAAGGGTTGTGCTAAATTTGCAATATATCACCTATACCAGTGGTGGCGAACCTATGGTACACGTGCCAGAAAGGACACTCAGAGCTTTTGCGCATACTCCTGAAACCTGTCAGTGTAAGACGCGAGTGGAGTATATTATACTGTGTTGGGGGCCACTGTGGAGTATATTATATTGTGTGGGGGCCACCACGGAGCACATTGAACTGTGTGGGGGCCACTGTGGAGCACATTGGACTGCGTGGGAGCCCTTCATTATTTATCTGTTTTATAGCAGACATGTGATATTATTACAGGCTGTAATAACATTGCACGGTCACTAAAACAGATCCTGTGCAATGTAAATAGTGAACATTAATTGTAAATGTATAAAAGTATACCAAATGCAAACTTTTATCTTTCAGTACAAAGTTGTTTGTGTCATTGAAAGCTCTGTAAAGCCCCATTCACTCGACAGTATTAAAGGGGTTGTCTGGGATAAAATAAAAATTAAACCCTAAACTAAACCCCCTCCCCCGCCTAACTTCTAATTTACTTAGTTTAAAAAAAAAATCTATAATTACCTAGATCGTCAGTGCAGTCATGCGACCACCCCAGACAAACTTTCTGATAATCTGGTGACGTTCTGTTTCCCCGTATAAGGAATCATGGTACAGTGAAAAAAAACATTTCTAGTGGACAACATGTTATACAGCATACATAGGGTTTGCATTCGTCCTCTGGATTGTCTACAGTCCAAATATATTTATTATTTTAAAAAGTGCAATAATTTTACCCTGAACATTTTTTTCTATTATTTAGGGTTGCAGTATACATTAAAAACCCCAAAAAATCAACTTTAAGTGGGCAATATAGCTTGGCTACAGACATCAAGCTTTGCCTTTTCCAGATAGCCTCAGCAGCCATGAAAGATTCATGCTAGTATTTATTGTATTCAATAAATAGTTTTTGTTTATTCAAGTTTGGTCTGATCATTGCTGTTTCTGCTTTACTACAGAAAGTATGTAACATTCATCCCACTAGAACGTTTAGCATTCCTTCTGAATGGTCACCTATATATTTTCTTAAACTAGACACCTGCAGCATTGTCAGAATGCCACTTGGTACTGTATACAAACCAGCACCTTCATGCAATTTTGATTTAAAGTGAATGTTTTCTAAAAAAAAAAAAAAAATGCAAATAAATGTATATTAGTTGCCAAAAGTGGAAACCAAACAAAATGGTCACCTCAATATTTAAATCATGTTGCTATAGAATATCTGAAGCATGCAATTTCCATACAAACATGATTCACAGTGCACAAAAATGTGATTTCTACTACACTTCTTCCTTCTGCACGTTACCAAAATTAAAGGTTATGGCACCATAGGATAGACGATAAATTGCTGAATGTTGGTGGTCTGACCACTGAAATACGCACGAATCATGAGAATGGGGTGTTTGACTCCCCTTGTTAATGGAACCGAGGTGCGACTGGATACGACCAAACCTGCTCCTGCTCACTTCAATGAGAGCTCTGGGGATAGCCGAGTTACAGCACTCAGCTATCTCTGGCTCTCCCATTGAAGTGAATGGAAGCGTGGATGCAGTGACATACCTACTGCCATAGCAGCTGCTACAGGGTCCACAGTCTCAGGGGGCCTGGCTCACAATGTCCTGGCACATCATCAGCATGCTGTGTGAACATCATACAGGACCACTGCATCAGCAGGCAGAGCACATTGGGCCGCAGGGGGTAGATGATTTACTGCTATAAACAGTGTCGGATTGGGATGTCTAGGTCCCACCAGTGGAATTGTTTCTAGGGGCCCACCATCAGGACCACTGCAAATCATCGGTACCAAAACATGTTGGGAGCCATGCTGCTCACCTGCCATACGATGTGCACCACTGCACTACCTAAACCCACTGCTATACCCTGTATGGCAAGTGAATAGCGTGGCTCCTAGAATTGTTACCATTACCTGTAGCTGCACTGTCCTGGAAAAGCTGATCTGCAGAGGTCCTGGCTGTTGTATCATAACAGATGTAATATTGATGGCCTGTAATACTGCTGGTCTGGGCTCCTATGCAGAAACCCGCCGCCGCGCACAGCGTCAGTATGTCAGTGACGCTTACAGCAACAAGCTGCAACTGGATTGGTTACAACCAGAGGCATAGCTAGGGGTTCGGAAAACATGTCCAAGTGGGCCCCCAACCCAAGTTATACCAATATTATCACTATACAGTAGTAGTAGTACAGTAGTAGTAGTAGACCATTTAGGTGAATACAGTGCAGTTACATGTAGTGACTTACAGGTGACGTCTCTGACTAATCGTTCACATTTCCTGTCTCTTCCCTTTGGACAGCCATGACCACTTCGTCTAGCTGTGACTTGTCTCTGTAAAGTTTACAGCACAGACATCTTTGGCTCTTCACTTTTCCAGGCCAATGACCCATATTGTCCTCTCCTACACAAAGCCCCCATCCTACCAATTATAAAATATATAATATAAAAATCCCCAATAAATGAATAATACCCCTGTATGTAAATGAATGCCGTTGTGCCACTCCAGTTAATAATACCGCCTGTATGCTGTCTTAGAGGTTGTCCAGGATCAAACATTTTAATGTATGCAGCAGGGGAGAGTTATAAAATAAAAATGCACTAACAGTTACCTGTATCCTCCCCTCTGTTTCTGTGCTGGGCCGACTGTCACCTTCACTGTTCAGTATATGGAGAGGCTGCAGCAGTGACGTCAACTTAACAGGACCGCTAAAGCCAATCCCTGTGCTCAGCAGTATACAATGTTTGACTGCCCATGGTCTTGTTGACATCACTGCTGCAGCTGCTTTGTATACATACAAGGTGACAGCCAACCCAGCGCAGGTAAGGAGGGGAAGATGCATTAAAACCCTCCCCTGCTGTCTGCATTAAATTAAGAGTTCCCATAATAATGCCCCTTGTGTTCCCCCTAATAATAATAACAATACTCCTGCATATCCCCTTAAAGGGGTTGTCTAGGAAAAAATGGACTCAAATATTATTTTTTAAATCGGCTGGGGGAGGTGTAAAAAAAAAAAAAAAAAAACATACTCACCTGTCCCCGATGCTCGGGGGGCCTCCCTGCGCAGTCTGGTCCTGCTGCTTGGTTGTTGTAGCTGCCGCACATGACCGCTGAGGGAACGTCACAGCCGGCGAAAAATTCCACAGCAAGAAAGCAGCCGAGCTGCAGGACTGGACCACCTTGGGAGGACACTAGAGCACCGAGGCCTAATTAGAAATTTATGTTTAGCCTGGACAACCTCTTTAAAGGGGTTGTCCAGGAATTTCAGAGAGGATACCAAGAAAGGTGAAACATTTAAAAAAAAAAAAATCATACTCAGCTGACACCAGTGTCTGTTGCCACTGTCCAGTCCAGCATGTGCTCTTCCCTTGCCGGCAGAATTTCTGCACTGCACCTGACTGCTGAGGCCAATCAATGGCCACAAGAAAGTAACCGTTGACTTATGTAAGTGACATCATCAGTTCCTTTCCTGTGGTCACTGACTAGCCTCAGCAGTCATGTGTGGAAAAGGGGCTTCCACCAGCAAAGCCACGGTTTGCGCTGGACTGGTCAGTGGTGGCAGACACTGTTTCACGTTTCACTGTCTCCTCCCTGACTTCAGCCCCCAGTTTAATGTCCCCTTCCAACTTGACCCCAGTTTAATGTCATGCTCTGTCTGCCCCCTCCATCTGTCCCCTGTTTAATACCCCCATCCATGTGTCCCCAGTTTAATGTCCCTTCCATCTGCCACCAGTTTAATGTCCCCCTTCATCTGCCACCAATTTAATGTCCCCCCTCCATCTGCCCCCAGTTTAATGTCCCCTTTTCATCTGCCCCCAGTTTAATGTTCCCCCTGCATTTGCCCCCACAGTTTAACATAATAAAACACTGATACTTACCTTTCCTCGCATCTGCTCTGTCTGAGGTCTGCCTCTCTGGATTGTTGAGGGAGCTAAAGGTGCAATGTGAGTGACATCATCACATGGCGCCTACAGCTCCTAGGGCCGGTGCACAGAAGTACAATGATGAAGCAGATGTGTTGAATTCGGGACATACCTCCCGCCGACCATGACCGCGGGACAGGAACCAGACTGTCCTGCCGAATCTGGGACAGTTGGGAGGTATGTTATTGGTCCTCATTTTGCCAATGCAAATGCATTGGTCAGGGGCCCGATCGGGATGGTCAGGGGCCTGGCCCCTGACCTTCCCAATCGGGCCCCTGACCAATGCATCTGCATTGGCAAAATGAGGACTAATAGTCGGGGCCCACCGGGGGATTCACCAGTTCCCCGGTGGGCCAGTCCGACCCAATTTTTTCTGTCTCTAAAATAACTGATGCAAGGAGGGTGTAACCCTTGCTTTCATTGTACCAAAGAGCTACCTCTCTGCTATGACTGGCAAGGCCAGTCTGTGTACATGTCAATCATGGCAAAAGGAGCGATGGATGGACTGGGCACTAGAAAGAACAATAGCAATTCACTCTTCTGTTTTGTACCTTTCTCCTTCAGTTTGTAACAGAGATATCAACCATTTCTATTCATTTCTATATAACTCAAAGTAATTATTAAATTCAACAGTTTATTTCATTATCAGTTGAATATCATACAAATGTCTGAGATCATTTGATGGATCTGTTATGATTTTTTTTCTATAAACCATTATCCATATTAATATTTTTTTATTTTTATTCTGAAAAAACATAAAGGCAAACACTAGTGTAAACTTACCAAATATATTGGAAGCAAAAATTACCAGGACTTTTCATAATATCCAGGTCTACTTAAAGTAAGTAAATATAATAAGAAAACATACTACACTAGCACAACATATGAAATATACCATTTTGATCCTCACTTAATAAAACACAGAAACACTCATCATCCATGACATCTCAACACCTGAGAAAAATCAGTCATGCATAAACCTGCCAAGCTGATATTTTTCTATAATGTGATCTATGCATAAAGTCTGGAAGGTCATTACAGTCACCATGTTTTGCTCCATGTCTTATGCTTTTCAAGAAGAGAACCTTCCATATGCACGTAGGCCAGGGGTGTCAAACTCATTTTCTCCAGGGGCCACTTCAGCCTCACGGGGTACCTTGAAGGGCCAAGATTATTTTACATGTGTATAAAAGTAACTTCTCCTTAACAGATAAGCGAGCTATTAAGCAGTAGTTACATTTGTACATTACTACTGTTACAATCAGCCCTTTGAGGTCAACCAGGAAGAACATAATGTATTGTTAAAACCTAAGACATTGGCATGTTACATACTATCCTCATCCTTTTCTGAATATATAAAAAATTAAGCACTATACAAATACTGTTTACCCCTGCAAACGGTATTATGCTCTATAGTTGCCTCTGCACACGGTATTACGCCCCACAGCGGCCCCTGCACACGGTATTACGCCCCACAGCGGCCCCTGCACACGGTATTATGCTCCATAGTTGCCCCTGCACACGGTATTATGCTCAATAGTTGCCCCTGCACACGTTATTATGCTCCATAGTGGCCCCTGCAATCGGTATTATGCTCCTTAGTGGCCCCTGCATTGGTATTATGCCCCATAGTGGCCCCTCCACACGGTATTATGCTCAATAGTGGCCCCTGCACACGTTATTATGCTCCATGGTGGCCCCTGCAATTGGTATTATGCTCCTTAGTGGCCCCTGCATTGGAATTATGCCCCATAGTGGCCCCTGCAAACGGTATTATAGTCCATAGTGGCCCCTGCACATGGTATTATGCCCCATAGTGGCCCCTGCACACGGTATTATGGTCCGTAGTGGCCCCTGCACATGGTATTATGCCCCATAGTGACCCCCCCCACCCATGAACTATTATTATACTCTGGGGTCTTTTCAGACCCCAGAGTATAATGATTGGAGACCCAGGTGGTGACAAACATAAAAATCAGTGTTACTTACCTGGGCCCCGGTGCGCTCCCTGCGTTCGGCCTTCTTCAATGTCGCACAGACCGGCGTCGCGACATAATGACGTCGGCCTGTCTCACGTGACGCCTGGGACGTCACCAAAGAAGGCCGAAGCCGGCTGGGAGCAGCATCGGATCGCCGGAGAGGTGAGTAACTCTGGTTTTTATGTTTATCACCTCCCCGGGGTCTCCGATTATTATACTCCGGGGTCTAAAAAGCCCCCGGAGTATAATAATAGTAGTATTTGATGGGGTTTGCCGGCCGCGGCCTCACTTACCATCCCCGCTCCTGCACACAGCCGCTTCTGCGTCCCATAGCAGAAGGGGAAGCGGGGGGCGGCCATGACCGGTAGCTGGGATCAGTAAGTAAATAGGCCGTTACGTGCCGGGGATGCTCCAGCAGGCAACGGCCTATTTATATATATATAAAAAAACCTTATCTTCACTTACCTGCGATGCCTTGATGCAGCCGCCGCCTCCTCTTGTCTGCGTGTCAGCGTAGGAGGCGCGATGACGTCATTGTATCGCCGCCTGCGCTGACATGCAGAGGCCTTGTAAACCAGCCCAGGACAGGTATCGCGTAGATTTGTGTTTTTTTTTTTAAGCGGCCTGTCCTGGGCTGGTTTACATTACATAATGTACATAGACAATAAAAAATGCCGCGGCCCTACGGGCCAGATAAGTGCCGGGCCGGATAACAGAAGGCAGCGGGCTGGATTCGGCCCGCGGGCCTTGTGTTTGACACCTGTGACGTAGGCACACAAGCTACATGACACACATAGCCCGTCAGGACAGAAGTGAAACACCAGCCAGAGGAAAGTGGGTGGGGCATTTTTTTTTTTGTGGTTTGGGGGACGAGGCAATTAGAATGGCCTTAGCATGTGACTGGAGGTGTTAAAAGGATCATGTGGCTGACACCATTATGGAGAATTTGGCAGGCAGTGTTTACAAGATTGTAGTTGGCATTGGTATGGAATTAATGTCGCTGACACTTTTAGGTTTGCTTTGGTGTGGAACATTATACTACTAGGTTTGCTTTGTTGTAAGAGCATCAACTATGACTGAGAAATGTCTGGGTTTGTGCACAGGCGTATGCCCATGTGTTTGTGTGTATGATACTAAAATATCCCCTTTCACAAATTCCCCATACATCCCAATGCCCAGACTAGACTACCGAAACTTGATCTACAAATATTCCTGTTTGAAATTGTACTTATGTCCATAGTTTTTTACAAACATTTGTCCAAGACATTAAATCCAATATCTTCAATGTGCTGTCAAAAATGGCATATTGGTACCATTGATTTGCATATGGCCACAGTTCCTTAGATAAAAAGGAAATCAGTCATATTTTACCCATTTAGGGTCCAATAGGTCCATGAAAAACATGGAGAGCCATTGCTGGGAGACATAAAAATTGCATTTGTATAGTCATGTGACTTTTTTCATCAGGTTCGACCTCCTTCAGTTTTTTAAATGGGCATAAAAATGGATGACATACAGATGAAAAATCAAGGACGGAGGTAAAATCAACAGAGAAATGTCAATAAGGCCTAACTATAGACTCAAAAAGCTGTCAACTGTGTGGATTAAAAGGATTTATACTCAGTGAGTTTTCACAGAATATATTTTAAGGCCAGGGCCCCACGTTGCCAAAACGACATGTTTTTACATTACCTGCAAAGTGGGTGGTATTAGTGAATGGCTAATCCCATTCACACATTGCAGAAAAAAAATTTGCAGCACAAGTGTTTTTGCAAATTGCAGCATGTCAATTATATCTATGGAAACGCTGTCATTTTCCATTTAATAGATGCAGAAAATCCCCAAAAGCAAACTTTGAGGACTTTCTGTGAAAAATGCTGTGGCAAAAAAACTTGATGCGTTTCAGTCACGGTTTTTTCCCCAGCGTTTTTCAAATATGACTCGCTACGTGGGGTCTTAGCCTAAAATGGATGTTCCAACAGCACAGCTCATCTCCATATGTCCTGTTTGGGTATTTGGATGTCTACAGTAGAGGGGAAAAAAAAAAGAAAAAGGAATCTGTTCCGCAACGTGGGGACTCGAAGCGAACAGAATGACTTTTGCTGTAGTCCACCTGAACGTTTCCCCCCAGCTACCTTTGCATTGCATTTTGTTTTTTTCTGCAGTGTTTACCATTGTGTTTTCGCAGAGTTTTCCTCAGCGGAATTTCTGCCCCATTATACCTACATGAAAAACCCAGAGTTTCTACAGGTATAATTGACATATTGCGATTTTCAAAACGCGAGCGTCTTCCACTGCGTATTTTTCTGCAAAGTGTGGAAGGGATTGCAGTTACTGTAAAATGCAGTGTTTTCGCAAAATGGAGCTTCAGCTTAAGGCCAAGGCCCCACATGGCGTAAATGCTGTGGTCTGGTCGTGACAAAAACCACTGCGTTTTAGTCCTTGCAAAGTGGATGGGATTCTAGCGAATCCACTGCAATGTCAATTGCCCCCTATTGGTCATGTGAGGGCTGCCAGATGTATGACCCCCCCCCCCCCCTAAAAAAAATTAGTAATCATTAGAAAGGGTATCGACGGAGCCAGGTAAGGTAAGAATATAGAGTAGAGATACACTTAAAAGACTGGTAAAAACGGCTGCATAATAAGATGTCAATATAAGGAGGAGGTTACAAAAGTATATATATATATATATATATATAGATATAGATATAGATATAGATATATGTTACCGTTAAAGTGCAGAAATCAGTTAGTCTGCAGATTAGCTAGGTAATGTGCACATTAACTAAGGCGATCCGTTAAAGTGCTGAAAACTGGTTTCATTTCTGACATTACCTAGGTAATCTGCACATTACCTAGATAATGTGCACATTACCTACTAGGCACTCGTTAAAGTGCAGATAACGACATGTTTTGCCGGAACAACAGCAACGTCGCTGTAGGCTTAAGCGAATGTAATTTTCACTTAAGCCTACAGCAACGTTGCTGTGAATCCGACCTAAATGTCGGCAAAAAAAAAAAAAAAAGGGGTTGGGACAGTATAGGGAAAGTTGAAGACGATTTGCTGCAAAATCCATTCAACCCTCTGCGCCGCGAAAAGCTGTTTTTTGTTCATCAAAAACAAAGTCCTTTGTGTCTGAAAAAAAAAAAAAACGGCTTCGTGGCGCAGAGGGTGTAAGCGCACACACCTACCCATTTGCTTTCAAAACCCTTTCAAGTTGAATGGGTTTTGAAGCAAACTATCTTAGCTATGCTACGCACTGGCAGCCGACGGCATTTGTGACACATAAAAAACACAACCCGCGACGACGAGACGCTGGCGAAAGAAGACTTAACAGTGGAGGAAGAGGGGGACGGAGTAGGGACAGGACACGAGAGAAACAAACTTCTGAACTTTAACGATCCGCAAGCCATGAATGTGCACATTACCTAGGTAAAGTGCGGAAAACTCCTGATTCCGCACTTTAACGGAGCAAATCAGTTAATCTGCACATTACCTAGGCAATGTGCACATTCACGGCTTTCACACTTTAGCGGTAAATATATATGTATTGTGAGAAGGTGACAGGACAAGTGCTGGAGGCACGATTTCTCAGTCCCAGGTTTGTAACATACGTCTGGTCCAGGGCAGGTTTTGAATAGGCCTCAGCCCAGGTGTGAATCCTGGCCTCATCACAGGGGCATAAAAGGCTGCAGAGCTTGCACTTCAGGGCAGATCCTGGGAGGGAAAGGTGGCGTCTGGGTCTGTCCTAGAGAGCTGAGTTTTTTGGTGAGACCAAGCTGGGACTTGTGGTACTAGTTAAAGCTCGGATGAGCAGGAGTTTTGTTTTGCCCTTTTTGCTTGAAATTAAGGCTGTATTTTATTTTGTCTATTTGTACCTGAACTGAAGGTTTATTTATTTTGCTGTTTTTTTTTTTTAAATAAACCTATTTGCACCAGACTATTGTGTCCCTGTCTCTGACTGGTTGGGTCCGCACCATTGCTTCTACCAAGCTACCTTCCCCACTATATATATATATATATATATATATATATATATATATATAACTGGAACGGAACTAAAACTAAAACGGAACGGAATTAAATGATGCATCTGTATAACATGATATTGATATACGAAGTGTATATGGGCAAAATCTTAATAGGACTTGAGCTGGTATGAAGATAAATATTGAGCATAACATATGTATAATATTAATAAGTACATAAACATAGGTACCTACATAAAAGAATATAAACCCAGACATAAATGACTTAAATAATTTCAAGATCAGTATAGATGCAACAAAAGCATTCTAAATATTTATAAAAAAAAGCTCTTCTTTCTTTCCTTCCTCTTCCCTATTCCCATTTTCGCAATGTGGGGGCATGGCCTTAAAGGGAACCTGTCAGGGCAATTTGGGACACTAAACCACCCACACGTCCATATGGACCTGGGATTTAGTGTCCCAAATCATCCTGTTATAACACAATCCATGGCCGCATTAAAAATAAAAAAGCTTTATACTCACCCTGCCGCTGTACTCCCCGTTCCTGCACAGTTTTTCAATGAAGCCAGAGGAGTACACCTCAGCTTCAGTGTGCATGCCCCGCAATTGCGCAGTGAAGCTAGGGTCTCCATATTCAGTTTCATTGAAGAACAGCGCAGGCGCCGGGAACATGGGGAAGGCGTGCCAACAAAGAAGCTCATGAATAAGCCGGACTGTTCTCAACCAAACAGCGTTCATCGGACCCTTCTCTAGGCAAGTATAAAGGTTTTTTATTTTTAATGCGCCTGCGGATTGCATTACAACAGAGCGATTTGGGACATTAAACCCCAGGTCTATAAGGACCTGTGGGTGGTTTAGAGTCCCAGATTTACCTGACAAATTCCCTTTAAAGAGTGATGTTTCACACTCTAAGGGCTCGTAGGACTATTGATAAGTGGAAGGTAGCCTTTTCTAACAATTTACAAACAGTCTGTTTTAAAAAACACTGCATCGTATTCCTTAAACACTACTTTTCTGATGTACAAAAAGCATAAGTCAATTTTTTTTTTTTTGCAAATCGTGGATTTGTGCAAAAAAATTGCAGCTTTTTTACTTCTGTGCCCCCTTTGCAACTTTCACAAAAAGGGGACTATGTGAGTGTGTGGCCATTGGCCTGCCAGATTTACCAGCATTTAAGCCTGGCGAAATCTGGCGTAAATGAAGTGGGAAAAGTATGCCAGCTACATCCATTAAAACGGACATTATATCTGTCAAAAACATCATTTGGGGGGACCCTGTTTTTTTTTTTTTTTTTAATAGGCCGTTACCTTCTAGAGTAACCACAGAAGGCACTATTTACTTACCGATCCCATTCCTGCTCATGGTCGTCTCCAGTTCCCAATCTGCCCTCCAGGGTCCTCCTGGAGGGATCAGTCAGTAAGGCCGCGGGCCTGCAGCAAGAGTATTTGTTGGATAAACCCCATAAGATTCGTCTCACCGGGTTAACCTGATGGTTCCATTCAGACCAAATACGTCCAAACTGAAACTGCTATTATTATACTGTGGGGCCAATAAAGAGGGTGCTATGTCAGGCTTAAGTGAAAAGTTTTCTATGGGGCCCAGTCTTTGCTAGTGACGCCCCTGCCCTCAAGGAATTTATCAAGGGGTCTACTGATCATTTTGATCCCAGGAGTAGAAAGTGAAAATTGAAAGTTTTTAAGAAATACACTATTTCAATGACTACTATTTCAATGACTACCTCAATGACTACAGACCTGTAGCACTGACATCCCACCTGATGAAGATCTTAGAGAGATTGGTTCTCACACATCTCCGCCCTCTAGTGAGCCCCGCTATGGACCCCCTCCAGTTTGCTTATCGGCCGGGCATTGGGGTAGATGATGCCATCATCCATCTTCTGCACAGGGCTCTGTCTCACCTGGAGAAACCAGGGAACACAGTGAGAATAATGTTCTTTGACTTCTCCAGTGCTTTTAACACCATACAGCCCAGGTTATTGAGGGACAAGCTGGGCCTTGCTGGAGTGGACCACCACCTCTCCAACTGGATCCTAGACTACCTCACAAATCAACCTCAATACGTGAGAGCCCAAGACTGTGTGTCAGGTACCGTGATCTGTAATATGGGGGCACCTTAGGGTACGGTTCTCGCCCCTTTCCTCTTCACACTGTACACTGCAGATTTTAGGTGCAACTCATCCAGCTGCTACCTACAGAAGTATTCTGACGACTCTGCAATAGTAGGCCTCATCACAGATGATGATGACAGGGAGTACAGAGAACTGAACCAGGATTTTGTGGACTGGTGCCACCGGAACCACCTGAAGATTAACACGGGGAAGACCAAGGAGATGGTGGTGGACTTCCATAAAGGCAGAAGCCCTCCTAAACCAGTGGACATCCTGGGGACGGGCATCGAGATTGTGAACACCTATAAGTACCTGGGTTTGCTCCTTAATAATAAGCTGGACTGGGCAGATCATATGGAGGCCCTGTACAGGAAGGGCCACAGCAGGCTCTACCTGCTTAGGAAGCTGAGAGCCTTTGGAATCCGGGGGGCACTTCTTAGAACTTTCTTCAACTCGGTAGTGGCATCAGCCATCTTCTTTGGAGTGGCCTGCTGGAGGAGCAGTATATCAACCAGGGACAGAAATAAATTTGACAAGCTGATTAGAAAGGCCAGCTCTGTCCTGGGGAGCCCACTGGACCCAGTGCAGGTGGTGGGTGACAAAAGGATACTGTCCGTGGTGAGCTCCATGCAGAAGAAGAAGTCCCATCCCATGCATGAAACTGTGATCGCGCTGAGCAGTACTGTCAGTGACCGATTGCTCCACCCCAGGTGTGAGAAGGAGCGCTATCGGAAGTCTTTCCTCCCCACCGCGGTTAGGCTGTACAACCAACACCGACCTAAGCGGAGATCAATACACACAGAGAACTGAAATATCTCTCTGCCTGTTAAATCCCCCCCCCCCCCACTACTTCCTATCTGTCTGTCGGCTATCAAAGTAATGCCTCTTACCTTGGAACATTCCTGTACATGTTGTATTTGTATTTGCTTATCTTTGCTGCTGTAACACACTGAATTTCCCCATTGTGGGACTATTAAAGGACTATTATTATTTCAGTACTCAATATGTTTTGTACACTTTGTATCAACAATGACACGCACTCGTAAAACTTTTAAGTTCGTTTTCCTGGATACAACAGTTTCATATATGTGGGCATAAATTGTTGTTTGAGCATTACAGTAGGGCTCAGAAGGGAAGGAGCACTGCCCTTTTTGTTTTTTTGGAGTGCACATTTAGAGGGACTGGTGCTGAATGTCATGTCATATTTGCAAAGCCCTAGAGGTGCGAGTAAAGTAGAATTCCCCAAGAGGTGACCACATTTTGGAGATTACACCTCAGCTCAGCTCCGACCAGGGGTGTTAGAGGACAGTGTCAGCCGTTACATACGGCTGACAACCGCAAAGCAGGATGCGCACACAGTTATCTAGAAAATCACATTGTCTGATTTGTTACGAATTTATTTGCAAATTATGGTGGAAAATAAGTATTTGGTCACCTACAAACAAGCAAGATTTCTGGCTCTCACAGACCTGTAACTTCTTCTTTAAGAGGCTTCTCTGTCCTCCAGTCATTACCTGTAGTAATGGCACCTGTTTGAAATTGTTATCAGTATAAAAGACAGCTGTCCACAACCTCAAACAGTCACACTCCAAACTCCACTATGGTGAAGACCAAAGAGCTGTGGAAGGACACCAGAAACAAAATTGTAGACCTGCACCAGGCTGAGAAGACTGAATCTGCAATAGGCAAGCAGCTTGGTGTGAAGAAATCAACTGTGGGAGCAATAATTAGAAAATGGAAGACATACAAGACCACTGATAATCTCCCTCGATCAGGGGCTCCACACAAGATCTCACCCCGTGAGGTCAAAATGATCACAAGAATGGTGAGCAAAAATCCCAGAACCACATGGGGGGACCTAGTGAGTGACCTGCAGAAAGATGGGACTAACGTAACAAAGGCTACCATCAGTAACACACTACGCCGCCAGGTACTTAGATCCTGCAGTGCCAAACGTGTCCCCCTGCTTAAGCCAGTACATATCCGGGCCCATCTGAAGTTTGCTAGAGAGCATTTGGATGTTCCAGAAGAGTATTGGGAGAATGTCATATGTGTTGCAGAGTGTGATTGCTGGATGTGGCAGAGTCAAAACCAGATAGACAGTTGTATATAACAGGAACAAAACTTTTGTGAAACATGAGTGCAGTAAGAGAAGATCACCTCACATGGTGAATAACAGATCTAGTTCAGCACACACACACACACACACACACACAAACAGGATGTGTATATCAACCAGCATCAAAACAACAAAAGTACAGAGTGTCTACAGATAAACATTTAGTAACAGCTACATCTAGTGTCATAAATGTGAACTGCAGTCAATCCAGCAAATATAGAGACGAAGCTGGCTGTTGCATATCTTCAACAATATGGTCAGATGAAACCAAAGTAGAACTGTTTGGTAGAAACACAACTCGTCTTGTTTGGAGGAGAGTGAATGCTGAGTTGCATCCAAAGAACACCATACCTACTGAGAAGCATGGGGGTGGCAACATCATGCTTTGGGGCTGTTTCTCTGCAAAGGGACCAGGACGACTGATCTGTGTATATGAAAGAATGAATGGGGCTATGTATCGTGAGATTTTGAGTGCAAACCTCCTTCCATCAGCAAGGGCATTGAAGATGAAACGTGGCTGGGTCTTTCAGCATGACAATGATCCCAAGCACACTGCCAGGGCAATGAAGGAGTGGCTTCGTAAGAAGCATTTCAAGGTACTGGAGTGGCCTACCCAGTCTCCAGATCTCAACCACATAGAAAACCTTTAGAGGGAGTTGAAAGTCCGTGTTGCCCAGCGACAGCCCCAAAACATTACTGCTCTAGAGGAGATCTGCATGGAGGAATGGGCCAACATACCAGCAACAGTGTGTGCCAACCTTGTGAAGACTTACAGAAATCGTTTGACCTTTGTCATTGCCAACAAAGGATATATAACAAAGTATTGAGATGAACTTTTGTTATTGTCCAAATACTTATTTTCCACCATAATTTGCAAATAAATTCTTTAAAAATCAGACAATGTGATTTTCTGGATTTGTTTTCTCATTTTGTCTCTCATAATTGAGGTCTACCTATGATGACAATTACAGGCCTCTCTCATCTTTTTAGTTGGGAGAACTTGCACAATTGGTGGCTGACTAAATACTTTTTTTCCCCACTATATATGTCCTTTTTTACATCTAGCAAAAAACAACTTTGAAGTCTTATTAAAATGAGACAGTTGATGGACTGGAGGTGGGACTTCAGCCCTGGGAGCACAGGTCTTGTTGCTTAAGTATAATGGGCGATGTCACAGCAGTTGGAGGATCAACTCTCATTGCATGGGGTGATGCAGGCAGTAGATGGTAGGGGTTCTGAATTGCAAGAACAGTGCTTCAAGGAGCTGAAGGCCCACCCCCAGTGCACCAACTACGTAATTTGTATAACATTTCAAAGTTGTTTTTCTCCAAACCTAGAAAAGTGAAACACATAACAAAGGTATGTTGTTTATCACTCTAATGTGCTCTGTAACATGGTGGGGACAGTTGAAAAAGCTTGGGGTAGGTGATAGACTCTCTTTAAGAAGTGACCATACCTTGGAAGCTACACTACTCAAGGAATTTATCAAGGGGCATGCGCGCATATGATCGCTAGTTCATATATTGCAGTGTACAAGTAATGTCAGCATATGCATAAGCCCACATGTAGAGATTTGTTGCGAGACGGATTTGATCTTAATATTTCAAATTGTTCACTTTTTAACAAAACCAAATAATTGTCAATTTGTTTGGGACATGAACACAAATGAACATGGCTGCCGCGACATGCATTGCACAGTTTAAATACAGAAGAGACACATGTATGTGAGTCATTGTGACGTTCTGGCATGAACTGACAACACCTGACAGCCTCTCAGCCAATAGTCAGAGTTAGGTGGACACCTTACAGTGCTGATGTTGCATAGTATATAAGAAGCCGTGGGCAGGAACACAAAGCATTTCAGTGACAGTGAAACTAGGGGATGGATATGTTATTCATCACTGCATGAACCAAAACAATTACTTCATCTTCTTCAGGAATATACAGCACTGAGTGCAACCAAGCCTGCAATAAACAAAGAGAATCTTAGGAATAGGAGAAGTAGAGCAAAGTTTAGTCAGATTTAATCAATTACAGGCACATAGTTGGTAGATATCATATATAGGAGTGAGAGAGAATATCTATTCTGTTAGCCAGACTGCTGAAGTAATACAGACAAAGAACAGTTAACCCTTTTATTGCCAATATAATCTAATTCTGACTGTCTGCTTTGCAATAGAGCAATGGACCAGGTCGCTGGACATGTCTGGCTTGATTGGGGACAGTGGTGGTAGCTATGGCAACATGAATGGCAGTGCGGCAGGGGCTAATATGATGGACCTGGCTACAGGACAAACCTGTCAGCCTAACTGATGGCAGTGGTGGTAGGCACTAGGCAGCTGTGGCAATATGCGTAGCAGTGCAGTAGGGAATAATATGATGTACCAGGTCGCAGGACATGTCTGTCTGTGTGTTGGCAATGGTGGTAGCTATTTTGGAGTAGCAGCCAGCATCAGAAGCCGTACAGTAAATGGAAAATGATGAAAAGTTTGGGGAGCACTATCAGTGTGCCTGGCTTGGCTGCCAGATGAAAAAGCTGGACTATCTTCCAAAAGTGATCATTGTTTCTGTGGTTTGCTGCTTCTATGGGTGCCCCTGCAGCATCAACTTGTGTAGAAGTAATGTAACAATTGACAAATTTGGGGCACACTATCAAAAATGCCACTCAATGTGCACTTCACGTTACAACCATGAAACAAAGGAAGGGGAATGGAACCAATGGCTTACCCTGGTAAAGTTGGGGTAGGAAATGGTCCAGTGTGTAGGAACTAGAGGAAGTAGATGGGTCCTGCCAGATGTTAAAACTATGCCTGCCCTGCACCCGTGAGGTGATGTCAGTACTAGAAAGCACTGGGCTTTGATGCTCAAAACATTGACCCAGTGGGTCAGGACAGCTATTATATTGTCCACTGCCCATAATTTTATGCTCCACGAATTGAGGGTCGAGTGCACCTTTCCCCACATGGACATTTACAAGGAGAGGCTCACAAGGCCATCAAGCAGGGATAACTTTCCTCTGGAAATAATGGTGCCAAGGTATTCCCAATGAAAACTGTGGGCTGCCATCAGTTAGTTCCACTAATTTGCACAGCAGCGACTGCACCACCAGTAACTTGTCCAGCTGGGAGTTAAACTTGCAGACCAGCCAGATGACTGGGTGCAGCTTGAATTGAGGAGGAGAATCAGATGACGATAAGGATAATAATGATGATGTGACGTTGATCACCATGCGCTAGGTGTGGAATGGATGTGGCCTGTCGACCAAGACTATCATGGGGAGAAGGAATGGAATGGTGTTGCTCACTTGGAGCCACTGCTAATTCAGCTTTGCCAAATATGCTGGTTATGCCATTTCAAATGATTGCGGAAAGACCTAGTTCTTACATGTGTGCCTTTACGCTCCTGGCTAATTGTTTGCAGGTCATGCACCTTGCCTTGTCATTTGGTAGTGTACAAAAAAACTCCCATATGATTGCATGTAGCTGCTGCTGCCAAAACCAGAAACGTGTATGCCAGTGCCACCACCACCCGAGCTTGCCTTAGATTTACTCCAGATAGGTCTTTTGGATCTTGGGTCTTCATGTCAGGTGGAACTAATGCGTAAAGATCACTGCACACACAATAAAGTTTAAATGAAAATTAGCAGGTTTTGCTTGTTTATTTCTTAATTTCCAAAGGTAAGTAAAGTAAAGTAGTTATATGCATCACAACACCATGATATATGGTTTTGGTGGTAACATGTAGAATCAGGGATTTGTTTCATGCAACATTTCGTTCAAAGAGTTGAACTTCCTCAGGCTTGATCCCATTGGTGATTCAGTGTAGGCATATAAGGCGTTGGTGGTATGAAACTATTGCAGCTGCTACCACCCTCTTCCTGTGTCACTCTGTCACTATGAATCAATTGGCAGGTCTTATCTGTAAAAGAATCATCAGCAAATTCTGTATCACCTTCCTCACTTTTTGTGACTCATCATGGGAATGGGATTTCCCCCTAGTGCCCCTACTAGCACTACCACCAGTACCACACCCCCGGCCACTACAGCCTCCACCAACACTCATGTTTTCCACCTCTTCCTCCTCTACATCAAACAAATGAAGAAGAGGAAGTGCTGGGCTTTGAAGAATTTCTCTCAGATCCCACATGACTACTAGAGAATGGGATCTGTGTCAGTGAAGAAAAAGGAGAAGACATGGTTGACAGTGCAGAATGACAGCATGGTAAATTACATACTGAGGAGGAACACCCAGAACCCTCTCTCAATATTTGTGGTTCACTGCTTTTGAAATAAGTCTTTACTTTCAGAAACTATGACAACACTGCGGCTACTGGTGAAACTGTCACGACCATGTGTTATTTCGAGTGTGTTATTTCGAGATACGTCATTGGAGGCTCATAACGGAAGTGTGTCAGCTTCTCAAGCCCTTTGAAGAGGCCACCAAATTTGTCAGCAGGGACAACTGCAGTATCAGCGATGTGATCCCTTTATTATATATTTTACAGGAACACTTACACTCCTGCAATGAGGGACGGAAGAGGAAGAATAGTTTCTATCTCTTTTTTTTTTTTTTCAATTCAAAGTTTATTGATTTTCAAAAAGACATAAAATACAGTGAAAACAGATAGCTGCAACGGCAGCATCAACATTTTATACTGTAGAGAACAGGGAGATCCCCGAGTAGAGGCCAAAGGACAAAAAGAGGAGGGGAAGGGGAGAAGAAAGGAGGAGGAAGGGAAGGAGTGGTGAGACAACAAAAATAAACACAGAATGAGAGGGAAGAAAGAAGGAGAAGAAAAGAAAAGAAAAAAAAAAGGGGGGGACTATACAGCAACAGTAACTGGGTCCAGGGGAGGCCCCCAGGGGTGTAAGCAATTAAAAATTCTTCATCAGAAAGAGCAATAAAACTTCACAAGGAGCAAAGCCAGAGGGTCCTAAACAGGTAACCCACCAGTTAGCTATAAAAGTCAGAGCATCCCACTGTAGGTCTACGGGGGAGGAACATGCCCGAGAAGCGTTTGTGTTATGATCAGGGGACCTAAGCAGTAACACTGAGGCGTAGCTAGCAGGGAGGCGGGGGGGCGGAGGCCCCGGGCCCACTGACTCTCGGGGGCCCACTTCGGTGACGCCGCAACACAGGTTACCCTCACATATTAACTGCATTGGCGTCTGTATGACACCAATACAGTTAAAATACATAAAGAAGGAAGCCTCTGGCAGAAGCCTGTACTCATACGTAGCTCGTAAACTACAAGCCACTTCAGGCCTGTGGCCTACGAGCTGCCCTAAGACGTCAGCGTCCTGGCACAGACGTCTGCGCGATTACGTCATTGTCCTGCACTGTCCGCGCCAGGACACAGGTCCTGTTTCTTCAGTAAGCAGCGGCAGTGCCGGCGGTGGAGACTCCTCCTCGGGGGATCGGAGGTAGGTGAGTAGCATTGACTTTTTTTTTATTAACTCACTTTGGGCATTGTAATTGGGGGTGGGGGATGGGGGTAATTCATATAAGAGGTCAATTGGGAGCATTGGGAATTTAGATAAGAGGCCATAACTAATATAAGGGGTATTAGGGGGCTTTAATAAAAGAGGATATAAATTATAGTGAAAGGTCAGTGGGGTCTGTATGAATGTAAGGGAGATAATATTAGGGGGCATTGGGGCAGTATTAAAGGGGTTTTCTAGGGAATAATAAAGTTTACTGGTAAGGATTGTATTGGGCAAATTGGAGAGGAGGCAGGGATGGTGAAACATAAAAAAAATACTCACCTGTCCCCGGGCTACCGATGTCCGCAGCCTTCTGATACTGTCTGTCCAGGCACACACACACCGCTTCCCTGCTGCAAGTCCTGCACTGCACGTGATTGGCCTCAGCAGTGGCTGGAAAAGACTCCACTTGGGGACCCGAAAAACGGAAACCCAATTTGCTTGTAAAGCGGTTACCTGCGGACTATAATGGGGTCTGCTGGGTTTCTGCCCGGTTTCTGCCTGAAAAATGTGGAGAAAAAAGGCCTGCTTGCAGGACTTTTCTTTCCGCATTTTTCAAACGGAATGGGGGACAGAATCCCTCAACGGGGTTCAAGTGTTGGTGTGAACCCAGCCTGAGTATGATTTTTTTTTTATCACCTACTCCACCTCCACTGTGATTTGTCCACTTCCTGGACAACCCCTTTAAAGAGGACCTTTCATGTCCTCATGAACCTGTGATTTTATATACTGCTAGAAAGCTAGAAAGTTGGCTTTCCCGTTATGTGCCCCGATGGAGGAGATATCTGTGCCGTTAGTTTTGGCATATATCTGTCCCCACTGTCAGAAGGGCGTTCCTGACAGTCTAGCGTCATCGCTGGGCTGTGAGGAAGGTCCCCCTAACAGTACTCTAACATAGCCTTGTACTGTCATAGGGGGCGTTCCTTACCGCCCTGCGATGACGCTGAGCTATGAGGAAGGCCCCCTCCCCCAGTACAAGTCTTGGGGGGGGGGGGACGTTCCTCACAGCCCAGCGATGACGCTAGACTGTCAGGAACTCCCTTCTAACGGTGGGGGAGAGATCAGTGCTGAAACTAACGGCACAGATATCTCCTCCACCGGGGCACATAACGGGAAAGCCGTTGAATTCAGTGCACTGTCAGCTTTCCAGCAGTATATAAAACTGAATATGCAGGAGAACATTACAGGTTGTCTTTAATACAAAGGGGTTATTAATAGGCATTATTAATACAGAGGGGCATTTATGTAAGAGGGCATAATGTATACAAGGAGACATAAGAGGGTATAATTAATAATAGGGGAATTGGGCAATATTAATTTTAGGTGGCACTCGGGCATTAAATTGATTTAAGGGGAAACACGGGGCATTATTAATTAGGGGGATTATTAATTGAGGGGCAGTATTAAATAAATGGGGCATATGGGGTTATTATTCATTTCCAGGGGATTTTATATCATATATTTTATAATTGGGGTAGCAGCAGGAGGAAGATTTTATGTAGTTGAGGACAATGTGGGTCGGGTGCCTGGAAAAGTTGGTAGCCAAAGATGTCTGTGTTACAAACTTTACAGTCACAGCTGGAAGAAGTGGTCATGGCGGTCCTGATGGAAGAGACGATAAATGTAAACCGTCAGAGATGTCACCTGTAAGTCACAACATTGTTCCTGTACTGTATTTACGTAACTGGTCTTCACAGCCCTGTGTAGAACCACTATCTACCACTATACAGTCACCGTATAGTGATAGTGTTGGTATACCTGAGTTAGGGGCCCACTTGGATGTGTTCGCCCCCCCTGTGCTGAACCCCTAGCTACTCCTCTGCAGTAACAGTTAACACAAGAACAAACAGAATTAAACTATATAGGAAATATCCTGCAATAGAAAGCAAGCAGAGAACTGGAAGTTTAAATAAATAACAAACATATAATAGACCGTACTCACAACCTGCAGCAGGGAATTCAAACCAACAAATACTGTGAGGCAATCACAGACAACCTCTCTGAGAGATTTGCAGAGAACCACACCCAAAAACAGATAGCAGACCAAATCATGTGTGAACAGACCCATATCTAAAATACTAAAGAACAAAGAACACTTCTGGCCATGTTTCTCCCTAAAATGGCATCAGAAGGAACGGACACTAACTGAGGCTAGATAGAAAAGTCTAGTAGAGAGAAAATACTAACATTTAAAAGAAGCCCTGTCTGTTTACACTTCAAAAACACTTGCCAGCAGTGAGAAGCCTAGAATCTAATATTCTTGCTACTCGCGGTTCAAATGCAACAAATAACTACAGAAACTGGTTATTAGATCCAAGGTTTCAGGAAAGCAATGAGACAGAATCAGGCTGATCACTGAATAGAAGATGACCCGCTCACAGTTCAGACGAGAATGAGCTAAAAAGCCAACCACACAAAAACCCATCCCCCAGAAACTTACATGACACCAAGAAACCTGGAAAAGGAAAAACCTGGAAAACAAAAACCAACAGAAACAAAACACGGAACCATAACATGTCTGATATTCACTGGTACATTGTAATTCCATCCAGTAGAACCAGGTCTTGTTAAAAGTTTCAACAGTGTCATGTAGGGGAATAAAGCGCTACAAGACCAAAAAAATGTGTAATACCTCCAGCATATTGATGGGACCTGCGGGATAAGAGCATGCAATCTCGAGGGGACACGATCCCACCAGGACCTGGCCTTCTGATAACGCGAGCTGATCGATGTTTCATGTGTGAAACGGAATATGCGCTCACTTTGGGCATGAGTGAGAGACAAATTAAGGTCAGTCTCCCACTTCAACATGAAATGAGGGACATCATCAGGTGGGGGTTCTATCAGGAGTTTGTAAATAATAGCTAAGGAGTACCGTAGGGGTCCGGCACCCACACACAACTGTTCTAGAGACGTATACTCGGTTCTGAATTCCATAGGGGGGGAGAGATTGTACAAAGTGGCGGATCTGCAATCCACGCCATGCGCCCAGGGGAGGAAGAGGGGGAAACCCCTGGGCCCACTCACCATCCTGAATTGTTCTGGAGATGTCCCACCCTAAAGAAACCATGGTGACGCCAGTTGCGGAACACCCTGTCAGAGACACCAGAAGAAACCTTGGGTTGCCCAAGAGGGGGTAGCATATAGAGCGAACCAAGCGCTGGGCACAAATTCTAAGGGTTGGGCCAATTGTGGGGTGGGAGCGGAGAGATGACACTAGAGGAGATTCAAGCCATCGGATCGTCTGTAGCGGCAGCAGGGAGAGAAGGCTTGTTCAATGTAGACCCACGGTTTAAGCAAGCCATGTCTACACCAGTTTACTATCCTAGTTAAGTGGGCAGTAAAATAGTATAATTTGAGATCTGGGAGGGCCAGGCCACCACTACACTTAGGGCAGGATAGAAGGGCTCTGCTGACTCTCGCAGACTTACCCAACCATATGAAATCCAACTAAATGGAGGACAAGGCCCGAAAGAAGGAAAGGGGAATGTGGATAGGCAGTTTCTGTAAAAGGTATAGGAGTTGTGGCAGGATTTTAATTTTAAAAATGGTGCATCTCCCAAACCAGGTGAACGTACCCCATCGGTGACAGTCCGAACGGATAGATGATAGCATGGGCGGAAAGTTGGCGCGAAAAAGGTTTGTTGAGTCAGGAGTAATGGAGACTCCCAGATATTTCAAAGCCCGGGTAGCCCAGCAGAATGGAAAAGATTGACTCAAAGTGCAGACCTGTTGGGGGAAAAGGGTGACATTAAGTGCTTCGGACTTTGAGAGGTTAATCTTGAAATTAGAAAGCCTCGAATATTCATCAAAGGCGGACATTAGGCATGGTAGAGAGATCTGTGGGCAGGAAAGGAAAAACAATAAATCATCTGCGTAGGCCACTACTTTGTAAAGGCAAGATGCAAGACACCCGAGATGTCAGGATGAGATCGGACATGTCTAAAAAAGGGCTCTAGCGTCAAGATGAAAATGAGAGGGGACAAAGGTCATCCCTGTCTAGTACCATTGGCAATGGGGAAAGACTGTGAGAGGAGACCATTAACCTGAACCTGAGCTGAGGGATGGGAATAAAGAGAGAGGATCTAGTTCATCATGTTTTTGCGGAGGACCACGTGTAACAGAGTTCCCTCCAGGAACTGCCAATTAACCCTGTCAAAGGCCTTCTCAGCATCTGTAGATAAGAGCATGAGAGGCCTGCCTGAAACCTTTGCCCCATGCAGGAGGTTAATAGTCTTGGTGGTGTTGTCCCTAGCCTCTCGTCCAGGCATGAAGCCCGCTTGGTCAGGGTGGATAATGGCTAGGATTTTAAGATCCACATTCAGTAGTGAGATTGGACAATAGCTGGAACAGAGAAGGGGATCCTATAGTTTCTATCCCTTAAGTCAATGTCATTGCCTTGGGTTGATGCAAGGGGAAAGGGGAACTGAAGATGAAGATCTGGTTATTATGGTGGAAGAACTGAGACTCCTAGACTTGAAGAGGAGGAAGACTCTCCTTTGGATGCAGAGGGGGCCCTTGATATGTCACAGGCACAGCCAGAGGAGGAGGCTGACCCTTATTTCTTTCAAGAAGAGGATAATGACGAAGGCAACATCCACGCTGGTGAAGAAAACCAACCTTGATAGTCCCTGGGCCTTTGCACATGCCTGAAAGCATGACAAGCTGTATGCTCCAGTGATTTTACAGTGACAAGCTTATTATTAGCATCTAGCAGTGCTCTTAGACCCTTTCTATATAATGGGGGAATTCTTTCTTGCCCTCCAACGGGAAGAAAAATTGGAATATTATCAGAATAGGCTGTACACCCAGATTGCCGCAGCATTTAGGGAGACCACTGCAAGTACCATTCTCATGCCTACCCAGTGGCCTCTGCCTGCTGCAAGTCCACCTCACTCAGCCAGCATTCCACCTCCTCTGCCAGTGCCACAGCTACAAGTATTAGGAGTAAAAGCAGCATCAGCAGCCAGTACCATATCTGCAACATGATGAACCAGAAATATTTCACCTCACGGTGACAACCAGACCCACAGCAGGCATAACCATACTCAGAGTGTACCTATATTCCAGCAGATAACTGTGACCCCATGGAATTCTGGGCCAAAAGTTAAAAGCAGTGAAAGGAACTGGACCAGTTTGCTCTGGAAGTTTTATCTTGTCCATCCTCAAGCGTAATGACAGAGATGGTGTTCAGTGCAGCCAGTGGCATTGTAACGCCTAGAAGGACCAAACTTACGTGGAAAAAAATTACTATTGTCAAAATGAATCAGGCATGGAGCCATGAACACACACACACACCTACAGCTGATGCCTCTAAATAGAGCTGCCACCATCTCCCTGTATCATCATTTTTACTGTACTGCTGATACTGCCTGCTACTCTTAAACAGCCGGACATCATCTCTTGCAGCCCTGTCCATCACTTTAATCCATACCATATTGCCACTCATGTAGCCACAGCTATCATCACTGTCACCACTCAGCTAGCCATATCCTGCAGCTTGGTCCATGATATTATTCCATGCCATACTGTCACTCATATTGCCACAACTACCACCACTGCCACCACTTAGTCAGACATATCCTATGGCCTGATCCAACATTTCATTCCATGCTGTATTGCTATTCATGTTGCCACAGCTAACACCGCTACCACCACTCAGCCAGACATGTTGTGCGGCCTGGTCCATCACATTCCACTATACCACACTGTTGTTGCTACAGTGTTGGAATAAAAAAAAAAAAAAAGACCTTTTGACTTCACATCTGCTCCCATGTGGGGATAATTTTTCATGACTTTTTGTTTTGGAAAATCAATTCTTTATCACTTTTCAACTAGGCTCACAGCCACAAATTTGTTTCCCAAATAACAAGCCTGTAGCACTTACAAGTCATCAAAAGGGGCTAATTTTTTTAATTAAACCATAGCTTTTTGCAATATAACTGCTATGTGTGTCTAAAAAACCATGGGCAAGCACATTTCCCCAAAGTATGGGTAATTTTTGAAGCAGTTAAAATGTGCAAGTGGCAGCTCAGTGTATTGTTAAACTTGGGAGTAGTATGTGTGGAACCAGCCAAGGACAGAAAGGCGGTCTGTCCCAGGAGGGCTGGCTTCCAAAAGAGGACTTTTGGCTCGAGCGGAGCATGAGTCAGGCTGCTTGTTGCCCCAGAGGATAGATAGGGGTCAAGCAGTGAGTTAGTGCCCTAACTGTGGCCCAGGCTGTTTTTGTTTTGTTATGTTCCACCTTTAAAGCTGAAATAAAGCCATTTACTTTACACTAGCACCGTCCGAATGCTGCTTCTCCGGCGCCCAGTACCACCAACACCGCTGTCGGATCCAGGAGTCTGCCGCCATTGAGGCTAATCCCCCCAAATTGTCACACTAATTAAACATGAACTCCCACTGTTGCCATTATGTACTCATAGTGGAATGAAATACATCTAACGCGTCTGAAATCTGACATGCTCTCTCTGCAATCTGTGTGCCCAGAAAATGGTAGCATACAGGGCTGGGCATTTTATAATGCCTATGACCACAGTCCAAACCTTGATTGCACTCATCAAACTCATTAAAACATGGTACATTATCTAGAGGAACATCTTCCTCAGCACTTGGAATGACAATTCTCTTCTGAGTAGCAGAGGCATCAGACTTGGGGTCAGAGATGATAGAATACAAAGCTGGCTATGGAGATGTTCAACTGTTACTTTGGTGGGGATGGCAGAGGAATTCCATGAAGTTGATAAAACCTTCTTAAAGTCATGGTGTTATCCTGCGGTACCAGAACAGTGGAAAGTCACAAAATGTGGACCATTTTAGAAGCCACAATGCAAAATGGCTGTTAAAAACGGACATGTATGTCCGTTTTTAATGGCCGTTAGATCAATCAATAATGTCATGTGCATAAAGCCTTATCATGTTTGATGTGATCACATCAAAAACAGCAGTAAATTCATGACAGATGTATTTTTAATTAAGGTTTTCAGCTACACAGCTACCACACCATCTGAACACACCCTTAAGAGTTTATTTATTCTCTAATATATTGTATCTCTTCAGTGCAAGTAAAGGTCACCAGCTGTCATGTAAGGCAGTGGCGGTCACAGGCACTAACCAGTACGGTACATACTACCTGTGTCTGTGCATACAGTTAACTATAAATATTGATAAATTAATGATCTTGTTCAGTGTCTGCAATGAAGTAGAGGCAGCCTGGTACGAAAGAAGGGAAGGATGCAGTCGCATAGATACAGTGGGAAAAAAAAGTATTTAGTCAGCCACCAATTGTGTAAGTTCTCCCACTTAAAAAGAGGCCTGTAATTGACATCATAGGTAGACCTCAACTATGAGAGACAAAATGAGAGAACAAATCCAGAAAATCACATTGTCTGATTTTTAAAGAATTTATTTGCAAATTATGGTGGAAAATAAGTATTTGGTCAATAACAAAAGTTCATCTCAATACTTTGTTATGTATCCTTTGTTGGCAATGACAGAGGTCAAACGTTTTCTGTAAGTCTTCACAAGGTTGGCACACACTGTTGCTGGTATGTTGGCCCATTCCTCCATGCAGATCTCCTCTAGAGCAGTGATGTTTTGGGGCTGTCGATGGGCTACACGGACTTTCAACTCCCTCCAAAGGTTTTCTATGGGGTTGAGATCTGGAGACTGGGTAGGCCACTCCAGGACCTTGAAATGCTTCTTACAAAGCCACGCCTTCGTTGCCTTGGCAGTGTGCTTGGGATCATTGTCATGCTGAAAGACCTAGCCACGTTTCATCTTCAATGCCCTTGCCCTTAAAATCTCACGATACATAGCCCCATTCATTCTTTCATGTACACGGATCAGTCGTCCTGGTCCCCTTGCAAAGAAACAGCCCCAAAGCATCTGAGTCCCTGGCGGCGTAGTGTGTTACTAACGGTATCCTTTGTTACGTTAGTCCCAGCTTTCTGCAGGTCAGTCACTAGGTCCCCCCGTGTGGTTCTGGGATTTTTGCTCACCGTTCTTGTGATCATTTTGACCCCACGGGGTGAGATCTTGCGTGGAGCCCCTGATCGAGGGAGATTATCAGTGGTCTTGTATGTCTTCCATTTTCTAATTATTGCTCCCACAGTTGATTTCTTCACACCAAGCTGCTTGCCTATTTCAGATTCAGTCTTCCCAGCCTGGTGCAGGTCTATAATTTTGTTTCTGGTGTCCTTCCACAGCTCTTTGGTCTTCACCATAGTGGAGTTTGGAGTGTGACTGTTTGAGGTTGTGGACAGGTGTCTTTTATACTGATAACAATGTCAAACAGGTGCCATTACTACAGGTAATGAGTGGAGGACAGAGGAGACTCTTAAAGAAAAAGCTACAGGTCTGTGAGAGCCAGAAATCTTGCTTGTTTGTAGGTGACCAAATACTTATTTTCCACCATAATTTGCAAATAAATTCTTAAAAAATCAGACAATGTGATTTTCTAGATTTGTTTTCTCATTTTGTCTCTCATAGTTGAGGTCTACCTATGATGTCAATTACAGGCCTCTCTCATCTTTTTAAGTGGGAAAACTTGCACAATTGGTAGTTGACTAAATACTTTTTTTTCCCCACTGTAACTCACACGAACACCACCATCTTCAGTAATAGCCAGTGATCTTTGTTTGCAAAGCAAGTGTGAAAGAAAGACAAATCTCAGGCTAAGGGCCCTTGCAGATGACTGTGGTGTGGGTCAGTGTGCTATCCATGTATTTCACGGATAACACGGTGACCTACAGCGGGTACCGAAATTATTCAGACCCCTTTAAATTTTTCACTCTTTGTTTCATTGCAGCCATTTGCTAAAAGCAAAAAAGTTAATTTTATTTCTTATTAATGTACACTCAGCACCCCATCTTGACAAAGAAAAAACAGAAATGTAGATATTTTTGCAAATGTATTAAAAAAGAAAAACTGAAATATCACATGGTCATAAGTATTCAGACCCTTTGCTCAGTATTGAGTAGAAGCACCCTTTTGAGCTAGTACAGCCATGAGTCTTCTTGGGAATGATGCAACAAGTTTTTCACATCTGGA
Source organism: Leptodactylus fallax (assembly GCA_947044405.1). Lineage (NCBI taxonomy): Eukaryota > Metazoa > Chordata > Amphibia > Anura > Leptodactylidae > Leptodactylus > Leptodactylus fallax. The sequence goes on along the minus strand of CAMRHE010000015.1, from coordinate 11,482,120 downwards.
TTTGGGGATCCTCTGTCATTCTTCCTTGCAGATCCTCTCCAGTTCCATCAGGTTGGATGGTGAACGTTGGTGGACAGTCATTTTCAGGTGTCTCCAGAGATGCTCAATTGGGTTGAGTTCAGGGCTCTGGCTGGGCCAGTAAAGAATGATCACAGAGTTGTAGCGAAGACACTCCTTTGTTAGTCTGAGGTCCAGAGCACTCTGGAAGAGGTTTTCTTCCAGAATATCTCTGTACTTGGACGCATTCATCTTTCCTTCAATTGCAACCAGTCATCCTGTTCCTGCAGCTGAAAAACACCCCCATAGCATGATGCTGCCACCACCATCTTTCACTGTTGGGATTGTATTGGGCAGGTGATGAGCAGTGCCTGGTTTTCTCCACTCGTACCGCTTAGAATTAAAACGCCAAAAAGTTCAATCTTCGTCTCATCAGACCAGAGAATCTTATTTCTCATAGTCTGGGAGTCCTTCATGTGTTTTTTTGCAAACTCTATGCGGGTTTTCATATGTCTTTCACTGAGGAGAGGCTTCCTTTGGGCCACTCTGCTATAAAGCCCTGACTGGTAGAGGGCTGCAGTGATAGTTGACTTTGTGGAACTTTCTCCCATCTCCCTACTGCATCTCTGGAGCTCAGCCACAGTGATCTTTGGGTTCTTCTTTACCTCTCTCACCAAGGCTCTTCTCCCATGATTGCTCAGTTTGGCTGGACGGCCAGGTCTAGGAAGAGTTCTGGTCTTCTCAAACTTCTTCCATTTAAGGATTATGGAGGCCACTGTGCTCTTAGGAACCTTGAGTGCTGCAGAAATTCTTTTGTAACCTTGGCCAGATCTGTGCCTTGCCACAATTCTGTCTCTGAGCTCCTTGGGCAGTTCCTTTGACCTCATGATTCTCATTTGCTCTGACATGCACTGTGAGCTGTGAGGTCTTATATAGACAGGTGTGTCCCTTTCCTAATCAAGTCCAATCAGTTTAATTAAACACAGCTGGACTCCAATGAAGGAGTAGAACCATCTCATGGAGGGTCAGAAGGAAATGGACAGCATGTGAGTTAAATATGAGTGTCACAGCAAAGGGTCTGAATACTTATGACCATGTGATATTTCAGTTTTTCTTTTTTAATACATTTGCAAAAATATCTACATTTTTTTTTTTCTGTCAAGATGGGGCGCTGAGTGTGCAATAATGAGAAATAAAATGAACTTTTTTGCTTTTAGAAAATGGCTGCAATGAAACAAAGAATGAAAAATTTAAAGGGGTCTGAATACTTTCCGTAGCCACTGTATTTTCTATGGGCCCGTACACATGACCTTGAATTTCATGGTCCCGTGTGAGGTCCAACAGTGCTTCCGTAGCTCCTATTCATTTAATGAAAGGGGCCGCAGAAGCACGGTGCATGCATGGGCTGCACACGGGGACATCCCCGTGTCCCCGTGTGCAGCCCGTGCTTTTAATTCATGGCAGGCTGGTTGCAGCATAGTCGTCTGTAAGTGTCCTAAGGCCCACTAGAGTTGCATCCACTTTGTAGGTACTGTAAAATGCCATGGTTTTTGCCACGGCCTCAAAGGGGTTTGGCCTTAAAGGGGTTTTCCAGTTCAATTAGCGGCCATGCATTGTAATTATAGCTTTGTTCTATTCACATCAATGTAATTAATGAGATTAATTAAATTAATTAAATTTCACAGTCACTATGAAAAAGACTGTGTAAACAGAGAAGTACTCATGTTTCTCACAAAAGTACCACAGCCCCTTTAAACAGCAGAGGTCCCAGGTGTTGGAACCCCACTGATATCTTATTGATTCATCATTAAAAAATGAACTGGACAAGCCCTTTGATTTTTTCTGTATTGGTGTTAAGTCCTTTAACAACCCCATATACCGGACACTTGGCTGTATTCACATGAAAAATTTCACATTGATTATTTGAGCTGACTTTCAATTATTTTGCGATTAATTGCCCAGCCCTAATGTCAGTCATATGGGGCTGCTAATGTGAGACCCATGGAAATACTAAATTAGTAACCCCATATGCCTTAATGTCATGTAATGGCATGATTTTATTTTATATTATTATCTTTGAAATATTCACAGTGCTGTATCCACATAGATAGACAGGCACCAAAATGATGACCGTATTCTGCCTCTGACCCTCCTTCCAATCTCCTTCCATCACTTCCCAAACTGTTTATTTCATTGGTGGCAGTGGTCTATGTCCTCCATCTCCTCCAGCAGCACTTAAGTGTGCTTTAGAGATAAAGCTAACTTACATTCTGCTGTAAATGAGTAAGGGTTTATATCTCAGCACTGGTGTACTAAAATACTACCTACAGGTCTGGATAGCAGGGATCCAGTCAGTTCTGTCTGCAGTCTGGGGTCGAACTACAATTTGCCAGTTGAATACCCCTGGTGTAGAGGATAATAGCCTTTCTTTTCTGTTCTTATCCTTCCTTGATCCAGCACCACTTCTTTTCTCCTCCAGCCACAAGTGCAATAAGTTTTTTGGCATGGATGCCAGGTCGCACATGCACAGAGAATGCAAATGCCTAGCAAATTCAAGCTTTGACTATTTAGAATGTTTGCACACTGATCTTAGTGAACATTTTAGATTTCATATTATTATATTAGTTATGCTTGCAGAGGTATTCCACCAATAGCAATTCTCACCTGTCGACTAAATAGGGAATAATGCCTTTTGACCAGAATGCTCCTTTGTGTTCTTGCTGCAGTTATTGGATTTTACCCCTAACAGACTCAGCTTGAATGACTTCTATTTACTTTGAGCGCTTTACTGCATACCTGTCTCAGCTACATCACCATAATTGAGGCTATGTTAACCTGAGTTACCCTCCTGACTACCGTCTATGTACCGTATATCAGGCTCTACTACATCACCATTGCTTAATCTTTACTCATTTGATTACCCTCCTGGCTAAGGACGCATTCACACAAAACTCGGTCCGTTTGTTGGCCAGATTTACCGGCCTTCACCTTATGCCAGGAGAGGGACTCCTAGCAGTACAGTTATTTATGATGCTAGGAGCCGCTGTCTGTCAGCAACATGCTGTCCCTTACTGAAACTCTAGGTCCGTGATGGTGAACCTATGGCGTGTCAACGTGGTCGCTCACGGGGAATCTGGTACATGATTCCCTGTTAGTGAGCGATCGCTTCTTTCAACTGTCAGTGTAGGCCTCGGTCCTGTGGACCTTACACTGATTGCAGAGTATAACCTCTACCCCGACGCAGGTGTGATGACGTAAGTCATCAGCACGCGTGATCAGAAGAAGGAGGATGCTGTTCGTGGGACTAGATAAGTAGCATAAACTACTGTGTGGGGCCCCACTGTGAAGCATAAACTACTCTGTGAGGCCCCACTGTGAAGCATATACTACTGTGTGGGGCCCCACTGTGAAGCATATACTACTGTGTGGGGCCCCACTGTGGAGCATATACTACTGTGTGGGGGCCCACTGTGAAGCATATACTACTGTGTGGAACCCCACTGTGAAGCATATACTACTTTGTGGGGCCCCACTGTGAAGCATATACTACTGTGTGGGGCCCCACTGTGAAGCATATACTACTGTGTGGGGCCCCACTGTGAAGCATATACTACTGCGTGAGGTCCCACTGTGAAGCATATACTACTGTGTGGGACCCCACTGTGAAGTATATACTACTGTGTGAGGCCCCACTGTGGAGCATATACTACTGTGTGGGGCCCCATTGTGAAGCATATACTACTGTGTGGGGGCCCACTGTGAAGCATATACTACTGTGGTGGAGCCAAAGTGGAGCATAAACTACTGTGTTGGGATCCACTGTGGAGCATATAATACTGTGCAGGGGCCACTGTGGAGCATATAATACTGTGTGGGGGCCACTGTGGAGCGTATAATACTGTGTGGGAGCCACTGTGGACATATAATACTGTATGGGGGACACTCTGGAGTATATAATACTGAGTGGGGGCCACTCTGATGCATATAATACTGTCTGGGGGCCATTCTGGAACATATAATACTGTCTGAGGGCCACTTCGGAGCGAACTATACTGTCTGGGGGCCACTGTGGAACACATTGTACTGTGTGGGGGCCCTTCACTATTTATAACACACAGTATCTGTTTTATAGCAGACATGTGATATTATTACAGGCTGTAATAACATTGCACGGTCACTATAAAACAGATCCTGGTTAATTTAAGGTTAAATTGCCGTGTTGGCACTTTGCGATAAATTTGTGGGTTTTGGGTTGCAGTTTGGGCACTCAGTCTCTAAAAGGTTTGCCATCACTGCTCTAGGTGAATGTGTCCTAAAGCTTCTGTACCACACACCAGGCTCTAGTGAATTTTTGCCTTGTCTGACTACCTTTTTATTGCTGCTGTACCACAGACCAGCCCTACCAACCCTTAGTTACCTTTAACAAGTCAAGAACTTATTATAATTATTATTATGATGATTTCTAATACCCTCTGTATAGCCAGTGTGTATCATATGCATTAACATGTATTTGTATTAATATTTCCAGAAAGCAATATAAATGAGAACTATGCCACAAAAATTCCTATGGTAAATAATTGTGAAATGAGTTGAAATTTAAAAAAAAAAAAAAAAATTCCAGTTCAAACATTGAATACTAGAGCTGAAAAAGAGCTGAATGACTAGAGCTGGAAAGCTTTGTAAGGATGCTTTATCATTTAACCTCTACATTGCCAGACTGCGAAGAGGCATTGTAAAAATCCACATGAAGCTGAAGACACTGCCAATTTTTAGCTATTTTACAATATATTTGTACACATAAACACACAATTTTCTACAAAAAATGCATGTGTTCATTTTAAGTTTCCTCAGCAAATTATTTAGAAAACTGCACATCAACAACACCATTGTTATGTCAAAACTCAGATGCAAATGAACACAATTTGTACAAAATTGTGTGTTTATGTGTACAAACATATTGTAAAATAGCTAAAAATTAGCAGTGTCTTCAGCTTCATGTGGATTTCTGCAATGCCTCTTCACAGTCTGGCAATGTAGATGTTAAATGATAAAGCATCCTTACAAAGGTTTCCAGCTGTAGTCATATACAGTGGGCGGGAGACTTTGGATAGAGGGGGACTGCTGCTTACATAGAAAAACTTCCTGAAGTTGACAGGACAACGTGGTTTGCTATTCAAGGCACTGGCAGCTATCTCACTCACACAGACACTAAGCAGAGTCCTTTCATTTACTCCTTGGTATCACAGAGTACTGTATACTACAGCATGATGGGGAGGAACACGATGCTGCTGTTTTCTCTGAGTTGGCTATTCCTGACCTTCACTGTATTTGCCACTCACCTGAACATACCTGAGAAACATCACCATAAGGTGCAGCATGGGCACTGCAGCTATACTTTCCTCCTCCCTGAGATTGACAACTGCCACTCACCTCCTTCAGACTACCAGATGTCCAACTCCTTGCAAAGGGATGCACCTGTGCAAGATGACCGCCAATGGCCTATCAATAGGATACGAGAACTTGAGAATATCATGGAGAACAACACACAGTGGCTGCTAAAGGTAGGAGTTGGATTTATACTTTGCTACTGATAATGATATAATAAATGAATTAAGCATTTAGTAACTTTACAAACACATCTATATAGAGAGAGACCTCGGGTTTGGGTATTTACATACATTTTTTCCAGTTTAAATTTTTGCAATAAGTAGTAGTTGTAAATGGCAAGAAGAATCAATTCCACTGGACTCGGAAATAATATGTCATTCTAAAAATATCCTGATCCAGTTCTAGAGAATATGCTAATCTAGTAGAAATATTTGTACTATCAAAACTCACTGAGTTACAATTTTTAGCAAATATTTTAATTTCCTGGTTTGATAGATCAAAAACCAACCATTATGATTTTTTATTTGTCTTTCTGCATGTTAATGGGTGGCTAAAATAATACACTAACTGGATGTCAGTCTGATTTGTGGACAAAACGTTCACTGGTAAACCAAACTAGCTGTAACAATAAAATCATAAAAACAATAAAGGTTATGGCTCTTAAATTGTAACAAATCAATTGATTTAATCTCTGTATCTGGTATGCCCTAGAGAGTCACCAGCCAGGAATGGTTTTCTGAACAACTCCACTATAATCCACATACAATATACTGTGTTATTTGTACAAATTATATAGTTATTTCATGTGTTTAGAAATTCTATTAAAAGGAATGTCACCAGGGTGAAACATATTAAACCATCAACACATTTAGCTCAAACTCACCTGGATGTAACACTTTTTCCCCTTGAAAATTTGTGTGTGAATTGTACAATTATTAATTTTTTTCACACTATGCAAATAAGCAGTCTGGTGCACCGAGGGCGGTTTCGTTGATCTAAATTGCTGTGTCCCGCATTGCTGAAATAAGCCAGCGTGAACGTGAGAATGTAGGACCAGGCGAGATTTCAGCATAGCTCCCTGTCACTCAAATATGAGAGAGAAGAAGGAGGGTGTATTAGAGCAGTTTAGATCAATGGAGTTGCCCTGGGTGTTCCAGACTGTTCATTTGCATATTGTGAATTAAATGGATATCTCTGCAATGAAGGCACAAATTTTCATGGGGAAAAAGGTGTTGCATTCAGGTAAGCCTGACCTAACTATATTGATCTTTAAATAACTTTTTTGCATATTTACTTTTTGTCCTAATATTTATAACTAAATGTTGTATGATACTTCAATTTGTATGTTATGTAAATGTCTACATATTCTTGACAAATGCTACATTAAGGCTAAGAAACATACAGAAGAATTCTGAAATGCTTTACCATCTGGCTTTTTCTTAATATAAAGTAAGCGTTTGTGAAACAGGTAAAGTGCACCTGCGATTAAACAGTACACAAAGGCTGGACAATACTTGGTGGGGAACTACTATCTCCACCAATCACTACTGCTTATAGACAGTGGTTTGTTGCTGCTGCGCCTCCTAGATATAGAAATCGGAAGGGGGATTGGAAAAGGTCATAGCACTTTAATTCTTGTGTGGCATCATATAAATGTCTTCAGTTTCTATTTGGGAGCTCTTTTTCAATGTCCCCACTGTAGTATGCAAAGAAATGCATGTAATTCACTCTAGTGTTGGAGTTTCCATAGGAGACTCTGCCACTGAATCCGCCTAAAATCGTGGGAGAAAAGTCCTGCAAGGAAGATATGGCATTACAGTCTATGGGGTCCATGGCTTTGCTCGTGTAACCGCTTTTTAAGTGGAAGAGGTTTCCATCTTTCACATGTGGAACAGAAGGACGGAAACCCGAACGCAAGTGTGAACCTAGTGTAAGCCATCTAAGTTGATCAGATACATAGAAAGGACTTATGTACTGCTGATTTTCATTTCATGCTGATATGTACCATCTCCACAATATACAAGTTACCCACATGTCTAAATATTCTGCAGTAACAAAATTGATATTGAATTTGATATTGAAAATCATGTGTAAAGTCTGAAAAGAATGCATATACAGTTTTAAATGGACAGCTTTCTGGAACCAATTCCAAGACTTGTACGCATAATCATATAATTAGCACAATTTTAGAACCTAAAAGTAAGTTCACATGATGCAATTTTTGCAGTGGAATCCTTAAAGATTTTGTATGTCAGGTCCTATCACAAAATCTACTGTGTGAACTTACCTGTAGGATCTGTACTACTGTCTCCCAGCATAAAAGCACTTATAATAGTAATGATAAACAGGATACTTTTTTAGAATGACGCAACTCACAGGCTATATCACTAAAGAGTTCTCTTTGACCCTAAGATTTATTAAGTAAAATACCCCTGGGGTTATTTGTGCCAAAAAACTGTCCAATATGCCTTGCACCACATTTATTGCTTCAGGCTAAGACCCCAGGCAGCCGATCGCTGCAAAAAACGATGTGGAAAAGACTGCAGTGGTTTTTTACAGAAAGTCCGCAGAGTTTTCTTCTGCGGATTTTCTGTTTCTATTATACCTATATAGAAAATGCCAGCATTTCCGTAGGTATAATTGACATGCTGCGATTTACAAAAACGTAAGCGTTTTTGAAATCACAGCATTTCAGCTGCAGATTTTTTTTTCCACAGGCATGGGGATCTTGTATGAAAAGGGAGCGTGACTTTGCCAAAGTGGCCGTGATCTCATTTGTGACACTGTGAGACAAACATACAACAAAATTTTGGCACTATTTTCTGGTGTAAACAAATAAGCAGGGCTTTTCTCTCCGCTGATTTTGGGGGGAAACCGGACAGATCCCATTATAGTCTTTGACTTTCTAAGCGCATAGGATTTCCATTTTCTGGGTCCCCAAGTGGACCCGAAGAACGGAAACCCAAACGCTAGTGTGAACCTAGCATCACTCTGCACGGTCTAACTTTTTGAAAGGACTGTATTAGTAAATCTGTCCCCATATGTTTAGTTTTTCCCTTTATCATTCACAACAGAACCTTTTTTTCTATATTTCACTTGATTAGACACGTGTGTCATGTGAATCCAATATGACACACCATGTTTATTTGGCAATAGCTATATATTCCTTAAATGTATATAGAATCTACATTAAGAAGTAGATATTTTGTATCAGTTGTGGCAATGGAAATAACTTGTCTTGTATAAACATTAGATTGTCTATTGGGAGCTATCAAGCACAATCAGGTGTTCAACAGCTGTTTTCTACGGACATGAGCAGTCCAAGATATGAATGACAGCTGTTTGCCTCTAGGTCACTACTGATATTGGAGGGATTGCTGGTGTGAATCGTTACCTTTTTGGCCTATAAAGTCATAGTATGATCATGGTCTGCCATAAATCATAATAATTCAACCAATGCAAACTTTATAAGACATTGTGGTGCTAATCTACACATATGGCAACAAAATACTTCTTTCTTAATGGTGGAAACCATTAAAAATACAAAAGAAAGTTTATATGATAATAGAAGAAATGTAAAAATCAGGGAGATAAGTAGGCAATAGTTAGCTTTTCTTTATAGTGCTCTACTGATAGTTTTAGATGGTGCAAAAGCCACTGCTGAGAATTTCATGTCTGTGGTGACTACAGTCATGGCCAAAAGTTTTGAGAATGATACAAATATTAATTTTTACAAAGTCTACTGCTTCAGTTTTTCTAATGGCAATTTGCATATACTCCAGAATGTTATAAAGAGAGATCAGCTTAACAGCAATTACTTGCAAAGTCAATATTTGCCTAGAAAATGAACTTTATCCCCCAAAACACATTTCAACATCATTGCAGCCCTGCCTTAAAAGGACCACCTAACATCGTTTCAGTGATTGCTCCATTAACACAGGTGTGGGTGTTGATGAGGACAGGGCTGGAGATCAATCTGTCATGATTAAGTAAGAATGACACCACTGGACACTTTAAAAGGAGGCTGGTGCTTGCCATCATTGTTTCTCTTCTGTTAACCATGGTTATCTCTAAAGAAACACGTGCAGTCATCATTGCACTGCACAAAAATGGCCTAACTGGGAAGAGTATTGCAGCTAGAAAGATTGCACCTCAGTCAACAATCTATTGCATCATCAAGAACTTCAAGGAGAGAGGTTCCATTGGTGCCAAAAAGGCTCCAGGGCGCCCAAGAAAGACCAGCAAGCGGCAGGACCGTCTCTTAAAAGTGTTTCAGCTGCGGGATCGGGCTACCAGCAGTGCAGAGCTTGCTGAGGAATGGCAGCAGGCAGGTGTGAGTGCATCTGCACGCACTGTGAGGCGGAGACTCTTGGAGCAAGGCCTGGTCTCAAGGAGGGCAGCAAAGAAGCCACTTCTCTCCAGAAAAAACATCAGGGACAGACTGATATTCTGCAAAAGGTACAGGGAGTGGACTGCTGAGGACTGGGGTAAAGTCATTTTCTCTGATGAATCCCCTTTTCGATTGTTTGGAACATCTGGAAAACAGCTTATTCGGAGAAGAAGAGGTGAGCGCTACCACCAGTCTTGTCTCATGCCAACTGTAAAGCATCCTGAAACCATTCATGTGTGGGGTTGCTTCTCAGCCAAGGGAATCGGCTCTCTCACAGTCTTGCCTAAAAGCACAGCCATGAATAAAGAATGGTACCAGAATGTCCTCCAAGAGCAACTTCTCCCAACCGTCCAAGAGCAGTTTGGCGCTCAACAATGCCTTTTCCAGCATGATGGAGCACCTTGCCATAAAGCAAAGGTGATAACTAAATGGCTCAGGGAACAAAACATAGAGATTTTGGGTCCATGGCCTGGAAACTCCCCAGATCTTAATCCCATTGAGAACTTGTGGTCAATCATCAAGAGACGGGTGGACAAACAAAAACCAACAAATTCAGACAAAATTAAAGCATTGATTCTGCAAGAATGGACTGCTATCAGTCAGGATTTGGTCCAGAAGTTGATTGAGAGCATGCCAGGGAGAATTGCAGAGGTCCTGAAGAAGAAGGGTCAACACTGCAAATATTGACTTGCTGCATTAACTCATTCTAACTGTCAATATAAGCTTCTGTTACTCATAATATGAATGCAATTATATTTCTGTATGTGATAAAAACATCTGACAAACACACATAAAAACCAGAGGGCAGCAGATCATGTGAAAATATAATATTTGTGTCATTCTCAAAACTTTTGGCCATGACTGTAGCAGACTGTCTCTTGCCACCAGGAGAAATACGGATGAGAGAATTTACATTTCAGCTTACTCCATCGTATTGTATATCTCAATATAGGTACCACCACAGGTGACGTCTTATTCCTAGTACAACTAAAATATGAGCAACCTGCATCATACAACAAACACAGTCAGCTTAGTGATAGAGCTGACTTAGCCCAAAGAACATAGTAACATAAGTTGATAAGGATGAAAGGAAGACACAGGTCTATCAAGTCCAACCTAACCTTACTGTGTTGAAACAGAGGAAGTCTTTTGGAAGGTAGCTTCTTATAGATCAATGCCTGATTTTCTATAAAACCTAGAGACATTGTTTTGGAATAAAGTCAAACCAGAACATCTTTTCCAGAAAGAGAAACCCATTCACAGAAAGATGTTTTGGGGTTATTGCCTCTCATCAGTGCAAAGTATGGTACTGGTTTGGCTGGGTGAGAAGTCATAGTGCCCCTTCTGAGCCAAATCTGTGTCTCCTTAGGAAGATGTTGCCTTTGCAGGCCATCAAGGAGAACCTATTGTATACTTCTTACCCAGAATTCAGAGGAGCAGAAGCAAGGTGTCTTAGACTCTGCACAAGGCTACACAAGATGACCTGCAAAGGCAATGACTACCTAAGGAGACATAATACCCTTTCTGACCCATTCTAAAATCAGACAGGGATACAGCACTGAAACAGAATATACAAAAGCTGGGATCAGGACAGGACTTAACACAGGCAGCAGAAGGTACACAATCACAGTTATAGATACATTACAGAAATCCGAGGGGCCAAACCGGTAACATAATATATTTCAGAACACAGAGGGCCAAAACAGGGATAAAAACAAACACACCAGGAAAAACATGAAAAAAAGACACTGGCAATAAAACAACTGAGCACCATGCGTGCACACATCAGGGACAGAACTCAGATACCAAAACAGCACAGAGACTAGTATAAAACAGAATGCATGCAAGGAATAAATGTAGCAAAACTCATTGCTCAGCCAAAGTAAAAGCCATTAGCATGGTAGTGAATTGAATTGGTGATCAGACCCCCAGTCTACAAACTTATACAAATATTTTTCCGAATTGCCATTTTTTTCACTGTTTCACCTCTGATAAACATTCCCAAAATGGTATAAATAAAAAGTACATCTGGTTCTGCAAAAAATGACAGCTTATGCAGCCCAGTACACAGAAATATTAAAAAGTTACGAGTGTCCGAATACGGCGACTATATATATAATTTTTTTTTTTTTGCAAAGTTTTGGATTTTTGTAAAGGGGTTAAAACATAAAACAAACAATATAAATTTGGTATCCCATACCAAATTTATATCGAATAGAATATATAGAATACAGTTAACGTTGCTTTGGCTGCACAGTGAACGCTGTTAAAATGAAGCCTGTAAGAAAGTTGGACAAACATAGTTTTTCTCCAATTCCACCTCATTCTAAAAAAAAAAAAATTTTCAGCTTCCCTATACTTTGTATGGAATATTAAATGGTTATGAAGTACATTTTGTCCTGCAGAAATACATCTCTGTGAACAGAAGGCGGAGAGTCAAGAATGAAGATAGAAAAATGGCTGAGGCGAGAAGGCAGCTAGGCCTGCTGATATTGCACTACTATACCTTTTCATATCGATTTACGACATGCACCTTTGCCATCATCAAAAGGGAACCGTTATGCAATATAAGTAATATAAGTAAGATGAACAAGAAGATTATGAGAAGTCATGACAGATAATGCACATGCTGACAAATTTCAAGCTTCTTACATGTTTTTGAAAACACACTGAAAATCAAATATGAACTATGATCTGAGTCACTGTGTATAAATTGCTGTAGAAGATTCTTCTTCTCTTAATCTGACTTACAGTGGGGAAAAAGTATTTAGTCAGCCACCAATCGTGTAAGTTCACCCACTTAAAAAGATGAGGCCGGCCTGTAATTGACATCATAGGTAGACCTCAACTATGAGAGACAAAATGAGAAAACATATCTACAAAATCACATTGTCTGATTTTTTTAAGAATTTATTTGCAAATTATGGTGGAAAATAAGTATTTGGTCACCTACAAACAAGCAAGATTTCTGGCTCTCACAGACCTGTAACTTCTTCTTTAAGAGGCTCCTCTGTCCTCCACTCATTACCTATAGTAATGGCACCTGTTTGACATTGTTATCAGTATAAAAGACACCTGTCCACAACCTCAAACAGTCACACTCCAAACTCCACTATGGTGAAGACCAAAGAGCTGTGGAAGGACACCAGAAACAAAATTGTAGACATGCACCAGGCTGAGAAGACTGAATCTGCAATAGGCAAGCAGCTTGGTGTGAAGAAATCAACTGTGTGAGCAATAATTAGAAAATGGAAGAAATACAAGACCACTGATAATCTCCCTCGATGAGGGGCTCCACGCAAGATCTCACCCCGTGGGGTCAAAATGATCACAAGAATGGTATGCAAAAATCCCAGAACCACACGGGGGGACGTAGTGAATGACCTGCAGAAAGCTGGGACTAACGTAACAAAGACTACTGTCAGTAACACACTACGCCGCCAGGGACTCAGATGCTGCAGTGCCAGACGTGTCCCCCTGCTTAAGCCAGTACATATCCGGGCCCGTCTGAAGTTTGCTAGAGAGCATTTGGATGTTCCAGAAGAGTATTGGGAGAATGTCATATGGTCAGATGAAACCAACGTAGAACTGTTTGGTAGAAACACAACTCATCGTGTTTGGAGGAGAGTGAATGCTGAGTTGCATCCAAAGAACACCATACCTACTGTAAAGCATAGGGGTGGCAACATCATGCTTTGGGGCTGTTTCTCTGCAAAGGGACCAGGACGACCGATCCATGTACATGAAAGAATGAATGGGGCCATGTATCGTGAGATTTTGAGTGCAAACCTCCTTCCATCAGCAAGGGCATTGAAACATGACTGGGTCTTTCAGCATGACAATGATCCCAAGAACACCGCCTGGGCAACAAAGGAGTGGCTTTGTAAGAAGCATTTCAAGGTCCTGGAGTGGCCTAGCCAGTCTCCAGATCTCAACCCCATAGAAAACCTTTGGAGGGAGTTGGAAGTCCGTGTTGCCCAGCAACAGCCCCAAAATGTCACTGCTCTAGAGGAGATCTGCATGGAGGAATGGGCCAACATACCAGCAACAGTGTGTGCCTACCTTGTGAAGACTTACAGAAAACATTTGACCTCTGTCATTGCCAACAAAGGATATACAACAAAGTATTGAGATGAACTTTTGTTATTGACCAAATACTTATTTTCCACCATAATTTGCAAATAAATTCTTTAAAAATCAGACAATGTGATTTTCTAGATTTGTTTTCTCATTTTGTCTCTCATAGTTGAGCTCTACCTATGATGTCAATTACAGGCCTCTCTCATCTTTTTAAGTGGGAGAACTTGCGCAATTGGTGACTGACTAAATACTTTTTTTCACTACTGTATGACTGTAGTTTCATAGTGGATCTAGCTTCAGTTTGTGTAATACGCAGTTATTGTGTTTCATCTGACTGACTTGTAAATTGTTTTCTGATGTAGAATTTCTTGATGTAAACACAGCGCTCCAATACATCATGTTTCTTGACAAATACTAAGGTCTGGTGATTGTGACACTTCCTTAAAGGCAAAAGGACAAGTGGCTTTTACAGGAAATGAAAGAATGTAGTTTATTCTAGAATTACTAGGATTCCAAAACTAGCATTTTTGGGGGGGAGATTCCTTAAGCCATTTGGCACCAGCCAATCTTGGACCTATAGTGCCAAGCATTTTTTCTTTGTTTTTCTTTCTATTGATGTAGCTGTGTGATGGTGTGCTTTTTTTTGCACAGCAAGTTTTATTTTTGAATGGCACCATTTTGGGGTACATAAAAGCATTTAGGTTATGATTACTTGAATAACTATTATTAACCTTTTCTGTGGGGTGATAAAAAAAATGCAATTTCGCCATTGGTCTTATAGTTTCAAAGTTACAAAGCAGGGCTGCCCTCTCTCCCCTCTCATCTTTGCTCTTTGTATTGAATCCCTGGCAGCCAAGATCCATCGGGATCCAGACGTTCGAGGGGTTAAGGTCCAGGATAGGGAATTTAAGGTTTTCCTCTTTGCGGATGATGTGCTCATTACCCTTAATTCTCCACACACTACTCTCCCTAACCTACTGCGTCTCCTTGGGACTTACAGTGATTTCTCGGGTTATAAGATTAATTCCCCCAAGACCGAGGCACTCCCCCTCAACATCCCCCATGACCTCCTGGCCCTCCTTCGCAGCACTTATGACTTCCGATGGCAGACTACTTCTATCCGCTATCTTGGGTTCCATATCTTCCCTTCCTATGCTACTCTCTACTCTGTTAACTATCCACCGTTATTTTGTGAACTCAGGGCCCTCCTAGCCAAATGGCAATCTCTACCTATCTCACTCTTGGGGAGAATTACTGCGGTCAAGATGACCCTCCTTCTGAAGTTACTTTACTATTTTGAGATGCTCCCAGTAGCAGTTACTCAAGTGGACAGCTAAAATCTGCAAAAGGCTATTTTTCAGTTCATATAGCATGCTAAGTGTCATTGTATCCCTTGCTCTGTGATGCTGGCAGGGATGGGGGGTTGGGGATTGGCTGTTCCACATCTTCTGCACTATTATTGGTCGGCCCACCTATGTTGTATTCCATTTTGGGCGGCTTTTTCTGTCTATACTAAATGGTTAGAAATAGAGAAACTTTGGCTTGCACCTATGCATCCAAACGCATTGCTGTGGGTTGGCTTTCCCCCTGCACCTCCCTTCCCCTGCCTGGCCTCATTCATTTCACTAGAACTATTTGGTCTCTGTGTCAGTCCTTGTTTCCTTTGGCATCTAAATGCTCCTTGATGGTCTCTATCTTATTTAACACCCTTTTGCCTGAGGGTTTATCGCACGCTATGGTTAACGTATGGTTTAGGGCAGGCCTGTTTAGGCTTGTAGATATGGTTGATCCTGTGATGTTGAAGCTCAGGTCCTTTGACTACCTCGCCTCTACCATGAATCTCCCTGCCATGGAATGGCTCCACTACCATCAGGTAGTCCACTTTGTTCGCTCACTTCATGGGTATCTGTTTCTCTCCTCACTACATTGAAGAAGATTTGTTGAGCAGGTACCTCCACTAGTGGTCTTATTTCATCTATCTACCAGCTCCTCTCCTCTCCTGATGGTAGCTCTCCCCCTAGTCATCGATACATGTCCCATTGGGAGGAGGCAGTGAGTAAACCCATCTCTCCAGGACAGTGGCAGATTGTGTGGTCCCGGCTATGAAATCGTCCCAGTTTGTGACCTTCAAGCAAACCCAATACAAGTTTCTAATGCATTGGTATCACACCCCTGCTCTTCTAGATACATTAATTCCTGACAATTCCCTCAAAGTGCTGGCGGTGTTGTAACGCGACGGGCACTCTGTACCATATAAATTGGGAATACCCTCTGATCCTGGGCTTCTGGAGGGAGGTCAGGGCGATGACGGATGAACTCTTCCTCCAGGGAGTTCCTCTGGACCCACTTCTATACCTCCTGAATCTCCCTCCCAGACACCTGGGTAAGAAGACGTCCAAGCTTTTCTATACTTTTGTACAGCAGCAAAGACTCTCATTGCCAAAAAGTATAGGAATGTGGCTCACCTTTCGGGCCCCGAGCTCCTGGGTAGAATGAAGGTTGTTTGTAGCCTTGAGTTTTTGACTGTGACTCTTAATAACACTTTGGATGCTTTTCAATGTATTTGGACCCATTGGGATACATACTGTATTCTCAATGGCTTTTCATCACAAATTCCCCCCTTTCCCCTCCACCGGGCCATGTGCCTGAAACGAGATCTCCACCTTCTCATAGCTGGTGTAGATTTCCAGCAAGACATGAAAATTGCTGTTCACAGATGTCCTCCATTAAATCTTGCTGAGCTTGAGTTATTTTGCAAAGAAGAATGGGCGCAAATCTCTGTCTCTAGATGCGCAAAGCTGGAAGACCCCAAAAGACTTGCAGCTGTAATTGCAGCAAAAGGTGATTCTACAAAGTTTTGATATAGGGGGGCTGAATACTTTTGCATGTCACACTTTTCAGATTTTTATTTGATTAAAATTTTGATAACCATGTATCATTTTCTTTCCACTTCACAATGATCTGCTACTATGTGTTGGTCTATCACTTAAAATCTCAATAAAATACATTTAAGTTTGTGGTTATAAGGTGACAAAATGTGAAAAAGTTCAAGGGGTATGAATACTTTTGCAAGCCATTGTAGCTGCCAGGATTCAATTCCACGTTTTGTAATTGGAGGGCACAAAGAGGAAAATTTATCATGAGAGGAATATTTAAAGTCAGTTTTGCAGCATTCTGCGTTGCTGTAATTTGTGTCACATTTATCATGCATTGCACAATGTTTGACAAATCTGATATCTCATAATATGAAATCTCATAATATGTCATATTGACTGCCATTGCTGTATAGACTATACAGTGGTGGAAAAAAATATTTAGTCAGCCACCAATTGTGCAAGTTCTCCCACTTAAAAAGATGAGAGAGGCCTGTAATTGACATCATAGGTAGACCTCAACTATGAGAGACAAAATGAGAAAACAAATCCAGAAAATCACATTGTCTGATTTTTAAAGAATTTATTTGCAAATTATGGTGGAAAATAAGTATTTGGTCAATAACAAAAGTTCATCTCAATACTTTGTTATATATCCTTTGTTGGCAATGACAGAGGTCAAATGTTTTCTGTAAGTCTTCACAAGGTTGGCACACACTGTTGCTGGTATGTTGGCCCATTCCTCCATGCAGATCTCCTCTAGAGCAGTGACATTTTGGGGCTGTTGCTGGGCAACACGGACTTCCAACTCCCACCAAAAGTTTTCTATGGGGTTGAGATCTGGAGACTGGCTAGGCCACTCCAGGACCTTGAAATGCTTCTTACAAAGCCACTCCTTTGTTGCCCAGGTGGTGTTCTTGGGATTATTGTCATGCTGAAAGACCCAGTCACGTTTCAATGCCCTTGCTGATGGAAGGAGGTTTGCACTCAAAATCTCACGATACATGGCCCCATTCATTCTTTCATGTACATGGATCAGTCGTCCTGGTCCCTTTGCAGAGAAACAGCTCCAAAGCATGATGTTGTCACCCCCATGCTTCACAGTAGGTATGGTGTTCTTTGGATGCAACTCAGCATTCACTCTCCTCCAAACACGATGAGTTGTGTTTCTACCAAACAGTTCTACGTTGGTTTCATCTGACCATATGACATTCTCCCAATACTCTTCTGGAACATCCAAATTCTCCCTAGCAAACTTCAGACGGGCCCGGATATGTACTGGCTTAAGCAGGGGGACACATCTAGCACTGCAGCATCTGAGGCCCTGGCGGCGTAGTGTGTTACTGACAGTAGTCTTTGTTACGTTAGTCCCAGCTTTCTGCAGGTCATTCACTACGTCCCCCCGTGTGGTTCTGGGATTTTTGCTCACCGTTCTTGTGATCATTTTGACCCCACGGGGTGAGATCTTGCGTGGAGCCTCTGATCGAGGGAGATTATCAGTGGTCTTGTATGTCTTCCATTTTCTAATTATTGCTCCCACATTTGATTTCTTCACACCAAGCTGCTTGCCTATTGCAGATTCAGTCTTCCCAGTCTGGTACAGGTCTACAATTTTCTTTCTGGTGTCCTTCCACAGCTCTTTGGTCTTCACAATAGTGGAGTTTGGAGTGTGACTGTTTGAGGTTGTGGACAGGTGTCTTTTATACTGATAACAATGTCAAACAGGTGCCATTACTACAGGTAATGAGTGGAGGACAGAGGAGCCTTTTAAAGAAGAAGTTACAGGTCTGTGAGAGCCAGAAATCTTGCTTGTTTGTAGGTGACCAAATACTTATTTTCCACCATAATTTGCAAATAAAGTCTTAAAAAAATCAGACAATGTGATTTTGTAGATATGTTTTCTCATTTTGTCTCTCATAGTTGAGGTCTACCTATGATGTCAATTACAGGCCAGCCTCATCTTTTTAAGTGGGAGAATTTACACGATTGGTGGCTGACTAAATACTTTTTTCCCCACTGTAATTCAGATTAAGAGAAGAAGAATCTTCTACAGCAATTTATACACAGTGACTCAGATCATAGTTCATATTTGATTTTCAGTGTGTTTTCAAAAACATGTAAGAAGCTTGAAATTTGTCAGCATGTGCATTATCTGTCATGACTTCTTGTTCATCTTACTTATATTACTTATATTGCATAACGGTTCCCTTTTGATGATGGCAAAGGTGCATGTCGTAAATCGATATGAAAAGGTATAGTAGTGCAATATCAGCAGGCCTAGCTGCCTTCTCGCCTCAGCCATTTTTCTATCTTCATTCTTGACTCTCCGCCTTCTGTTCACAGAGATGTATTTCTGCAGGACAAAATGTACTTCATAACCATTTAATATTCCATACAAAGTATAGGGAAGCTGAAATTTTTTTTTTTTTTTAGAATGAGGTGGAATTGGAGAAAAACTATGTTTGTCCAACTTTCTTACAGGCTTCATTTTAACGGCGTTCACTGTGCAGGCAAAGCAACGTTAACTGTATTCTATATATTCTATTCAATATAAATTTGGTATGGGATACCAAATTTATATTGTTTGTTTTATGTTTTAACCCCTTTACAAAAATCCAAAACTTTGCAAAAAAAAAAAATTATATATATATATATATATATATAGTCGCCATATTCGGACACTCGTAACTTTTTAATATTTTTGTGTACTGGGCTGCATAAGCTGTCATTTTTTGCAGAACCAGATGTACTTTTTATTTTTACCATTTTGGGAATTTTTATCAGAGGTGAAACAGTGAAAAAATGGCAATTCGGCTCTTTTGATATATTTTCTCATTACAGTGTGGAGCATGGAGGAATGAACCAACATACCAGCAAAAGTGTGTGCCAACCTTGTGAAGACTTAAAGAAAACGTTTGACCTCTGTCATTGCCAACAAAGGATATATAACAAAGTATTGAGATGAACTTTTGTTATTGACCAAATACTTATTTTCCACCATAATTTGCAAATACATTCTTAAAAAATCAGACAATGTGATTTTCTAGATATGGTTTCTATTTTGTCTCTCATCTTTTTAAGTGGGAGAACTTGCACAATTGGTGGCTGACTAAATACTTTTTTCCCCACTGTATGCATGTCCTTATTGACACCCATTCCTGTGTCTGCCTTCTGAAATAATAACTTGGTGTCATTTGAGTTACAGACTGTCAGCAGACAATATGCTCATATTTAGTGACCTTGCTTTAGTGATCATACATCAATGACAGTATTTTATTTAACTAATTGGTTATTGGCTAATTTGGGCAAAATAAAAGACCAAAGAGAATCCACATATAGACTGCATAAAATAATTATGGACCCAAGGTTAAGATGGACTTCACAAATCTTGCCAAAAGCATCTGCTGTTAACTAATAAGAATAATTGCCTGTGCATTGTTCCTTTACATCAGGAATGGTTTTAATATATCTCGTATTTCTGGTCATTTATCAAGAAGTTGACATTCTCTCCATATTCTCCATATTTATCTTAACAGTAGACAAGAGTGTGAGACTATAGCCACAAGTGAGCTGTCTGGGGAAGGCTGGTTTGCTACAGCTTGAACACATTCATTTGGTTGCAGCGTGCCATTTTCACACATATTGCCCAAAATATGTAACCAGGAACCATGACTTCGAGGCCTCCATTTAAGTTACAAGAAGCCTTGCATAGTAAAATTCACAAAAACAGTAAGCTAATACTTTATAGACATATAACAATCAGCAGAAACAAAATAACAAACATACATTCAGTGGCTTGCTCCCTAAGGATTGATTCCACATAAAGTAAAATAGTTACAGGAATTTACATAAACACATAAAACAAAATGTTCTTTTAACACATAGTAGTTAGTATTCTCCATGCAAACTCTACCCTTACTCATGAATAGCATTGATTTCTGATCAAAGTTTGGTCAGGAAGTTTTTTATTTACAACTACAGATGCAGGTCGGTTTATGCAGGATTATTTTAAGTTTATATATAAATGTATCTTCTGGGGTGTTACATGTAAAAAGATGTTCAGATGTAGCACTTTTAACCCGAACTTCTGCAAAGAGTTAAACTGCTGCAGCATGATATCGTATCACAAAAGGCAATAAGAACCAATTAAAAGTAATTGAAAAATGTTTTCCTATGACTTTTTAGAGTTTTTTCTTGCCTTCTGTCATAAGATATCATGCTGTAGCAGTTTAACCAATTGCAAAAGTTTGGGTTAACTCTGCTTCATCTGTATGTGTACTGTGATGGCTGTGTTCCAAATCTAGGACATTTATAGCACTTCCTATACCTGATCAGGAAATTCCATCACTCTCTTAGAGTCTTCCTTTAATGTATCATTGAAATGAATCCTATTGCATGCGCAGTCAGCTATTCTAAATGGTGGAAATCTGTGAAAATTCAACATTCAAGACCTTCATTTTAGGATTCTGAGTTGTATTTTTTTTTTATAGATTTCCATGGATTTTACCTTCTGACATGACTGTAGAACTCAGATGATACATTCAAGTGGTTTTCAACTGTAATAATTTAAGAAAAAGTGTAAAATCAAAACTATTTCTATGTTTAGTCATGACACCAGTTTACAAAGGTACAGATTTTGGATCAGTAAGATAGCTGTCACAGGGCCTTCAGAGATGAGTTAATCAAGATTATGTGACTGGAAAGTAGAGCCTGACCATAATGCAGCTGGATCACAGACACAGAATAAGAGGTTTAGATGAGCAAGGCTGTGTGAGAAAAAAGAATTCGCAGCAAGCCTATTTCACACGCTGGCAGCTGACATGGAATTCCATCTCCTCAGTATCAGAGTTTTGGCAGTGAACTCTCATGGTCAGAAGTACTCTAGAGTTACTATTTTTGGAATAAGTAATATTTTATTTGTGGGATAACATGGTTGAGAAATCCATTGCCTGGTGATATGGATGCGCGATTTGTAAAACTGATCAAAACGTGTTTTTTTTTCTTGATGTCAAGGACATGAGCTTTAGCCCAAACACATATCTGTAGGTTAAGACAGTAAGAGTTATGAGAATGTGATGTACAGTACCTGTCATATGAATCTATGGGCTGCCTCTTTTCACAATGGAGACATAGTACCCCTTCTGACCCATGTCGATAACCTCTCACCCAGCCAAACCAATACCCTGCTTAAGACTTATGAGGAGCAATAACGCCAAAACAGCTCTCTGTGGATGGGTCTCTCTTTGTTTTGGAAGAGATGTACTGGTTTGACTGAATTCCCAGACAAAGTCTCTAGGTTTCATACAAAACCAAACATTGATCTATAGATAGCTATCTTCCAAAAGGTGATGCTAGAGTGGCTTTTCCTTTTTCCATCTAGGAGAACGTATTTGCATATTCCTTTCCCAGAATTCCTAGTAGAGCATTCATGGTCTGTTAGACTCTACACACTCTAAGGTGTCCTGTAAAGGTGATGTCTCCCTAAGGAGACATAGTACCCCATATAACTCAAGCTGATGACTAGTACCTTGCTTCACATTCATGAGGGGCAATAACTCCAAAACAGTTCTCTGTGGATGGTGGCACTAGAGTGAGTTTTTCTTTTTCCATCTAGGAGAACTTATTTGCATATTTAATTCCACAATGACAGAAACATTAGCAAACAAGGGCCTGGGTTTTAGGATGGGGAGAGTGTTAGAAGAATGACAAGTTCTTCTGTCCCAGGATGTGGGGATGCGATGAACCAATGCCACTAAGACTTCCCATAATTATTTCTGTTATAAAACGCCCTTTGCGGTATGTATGCCCATGCGCTAGTTTCATTATTATTTTAAAATAAGGTTACAAATAAAGTAAAGTAAAAATCCATGCCCAGGCCTTTTCAGCACAGAGCTGTTATTCTACAACATTCATGCATACATAGAAGCTTTGTAATTTGCATTATTTTCAAAAAAATAAAATTTATATGAGACCCCCAGCAGGTTCAGTTTATTGATAGTATATTTGGTATAAGCCATGTACCAACCCACATATTGTGTTGATGGAGAACATGTTTTATTTGCCAAAGCTTCATTTATGGATTCCACATTTTTGGCCATAGGGCCAGAGACTTGGCACTTTTCTTTCACTGCACTGTTATGTTGGATAAAATGTTACTGTTTTTATCAGTTTAGAAAAATGCATTGTATAAATTGTTAAGTTCTACACATAAATACCTCTTCTTTTTTTGCATTATGTTTTATGTACATAGCAATTTCTTCCCCTTTTTTTTATCTATAATGGATGCCGTTGTTTCCATTGGATACATAGAAAAAGAGATTGTCACCAGAACCCAGCATATCAACTCACCCCCGCAGATAAATAGGATAGAGTAGATAGATATTAACTGTTGACACCCATTCGTCCAACATCTATTTCTTATGAGCTTCCTCCCTATACTGTACATATATGCTCGGATTGGCTGAGCATGAATATGTTTAGAATGGATAGTAAAATACTGTCAATCAGTTCTGGCAACTAATTATCTTCCCTGAGAACAAAAGGATTGGACATATTTAAATTCAACTGCCTGATTCTTTTCCCCCCAACATCTGACATGGACTTGGTGTCAGAAAGACCCAATAGGCATTAGATAGTCAGTTGGTTGGTTCAGCCAACAATCACCTAATGTGTTTCTCCAGCTTTACTTCTGTATATGTCAAATTTAGTCTCATCAGTTCATAAAATTTTAGTTTTCAGTTTTGATGTTAAGATTGAAAGTTTCTTATTAAGCATATGCTTTTTGACAGTCTTGACTGTTTCCTACTTCTCTAAAATGAAAGCTTCAAGTACTATGAAACTTATGTTAATGCTGTAGATTTGCTGGACTATCTGATATTGCTCCAACCTATCCTCCCTTCTGTTCATACTGTTCTTTAGCAACATGCAAACAACCATGTGCGTGTCACTGGGCCGTCATTGAACTGCACGGACAGCACATGGATGACATGCAAAATGGACAGGCTCCTGGCTCGCAGACCCATACACCGGACTGTGAAAATACACAGTAGTGTGTGTATGGGACCATAGAAATGAATGGGTCAATGTGCTAGCTGTGATAAACGCGGTTGAGATGCATATGTTATAAATTTCAGCAGATCTTACCTGAATTTGATATGTATGGAGGCAACCAAACTGATCCCAGTCATAGGCCCTTGTGTTGCTGCCAGGTGTCTGGCAGTGACTTATTTCCTTCATCCTAAGACAGGACATTGATATTTGGGTAACAGAAGTATGCTTGTTTTTGGGAGAGAAAGGTGTCCACCTTACAGCTATCTAGTGGTCAAAGCTTTTTTATTAATTCTTTCATAAATATATGTTACCTGGTTTGAATTATGGTTGCAATTTTAATGGTCATTTACACTTATTGCAGTTAGAAAGCTACATCCATGATAATGTCAAAAGTGAGATGACAGTTTCTAATCTATCAGCTGACCAGAATCAAACAAGCACCATGGTGGGAACTGGATCAAATCTATTAAGTCAAACAGCAGAACAAACACGCAAACTGACTGAAGTTGAGACCCAGGTATGCAAGACTAAAACACACTAAATGTTCCAGTATTAACATATATCTTTATGTATAATATAAATCTGTATCTACTGTAAAAAACAAAAAGTAGAGTCAGAACTCCAATGATTCCAAAGTGAAAAAGGTGGAGTTTATTCACTCAATTATACAACATTTCAGTCCAACTCAAAGGTCTCATGGAGTTGAACTAAGATGTTGCATTGTTGGGTGAATAAACTCTTGTTTTTTCCAGTTTGGAACAGTTGGAGTGCTGCCTCTATTTTTGGCATTTTATGTGTGGGTATGGCCTATGTTTTAGAGAACTTTTTTGCACCCATTTACTTGCCCATGGTGCTATCTTTTGTGTCTACTGTAAGAAGTAGAAGAAGAAAATGTTTGCTTCTAGTTTTCTGATCTGAAGCCATGGAAACCAGATATTTGCCCTATTTTCTACTTATGTCTCTTGTCTCATTCTCTGCCTATACAGTTTATCACTGTTCGATCAGGTTGCTATTTATAATTACCAGTTCTACCCTTGCATGGTATTGCTGTACCACTTCCTGCCTAAGGCCCTGGTGTGTTGTATATACTGGACTAATACCTGAATTCATATTATTGGTGTAAGTCTTTGCACTATGTATTCTTTTTGCTTTTCACTGCTACAACATGGACTTTGTTTACCTTTGTCTATAGTCATGAGAATCCTGTTACATTCAGAACATTTTTAACTAATCCTAACACTAACATAAATCTGTCTTGTACATTATGTCTGCACTTATTCTGCTAACTCTACTGTAAGTAGTTTCTTACTACATACTCTGCATTCAATTTGGAGACATTTTTATTGTTCAAATGACACTTTCTGTGTTAAGTCAACTTTTTTCACATGATTTTTTTCTTCATTCTGTATTTTCTTCAATATTCTTTTAGAATATTGATTTCACTGGATAATGGTTTTGTTTATATTTACTGAATAATATATTTACAACACCCCAGATATAGCAGTGTGGAGATTACATGGATGGAGGAGGCCCAAGATGGCAGCGTCTTGCTCCATCTTTGTCATGATGGCTTTGGTGCCATATCCTCTTACAGAACCTGAGGTGCCACAGTGATGAGGGGGTCATACTTGGGTGATGTTAAAAGGTCTCTCGATGCACACCCTGCTGTGTCTCCTGTGTGAGAGCATTTTTGGATGTCCTTAATAGCAGGAGCATATGAAGAACAAGAGACAGGGTAGCAGTTAAACAGGCAAAGCTAATACCTGACTATTGAATATTAAGCATTGACTATAGAAAACTAGCTTGACAATTAATGTCCTTAAAGGGGTTTTCCGGGCAAAAAAAAATCATTTTTCAAAAAAGGTCAGTTAGTGCTATTAATAGGTAAGTGCACTCAAATACCTTTAGCAGTGTTTTGAATAATTTCTGGGTTTCTCTGGTAGCTCCTGGCATCTTCTGCATTTGTTTACATGGGTAGCTTCCTGTTCTTTTCTCCTACAACTACCATGATACATTGCGCTTCACTCAGAGCTGACTCACACTATCTCCCTCACTCACTCCCTCCCCCCTCCCTCTCTCACTCCCCAACACTCCCCCTGTTTCCCTAGCTAGCCTGCCCACTAATAGCCTAACTAACTAACTCAGCCCAGCTCCCCATCCTATCAAACTTACCTGTCTTCCTGTCTGGATCCTCTGGGCACGGGAGATCACTTCCTTCTGTGGGGCCGGCTACTCCTCCTCTTGACGTCTGCCGCGGCCTGCGCAATAGAGCCGGAGTGCTGGCATATGCTGTAGCCGGCTCTCCAGCTCTATTGCTCAGGCGTGGGAGGTCGGCAGACGTCAAGAAGAAGAGAAAATGATGTTCTGTGCCCAGAAGATCTGGACAGGAAAACAGGTAAGTACGATGGGGGGGGTTAGTATAGTTGACGTTCCATTTCCAGAAATATGGAAATGGAACATCACCGAAAAAATTAGAAAAAGTGTCTGTGGCGGTCACATGGCTTAGGTAAATATAAATTTTTTGTAAACTAAGTAAGTTAGAAGGTAGGTGGGGGGAGGCTGTTTAGCTTAGTGTAGAAATATAATTTTATCCCAGACAAACCCCTTTAATTCGTCCTTAGTACCCCTGTAGAGGGGAACCAAGAAGGGTTACAACTATCTCCTCTCCTTTTCAATTTAGCACTCGACCCCCAGCTGGGGGATTTCAAGAGCATCACAATCGGCACAAAGAAATTGAAGCATACTGCTGTTATGGATGATTTGCTTCTTTTTGTCTCTCGTCCTCAGAATGTCTTGCACCCACTCATACGGACCTATTATGGGCTTTACTATCACTGTCAACAAGTCTTAAGTCCTTCTACTTATTGGTCCTTGCGCTGACCATCTTGGTCTTGTGCCTTCTCCCTAAAATGACAACCCACCCCTGAGTATTTAAATCACATGGATTTCTGCCAAACTCTATACCACCAATATAAACTGTTTCTACAGCCAATTACATACTGACATGGTGAAATGGGGAAATATTACCCTTCAATTTTTAGACACAGCAAACCTCCTTAAAATGATTTATTTTCCAAGATTTCTCTACTTATTTCAATGCTGCCCTTACGCCCAGTGGTGAACCTAGCCTCTTTGCTGCCTGAGGCGGACTCTCAAAAGACGCCCCCCCCAAAAAAAAAAAAAAACCCTCCTTAATGAATAATACTCCCAAGTGCATTTTTATATTAACCGGTTAAGGACCGGGCCTAAAAGTGCCTTATGGACCAGGCCTCAGTTTTCAAAACTGAGATGTGTCACTTTATATGGCAATAACTTTGAGATGCTATAACTTACACAAGTGATTTTGAGATTGTTTTTTTCATGACACATTGTTCTTCATGTTAGTGGTAAACATTGATCAATAATTTTGTATTTATTTATTAAAAAATTAGGAAATTTGAGGGAAATTTGGAAAAAAATTGCAATTTTCAAAATGTGAAATGCTCTGCTTTTCAGACAGATAGTCATACCACCAAAATACATGAATAAATATTATCTACCATATCTCTGCTTTATATCGGCATCATCTTTTAATCATCCTTTAATTTATTTTGGATGTTAGAAGGCTTACAAGTGTAACAGCAATTTTCCAGATTTACAAGAAAATTTCCCAAACTCATTTTTTAGGGACCACTTCAGTTCTGAAGGGGATTATAAAGACGTATATATTAGAAACCCCCATAAATCACCCCATTTTCAAAACTGTACCCCTCAAATAGTTCAAAACTGCATTTGGGAAGTTTGTTAAACCTTTAAGCATTTCACAAGAATTAAAACAATATGGAGGTGAAATTTAGACATTTCATTTTTATCCAATAATACATTCATTTATCCCTAAAATTAACACATTCACAAAGGGTTGAAGGAGAAAATACATCTTGCAGTTTGTTGTGCAATTTCTCCCGAGCACAGAAATACCCCACATGTGGGTGTAAAATGATTTTTGGGCACACGGCAGCGTACGGAAAAAGAGCGACACTTGGCATTTGAAAAGCAGATTTTGCTGGAATAGCTGTCAGGTGCCATGTCTCATTTGCAGAGCCCCTAGAGTACCAGTACATTGGAAACCACCCAAAAGTGACCCCATTTTGGAAACTACACCCCTGACAGAATTTATCAAGGGGTATACAGAGCATTTTGACCCCACAGCCGTTTCACAGATTTTATTAACATTGGGATGTGTAAATGAAAAATTACTAAAACATCACTTTATCCCCAAAGTTTTCATTTTCACAAGGGGTTAAAGGAGAAAAAGCCACCCACAGTTTGTTACACAATTGCTCCTGAACACGGCAATACTCCATATGCGATCGTAATTTGCTGTATGGGTACATGGCGGGGCTTGGAATGGAAAGAGCGCTATTTGGCTTTTGAAGGGCAGATTTTGCTGGAATAGTTTTCAGGTGCCATGTCCCATTTGCAGAACCCCTAGAGTACCAATATAATGGAAACCCCCAAAAGTGACCCCATTTTGGAAACTACACCCCTCACAGAACATATCAAGGGGTATAGTGAGCATTTTGACTCCACAGCCGTTTCACAGATTTTATTAACATTGGGACATGAAAATGAAAAATTAATTTCTTTCTAATAAACCATCAATTTAGCCCCAATTTTTTCATTTTCACAAGAGGATAAAGGAGAAAAAGTGCCACAAAGTTTGTTACACAATTTCTCCTGAATACAGGAATACTCCCCATGTGGTTGTAATCTGCTGTATGGGTATATGGTGGGACTCAGAATGGAAAGAATGCTATTTGGCTTTTGGAGAGAAGATTTTGCTGGAATAGTTTTCAGGTGCCATGTCGCATTTGCAGAGCCCTTAAAGTACCAGTACAATGGAAACCCCCAAAAAGTGACTCCATTTTGGAAACTACACCCCTCAAGGAATTTCTCAATGGGTATGGTGAGCATTTTGACCCTACAGTTGTTTCACAGATTCTATTAACATTGGAATGTAAAATTTAAAAATTACTTTTTTTTTCCCAATAAACTGTCCCTTTAACCTCTAATATCTGGACACATTAAAATATTAACTTTATTAAATATTTATTAAAATACTAAACTAGGGAAAACCACAACATAAATAATACAAAAGAATTCAGGGATGGAAAGGCAATTATTCCACTTATAGATATAAACAATGTGAACCTGTCTACATAACCCTCTCCACCCCATATATTACAGGAGCAAATATTGTACTGCTAAAGCATATGGTTCCCTCAGCTTAAAAAAGCACTACCCAGCGTCCACAGTGTTATATTTCCCAACACTTCTATGCTACC
Organism: Leptodactylus fallax; assembly: GCA_947044405.1. Classification (NCBI taxonomy): domain Eukaryota; kingdom Metazoa; phylum Chordata; class Amphibia; order Anura; family Leptodactylidae; genus Leptodactylus; species Leptodactylus fallax. The sequence continues at coordinate 11,453,018 of CAMRHE010000015.1, read as the reverse complement.
TCTAAAACTGATTTGTCAAAACGATTAGTGTCTACTATAATATCCTATATTAGGCGATTGGCGTATGCTGTAAATCCTACCAACGCACTTTCTAACACAGCGACTAGTATTCACTATCGTATCCTACTGACACAACCATATCACAGCGATTAGCTTTATCTGTGATATCCTGCTGACACAACTAACGCGTTTCCTATGTCGGAATATACACCAATACCAACACATTCATCAGAGGTACGTGTCTATACTTCAGAGAGCCACTAAGGTAAGTATGTTATAGTACTAGTTTGTAGGCATATCACCCTTTCCCAACATACAACCCCCGCTCCACCATCGGCACTAATGTTTGGCCGCACGGAGCAGCGGAGTTGGCGGTCTCAAATACATTTTGTCACGCCCACTCTCATTAACCCAGCCAATGAAGACGCTCTCCACTCACAGCTGATCTAGAGGAAACTCCCCTCGACTGGGACCAACCAAATGCGCATGCGTGACAGAAGACCAATCACAGAGGCCCTCCAAAAGAACCTGCCTCTAAAAGCCCCGCCCATCTGAACGGAGAATAAACAAATCTCTCCCTGCTAAATATAGGAGATAGAATTCAAAGGGAATCATTTTAGCAAGCCAGAAACCCATGGATCCAATACATAATGGTCACAATAAATACTAAGGGCTTCTATTTAAAGATATATATAATCATTAAAGCCAATAACGCCAATGCCTTCATTAATGTCAGTCTGATACCACAAATTGCCAATACAATGCCAATACACTCTTAGGATACAGCAACTACCATCTCAAATAAATGATGCATATTAAATTGCATCATTTAAGCCCCATGGTTTGACTGTTTTCAGTATAAAAGTCCAACGGGCCTCACATTGAAGGAGTATTTGATCAAGATTGCCCCCTCTAGGGAAAGGAATAATTTGTTCAATGCCCTGGAATTTGATATGAACGGGATCACCTCCATGATGGGCCCATATATGACACGTTACCGTGGTGTCATCCTCACGGATTATATTGTTTACATTTTCCCTCATCCTCCTGCGGAATTCCCTCATCGTTTTACCGATGTCGGGCATTGAACAAATTATTCCTTCCCCTAGAGGATGTCATGTTTGCAGAGCCTGTAAGGTACCAGAAAAGTGGAATCTCCTAGGGAGTGACCCCATTTTGAAAACTGCACCCCTCAAAGAATTTAGCAGGGGGTGTAATAAGCTTTAGTATCCCAGATGTGAATGCACAGTGCATGGTGAAGAGTGAATATGTAAGCTGTGCGGAGTACATGGGGAACATGAAATTCCCTCTATATCCCCAGTAGCTCCTATGATTGGGGGGGGTCACTCTGGGGGTCACTTCTGGTTTATTATCCCTCATAAGCTCTAAATCTGGATTGTACCCTGATATAGCCTCGCACCGCTTATACATTCCCTTCCTGCCGCAGCCAGTTGTGTTCTAATGATTTGGTGATTTTTGGGGTTTTAGTCTTTACATTGTACAAGCTATATTTTCTTTATTTTTTTGATGATGTAGCCATATGAGGGCTGATTTTTCGCGGTTTGATATGCATTTTTTAATGACACCATTTTTTTGTCATTATTGAATAAATTATATTAACTCTTTCTGGGTGGATTAAAAAAAAAACATCAATTCTGGAATTGGTTTTTACCTTTTAATTTTTTTGTCGTGCAGCGTACAGCATAAGTAACATGTTACCTTTATTCTGCAGGTCGGTACGATTACAGTGATACCTCATTTATATTGTTTTTTTATGCGTTACTAATTCTGCAGAACAAAAACCCATTTGTGGACATAAATCAATTGTTTTTGCATCACCATCTTCTGAGATGTGTAACATTTTTATTTTTCAGTTGACAGACTTGGTTTAGGGCTTATTTTTTGCGGGAGGACATGTGATTTTTATTGGTATTGTTTTGAGGTACATATGAGTTTTTGATCACTTTTTATAGCATTTTTTTGTAAGCGAAATAGTCAAAAATCATTAATTCCAGCGTTTTTTTTCCGTTTTTTTTTTTTAGACGTTCACCGTGTATGTTAAATATTGTGTCAGTTTTATTGTACAGGTTGTTACGGGCGCGGAGATACCAAATATGTGTTGTTTTTATTCATTTTTAGTTTTTTTTTTTATATAATTCATTTTATATAGGAAAAGGGATTTTTGGGGGCTTTATAACTTTATACATTTTTTTTTTACACACTTTATTTTTTTTTTTTACTTTTTTTTGACATTTTTTACTTGTCCTATAAGGACACCTGAGCCAGCGAAGCTCTGATCATGGCTCAGTATTATAAACTGCAATACACGAGCATACTCTTGTATTGCAGTCTATACAGGAGTGTCAGCCGATGTAGACGCATCGGCTGACTTCTTGACATCCCGGCAGGATCAACCAGGTAGTGGGGGCTTCAGGCAGCCTGGGGTCACTGGCCAGACCCCGGGCTACAGAAAATAGACTTCGGGGGTTGCCGGGGGGGGTGGCGGCAACATGGCGGAACCCCTTGGATGCTGCGGTCATGTTTGACCGCGTCATCCAAGGGGTTAAAACCTCCGATCGGAACTAAATTCCGACCAGGGATTATGGAGCAGGGTGTTAGCTGTCAGTTACAGCTAACACCCGCTCCCGATCCCGCTCAGAGTGTCTCTGAAGTGTCGGCCGTAAATTTAATATTGGCCAGACTTCAGAGACCAGGACCGCTGGCCGTAAATTTACGGCTGGTGGTCGTCAACCGGTTAATAATGTCCGTGTGTACCTTATATAAATAGTGACCCTTATTAATAATGCCCCAGGTGTTAACTAATTAAAATGTTTTCCAGGTCATTAATAAACTAATCAGTGGGGCTCAAAAACCCAGGACCCCTACTGATCAGCTGTTTGAATGAACTGTGGTACCTGTGTAAGCGAGGTGACCGCTTCTCTGTTTACATAGTGTCATTCATCTCATGTAACTACAGCCTCGTCCTATACATGTGTAGGGAACTGCCATTTCTACTAGTATATAATGTATCTGGCTTCTTTGCCCCTGCAGTTTGGCTTCAGAGACCCCAGGCATTTAGTGCAAGTTTTGTTTTGTAAATACAGTGAGTCAGACACATGTGAGGCAGAGCTGCTGGGGGGAGAGATGTGAGCAGAGCTGCTGAGACAGACACGTTATGTCTGGGGGAGTCTAAGAGCCACGTGTTCCTCTTTACTTCACAGTATATAGTTAGGTATGTGTTACCCCCTATATACTCACAGGACCTAGCTAGTAACCGTAGTTAGGGATCCATATATATATATATAGTTCAGGGCAGTGATAGGTTAGGCTTCCGAAGGCCAACTAGCTAGTTAGAGGCCCGGTGGCACTAGTAGTTTAGCTGGCAGGTTAAGGACTCAGTGTTAGGGTAGTCAGGCCTGCATCTACTGCCGTCACCGTCGCCCTGTTTGCTGCCTGTGAAGAATCTCACCATCATCATCATCTCCTGATCGGCTGTCTGTCATCTCCTGGAGACATCCGAGGATCCACAGTCATCCACAGGGGCCCCTGCATCTCTTCTGTTGCCTGGAGGTATTGTGCACTGGACTCTTGCTATATATCTATATATATACCCGGGTATATAACCTAAGACGGTTGAGGACTTGCTGGTTGTTGTAGTATTGCTGTGTTCTGAGTATATTGTATGTATGTATTATTACCCTGTTGATTCTTATAAAGCTACTGTTATAACCTTATGTGGTATCTGTATGTATTCTTCAGACTGTGAGATTAGTACAGTGATCCTTGTTAAGGCTACTAACTGTACTTCATGGGTAAGTCCCAGGAAGAGATCCTCCCTGTAATACAGAGGCTCTATCCTGGGTGGAGGCACTGATATATTTCATATATGTTCCCACTCTTCCCTTCAGCGAAGGCTTCAGGTCCCATTATACACACAGGTCAGCGCCAGAGTCTGTTGCGGGAGGGATAATACTCATACCCCCCCCCCAAATAGGGCTACATTTGGAGGCACTGCTGAGATTTAGAAGTGGGAATAGTCATTGATATGGAGAAGCGATATAGCTCAGAGGGGAACCTCCCACTAGCTACTACATGGGATTACCGACCTCCTGTTCCTCCCCTGGTTCAGGTAAAGGAAGAACCCCGCTCAGCCAGTTACCCCCCCAGTATGGCCGTCGCTAGCAGTTCCTCTAGTGACAGTGCTATTAGCACTTTAGCCAGGCTGACTGAAATGTTAGCTCAGGGCCTGCAGGCCACTCACTACAAGAAACTAAAAGTATTCTCTGGTAATGTCCCAGTACCACAAGGGGAGGAAAACTTTGAGATATGGAAAGAACATACTCTCCAATGCCTGAAGGAATGGTCTTGCTCTGAAGAAGGCAAGCGGCAGCGTATCAGTGAAAGTTTGCGGTCTCCTGCTGCAGAATTGATCCGCTTGTACAGAGACTCTCATGAAGGAGTGAGTGCATTGGACTATATACAAGTACTGTCTGATCACTTTGAGCCATACTATGACCTTGCCCAGATGGTTGCTGACTACCGAATGGTTCGTCAAAAAGAAGGGGAAAATGTCTCTACTTTTATTAACCGTTTACAGCTACTTCTTTCACGTCTGGTGTACCACGCAGCTATATCTACTTCAGAGGTAGACGCTATGAGAACCAGTCAGTTGGTGAGAGGGTTACAACCTCATCATCCTCTTGCTCAAGTACTCAAGGTCTTACTATCTGATAGAGTCCTTCCATTTCCTGACTTAATGAAGTTAGTGAAGAAACAAGAAGCTGACATTAGTTTTAGTACCCCTAAGAAAGCGAAAAGCATCTCTAAAGAAGATGTTGTTCCTAATTCAAACAAGGACAAACCAGCGGAGCGGTCAGAACTTAGACAGTCCGCCACTCCACCCACTGCCACTCAACGGAGGAAGGATGCTAGAACCTGTTATAAATGTGGTCAGACGGGCCATAGTGCCAGACAGTGTACGGAGGACAGTGAGGGATTGGGACACAGTGCTGTCTTCTCTATTCAGAATCAAAGACACCGAAGGAAGGCCGGCCGAGTAAAGACCAGAGGCGCTATCGCGGGCTCCAGGTCCGTTGTCAAAGTCACTGTCAATGGTCATGCCGCTCCTGCCTTGTTTGATACAGGATCTCAAGTGACCCTGATTTATCGCTCGTTCTACCAAAAGTATCTGAGGGATATACCTCTTCAGTCTACAGGACAAATGAAATTGTGGGGGCTTAATTCAGGATCATATCCTGTAGATGGCAGCCTACAAGTAGTTATAGCTGTCCCTGAATTAGAAGATCAGAGTGTCGCTCCCATGAAGATTATGGCTCTTGTCTGTCCTGATACAGGGGATTCTTGTGCAGCTCCTGTGATACTTGGCACTAATTGTCCCGCAGTGCATTATGCTTTTCAGAAGTTTCTTGGAAGAGATTGGAACCCTGCAGCTCAGCCGGTGAATATATCTTCTGATCTTAGAGAACTCTGTGATGCCCTGTCTACTGGCTATCGACATGGAATGGTATATCATATCGGTGAGAGAACCGTGGAAGTTCCTGCCGGCGGGGAGAGAATTCTGAGAGTAGCCTCCAGCATTGCTCCCGATTTGCTTGAAGGGGGGAGTTATGTCCTTATGGAAACCCCTGAAGAAATGATTAACCAGAATGGCTGGATGGTGATCCCAGAGAGAAAGGACTGGAGAAATAAAGTGGAGTTATCTACCTGTGTGACAGTGAGGAACTGTTCACCGCATCCGATTGTAATTGGACCATACCAGAATGTGGCCCACTGCTACCCTGTGCTTGGAGTAAATCCATACGCTGAAGTGTGCAGGATTCAAATCCGAGATGCAATCCCTAATCTCAATCTTGACTTGAGTGATCCACATTTACCAGAGGCCTGGAATCAGCGACTGACACAGAAGTTGTCTGAATTATCGGAAGTGTTCTCCATGGATGATATGGATGTAGGTTGTGCTAAAAGTGCTCAACACACTTTCCGATTGACCGATTCTACTCCCTTCCGGGAGCGACCACGGAGAGTTGCTCCAAAGGATGTTGATGAGTTAAGACAGACTCTACAGCAAATGAAAGGTCAGGGGATCATTGTGGACAGTAAGAGCCCCTATGCCTCACCTATTGTGGTGGTAAGAAAAAAATCTGGAGCAATTCGCCTATGTGTGGATTACAGAACTCTGAACCGGAGAACCTTACCTGATCAGTATACACTGCCGAGAATTGAAGAAGCTCTGGAAGCTCTGAATGGAAACTGTTGGTTCACAGTGCTGGACCTAAGATCGGGATACTATCAAGTCCCAATGGCACCTGAGGATCAGGAAAAGACAGCCTTCATATGCCCCTTGGGTTTCTTTCAGTTCACTCGTATGCCGCAAGGTACAAAAGGTGCGCCAGCAACGTTCCAAAGGTTGATGGAAAGAGTGTTAGGTGATTTAGTGCCCCGGGAATGCCTTGTATATCTTGATGACATTATTGTGTTTGGAAAGACGCTGGAAGAACATGAAGAACGACTCATGAGAGTACTCCATCGCTTAAAAGAAGAGGGGCTGAAGTTGTCGGCTGACAAATGCAAATTTTGTAGATCTTCGGTCACTTATGTAGGTCATATTGTTTCTGCTGAAGGAGTTGCTACCGATCCTGGTAAGATTGAAGCTGTGGTGAATTGGCCCCGACCGCAAAATATTACGGAGTTGCAATCTTTCTTGGGGTTTTGTGGATTCTATCGACGATTTGTGGAAGGATATTCAAAAATTGCTCGAGCCCTCCTCGACCTGTTGAAGAGTGATGCAGGAGATCCGGGAAAGAAGAAAGGGTCTTCCAAAAGCCTTTTTGGCGATAGGTGGACTGCGGATTGTGAAGAAGCATTTAAGTTGTTGAAGAAGAAATTGACAGAAGCTCCCGTTCTGGCTTATGCTGATGCACATAAGCCATATGTGCTACATGTAGATGCCAGCTTTGAAGGATTAGGTGGCGTGCTGCACCAAGAATACCCGGCCGGGTTACGGCCCATAGCTTTCATAAGTCGAAGTCTTTCTCCCAGCGAGAAAAAATTATCCAGTACATAAATTGGAGTTTTTGGCGCTCAAGTGGGCCATTGTTGATAAATTACATGACTATTTATACGGAGTCACGTTTGAAGTAAGAACAGACAACAATCCACTGACATACGTTTTGTCAACCGCTAAACTCGATGCTACAGGACATCGCTGGTTGGCAGCTTTATCCAACTACCAATTCACACTCAAGTATAAATCGGGGCCTAAGAACATTGGGGCAGATGCTCTATCAAGACGGCCTGGATTACCTAGTCCGGAAGTAGTGGATGAATGGGAAGAAGTGCCAAGTCCTGGAGTAGGAGCTTTGTGTGCCATGGCTGCTGTAGTTGAAGACCGAGTAGCCTTTTCTGAAACTCGGCTTATTGACTCTATTGGGGGAGGTCCCGAAGCTGTACCAGACATGTTTGCCTACCCTGCCGCTTTAGGATCCTTTGAGAGTTGTTCTATATCTTCAAAGCGAATGATCTGGAGTCAAAAGACTGATCCTTTAATTGGACCTCTTTATCAAGCAGTGAGTTCTCAAGACAGAGAAATGTTAAAGACATCCCTACCCTCTGAATGCAGTCAACTTCTACGAGATTGGGAGAAGTTTGAAATAGACAATGGCCTACTTTATCGTGTGGTGCTGTATCATGATCACCCTGGAAGGCGCCAACTAGTTATTCCAAGCTGCTTTCAGAAGATGATTTTCCGAAGTCTGCATGATTATCATGGTCATTTGGGACCTGAGAAGACTTATGGCCTAATACAAGACCGATTCTACTGGCCCAAAATGAGAGATACCGTGACTCGTCTGTGTAGGTGCTGTCGCAGATGTTTGCAGAGGAAGACTGTCCCGGTTCGAGCGGCCTTCATGGGACACTTGAAGAGTTCGGGCCCCATGGATCTTGTCTGCATAGACTTCCTTTGTATTGACAACGACTCCAGAGGATTTGGAAATGTATTGGTGGTGACTGATCACTTCACACGATATGCTCAAGCCTTTCCGACTAAGGATCAAAAAGCAGTCACTGTTGCAAGAGTGCTTTGGGAAAAGTATTTTATCCATTATGGCTTACCACACCGGTTGCCTTCTGATCAAGGCCGGGATTTTGAGAGTAACCTGATCAAAGAGTTACTTCAGTTGTTGAACATCCGCAAAAGTCGGACGACGCCTTACCATCCAGAGGGAGATGCCCTTCCTGAAAGATTTAACAGGACTTTACTTGATATGTTTGGTACCTTACGAATTGAGGATAAGCGATCCTGGAGTAGAAAAGTGGAGGCTATGGTGCATGCCTATAATAGTACAAGGCACGAGAGCACAGGATATTCACCATACTTTCTGATGTTTGGAAGAGAGCCTAGGCTACCTATTGACATCTTGTTGGGAGTCTCTACCGATGGTATCAGTCATCGAGATCATTACCGATACGTGGCACGTTTGAAAGAAACGCTTAAGAGTGCTTATCAGCTGGCTGAGGAAAATGCGGCCAAAGTGAATGAAGGAAATAAAAGGAGATTTGATCTTCGAGTAAGATACCGAGAATTGAACCCTGGGGACCATGTTCTGCTACGGAATTTGGGAGCATCTGCAAAACATAAGCTGGCTGATCGATGGCGGAGTGAACTCTTTACAGTGGTAGATCGGTTGCCTGGAATACCAGTCTACAAGATAAAAGGACGGGACGGGAGGATCAGGACTTGGCATAGAAATCATTTGTTGCCTGTACCTCAGATTGATGGTATGGATATCTCCAATGATGGCTCGGTCTGCGATTCTCCACAGTCCTTAGCCGATATTCCACCTGACCTTCCTGAAACTCCTGAGAGTGATTGGACTGTGGCTCCTGAAGTTCCTAGATCACCAGTATCTTCTCCTTCAGGGAGACCTATGAACCCTCAAACTCCAGAATTCGTACCTAGATCTGTGTCTACAGATGAGCAGGGATCTAGCTCTCCTACGCCACCAGCACCATCCCCTCCCATGGCAGACAACCCTAGTTTAGGGCCTGGACATGCTAGTTTACCTCAGAGAGAGGTACGGAGAGGAGAGAGAATTAGACACCCTCCACCTATGCTGACATATGATAGTTTGGGGGACCCCAGATTTACTACTCAGCCTCATTTATACCATGCTTGGGTGGGTGCAGTGTCCACTTTGGTCAATATGTTACCAATTTTCGCTCCTGCTGGCATGTATACCTATTAACCTGTTGTGACTCTGTAAATGCAAAAGCAACCATATTGATATTGTCATTGGTAATGTTGACTGTATACTATGACTTTGTATGTCTTTGACGTGACGTAAAGATTTCACCAGAGGGAGAGTGTAGGGAACTGCCATTTCTACTAGTATATAATGTATCTGGCTTCTTTGCCCCTGCAGTTTGGCTTCAGAGACCCCAGGCATTTAGTGCAAGTTTTGTTTTGTAAATACAGTGAGTCAGACACATGTGAGGCAGAGCTGCTGGGGGGGAGAGATGTGAGCAGAGCTGCTGAGACAGACACGTTATGTCTGGGGGAGTCTAAGAGCCACGTGTTCCTCTTTACTTCACAGTATATAGTTAGGTATGTGTTACCCCCTATATACTCACAGGACCTAGCTAGTAACCGTAGTTAGGGATCCATATATATATATATAGTTCAGGGCAGTGATAGGTTAGGCTTCCGAAGGCCAACTAGCTAGTTAGAGGCCCGGTGGCACTAGTAGTTTAGCTGGCAGGTTAAGGACTCAGTGTTAGGGTAGTCAGGCCTGCATCTACTGCCGTCACCGTCGCCCTGTTTGCTGCCTGTGAAGAATCTCACCATCATCATCATCTCCTGATCGGCTGTCTGTCATCTCCTGGAGACATCCGAGGATCCACAGTCATCCACAGGGGCCCCTGCATCTCTTCTGTTGCCTGGAGGTATTGTGCACTGGACTCTTGCTATATATCTATATATATACCCGGGTATATAACCTAAGACGGTTGAGGACTTGCTGGTTGTTGTAGTATTGCTGTGTTCTGAGTATATTGTATGTATGTATTATTACCCTGTTGATTCTTATAAAGCTACTGTTATAACCTTATGTGGTATCTGTATGTATTCTTCAGACTGTGAGATTAGTACAGTGATCCTTGTTAAGGCTACTAACTGTACTTCATGGGTAAGTCCCAGGAAGAGATCCTCCCTGTAATACAGAGGCTCTATCCTGGGTGGAGGCACTGATATATTTCATATATGTTCCCACTCTTCCCTTCAGCGAAGGCTTCAGGTCCCATTATACACACAGGTCAGCGCCAGAGTCTGTTGCGGGAGGGATAATACTCATACCCCCCCCCCAAATAGGGCTACACATGTCTATGTGACAAGGCTGTAATTACATCACACGGTCACTATAAACAGACAGTGTGTGATATAAACAGGCGCCATAGCCCCCCATACAACTGATCAGAGGGGGGTCCATTGATCTCTTATTGAAATCTGTCCTAAGGATAGAACATCAATAAAAATGAACTGGAAAGACCCTTTAATAAAGCCCAAGTGCCACCTTAAAGGTGTCCAGGATAACCATTTTTTTAAATATGAGGCTGGGGAAGGTGCTCCGGTGTCTTCCAGCGCATTCCAGTCCTGCTGCTCCGCTGTTTTCTTCCCCACAGCACTGTGATGTCCCGTGTCAGCAACCTCAGCGGTCATGTGCAGTGGGGACTTCTGCCAGAAGAAAACACCAGAGCAGCAGAACCAGACTGCGGTAGGAGACATTGGAACACAAGGGACAGGTGAGTAGGTGTTTTTTTTTTTTTAAATACAGTATTACACGGTATTATGGCCCACAGCGGCCCCTGCACACAGTATTACATGGTATTATGCCCTGCAGCGGCCCCTGCACACGGTATTATGCCCTGCAGCGGCCCCTGCACACGGTATTATGCCCCACAGCGGCCCCTGCAAACGGTATTATGCTCTATAGTGACCCCTGCACACGGTATTATGCCTCATAGTGGTCCCTACACACGGTATTATGCCCCGCAGCGGCCCCTGCTCATGGTATTATGTTCTATAGTGGCCCCTGCACACGGTATTATGCCCCACAGCGGCCCCTGCACACGGTATTATGCGCCATATTGGCCCCTGCACACGGTATTATGTCTCATAGTGGCCCCTGCAATCGGTATTATGCTCCATAGTGGCACCTGCAGACGGTATTATGCCTCATAGTGACCCCTGCACACAGTACACACAGTATTATGTCCTGCAGCGGCCCCTGCACACGGTTTTATTCCCCGCAGCGGCCCCTGCACACGGTATTATGCTATATAGTGGCCCCTGCACATGGTATTATTCCCCTCAGCGGCCCCTGCACACGATATTAGGATCCATATTGGCCCCTGCACACAGTATTATGCTCCATAGTGGCCCCTGCACACGGTATTATGCTCCATAGTAGCCCCTGCACACAGTATTATGCTCCATAGTGGCCCCTGCACACAGTATTATGCTCCATAGTGGCACCTGCACTCAGTATTATGCTCCATAGAGGCCCCTGCACTCAGTATTATATTCCATAGTGGCCCCTGCACACAGTCAGTATTCTGCTCCATAGTGACCCACCCATGAACTATTATTATACTCTGGGGTGTTTTCAGACCCCAGAGTATAATGATTGGAGACCCAGACGGTGACAAACATAAAATCAGTGTTACTTACCTGGGCTCTGGTAAAGTCCCTGCTTTCGGCCCTCTTCAATGCCGCACAGACTGACGTCGCCACATAATGACGTCGGCCTGGCTCACGTGACGCCTGGGACGTCACCAAAGAAGGCCGAAGCCTGCTCGGAGTAACATTGGATCGTAGGAGAGGTGAGTAACATTGGTTTTTGTTTTTATCACCTCCCTTGGGTCTCCGATTATTATATTCTGGGGTCTAAAAAGACCCCAGAGTATAATAATAGTAGTATTTGGCCTCACTTATCGATGCCCGCTGCCGCTCATAGCCGCTTCTGATTCCTCCTTCTGCGTCACATAACAGAAGGGGAAGCAGGGGCAGCCACAGCAGGTGCGGGGATCGATAAGTAAATAGGCCATTACCTGCTGGGGATACTCCAATCCCTTGATGGAGCCACCGCCTCCTCTTCTTCACCCACCTCCGCGTCTCAGTGTAGGAGGCGCAATGACGTAATTGTATCGCTGCCTGTGCTGAGATGCGGAGATCTCGTAAACCAGCCCAGGACAGGTATCGCGCAGCTTTTTTTTTTTTTTTTTTTTTTTAGCGGCCTGTCCTGGGCTGATTTACGGTAAATAGAATATAAAAAAATGCCGCCCCCCCAGACAGTGACGGACAGGCCGCCTCACTTCGCCTCATTAGCGGTGCGCCCCTGCTTACACCTACAGTCTAAGGATGAACAAATAGCCTTTTCCATCAATTCATTAGGCAGAACAAGAAACCACGGATAGTTCACACACAGAGACTACTTCTTCCCCTTGTAAAACTTCCACATAAAGAATATACCAACCCCAACTTGCTCCAATTGCGGTGAGAACTGGCTGATATGTACCACTGCCTTTGACAGAGGCATAACTTAAAGCTCTTAGGCCTCAATGTAAAATAGGTAATGGGCCCCCACTTACCTTTTGCTATCTATAAAACCAGTGTGTTATTATTTTGTAGAAAGGCCTCCTGAAGCTCCAGAGTCTAGTATCATTTACTGTCTCTGCACCCCATATAGCTACATCTCTGGCCTTTGATCATGCCCAATAACCAAATCACTTTGGAATAGGGTTCTAGTATTTATCCATACACACACTCAAAAGTGGATCCTCTTAACCCCCCAGCTGGGCCCTTTTTTCTCGTTTACCCAAAACTACTACCCCATGTATTCCAACTAGGTAGGATTCTCGTAGTCTGTGTGTCTTCAATCCCTTATCTAACGCTTACTTTTCTTCTCTCCTTTACCCCATTCCCTGACCATCAAACCTGTGACCCTCCAGTTAGACATTTAACATACCTCTCCCAGCTGCTGACAACATGATGAACCTACTTTACTTGCAGAATAGTAATAACACTTTTTCTGTGTTCTCATGGATGGCCTTCATTTGAACTTTTCTTAGGTGTCTTGCTACTTGGCCACATTATTCTTCCTGCTTTTCTATAATGTTCTTTTTAGTATGCCTATGATGACTGGAAGTGGAAACATTTCTGTATGTAGAGAAGTTAAGTCTACTAAATTATTTTTTTTCCTTTATTTCTTATTATATGTCTCTAAATGACAGGTCCTTAACCAGACAAATAGGCTGGAGATCCAATTACTGGAAAATTCCATATTCACCAACAAGCTAGAGAAAGCAATGATATTGCAGAGTCAAGAAATCAGTAACTTGCATGAAAAGAACAGGTGCAAACTTTCATCTATATTTTGATATTGATTATGCACATGTGAAATATTTTTTTAATTTATATTATTTTAACACAAGTAAGTATTAACCTGTTTGTGACTAACGTATAGACCAGGGGAAGGCAACCTTTTTTGTTTGGCGTGCCGATTTTGATTAAAAAAATCAAAGTTGAGGTACTCGGAGTGTTGGTCAATAATTATAAGTCTGACGACCCCTGCACGAGGCATTATGTCCCATAGCGGCCCCTACACACGGTATTATGTCCGATAGCGGTCCCTGCACACAGTATTATGTCCCATAACAGCCCCTGCACATGATATCCTGTTCCTTAGCGGCTCCTGCACACGGTATTATGTCCCATAGTGGCCCCTGCACATGGTACAATGTCCCATAGTGGCCCCTGCACACGGTATTATGTCCCATAGTGGCCCCTGCACACAGTATAATATTCTAACTTTTATAATATTCCAATTTTCACCACTCACTAGCTATTATTATACCAGTGGTCTCTTCAGACCTCAGAGTATAATAAGCGGAAGGCCAAGAGAGATGACAAACATAAAAAATTATGTTAACTCACCTTTCCTGGATCCGCAGTCACTTTATGCTCTGCGGGCGCCTCTGCCTGTACTGTAGTCAGCGACCGCTGAATGAGTCTCAGGGGTCACGTCGCGTCATTATGTGTAATGATGTCGGACGTGACCCCTGAGGACCTGTCAGTGGTCTCTTACTGCAGGCAGAAGCGCCCGAAGAGCACAAAGTGACTGCGGATCCAGGAAAGGTGAGTTAACATTATTTTTTATGGTTCATCACCTCCCCGGGGACTCCGCTTATTATACTCTCGGGTCTGAAGAGACCCCAGAGTATAATAATAGCAGTTTTGTTTCGGCTGTGTTTGGTCCGATCGAAACTGCTGGGTGAAGACTTGGACTGCCGTGCCAGGTAAGTAAGCCTCGCGTGCCACTCTTGGCAAGTGTGCGGGGGTTGCCGACTCCTGGTATAGACTTTCTACATTCGCTACTAATGAGCATTATTCAGCCACAACTGACTTTCTACATTGCCGCAGAATAGAGCGGCACTGTCAGAAGTGGATCCCTTGAACGTTTCAACCTTTTGCCATATTTCAGGCTTCAAACATAAAAATATAAAATTTAAATTTTTTGGTAAAGATTCAACATCAAGTGGGACACAATCGTGAAGTGGAACGATATTTATTGGATATTTTAAACTTTTGTAAAAAATAAAAAACTGAAAAGTGGGGCATGCCAAATTATTCGGCCCCCTTAAGTTAATACTTTGTAGCGCCACCTTTTGCTGCGATTACAACTGCAAGTCGTTTGGGGTATGTCTCTATCAGTTTTGCACATCGAGAGACTGAAATTCTTGCCCATTCTTCTTTGGAAAACAGCTCGAGCTCAGTGAGGTTGGATGGAGAGCGTTTGTGAACAGCAGTTTTCAGCTCTTTCCACAGATTCTCGATTGAATTCAGGTCTGGACTTTGACTTGGCCATTCTAACACCTGGATATGTTTATTTGTGAACCATTCCATTGTAGATTTTGCTTTATGTTTGGGATCATTGTCTTGTTGGAAGATAAATCTCCATCCCAGTCTCAGGTCTTTTGCAGACTCCAACAGGTTTTCTTCCAGAATGGTCCTGTATTTGGCTCCATCCATCTTCCCATCAATTTTAACCATCTTCCCTGTCCCTGCTGAAGAAAAGCAGGCCCAAACTACGATGCTGCCACCACCATGTTTGACAGTGGGGATGGTGTGTTCAGGGTGATGAGCTGTGCTGCTTTTACGCCAAACATATCGTTTTGCATTGTGGCCAAAAAGTTCGATTTTGGTTTCATCTGACCAGAGCACCTTCTTCCACATGTTTGGTGTGTCTCCCAGGTGGCTTGTGGCAAACTTTAAACGAGACTTTTTATGGATATCTTTGAGAAATGGCTTTCTTCTTGCCACTCTTCCATAAAGGCCAGATTTGTGCAGTGTACGACTGATTGTTGTCCTATGGACAGATTCTCCCACCTCAGCTGTAGATCTCTGCAGTTCATCCAGAGTGATCATGGGCCTCTTGGCTGCATCTCTGATCAGTCTTCTCCTTCTTTGAGATGAAAGTTTAAAGGGACGGCCGGGTCTTGGTAGATTTGCAGTGGTCTGATACTCCTTCCATTTCAATATGATCGCTTGCACAGTGCTCCTTGGGATGTTTAAAGTTTGGGAAATCTTTTTGTATCCAAATCCGGCTTTAAACTTCTCCACAACAGTATCACGGACCTGCCTGGTGTGTTCCTTGGTCTTCATGATGCTCTCTGCGCTTTAAACAGAACCCTGAGACTATCACAGAGCAGGTGCATTTATACGGAGACTTGATTACACACAGGTGGATTATATTTATCATCATCAGTCATTTAGGACAACATTGGATCATTCAGAGATCCTCACTGAACTTCTGGAGTGAGTTTGCTGCACTGAAAGTAAAGGGGCCGAATAATATTGCACGCCCCACTTTTCAGTTTTTCATTTTTTACAAAAGTTTAAAATAACCAATAAATTTCGTTCCACTTCACAATTGTGTCCTACTTGTTGTTGATTCTTCACCAAAAAATTAAAATTTTATATCATTATGTTTGAAGCCTGAAATGTGGCAAAAGGTTGAAAAGTTCAAGGGTGCCGAATACTTTCGCAAGGCACTGTATAACTTTCCAGAGGCCATATCTTTTGAATGGGTGCATGTTCATGGGGCACAGCGAGAATCAAATGTGGTGTGGCATTGGCATCGTGTTCTTGCTGGCTTATCCTCTTTCATGGCTAAAACAGTTAAGTCAGTAAGGAGTTAAACCAAAGTATAAGTCACATATTATGTTATTACTTTCATAAAATTTAATCCTATATACCATTTAATTGCTGTTAGGCATTTGTACTGTGTATTCACATTAATTAAAGGGAGTTTTTCACTCTGTGCCTAACGCTCAACTGCATGTATGTGTCCTCCCACCGTATCTCTACCTGTCCACACTTAGTGAAACACAGTCCCTATCATTAGGGAACCTGGCACGTAAGGACAACTGTGCCTCTATCAAGGCCCTCACGCGGAACTTTACTTTTTCCCTTTCTGCTTATTCCGACCCCCCTACCCCTACCCTTTTTTCTCTTCTCTCTCTTCTCTTCCTTCTTCTCTTCCCTACTGCTGACTGTCACCATATTTGGTTTTTTTTGCCCTTTTGGGGGCCTCTGGTCTGCATTGTTTGTGTTGTTGTTTTCATTGTATATATTGGTTTATATTACTTTTTATTTGTGAAAATCAATAAAACTTTTGAATTGAAAAAAGGAAGTCTGTCAACAGCAAACTCTATATGAAACTAATGACAATACCTTGCAGGGCTGCTTCTACACTTTCCAAAGATGCCTTTCTTATTCTGCATTGCAGCTCCCTTTTCACTACCATCTTTTTTTCATATTAAAGTTATCTGAAAAAGGTACTGCCATTAGTTTGATGTTGATTTTCCTGCTAGCAAATTCCCTTTAATGGACTATTGACTTTTAAATATCACTGACCCTTATTAAGGAAATTGTCTTTTTTCTCATACTTTATTCATAAAATAGTACTTCACAGTAGTACTTCATAGTACTTTACAGCAATTGCAGATGACAAAGAAATAAGACACTTCCCATAAAACTCTTAACTTTTTTAGCTGACCATATACTTAGATTTCTATGATACATGAATATTATAGATTATTTTCAGTATCAAATTGGTCATTGTGAAAACAACATACAAAAAAAGATTGTGTAACAATAAATAATTTTCCCTTAGTAAATTTTTTGTATATGGAATGTACAACATCTAAGGCCTCGTAGTGGGCCACAGCAAAAAAGTGCTGTGGGAAAAACTGGGGTGGCAACGCATTGCGGTTTTTCCAGCAGTGCTTTTCACAGAAAGGAAACCTCTGCGGACTTTCTGCTTTAATTATATCTATAGGGAAACCGCCGGTGTTTCCATAAGTATAATTGACATGCTCAGATTTCCAAAACCACGTCATTTTTTGAAATCGCAGCGTTTTCCCTGCTCGTATTTTCCCACAATGTATGAATTTACTAGGGTTTTTTCTACTGCGTTTCCGTCACATGGGGCCCTGGCCTTAAAGTATGAATGATGTAGAGTTGCATAGCTGTAAAGTTAAAAAATGTCATGAAATTTTCCTTGTCATATCTAACAACATACATGTTGAATCTTGAGATCTTCCTATGGATGCTTAAAACATAATTCACCATAATGAATTGCTTCCTAGACATTAAATGGGCATATTTTGCCCTCACATCACTTTTGTATAGCAGTGACCATTCATGCCTTCCATAGTTTTAGGTCCGCTGTATTCAACTATTCCACAAAATTGTCTAGTGCAATATAAATTAGATTTATAGAAATTTTGTTTTTCCTTTTAACTTATTTCAGTGTGATTATCCATAAAAGAAGACGTTAACAAATTCAGATCTGCTGCATCTTCATGTCAGCATTATAATAGGACAGGCCCTCTGTTTAATGTATGCCTTCTTAAATCATTCTTTGCATTTCCAGTTTTCTAGAGAATAAAGTTTTGGAAATGGAAGAACAACACAAAGAAGAAATAAAAGTATTGAGAGCTGAGAAATTTCATGTAGATGAGTTACTTTCCAAGCAGAGTCAAATCATTGAAGAACTGGGAGAACAACTCAGTGAAGCAATGCACAATAACACAATGCTACAAAGACAGCAGGCATTGATCATGGAGACTGTGGACCAACTTACCAACCTGGTTACACAATTTAACCGTTAGTAGTCAAATGTTTCTGTGTTTTAAAGAGGACCTTTCACCACCTTCACCAAGTCAAGTTCTTAGCATCTGTTAATAGGCACTGCTCCACTGATTCCAGCATAGTTGGAATTTTCTCTCTAGCCTCCACCGTTCCCTAGCAATCAATGCTTCTAGTTTTTAAGTATGATATACAACTTAAAGAGGACCTTTCATGTCCTGTGGGAAAAACCCATCGATAGTACCTCACTGCTCAGCCTCATCACTGGGCGGTAAGGAGCGCCACCTCTGACAGTACAGGACTATGTTAGAGTAAAGTCATGGGGAGCATTTCTTACAGTGATGACATTGAGCTATGAGGAATGCCCTTCTGACAGTGGGGAGATATCGGTGCTGAAACTAACGACATCAATATCTCCTCCACTAGGGCACATACCGGGAAAGCTAACAGTGCGCTGAATTCAGCACACTGTCAGCTTTCTAGCAGTATATAAACTGCACTTTCAAGAGAACATGAAAGGTCCACATGGCGTAAATTCCGCAGTTTGCCCGTGGCGGAAATGATGTGGAAAAAAATGCACCATTTTACAGTCACTGTATAGTGGATGGGATTCTAGTGAGTCCCATCCCAACAGTGACTATAAAATATGCACAGTGGACACGCTGTGATTTCCAAAACCGTTGTGATTTTGGAAATCACAGCATGTCAACTATGCCTACGGAAATGCCGGGGTTTCCCTATAGGTATAATTGAAGCAGAAAGTCATCAGAGGAAACCTCTGTGAACTTTCTGCGAAAAGCGCTGTGGGAAAAACTCCGATGCATTGCCGCTGCTGTTTTTCCCACTTCACTTTTTTGCTGCGGGATGCTATGAGAGGCCTTAGCCTAAAGGGGTTATCTAGGCTAAAATTTTATTTATTAATTAGGCCGGGGGAGGTAAAAAAAATAAAAGAAAACCATACTCACCTGTCCCTGGTGCTCTGGTGCCTCTCCGCGCAGTCCAGTCCTAAAGCTCCATTGTTGTCTGTTCAAGTGACCACTGAGGCCAATTAGCAGCCTCAGGGGAAGGGACCCGGGTCGTCACAGCCAGCGAGAAAATTCAACAGCAAGGCAGCCGAGCTGCAGGACCGGACTGCTCTTGGAGGACAGGGATAGGCGAGTATATATATAAATATATATATATCTTTTTTTTTTTTTTTAAACCTCCACCTGGCCTAATTAAAAAATATTAGTTAGCCTGGACAACCTCTTTAAGCTCTGTAATGTTAGAAGGGCAGTGTCAGATAGGGGTGTGTGATTCAGAGCTCCAATCAGAGGCAGCCAGTGTCAGAGCTCAGAATCACAACCCTTGATTGCTCCTGTCTGACACTGCTTCCTGACACTACAGAGCATACAGTCATGGCCAAAAGTTTTGAGAATGACACAAATATTATATTTTCACATGATCTGCTGCCCTCTGGTTTTTATGTGTGTTTGTCAGATGTTTTTATCACATACAGAAATATAATTGCATTCATATTATGAGTAACAGAAGCTTATATTGACAGTTAGAATGAGTTAATGTAGCAAGTCAATATTTGCAGTGTTGACCCTTCTTCTTCAGGACCTCTGCAATTCTCCCTGGCATGCTCTCAATCAACTTCTGGACCAAATCCTGACTGATAGCAGTCCATTCTTGCAGAATCAATGCTTTAATTTTGTCTGAATTTGTTGGTTTTTGTTTGTCCACCCGTCTCTTGATGATTGACCACAAGTTCTCAATGGGATTAAGATCTGGGGAGTTTCCAGGCCATGGACCCAAAATCTCTATGTTTTGTTCCCTGAGCCATTTAGTTATCACCTTTGCTTTATGGCAAGGTGCTCCATCATGCTGGAAAAGGCATTGTTGAGCGCCATACTGCTCTTGGACGGTTGGGAGAAGTTGCTCTTGGAGGACATTCTGGTACCATTCTTTATTCATGGCTGTGTTTTTAGGCAAGACTGTGAGAGAGCCGATTCCCTTGGCTGAGAAGCAACCCCACACATGAATGGTTTCAGGATGCTTTACAGTTGGCATGAGACAAGACTGGTGGTAGCGCTCACCTCTTCTTCTCCGAATAAGCTGTTTTCCAGATGTTCCAAACAATCGAAAAGGGGATTCATCAGAGAAAATGACTTTACCCCAGTCCTCAGCAGTCCACTCCCTGTACCTTTTGCAGAATATCAGTCTGTCCCTGATGTTTTTTCTGGAGAGAAGTGGCTTCTTTGCTGCCCTCCTTGAGACCAGGCCTTGCTCCAAGAGTCTCCGCCTCACAGTGCGTGCAGATGCACTCACACCTGCCTGCTGCCATTCCTCAGCAAGCTCTGCACTGCTGGTAGCCCGATCCCGCAGCTGAAACACTTTTAAGAGACGGTCCTGCCGCTTGCTGGTCTTTCTTGGGTGCCCTGGAGCCTTTTTGGCACCAATGGAACCTCTCTCCTTGAAGTTCTTGATTATGCGATAGATTGTTGACTGAGGTGCAATCTTTCTAGCTGCAATACTCTTCCCAGTTAGGCCATTTTTGTGCAGTGCAATGATGACTGCACGTGTTTCTTTAGAGATAACCATGGTTAACAGAAGAGAAACAATGATGGCAAGCACCAGCCTCCTTTTAAAGTGTCCAGTGGTGTCATTCTTACTTAATCATGACAGATTGATCTCCAGCCCTGTCCTCATCAACACCCACACCTGTGTTAATGGAGCAATCACTGAAACGATGTTAGGTGGTCCTTTTAAGGCAGGGCTGCAATGATGTTGAAATGTGTTTTGGGGGATAAAGTTCATTTTCTAGGCAAATATTGACTTTGCAAGTAATTGCTGTTAAGCTGATCACTCTTTATAACATTCTGGAGTATATGCAAATTGCCATTAGAAAAACTGAAGCAGTATACTTTGTAAAAATTAATATTTGTATCATTCTCAAAACTTTTGGCCATGACTGTACACAGAATATCTGGTACCAAAAGCTAACAGCATTGATTGCTCAGGAATGGTGGGGATTACAGAAAAAAAATTCCAGCTGTTCCAGGATCTGTGGAGCTGCCCCTATTAAATGGTAAAAAGAACTAGACTTATTGTAGGTGGTGAAAGGTCCTCTCTAACAATATCACCTTTTGTTTGTTACCTAAAGATAATTGCAAGATGCAGGCTCTTTGTTGTTAGCTCAGCAGATTACACAAGCTTATGTGCCGTATGTAGAGTAATGTCAGATTTTTTTTTTTCTTTTTCAAACTAATTATTATTACAAGTCAATTACAATGCCAACACAGGAGGCCATGCAGGGCCAAGTTTAAATAAACACATGTATACAGAGGCAATGGTTCAATAAAAAGGAAAGTATAAAAGCAGGGGTATAGCTATAAGGGGGGCAGAGGGAATGGTCACTATTAAGCCTTGAACTCTGTTTGGGCCCAAAGGTCCCTCTTTCACATAAAATATAACACTATTCTACATGGCACAAGGTAGGTATGGACCCCATTACAAATTTTACATGGGGGCCCAGAAATTTCAAGTTACTCCTATTTATCAAGGATAACACAATAACTTGAGATGTCTCATCAGGAAGGTGATGTCTCCTGCTTTTTAATTTGATAAACATTATCAATAGTGTGTGACACAGTAGTACAGAGTCTCTAAGGTGAGAAGTGATGTGGGGCAGTGGAGCAATTGAGGGTTAAAAGAGGGAAGAAAAACGGAGGAGGAGAAGGGATAAGGTAAATGAGCAGAGGAAAGGTTAGGATGTGGACAAGGGAATGAAAGGAACAAGGGAGAGTTCAGTGGGGTACACCTCGGTACCCCTGGGGAGAAGTAGGGTAATTGCATCTCAAGCAATTGTGCTTCAATGTCTGAGAGGAGAGGTGTGTATTTTACAGATAAATGGTGGTTTGGGACTGAAGGGATATGTATTCTTTACACTTGATGAATTAGAGCTGGAGGAAGAATTTATTTGCAAATTATGGTGGAAAATAAGTATTTGGTCACCTATAAACAAGCAAGATTTCTGGCTCTCACAGACCTGTAACTTCTTCTTTAAGAGGCTCCTCTGTCCTCCACTCATTACCTGTAGTAATGGCACCTGTTTGACATTGTTATCAGTATAAAAGACACCTGTCCACAACCTCAAACAGTCACACTCCAAACTCCACTATGGTGAAGAACAAAGAGCTGTGGAAGGACACCAGAAACAAAATTGTAGACCTGCACCAGGCTGGGAAGACTGAATCTGCAATAGGCAAGCAGTTTGGTGTGAAGAAATCAACTGTGGGAGCAATAATTAGAAAATGGAAGACATACAAGACCACTGATCATCTCCCTCGATCAGGGGCTCCACGCAAGATCTCACCCAGTGGGGTGAAAATGATCACAAGAACGGTGAGCAAAATTACCAGAACCACACGGGGGGGGACCTAGTGAATGACCTGCAGAAAGCTGGGACTAACGTAACAAAGGCTACCGTCAGTTACACTCTACGCCACCAGGGAATCAGATCCTGCAGTGCCAGTCGTGTCCCACTGCTTAAGCCAGTACATATCCGGGCCCATCTGAAGTTTGCTAGAGAGCATTTGGATGTTCCAGAAGAGTACTGGGAGAATGTCATATGGTCAGATGAAACCAAAGTAGAGCTGTTTGGTAGAAACACAATTTGTCGTGTCTGGAAGAGAGTGAATGCTGAGTTGCATCCAAAGAACACCACACCTACTGTGACGCATGGGGGTGGCAACATCATGCTTTGGAGCTGTTTCTCTGTAAAGGGGCCAGGACAACTGATCAATGTACATGAAAGAATGAATGGGGCCATGTATCGTGAGATTTTGAGTGCAAACCTCCTTCCATCAGCAAGGACATTGAAGATGAAACGTGGCTGGGTCTTTCAGCATGACAATGATCCCAAGCACACTGCCAGGGCAATGAAGGAGTGGCTTCGTAAGAAGCATTTCAAGGTCCTGGAGTGCCTAGCCAGTCTCCAGCTCTCAACCCCATAGAAAAACTTTGGAGGGAGTTGAAAGTCCGTGTTGCCCAGCGACAGCCCCAAAACATCACTGCTCTAGAGGAGATCTGCATGGAGGAATGGGCCAACATACCAGCAACAGTGTGTGCCAAACTTGTGAAGACTTACAGAGAACGTTTGACCTCTGTCATTGCCAACAAAGGATATATAACAAAGTATTGAGATTAACTTTTGTTATTGACCAAATACTTATTTTCCACCATAATTTGCAAATAAATTCTTTAAAAATCAGACAATGTGATTTTCTAGATATGTTTTCTCATTTTGTCTCTCATACCCTGTTTCCCCGAAAATAAGACACCCCCGAAAGTAAGACATAGGAGAGGTTTCGTAAAATTGCCCAATATAAGGCATCCCCCGAAAGTAAGACGTAGGAGACGTTTCGTTTCGCAGCAGTCCCGAACAGAACATATGGTATATACGGTATGTGAGGCCACGGGCCGAACCCCACAATCACTGCTATCATTATACTCCGGGGTCTTTGAAAAGACCCCGGAGTATAATAATCGGAGGCCCAGAGTTGGTGAGGGAACATAAAAAACTATGTACTTACCTCTCCTACGCGTCTCCAGGCATCAGGCCTGTTTGGTGACGTCGCAGACGTCAGCGGACATCATTTTGCGTCGCGACGCCGGCCCGCATCACGTGACACCGGCCTGGTGCAACATTGAAGAAGGCCGAAGTAGCAGCGACTGGACCGGAGTGAGGAACAGGTAAGCAACGTTGTTTTTTTATGTTTCTATCCTCCCCTGGGTCTCCGATCATTATACTCTGGGGTCTGAAAAGACCCCGGAGTATAATAATTGTTCATGGGTGGTTCACAATGGGACAGATAATACTGTGTGCAGGGGCCACTATGGGGCAAAATACTCAGTGCAGGGGCCACTATGGGGAATAACAGTGTGTGCAGGGGCCACTATGGGATATAATACTGTGTGCAGGGGCCACTATGGGATATAATACTGTGTGCAGGGGCCACTATGGGATATAATACTGTGTGCAGGGGCCACTATGGGATATAATACTGTGTGCAGGGGCCACTATGGGATAGAATACTGTGTGCAGGGGCCACTATGGGATAGAATACTGTGTGCAGGGGCCACTATGGGATAGAATACTATGTGCAGGGGGCCACTATGGGATATAATACTGTGTGCAGGGGCCACTATGGGGAATGATACTGTGTGCAGGGGCCACTATGGGACATGATACTGTGTGCAGGGAAATTAATGGTTTGGATTGTTATGATGATGTCCTAGAAGATGATGACATAACTGTCACTGAATAAATTTTACTTTCTATTCGTACCGTAAATATTGGTAAATGTACAATACTGTTAATTGTTGTACATGGAAATAATGGTACGGTAGTAGTAAGAAATTCTTGATAGGATTCACACTTTGTCTGGTTATGCTGGTTTGTGATGACAACTACTGTACAGTACCGTATATAATAAATGCTCATTTTTTTGTTCAGCAATAAATGTGAATTCTTCTTCATTGAAAAAAAAAATAAGACATCCCCTGAAAATAAGACACAGCACATCTTTGGGAGCAAAAATTAATATAAGACACTGTCTTATTTTCGGGGAAACAGGGTAGTTGAGGTCTACCTATGATGACAATTACAGGCCTCTCTCATCTTTTTAAGTGGGAGAACTTGCACAATTGGTGGCTGACTAAATACTTTTTTTCCCCTCTGTATAGCCTTTTTGATTGCTGTAATAGTCTTGGCAAAATAGCCTTATATGTAATGTTACCAAAACTCAAATATTATATATTGAATTGATAACATTTAAATAAACCCCTAATAACCATAACTAAAATAAATGAGACAACATTTTGCTATTTCTTGTTCCCTCTCTCAGGCTTATTACTGCAAGTAATCTATCTTTTGATTTTCTAGATATTTCAGTCATTTCAAAAGAGGAGCAACTGAGTTTTCGAGACTGTGCAGATGCTTATAAAGCTGGTCTGACATCAAGTGGAATTTACACTTTGCACTTCCCAAACTCTACAGAATCGATTCAGGTTAGTAATAAACTACACTTTTCTATTCGTTTCATCTTGTTTCTTGCAATTAGAGTTTACCAATATTTATGTGGAGCAGTTAAAGTATGTAACACAAATGTTGATACTGCCCATCTCCACTCAAAACAACTGCATCAAATAAGAACCAACTAAAGAAAGCATAAGGCCACAATGTATCTGGTCTTCTCATGACAGTATCAGAATGTGACAATATACTTACAGGATAATAGAATGGATGTTACCAGGTGAAATACCTGTGAGCACAGGATAAAATGCATGGATATCCAGGTTACCAAATAAAAATTTATTGAGATGCACCTGTAGCTGATTCTCAGCAAATATGTTTCAGCTAAGTAAATGATACTGTACTATTACTATGAATGAACTAAATAGTTCCATCATTGGTCCTGATTTCTTTAAATTTGACATTATATGTAAACACATAATCCTGAGACAAATGACAATGAGTAAACACATTTCCCAAACTCATAATTGTTAAATCTTAAATAAAGATTTTCCAAATGGGCACTGGAGTTAACAATGCAGTATCCATTGGATATTGCTGCCTAAAGATACACGGAGGATAGGATATTATCAAGTTCTGAATACTTGCTAGGTGAAAGAATTTGTGTGCCATAGCCATAGAATAGAATATACTACTTTATTGATCCCATTGGTTATTCCATGGCTCAGTGTAAAACACATTAGTTATAAACAATAGAACAGTAGGGCAATAAAAACACATAACATAATAATATATGGTAAAAATATAATAATGAATAGTAAAATAATAGACCACCACCTTCTAGGATGACTCCTAACTATTTACAGATTTGTTAAAAAGCAAGATTGCCAGGAGAATTAATGACCTTCTGAACCTTTCCCTTCCACAGTGTAACTCTATGAACTTTCCCTCTGAATTATGAACTCTGCTGACTGAGGAGGACTTGCTTAAGACGATGCGAGGGATTGTCTATAATGGCTTTGAATTTTTTACAACCCCTTCCCGACATCTGCTATAATAGTATGGCAGATATTGGGTATTTAAATATGGTGGCCTCTCAGAAGCTGTGCGGCCGCCATAACCGCTGGGTCTCTGCTGTTCGCGAGCATTAACCCTCCCTGGCGCCTTGGTCAAAGCTGTCCAAGGCACATTTTGCCGGGGATTGCCGGCACCCGAAGCAAGATCCGGGTTCGGCGTCCCATTGGCATTACAGCCAGGAGCCTATCATACAAATGCCAATATTTTGCAATGCATTACAATGCATTAATTGAAGAAAAAATTCAAGAAAAAAAAAAATAAAAATAGTAAAAAAAAAAAAAATATTAAAAATTCATGTCACTCTCCTTTCCCTAGAACACATATAAAAGTACTTCAATACTGTGAAACACATACACATTAGTTAACCCTGTGTCCGAAAATGCCTGGTCTACAAATCTATAAAAATATTTTTCCCATACGGTGAACGCAGTAGTGAGAAAAAAAAATCAAAGGTGTCGAACCGCCATTTTTTGCTGTTTTGCCTTTGATAAAAATTAGAATAAAAAGTGATCAAAGCGATAGACATTCCCCAAAATAGTATAACTAAAAAGTACACCAGGCCCCACAAAAAAGGCACCCTATGCATCCCCGTACACAAAAATATAAAAAAGTTATGGGTGTCAGAATATGGCGACTTTAAGAAAAAAAAATGTTTTTGCAAAATTTTAGATCTTTGTTAAGGAGTTAAAATGTAAATAAAACTATATAAATTTGGTATCCCCAGAATCGTACAGAAACATAGAATACAAGTGATGTGTCATTTTGGCTGCAGAGTAAACATGGTAAAAACGAAGCCCATAAGAAAGTAACATAAATGCACTTTTTCTCCAATTCCACCCAATTCAGAATTTTTCCAGCTTCCCAGTACATTGTACAGAATAATAAATGGTACCATTATGAAGAACAATTTGTCCTGTAAACATTAAGCCCTAATATGGCTCTGTGAGCAGAAAAATAAAAAAGTCATGGGGTTTGGGAGGTGGGGAGTCAAAAACGAAAATTGAAAAATGTCACCAGCGGGAAGGGGTCAAAGGGGTTATCCAAATTATAAAAAATATGGGCCAAATAACAGGATGCATCAGTACAAAACACTTCATAGAATATATCATGTTTAAATTTGGCGCCGTTTATCTGCTTTATTGCCAGGCAAACTAACACAGCTGTGACGTTTTGTTTACAAGCTCACTACCACTCCCCGTGAGCTGTTCAGCCAGCAAACAAAACGTCACAGCAAATCAAAAACGTCACAGCAAAACTCCTTGCTGCTTGAAGCCACTCATAATGACCTTGGATGTGGAAATGATTTATTACCTTGTCAGATATGTGGAGGAGACTAGTGACAAAACACAGACCCCAGGGAGAGAGTTTCCACAGTGAGAGGTACGCAGTGAATAAGAGCAGGAAGATAAATCATGGGAAATTAAGTTTTTCCACAGATTGACTGCATCGAAATAACAGTGGTACAGGGAGCAGAAAATAAAATAAAGCCAAGCAAAAGGTGCACAAGGGAAGAGTCAATATTTAGCACTTCTGTGGCTGTATCTGCAGATAATTTTTGGAAAGTGGATAACCCCTTTAAGGTCTTCTGCAGAAACACCTCCCACCTGTCCAGCCAATGGCCCACCACAGAGCTAGACCTTTTAATCAATTTAATCAATGACATTTGTCTTAATTGTACATTACTGAACTATCACTGAGACAAATGAAGCATACAAGGCCCTAATGCTATACTTACTAGTGCTTAGTAGAATAAAATATGTTGTGTTTGACAGATACAGTTATGTCCATCTGTAAAAGACAATTAACTACTTAAGAACATGAAGCATAGAACATTTGCTTTGACAGGAGAAAAGCACATAAATGCTATAGTACACTAGGAATGCTAGTTGGGCGCTCTTCAAACATCATGCATTCCATATATTCAGAACATTTCACAAACACAAAAAGGGAGCTACATGAAATCCTTAATTAAGACAGCCCCTATTTATCAGTAGTTATGACAGTTTTTACACTAACAGATTTCACCTGGACCAGCACATGCTACATGACCCTTTCTTTATATGCTAAATACACCACAATATGATTTATACAACTCATATGATTTATAGTATGGCACACGTTATATATCTTACTTTTTTAGGTATATAACAAACTTACAAACTTTAAACAGAGGTATGAATATAGAGGAATATAAATGCAGAAGTTGCTAATACAGGTACAGATTATGTAATATACATAGTAAAAATCATGGACAGTTAAAGGGTTATTACCGTCTCAGCAAATTGCTGTTGAGATGAGAATAACTATTTGTAAGTCCCAATGTAACTCAAATGAAAATGAGTGGGAGCTATGGAAACAGTGTAGCGTATTTGAGCTACACTGTTTCCATAGGTCTAGAGTTATGGAAACAGCATTGCTACACTGTTTCTGTACGTCCAATTTATCTCGAAGAGAATTACAGATACAGCCTAGGGCAGCACTGCTTGCCCTGATGGTCAGGACTTGCAAGCAGTTATTCCTGTCTCAGCAGCAATCATCCATATTGGGACAACTCTCTAATTTACCTAGCCTTGTGCAAAGCCAGATATACTGTATATCTGCAATATATATTTCTGCTAGCTATGACATGATATTTTATTCTTTTTATTAAAGAGCATTCCTCACTCCTTATATCAACAGGTACTTCACTGGATTAAGATAAGAATTACAGGATTAAAACAGAAATTAGAATAGAATAGCTATACAGAGTATTTGGAGTTCTGTATCAGGAAACTGGAGTTCCTATGTAAAGCGTATATAAAGAAATATTATAAGACTAACCAGCTCATAACTTTGGACCAATTTAAATGGTGGAAATTAATTTAAAGGGATTGTCCAAGACTTTGATGCTGATGGCTTATTTTTAGAATAGGTCAAAGACAGCATACATCCTGATCTAAAATATAGTTAAAGATATTCCATTCCACTGCCTCTTTTTTTGTGTATATAACTGTCTGTTGGAGTTCCACTTTCAATGCACCCTCCATCTGTGACAACTTTTTGTGAGCCTGTGTCTGTACATGAGAGTACATTATAGAGTACCTATGAACAATACAGCAAGACGGTCTTTGTTTAGCTCTGTATAGTAACTATCAGGACTTTATGTGCCCAATTGATTGTGTGTAAAGATCGCACTAACAAAGAGATGTGCTTCCAGCAACCAAACATCTTTTACACAGAGCCAATGGTCAAGTGTACAAGCATTCTGAAAATCGCTCAATCCTCAGCATCACCCCATGTGATTAAATGGGTTTTCTGGATAGAAATATTGAAGACCTATCCTAAATATTTGCTGTACATATTTCAAATTATGGTGGTTGGTGAATTTATGGCAAAGAAATATTTAAAAATATTAGACCGATTCCTTTCAATAATAAACATAGTAATTTACACTTTATTACATATACTGTACACACAGTTTCTATAGAATAAAAGTTTACGGGATAAAATAGCAATAAAAAGTCAATCCATCTGGACTGAGCAAAAAGCCTTATAAAACATGATATAACCT
Source organism: Leptodactylus fallax (assembly GCA_947044405.1). Taxonomy (NCBI): domain Eukaryota; kingdom Metazoa; phylum Chordata; class Amphibia; order Anura; family Leptodactylidae; genus Leptodactylus; species Leptodactylus fallax. The sequence goes on along the minus strand of CAMRHE010000015.1, from coordinate 11,423,141 downwards.
TAACAAAAGCACAAACACAGACCCAATATGATAAAAGAACGACAAAAAGCTACTAGTAAAATCCAGAAGGTAATGTTTATTGACATTTATCTTAACCATCACAGGAAATGTCTTTTACTGTGTTAGTTGTTCTTGGACTACTGTGCTGTGTATCAATGCTTAACAGTATTTCAGCCAAGATGAAACCACGTTCATTAAAGAAAAGGATTGTTCCAATACACACATTCATTAGGGGGCCACCAATTAAACTCACTGAGCTAGACTTTATGCTGCAAAAATGATGTTATTCTAGTAAAGAATACATCCCTTTGTTTAACTGTTGTATAATATCTTCTGCAGGCTTATTGTGATATGGATACTAATGGAGGAGGATGGACTATCATTCAGCATCGCAAGGATGGATCAGTGGATTTCCATCGGAATTGGAAAGAATACAAAAAAGTAAGGTGCTAACATGAAATATTTTCCAATCTTTTACATTCGATATAATACACTCACTAAGAATAAAAATAACATACCAAGAAGGAGATTTTGCAATCGAATTAAACTTTATAAGTGTGAATGTAATGAAGATATATGTAAGTAAATACAATATTATAGAGAAAGGATAAGTTTTAAAGGAGACTCTAGTACCCTGTTGGGCTGCCTCTAGTCTGGCTTTTTTGCAGCTTTCTGGAATTTCTATTTGGGTGCGTTTTTTTTTTGTCAATGAATGTACTTTATTCACTTGATTATCGAACACTGTGTTATGTGCCAGTTTTCTTAAAGAAAACAACACTTTGGTTACTGGAATAAACAGCATAATGTTAAATTACTTTATCATCAGAATAATCCAGGACATCTGATAATCAGGTCCAGAAATGGTAAAGTGATAACAGATTGTAAATTAAAATTTTATTTAGGATTAATTTCTTTAGAGGTGCCTTCCTCAAAACGGAGATGGGATAGTGCACGAAGCAGCTTCTCATTCCCTCTCGTGTATAATGCTCCCCTGATCATTCCTGGTGAAACCACCAGAGTTAATTTTATCCTCTCTATCCAGTTATGCAAATTTTCTACATAGCTGGCAGTGATGCTACCTTTAACCACTTCATAAGCACTTCTTGACCATTTCACCTGGTTCAGTAGACACTTTTTCAGGTTTTTTTAGTTCATGTTGTTTTAAAAGCTATAACATTTTTTTCTTTTGGATTATTCAGGATGCAGTGTTGTTTGGAAGTTAATGCTCTGCGACTTTTTCATATTTTCTTTCCTCCTATTCCAAAATTCATAACTTTTGTTTTCTGTCAACATAGCTATGTGAGAGCTTATTCTTTGTGACAAGTTGTACTTTTATTTGGCACCATTTTGGGGTACATAAAATGTACATTTTTGGGGGTTCTGTGTGAAAAAAACCCCACAATTTTATTATTATTATTATTATTATTATTATTATTATTTGCATTTTGTTTTTACGGTGTTCACTTTGCATTAAAAATGACATGGCAACCATGGCCGGCAGGTCATTATGATTATGGCGATACCATACTTACATTGGTTTTATTACGTTTTAAGACAATTACTACTAAAAACGATATTTTTGATCACTTTTTATTGCTATTTTTGGGGGAATGCGAGGTGACCAAAATACATTAATTTACATATCACAGTATATGTATATATGTGGTGTACTGCTTTTCCAATAAAAGGACATTTTCCATCTATACAAGTTGCTGGCAGACCGGATTGTTTACACACACACACACACACACACACACATATATATATATATATATATATATACACACACAGTTGTGCTAAAAAGTTTACATACCCCGGCACATTTTTTGTTTTTTTGGCCTTTTTTCAGAGAATATGAATGATAACACAAAAACTTTTTCTCCACTCATGGTTAGTGGTTGGTTGAAGCCATTTATTGTCAAACTTCTGTGTTTTCTCTTTTTAAATCATAATGACAACCAAAAACATCAAAATGACCCTGTTCAAAAGTTCACATACCCTGGTGATTTTGGCCTGATAACATGCCCAGAAACCAAACCAAGGTCAGGTAACATGCCCAGAAAATTGTTCGGGATGCAAAGAAAAGCCCACACATAACATTAGCTCAAATACAGGACTCTCTGAAGACTATCGGTGTGGCTGTTTCAAGATGCACAATAAGGAGGCACTTGAAGAAAAATGGGCTGCATGGTCGAGTTGCCAGAAGAAAGCCATTACTGTGCAAATACCACATAGAATCTCGCCTTCAATACGCCAAACAGCAAAAAGACGAGCCTCAAAACTTCTGGAACAAGGTAATTTGTAGGGATGAGACAAACATCGAACATTTTGGCCATAACCATAAACGTTACATTTGGAGAGGTGTCAGCAAGGCCTATGATGAAAGGAACACCATTCCTACTGTAAAGCACGGAGGTGGATCACTGATGATGTGGGGATGTGTGAGCTTCAAAGGCACAGGAAACTTGGTCAAAGTTGAAGGAAAGATGAATGCAGCACGTTATCAGCAAATACTGGAGGCAAATTTGCACTCATCAGCCAGGAAGCTGCGCATGGGACGTACTTGGACGTTCCAACATGACAACGATCCAAAACACAAGTCCAAGTTGACCTGTCATTGGCTACAGCAGAAGAAAGTGAATGTTCTGGAGTGGCCATCTCAGTCTCCTGACCTCAATATCATTGAGCCACTCTGGGGAGATCTCAAGCGTGCAGTACATGAAAGACAGTCCAGGAATTTACAGGAACTGGAGACTTTTTACCAAGAAAAATGGGCAGTTTTACCATCTAAGAAAATAAAGAGCCTCATCCACAACTACCGCAAAAGACTTCAAGCTGTCATTGATGTTAGATGGGGCAATACACGGTATTAAGAACTGGGGTATTTGAACTTTTGAACAGGGTCATTTTGATGTTTTTGGTTGTCATTATGATTTAAAAAGAGAAAACACAGAAGTTTGACAATAAATGGCTTCAACCAACCACTAACCATGAGTGGAGAAAAAGGTTTTATGTTATCATTCATATTCTCTGAAAAAAGGCCAAAAAAACAAAAAATCTGCCGGGGTATGTAAACTTTTTAGCACAACTGTATATAATATATATATATTATATATACAGTATATATATATATACACACACACACACACACACTCTTTACGGCTTTCACCGTATGGGATAAATAACACTATTTTTGGACTTATGTGCACATAGGCATACCAAACATGTTTTTTTACTTTATAGTGTTTTTTAAATTAAAAGTTTTTTTTTTTTTTTTTATTTTTGTATTCTTTATTTTTAACTTTTTAAACTTTTTTTCCTGTCCCACAAGTGTACTTGAACCTGGGATCTGATCTGTATATCACACATAGGCTCCCTATGTGCAATAGGGATCCAAGGGGTGTCGATCTTGCCCCCAAACCACCCAGATTCTGTGATCTATATAAGGGCATATGAGGGGTTAAGCCTCCTGATTTAGAATATTTTCCAACTCCAGCGGCTAGTCCCGGGTCTCGGCTGTGCAAAAAGGTGTCTATCTTTCACATTTTTTCCTATTCTTTTATAACAGCACAAAGTGCTGCTAACCTATATTTAAAGGAGTTGTCTGGGGATTATTTGTGTAACTGTCTGGTAATTTGTGCCCTGGAGCTGCTCTGTTTCCATTACCCTCAATGGCAATCCATTACAACATTATAGTAAATGGAGTCTAAGCCCGGCCCTTCTTCCTGTAATGTCATGCTATTGCTTGTAGCTGCTCTCCAGCCGGTAATGGTGCAGTACAGAGATAGGAAGCAGTGTTTGCACACTGAAAGTCTGCAAGATTTTTACCAGTCTGCTCAGGGCAGCAGTTTAGCAGTTAATGCTGCAGACATAACAAGAGATGAACTATACTATGGATCATTTCATTTTTTTTTCTTAGTGTTCAGGGTTTAGTGTTCTTTTAAAGTAGTGTAGGGAACTGCCATTTCTACTAGTATATAATGTATCTGGCTTCTTTGCCCCTGCAGTTTGGCTTCAGAGACCCCAGGCATTTAGTGCAAGTTTTGTTTTGTAAATACAGTGAGTCAGACACATGTGAGGCAGAGCTGCTGGGGGGAGAGATGTGAGCAGAGCTGCTGAGACAGACATGTTATGTCTGGGGGAGTCTAAGAGCCACTTGTTCCTCTTTACTTCACAGTATATAGTTAGGTATGTGTTACCCCTATATACTCACAGGACCTAGCTAGTAACCGTAGTTAGGGATCAATATATATATAGTTCAGGGCAGTGATAGGTTAGGCTTCCGAAGGCCAGCTAGCTAGTTAGAGGCCCGGTGGCACTAGTAGTTTAGCTGGCAGGTTAAGGACTCAGTGTTAGGGTAGTCAGGCCTGCATCTACTGCCGTCACCGTCGCCCTGTTTGCTGCCTGTGAAGAATCTCACCATCATCATCATCTCCTGATCGGCTGTCTGTCATCTCCTGGAGACATCCGAGGATCCACAGTCATCCACAGGGGCCCCTGCATCTCTTCTGTTGCCTGGAGGTATTGTGCACTGGACTCTTGCTATATATCTATATATATACCCGGGTATATAACCTAAGACGGTTGAGGACTTGCTGGTTGTTGTAGTATTGCTGTGTTCTGAGTATATTGTATGTATGTATTATTACCCTGTTGATTCTTATAAAGCTACTGTTATAACCTTATGTGGTATCTGTATGTATTCTTCAGACTGTGAGATTAGTACAGTGATCCTTGTTAAGGCTACTAACTGTACTTCATGGGTAAGTCCCAGGAAGAGATCCTCCCTGTAATACAGAGGCTCTATCCTGGGTGGAGGCACTGATATATTTCATATATGTTCCCACTCTTCCCTTCAGCGAAGGCTTCAGGTCCCATTATACACACAGGTCAGCGCCAGAGTCTGTTGCGGGAGGGATAATACTCATACCCCCCCCCAAATAGGGCTACATTTGGAGGCACTGCTGAGATTTAGAAGTGGGAATAGTCATTGATATGGAGAAGCGATATAGCTCAGAGGGGAACCTCCCACTAGCTACTACATGGGATTACCGACCTCCTGTTCCTCCCCTGGTTCAGGTAAAGGAAGAACCCCGCTCAGCCAGTTACCCCCCCAGTATGGCCGTCGCTAGCAGTTCCTCTAGTGACAGTGCTATTAGCACTTTAGCCAGGCTGACTGAAATGTTAGCTCAGGGCCTGCAGGCCACTCACTACAAGAAACTAAAAGTATTCTCTGGTAATGTCCCAGTACCACAAGGGGAGGAAAACTTTGAGATATGGAAAGAACATACTCTCCAATGCCTGAAGGAATGGTCTTGCTCTGAAGAAGGCAAGCGGCAGCGTATCAGTGAAAGTTTGCGGTCTCCTGCTGCAGAATTGATCCGCTTGTACAGAGACTCTCATGAAGGAGTGAGTGCATTGGACTATATACAAGTACTGTCTGATCACTTTGAGCCATACTATGACCTTGCCCAGATGGTTGCTGATTACCGAATGGTTCGTCAAAAAGAAGGGGAAAATGTCTCTACTTTTATTAACCGTTTACAGTTACTTCTTTCACGTCTGGTGTACCACGCAGCTATATCTACTTCAGAGGTAGACGCTATGAGAACCAGTCAGTTGGTGAGAGGGTTACAACCTCATCATCCTCTTGCTCAAGTACTCAAGGTCTTACTATCTGATAGAGTCCTTCCATTTCCTGACTTAATGAAGTTAGTGAAGAAACAAGAAGCTGACATTAGTTTTAGTACCCCTAAGAAAGCGAAAAGCATCTCTAAAGAAGATGTTGTTCCTAATTCAAACAAGGACAAACCAGCGGAGCGGTCAGAACTTAGACAGTCCGCCACTCCACCCACTGCCACTCAATGGAGGAAGGATGCTAGAACCTGTTATAAATGTGGTCAGACGGGCCATACTGCCAGACAGTGTACGGAGGACAGTGAGGGATTGAGACACAGTGCTGTCTTCTCTATTCAGAATCAAAGACACCGAAGGAAGGCGGGCCGAGTAAAGACCAGAGGCGCTATCGCGGGCTCCAGGTCCGTTGTCAAAGTCACTGTCAATGGTCATGCCGCTCCTGCCCTGTTTGATACAGGATCTCAAGTGACCCTGATTTATCGCTCGTTCTACCAAAAGTATCTGAGGGATATACCTCTTCAGTCTACGGGACAAATGAAATTGTGGGGGCTTAATTCAGGATCATATCCTGTAGATGGCAGCCTACAAGTAGTTATAGCTGTCCCTGAATTAGAAGATCAGAGTGTCGCTCCCATGAAGATTACGGCTCTTGTCTGTCCTGATACAGGGGATTCTTGTGCAGCTCCTGTGATACTTGGCACTAATTGTCCCGCAGTGCATTATGCTTTTCAGAAGTTTCTTGGAAGAGATTGGAACCCTGCAGCTCAGCCGGTGAATATATCTTCTGATCTTAGAGAACTCTGTGATGCCCTGTCTACTGGCTATCGACATGGAATGGTATATCATATCGGTGAGAGAACCGTGGAAGTTCCTGCCGGCGGGGAGAGAATTCTGAGAGTAGCCTCCAGCATTGCTCCCGATTTGCTTGAAGGAGGGAGTTATGTCCTTATGGAAACCCCTGAAGAAATGATTAACCAGAATGGCTGGATGGTGATCCCAGAGAGAAAGGACTGGAGAAATAAAGTGGAGTTATCTACCTGTGTGACAGTGAGGAACTGTTCACCGCATCCGATTGTAATTGGACCATACCAGAATGTGGCCCACTGCTACCCTGTGCTTGGAGTAAATCCATACGCTGAAGTGTGCAGGATTCAAATCCGAGATGCAATCCCTAATCTCAATCTTGACTTGAGTGATCCACATTTACCAGAGGCCTGGAATCAGCGACTGACACAGAAGTTGTCTGAATTATCGGAAGTGTTCTCCATGGATGATATGGATGTAGGTTGTGCTAAAAGTGCTCAACACACTTTCCGATTGACCGATTCTACTCCCTTCCGGGAGCGACCACGGAGAGTTGCTCCAAAGGATGTTGATGAGTTAAGACAGACTCTACAGCAAATGAAAGGTCAGGGGATCATTGTGGACAGTAAGAGCCCCTATGCCTCACCTATTGTGGTGGTAAGAAAAAAATCTGGAGCAATTCGCCTATGTGTGGATTACAGAACTCTGAACCGGAGAACCTTACCTGATCAGTATACACTGCCGAGAATTGAAGAAGCTCTGGAAGCTCTGAATGGAAACTGTTGGTTCACAGTGCTGGACCTAAGATCGGGATACTATCAAGTCCCAATGGCACCTGAGGATCAGGACTTGGCATAGAAATCATTTGTTGCCTGTACCTCAGATTGATGGTATGGATATCTCCAATGATGGCTCGGCCTGCGATTCTCCACAGTCCTTAGCCGATATTCCACCTGACCTTCCTGAAACTCCTGAGAGTGATTGGACTGTGGCTCCTGAAGTTCCTAGATCACCAGTATCTTCTCCTTCAGGGAGACCTATGAACCCTCAAACTCCAGAATTCGTACCTAGATCTGTGTCTACAGATGAGCAGGGATCTAGCTCTCCTGCGCCACCAGCACCATCCCCTCCCATGGCAGACAACCCTAGTTTAGGGCCTGGACATGCTAGTTTACCTCAGAGAGAGGTACGGAGATGAGAGAGAATTAGACACCCTCCACCTATGCTGACATATGATAGTTTGGGGGACCCCAGATTTACTACTCAGCCTCATTTATACCATGCTTGGGTGGGGGCAGTGTCCACTTTAGTCAATATGTTACCAATTTTCGCTCCTGCTGGCATGTATACCTATTAACCTGTTGTGACTCTGTAAATGCAAAAGCAACCATATTGATATTGTCATTGGTAATGTTGACTGTATACTATGACTTTGTATGTCTTTGACGTGACTTAAAGATTTCACCAGAGGGAGAGTGTAGGGAACTGCCATTTCTACTAGTATATAATGTATCTGGCTTCTTTGCCCCTGCAGTTTGGCTTCAGAGACCCCAGGCATTTAGTGCAAGTTTTGTTTTGTAAATACAGTGAGTCAGACACATGTGAGGCAGAGCTGCTGGGGGGAGAGATGTGAGCAGAGCTGCTGAGACAGACATGTTATGTCTGGGGGAGTCTAAGAGCCACTTGTTCCTCTTTACTTCACAGTATATAGTTAGGTATGTATTACCCCTATATACTCACAGGACCTAGCTAGTAACCGTAGTTAGGGATCAATATATATATAGTTCAGGGCAGTGATAGGTTAGGCTTCCGAAGGCCAGCTAGCTAGTTAGAGGCCCGGTGGCACTAGTAGTTTAGCTGGCAGGTTAAGGACTCAGTGTTAGGGTAGTCAGGCCTGCATCTACTGCCGTCACCGTCGCCCTGTTTGCTGCCTGTGAAGAATCTCACCATCATCATCATCTCCTGATCGGCTGTCTGTCATCTCCTGGAAGAATCCGAGGATCCACAGTCATCCACAGGGGCCCCTGCATCTCTTCTGTTGCCTGGAGGTATTGTGCACTGGACTCTTGCTATATATCTATATATATACCCGGGTATATAACCTAAGACGGTTGAGGACTTGCTGGTTGTTGTAGTATTGCTGTGTTCTGAGTATATTGTATGTATGTATTATTACCCTGTTGATTCTTATAAAGCTACTGTTATAACCTTATGTGGTATCTGTATGTATTCTTCAGACTGTGAGATTAGTACAGTGATCCTTGTTAAGGCTACTAACTGTACTTCATGGGTAAGTCCCAGGAAGAGATCCTCCCTGTAATACAGAGGCTCTATCCTGGGTGGAGGCACTGATATATTTCATATATGTTCCCACTCTTCCCTTCAGCGAAGGCTTCAGGTCCCATTATACACACAGGTCAGCGCCAGAGTCTGTTGCGGGAGGGATAATACTCATACCCCCCCCCAAATAGGGCTACATTTGGAGGCACTGCTGAGATTTAGAAGTGGGAATAGTCATTGATATGGAGAAGCGATATAGCTCAGAGGGGAACCTCCCACTAGCTACTACATGGGATTACCGACCTCCTGTTCCTCCCCTGGTTCAGGTAAAGGAAGAACCCCGCTCAGCCAGTTACCCCCCCAGTATGGCCGTCGCTAGCAGTTCCTCTAGTGACAGTGCTATTAGCACTTTAGCCAGGCTGACTGAAATGTTAGCTCAGGGCCTGCAGGCCACTCACTACAAGAAACTAAAAGTATTCTCTGGTAATGTCCCAGTACCACAAGGGGAGGAAAACTTTGAGATATGGAAAGAACATACTCTCCAATGCCTGAAGGAATGGTCTTGCTCTGAAGAAGGCAAGCGGCAGCGTATCAGTGAAAGTTTGCGGTCTCCTGCTGCAGAATTGATCCGCTTGTACAGAGACTCTCATGAAGGAGTGAGTGCATTGGACTATATACAAGTACTGTCTGATCACTTTGAGCCATACTATGACCTTGCCCAGATGGTTGCTGATTACCGAATGGTTCGTCAAAAAGAAGGGGAAAATGTCTCTACTTTTATTAACCGTTTACAGTTACTTCTTTCACGTCTGGTGTACCACGCAGCTATATCTACTTCAGAGGTAGACGCTATGAGAACCAGTCAGTTGGTGAGAGGGTTACAACCTCATCATCCTCTTGCTCAAGTACTCAAGGTCTTACTATCTGATAGAGTCCTTCCATTTCCTGACTTAATGAAGTTAGTGAAGAAACAAGAAGCTGACATTAGTTTTAGTACCCCTAAGAAAGCGAAAAGCATCTCTAAAGAAGATGTTGTTCCTAATTCAAACAAGGACAAACCAGCGGAGCGGTCAGAACTTAGACAGTCCGCCACTCCACCCACTGCCACTCAATGGAGGAAGGATGCTAGAACCTGTTATAAATGTGGTCAGACGGGCCATACTGCCAGACAGTGTACGGAGGACAGTGAGGGATTGAGACACAGTGCTGTCTTCTCTATTCAGAATCAAAGACACCGAAGGAAGGCGGGCCGAGTAAAGACCAGAGGCGCTATCGCGGGCTCCAGGTCCGTTGTCAAAGTCACTGTCAATGGTCATGCCGCTCCTGCCCTGTTTGATACAGGATCTCAAGTGACCCTGATTTATCGCTCGTTCTACCAAAAGTATCTGAGGGATATACCTCTTCAGTCTACGGGACAAATGAAATTGTGGGGGCTTAATTCAGGATCATATCCTGTAGATGGCAGCCTACAAGTAGTTATAGCTGTCCCTGAATTAGAAGATCAGAGTGTCGCTCCCATGAAGATTACGGCTCTTGTCTGTCCTGATACAGGGGATTCTTGTGCAGCTCCTGTGATACTTGGCACTAATTGTCCCGCAGTGCATTATGCTTTTCAGAAGTTTCTTGGAAGAGATTGGAACCCTGCAGCTCAGCCGGTGAATATATCTTCTGATCTTAGAGAACTCTGTGATGCCCTGTCTACTGGCTATCGACATGGAATGGTATATCATATCGGTGAGAGAACCGTGGAAGTTCCTGCCGGCGGGGAGAGAATTCTGAGAGTAGCCTCCAGCATTGCTCCCGATTTGCTTGAAGGAGGGAGTTATGTCCTTATGGAAACCCCTGAAGAAATGATTAACCAGAATGGCTGGATGGTGATCCCAGAGAGAAAGGACTGGAGAAATAAAGTGGAGTTATCTACCTGTGTGACAGTGAGGAACTGTTCACCGCATCCGATTGTAATTGGACCATACCAGAATGTGGCCCACTGCTACCCTGTGCTTGGAGTAAATCCATACGCTGAAGTGTGCAGGATTCAAATCCGAGATGCAATCCCTAATCTCAATCTTGACTTGAGTGATCCACATTTACCAGAGGCCTGGAATCAGCGACTGACACAGAAGTTGTCTGAATTATCGGAAGTGTTCTCCATGGATGATATGGATGTAGGTTGTGCTAAAAGTGCTCAACACACTTTCCGATTGACCGATTCTACTCCCTTCCGGGAGCGACCACGGAGAGTTGCTCCAAAGGATGTTGATGAGTTAAGACAGACTCTACAGCAAATGAAAGGTCAGGGGATCATTGTGGACAGTAAGAGCCCCTATGCCTCACCTATTGTGGTGGTAAGAAAAAAATCTGGAGCAATTCGCCTATGTGTGGATTACAGAACTCTGAACCGGAGAACCTTACCTGATCAGTATACACTGCCGAGAATTGAAGAAGCTCTGGAAGCTCTGAATGGAAACTGTTGGTTCACAGTGCTGGACCTAAGATCGGGATACTATCAAGTCCCAATGGCACCTGAGGATCAGGACTTGGCATAGAAATCATTTGTTGCCTGTACCTCAGATTGATGGTATGGATATCTCCAATGATGGCTCGGCCTGCGATTCTCCACAGTCCTTAGCCGATATTCCACCTGACCTTCCTGAAACTCCTGAGAGTGATTGGACTGTGGCTCCTGAAGTTCCTAGATCACCAGTATCTTCTCCTTCAGGGAGACCTATGAACCCTCAAACTCCAGAATTCGTACCTAGATCTGTGTCTACAGATGAGCAGGGATCTAGCTCTCCTGCGCCACCAGCACCATCCCCTCCCATGGCAGACAACCCTAGTTTAGGGCCTGGACATGCTAGTTTACCTCAGAGAGAGGTACGGAGAGGAGAGAGAATTAGACACCCTCCACCTATGCTGACATATGATAGTTTGGGGGACCCCAGATTTACTACTCAGCCTCATTTATACCATGCTTGGGTGGGGGCAGTGTCCACTTTAGTCAATATGTTACCAATTTTCGCTCCTGCTGGCATGTATACCTATTAACCTGTTGTGACTCTGTAAATGCAAAAGCAACCATATTGATATTGTCATTGGTAATGTTGACTGTATACTATGACTTTGTATGTCTTTGACGTGACTTAAAGATTTCACCAGAGGGAGAGTGTAGGGAACTGCCATTTCTACTAGTATATAATGTATCTGGCTTCTTTGCCCCTGCAGTTTGGCTTCAGAGACCCCAGGCATTTAGTGCAAGTTTTGTTTTGTAAATACAGTGAGTCAGACACATGTGAGGCAGAGCTGCTGGGGGGAGAGATGTGAGCAGAGCTGCTGAGACAGACATGTTATGTCTGGGGGAGTCTAAGAGCCACTTGTTCCTCTTTACTTCACAGTATATAGTTAGGTATGTGTTACCCCTATATACTCACAGGACCTAGCTAGTAACCGTAGTTAGGGATCAATATATATATAGTTCAGGGCAGTGATAGGTTAGGCTTCCGAAGGCCAGCTAGCTAGTTAGAGGCCCGGTGGCACTAGTAGTTTAGCTGGCAGGTTAAGGACTCAGTGTTAGGGTAGTCAGGCCTGCATCTACTGCCGTCACCGTCGCCCTGTTTGCTGCCTGTGAAGAATCTCACCATCATCATCATCTCCTGATCGGCTGTCTGTCATCTCCTGGAAGAATCCGAGGATCCACAGTCATCCACAGGGGCCCCTGCATCTCTTCTGTTGCCTGGAGGTATTGTGCACTGGACTCTTGCTATATATCTATATATATACCCGGGTATATAACCTAAGACGGTTGAGGACTTGCTGGTTGTTGTAGTATTGCTGTGTTCTGAGTATATTGTATGTATGTATTATTACCCTGTTGATTCTTATAAAGCTACTGTTATAACCTTATGTGGTATCTGTATGTATTCTTCAGACTGTGAGATTAGTACAGTGATCCTTGTTAAGGCTACTAACTGTACTTCATGGGTAAGTCCCAGGAAGAGATCCTCCCTGTAATACAGAGGCTCTATCCTGGGTGGAGGCACTGATATATTTCATATATGTTCCCACTCTTCCCTTCAGCGAAGGCTTCAGGTCCCATTATACACACAGGTCAGCGCCAGAGTCTGTTGCGGGAGGGATAATACTCATACCCCCCCCCCCCAATAGGGCTACAGTAGTTTTCCCTGTTAGTTACAGTTATGGTGACACATAGTTTTGTGCTGTAGTTGGCAGAGCTACAAAATGTGATGTGGGCCTGATAGTGGCTTTATATTGTATTTATTTTTTTATTTTTTTTTATTTTTTGTCAGAATTTTTTATAAACATTGTGAACCCCCATAAAATCATAATAGACCTTTTTTTTTTTTTTTTTTTTTTTTGGGGGGGGGGGTGAGCATTTCAACATTACAGAACAGAAATAAAGCTGACACTGACAGCTGCACACAGCTGCACAATTCCATGCAGCTGCAAACTACAAGTACATCCTTTCAAAGCTAAACACTGACCGACCAGATGTATATAGTCCATAGAGGGTCGGATAAGCATTATGATGATAATAAACCAGGAGCAACAGTGTTCATTGTGTTCTAGCATCAAACTTCTTTTTGTTACATATTTACTAGTGAATATAAGGTTCCTGCTTACTTTCTATTGGGCAGAAAACAGTAGCGGCAGTGGCTACTACTGACTACTACTGAGTCAAGATGACACTGATGCTATTCAGCGTGATACACGGGACCTCAAGGCTGAAGGGAGAAGCCAGTGGAAAGATCAGGGATAAGTAAGCAAAGCTGCAGCACTGAAAGTATTTGTTGGGCGTCTGGCGGTTTCGTTCGGACAGAACAGGTCCGAAATGGAACTGCTATTATCTCTTCCAGCCCCAGAGTATAATGAGTGGAGGCCCAGAGGAGATGAATAAAAATAACAAATTGTGTCACTCACCTCTCCTGTGCAGGTGTTCGGGCCTCCTGAATGATGCCAGAGACCACTGAGGCCTGTAATTGGGCCTCAGTGGTCACGTGGGTCACACCGGCATAATGAAGCCTAAAGATGCCGGCATAACCCAAGTGACCGCTGTGGCCCAATTACAGGCTTCAGTGGTCTCTGACGTAATTCAGAAGACCCGAAGACTCGTGCCAGAGCTTAAGAGAGGTGAGTAACAATGTTGTTAATTATATTTGCTCATCCCCTGTGGGCCTCCACTCATTATGCTCTGGGGTCTGAAGAGACTCCACAGTATAATAAAAGTTAGTGGGTGTAAGCCCCAATAATTTGGGGTTTGGCTGACCCTGAAATTTTTGGAAAATTTGTAATGAAAACTGTAGTGGATACTATGGTATACTATACTGTGTGGAGGGGTCACTGTGTGGCATTAGACTGTGTGGAGGGGCCACTATGGAACAATATACTGTGCACTATGGGACATTATTCGTGAAAGCCGTTGTCAAGGAACTGGATAAACTCTAGAGTCTCTTGGCCTAGGCCAGCTATCCAAATGCTTCACAGCACAAAACAATTCAACCACAGGGATCCATATCAGAAAAATGTCACTGCAGCAATAATCCCCTATACTAAAACATTACTTTTATTATTAAATACATTAAAGTAACCTTCTGGAAAGGATGATCTGGCTGCAAAGACGATTTGGCAGGCAGAGAACTTCCTACCACTTTTGATGCTTTAATATCATCAGCCACACCAATTGACCTTTGCTTCAAGGAGCATTCTAGAGATATGTTTCATGAGAAAAGAGTCCAAGGCTGGTGCCTTCTTTCTAGAGGCCCTTCTGACTACTGTAGTCTCACCTACTCAACAGGAAGAGCATGTCAAGTTCACCAACCAGGAATGACATCACAGAAGCTTGTTCTATATGCTGTCAAGACAAATACCATAAAATTTCCCTGAAACAAGGAAAACTTCAGCACCTCGGTTTAGTAGGAGAGATTATCTTAGGTGAAGAGGAAGACTGCTCTCCAATACTCTCTCTTCATATTACTCTAGTCTGTGGCAAGAACCATACACTGATATAGATTCAGGCTCTGCAGACAGTTTCATTCATCCTAATCTGGTCTGGTAATGATCAGTCACTTCCTAAACCAATCCTGTCTGTAACTGAACCCCTGGAACTTCGTGTTGGCTCTTCAATCCCAAAAAAATGTATCTGATCTCCGGCCATGCTATGCTTCCTATGCAGACATTTTTAACAAGAACAATAAGGAGGTTAAGGATTTGCCACCCAAGCAACCTTTCGGCTGTCCAATCAATCGTCTTCCCAGGACATCATTCGCTCCTGGACTCGTTTATCTGGTGTCTCTTTCACAGACACATTCTATTTTGAAATATATTAAATTAAAACTTGAGAAGAGGTTTACCCGCAGGTCATCATGACCTGCTGATCCTTTCTCACTTACGTAAAAATAAACTGTATGCCAAGCTTGAGAAGTGCATGTTTGAGAAGAGTTCCTTACTATTTCTGAGATGCAGTGCCTTGCGAAAGTATTCGGCCCCCTGAACTTTTCAACCTTTTGCCACATTTCAGGCTTCAAACATTAGGATATAAAATTTTAATCTTTTGGTGAAGAATCAACAACAAGTGGGACACAATTGTGAAGTGGAACAAAATTTATTGGTTATTTTAAACTTTTGTAAAAAATAAAAAACTGAAAAGTGGGGCAGGCAATATTATTCGGCCCCTTTACTTTCAGTGCAGCAAACTCACTCCAGAAGTTCAGTGAGGATCTCTGAATGATCCAATGTTGTCCTAAATGACTGATGATGATAAATATAATCCACCTGTGTGTAATCAAGTCTCCGTATAAATGCACCTGCTCTGTGATAGTCTCAGGGTTCTGTTTAAAGCGCAGAGAGCATCATGAAGACCAAGGAACACACCAGGCAGGTCCGTGATACTGTTGTGGAGAAGTTTAAAGCCAGATTTGGATACAAAAAGATTTCCCAAACTTTAAACATCCCAAGGAGCACTGTGCAAGCGATCATATTGAAATGGAAGGAGTATAGGACCACTGCAAATCTACCAAGACCCGGCCGTCCCTTTAAACTTTCATCTCAAAGAAGGAGAAGACTGATCAGAGATGCAGCCAAGAGGCCCATGATCACTCTGGATGAACTGCAGAGATCTACAGCTGAGGTGGGAGAGTCTGTCCATAGGACAACAATCAGTCGTACACTGCACAAATCTGGCCTTTTGAGACCATGCATGGATTGTGCCTGCCGTCGACCCCTGGCTTCTTTCTGAACTACTTTCTCACCAGACCCCTAGTGAAAATTACCAGTGTCTCTTGGCCCTAGGACAGCACAACGGGACCATTCCAAGAAGTAGCGACCTGGTAGTCTCCCTGCAGAAGTCCAAATCCCTGTATAGTTGTTAAAGGGTGACTACTGGGGAGGCTACTTAGCCAACGTCATTAGGAGTAGCCCAAAGTCAAACTAGTTTGGTGACACAGCGGGCCCACATCATAGGGCACAATATTTTTCAAACTGCTATGGCTAATAGCACAGAGGACATGTCACCATACTATGTTGACAGACTGGTTTTGGAACAAGCAGGAACCAACAGCCTCCAAGGAACCAAGGTGGTTGTAGCAGATTTAATTTTTTTTTTTTTTTATTTTTACAATTATGGGTACTGTATGATGAATTTCGGCTACTGTAAGGTACAGTATTTGTACAGGGTAGTATCAGCTGTAAATATATCCCTAAATAGGAGCACTTAGTAAATCTATTTTTACTCTAAGCGTCCCCTCAATGTACCAGTGTAACAATGTATTTTTTTTATAAAATGCACATGCTGTATCACTACAACAATGTTTGCTCAATAATCACCTAAAGGCTGAAGCCCCACTTTGCGAAAATGCAGTGTTTTTGCCGCGGTGGAAACGCTGCAGCAAAAAACGCTGTATTTTACAGTACCTGCAAAGTGGATGGGATTCTGGTTAATCCCATCCACACATTGCAGAAAAAAATCAGCAGCGGAAAAACTGCATTTTCAAAAACCCGCGTTTTTTAAAATCGTAGCATGTCAATTATACCTGCAGAAACACTGCCATTTTCTGTATAGGGGCAGAAAGTCTGCAGAGGAAAACTCTGTGAAAATGCAATGAAAAATGCTGCAGAAAAAAATGTGATGCTTTTCTTCTGCGTTTTTTTTCCACAGCTTTTTTTTGCTGCTTTTTCGCTACATGGGGCCTTAGCTTAAAATAGACATAATTTACAATATACATTGTCGCCAGCTGGAGCTGTATTACATTAGTGAACAGAGCTACACATACCACTTCACCATGTTTGCTATAAATGGGGTCAGCAGAGATTAACTGGTTCATGGAGCACATAGTGATGTGTCCACTTATAGCTATGTTGTACTTATTTCCTTGGATACTAAGACATTTTTTACATTTGCCCATTAATTTCAACTAGTAAAATATTTAACTTTGGCAAGTTTTGAGCTATTTAAACATTTCCGACAAAACCAAGCTGTGTCCAAATTTTTATATTTGCACACATCTAAATTAATGAAAAGTAGCAAAATGCAGAATAAGCACATACTGTAATTCACAGTGGTGAGTAATAACTTTAAAAACTTGAACTCAGGAAAATAAGTTTTATATACAAATATTTGGAAAACCTAATGAAGGAGACCCTGCGTAACAGATAAAATGGATAAGTGATAAAGTTGTTGACATAGACAATAATTTCTCTGCTTCCATTTTGCTGGCTTCCTGAAGAAAGTGTGATTTAGGTTAAGGCCACACATTGCGGAAACACATTCATTTTGATTGTTGTAGAAACACAGGTGAAAGAAAACCTCTGTATCACAAATGCTTTGGTAATAATATCTTCATTTATTTTGCTTGCAATGAAAAAACACAAAAGAGAATGAAAAAAAGTCAAATCATTAATCATTTTACACAAAACTCCAAAAATGGGCCGGACAAAAGTATTGGCACCCTCAGCCTAATACTTGGTAGCACAACCTTTAGACAAAATAACTGCGAACAACCGCTTCCGGTAACCATCAATGAGTTTCTTACAATGCTCTGCTGGAATTTTAGACCATTCTTCTTTGGCAAATTTCTCCAGGTCCCTGAGATTTGAAGGGTGCCTTCTCCAAACTGCCATTTTGAGATCTCTCCACAGGTGTTCTATGGGATTCAGGTCTGGACTCATTGCTGGCCACTTTAGAAGTCTCCAGTGTTTTCTCTCAAACCATTTTCTAGTGCTTTTTGAAGTGTGTTTTGGGTCATTGTCCTGCTGGAAGACCCATGACCTCTGAGGGAGACCCAGCTTTCTCACACTGGGCCCTACATTATGCTGCAAAATTTGTTGGTAGTCTTCAGACTTCATAATGCCATGCACACGGTCAAGCAGTCCAGTGCCAGAGGCAGCAAAGCAACCCCAAAACATCAGGGAACCTCCGCCATGTTTGACTGTAGGGATCGTGTTCTTTTCTTTGAAGGCCTCTTTTTTTTTTCCTGTAAACTCTATGTTGATGCCTTTTCCCAAAAAGCTCTACTTTTGTCTCATCTGACCAGAGAACATTCTTCCAAAAAGTTTTTGGCTTTCTCAGGTAAGTTTTGGCAAACTCCAGCCTGGCTTTTTTATGTCTCTGGGTCAGAAGTGGGGTCTTCCTGGGTATCCTACCATAGAGACCCTTTTCATTCAGACGCCGACGGATAGTACGGGTTGACACTGTTGTACCCTCGGACTGCAGGGCAGCTAGAACTTGTTTGGATGTTAGTCGAGGTTCTTTAGCCACCATCCGAACAATCTTTCGTTGAAATCTCTCGTCAATTTTTCTTTTCCATCCACATCTAGGGAGGTTAGCCACAGTGCCATGGGCTTTAAACTTCTTGATGACACTGCGCACGGTAGACACAGGAACATTCAGGTCTTTGGAGATGGACTTGTAGCCTTGAGATTGCTCATGCTTCCTCACAATTTTGCTTCTCAAGTCCTCAGACAGTTCTTTGGTCTTCTTTCTTTTCTCCATGCTCAATGTGGTACACACAAGGACACAGGACAGAGGTTGAGTCAACTTTAATCCATTTCAACTGGCTGCAAGTGTGATTTAGTTATTGCCACCACCTGTTATGTGCCACAGGTAAGTAACAGGTGCTGTTAATTACACAAATTAGAGAAGCATCACATGATTTTTCAAAGGGTGCCAATACTTTTGTCCAGCCCCTTTTTTATGTTTGGTGTGGAATTATATCCAATTTGGCTTTTTGACAATTCTATTTGTGGTTTTCCATTGACGACAAATTAAACGAAGATATTATTACCAAAGCATTTGTGATTGCAATCATTTTCTGGAAGAAATTGAGTATTATCTGACAGAATTGCAGGGGTGCCAATACTTTTGGCCAGCACTGTACTAAGAGGTCCCAGTAATTCTAGACCATGTAGATGCGCCTAGTCGCAGATCTACGCCAGTCAGGGGCTGGTATAGATTTGTGCTTTAACTCACACCAGTTTTCTGGTGTGACTTATAGTAAATATGATGTACCGGATTGTCCCTGCAACACTCACTGTCTAAAAAAGGGGCAAGGAGTGCACAAAGGCTGAGATGAGCCACACTGCTCCAAAAATGTGCCAAGCTAAGGCGCATTTTTGGCTACATTCAAATACAAACAGCTTAGTAAATGTGGGTCATAATATGTTAATTTTACCTACTGATACTCTGAATTTTTCCCATGTGGCCTTAGCCTTAATTTGATTGGTCATTAAAGCATATGGTCCCTGTTGGATTTGGCTTGGCTATACCAGGTGGTGAAGTCAAAAGTATGTATAGTTATACCTCATGGGGGTATAGACAGTGCTCATCAAATCTTCAGATTGCAGGCCCAGAGCAGTTGATAAAAGCAACCACTAATGGCTTAAAATGGTGTTACTGAAGCAAGGTACCAGAACATGTAAACAGTACAGAGGACTAGCTAGGGGTTTAGCACAGGAGGGACAAACACATCAAGTGGGCCCCCAATTCAGGTATACCAATATTAGCACTATACAGTGACCATATAGATACCAGCTCTGCAAACCATTTAAATGAATATCATAAAGATAAAATATTGTGACTTGATGTCTCTGATTGTAATATTTCACATTTTTTGTCTCTTCTACCTGGACTGGACTACCATGACCACTTCTTCTAGCTGTGGTTTGCAACACAGACATCTTTGGCTCCTCACTTTTTTATGCACCTGACACACATTTTCCTCACCTACATAAAGTCCCCATCCTGCTGCTACCCCAGTTACAAAATATAGAATATAAATGGAAAAGAATAATACCTTCTGTGCATTGTTAAATTAATTATGTCCCTGTGTGCTACCTACATTAATAAAACTGTGAGCTTCTTGATTAATAAGACCCCCGAGTGCCCCCTTAAACCCTCCCTCATTTTCACATATGTAACGTCAGAGAATGGTAAGTCTTTACACCCCTACATTCAGTGGCGTAACTAGGAATGGCTGGGCCCCAAGGCGAACATTTGACATGGGGCCCCCCCAAGCCGCCGCCCCCAACCCCCCAAACCGCCGCCCCCAATCCCCCCCACACACAAACCGCATTTCTGCGCACACTATTATGCCCCATAGTGGCCCCTGCACACGGTATTATGTCCCATAGTGGCCCCTGCACATGGTATTATGCCCCATAGTGGCCCCTGGACACGGTATTATGTCCCATAGTGGCCCCTGCACACGGTATTATGCCCCATAGTGGCCCCTGGACACGGTATTATGCAGCATAGTGGCCCCTGCACACAATATTATGCCCCATAGTGGCCCCTGCACGCAGTAGTTTGCCCCATAGTGGCACCTGCACGCAGTAGTTTGCCCCATAGTAGCCCCTGCACACAGTAGTTTGCCCCATAGTAGCCCCTGCACACAGTAGTTTGCCCCATAGTGGCCCCTGCACTCAGTAGTTTGCCCCATAGTGGCCCCTGCACACAGTAGTTTGCCCCATAGTAGCCCCTGCACACAGTAGTTTGCCCCATAGTGGCCCCTGCACACAGTAGTTTGCCCCATAGTAGGCCCTGCACACGGTATTATGTCCCATAGTGGTCCCTGCACACGGTATTATGCCCCATAGTGGCCCCTGCACACGGTATTATGTCCCATAGTGGCCCCTGCACACGGTATTATGCCCCATAGTGGCCCCTGGACACGGTATTATGCAGCATAGTGGCCCCTGCACACAATATTATGCCCCATAGTGGCCCCTGCACGCAGTAGTTTGCCCCATAGTGGCACCTGCACGCAGTAGTTTGCCCCATAGTAGCCCCTGCACACAGTAGTTTGCCCCATAGTAGCCCCTGCACACAGTAGTTTGCCCCATAGTGGCCCCTGCACTCAGTAGTTTGCCCCATAGTGGCCCCTGCACACAGTAGTTTGCCCCATAGTAGCCCCTGCACACAGTAGTTTGCCCCATAGTGGCCCCTGCACACAGTAGTTTGCCCCATAGTGGCCCCTGCACACAGTAGTTTGCCCCATAGTAGCCCCTGCACACAGTAGTTTGCCCCATAGTAGCCCCTGCACACAGTAGTTTGCCCCATAGTGGCCCCTGCACACAGTAGTTTACCCATAGTGGCCCCTGCACACAGTATTATGCCCCATAGTGGACCACCCATGAACGATTATTATACTCTGGGGTCTTTTCAGACCCCAGAGTATAATGATCGGAGACCCAGGGGAGGATAGAAACATAGAAAACACTGCAACTTACCTCTTCCTCGCTCCGGTGCACTCCCGTGCGCTACTTCGGCCATCTTCAATGTCGGACCGGATCTCGCGCGATCCAGGCCGGCGTCGCGACGCGTAATGACGTCGGCTGACGTCTGGGACGTCACCAAACAGGCCCGAAGCCTGCGGAGCAGCGGATAGGTGAGTTACAGTGTTTTTTATGTTCGCTCACCTCCCCTGGGCCCCCGATCGTTATACTCCGGGGTCTCAAAAGGCCCCGGAGTATAACGATAGCAGTGATTGTGGGGTTCGCGGTAGCGACTGCCACAGGGCTCCGGGCCCCGTAATGTTCCGGGCCCTGTGGCAGTCGCTACCACTGCTACCCCGGTAGTTACGCCCCTGCCTACATTCCTTACATATACCTTACCATACCCTCCTGCTTTACTTTCCTAAGTTGTTCTCTGTTTGGCAGGCAATGGTTCCCTATTGAGTGAATGGCTTATACATTTGTTTTAACATACATTGGATATGATTGTATTCCCTTCTCAGTAAGGATTTGATTCTTCTTCTATATAATGTGTCTCTTTGCATTTAGCATTTAACACTACTAGTCATTGTGTATCTCTCCCCTATGGGCATAGTCACTGTATACTTTAAGTGGACTTAAAATAGCCATGGTATGCTTTGTATCAATTTATTAACAGAGGCCCATACCCTTCATATTGCCTGGGACACTCTTTACATGCACTGGTTTTAAGTACTCTTTCCTTGATTCTAGTCATCAGTATTACTGACCATATTGGACATGATTCAGCTGTAAACTGACAAATACGATACACATACTAATATTGCTGTTATGTATGTGAGTATATATGTACATAATTTTATATTGTTATGACATGGTTTTCACAATATTTTGTTTGCCTTTTAGCGACTTTGAAAAAGGTCATGGTTGACCAAAACGTCACAATGTCTCAATTTTCCTCCTTATCTTTACGTGTCGCCACCAGAATATATTTTGGACATCTGTGATACACCACATGATTTATGTTTGGATACAATTGTAACACTTTTGTGATACAGACACAGTTTTGTGCAAACTTTGCACCTGTGTGTCGGTAACAAGATGGACTGTTTTTTATCAACTGAAAGTTAACAATGAATGACAGAAAGCAGAGATATAGAAAACCGTGAGAAATTGGTATACAAAGTATATTGGAAAATTGTAGAACTTATTATACAAACAATAACATATATTTGTTGAAAATGGACTACCCATTTAAGACCATACTTTAATTAGAGTAAATGTTCATAGTAAGAATGTAAAACTATCTATTATTCTTACTGTATATCCGCAGCATTAAACTATTATTACACACACACATAAACTGCCATCAACAACATGTACAGTACATGTTCCTTTATTTTAAGGCTCCATTCACATCTGCAGTTTCAGCTCCATCACAAGGAAATTTAATACATACATAGATTATAGAGTAAATCTCTTTCAATGTTTTATTCTCTAAAAACTTTAACTGCTGCTCTCCACAATACCACAATCCTCTCTCTGTAAAATGTACAGAATACTAAATACTCTAGTACTCAGGTCAGTGCTCTCACATTTACCTTTGTACAGCTCCCAGTGATCTAATGTAGAAATATCATACTAAATAAAATATTCTTCTGGTGATGATAATAAAGTGCCCACTGATTGTTTTATTAGTATACTGTCCTATGTTTTAGCACTTTCTAACTTTAGTCAGTTATTTATGGCAACATGAGGTGTGGTCATATAAATCAAGAGTAAGGCTAAGGCCCCACGTTGCAGAAACGCAGCTTTTTTTGTTGCAGATTTTGTTGTGGCTTTTTGAGCTATTCTTGGCTTTGGCTGAAAAAAACGCAGCAAAATCTGCAACAAAAAAAGCTGCGTTTCCGCAACGTGGGGCCTCAGCCTAAAAGATTAATTTTAATTGCAGATGTGGAAAATGTGAAAACCTTATCTGAGAAATAACATTACATAATCTTTTACAGGGTTTTGGGTCAACCACTGGTGAATACTGGTTGGGCAATGAATTTGTTCACCAACTAACATCTGAACGTTCATACACCCTGAGGATCCAGCTACAGGACTGGGATGGGAATGAAGCTTACTCCCTATATGATATCTTCTCTTTGGGTAATGAGGAAAATAATTACAGGTGAGACTTATTTATATTACATGTATTTTATTCATATTACTGGTACAAAAGTGCCAACTTTTTGGCGCATGTCTGTTTGCACCAAAATGTGTCATTTTATCCACTATGCAACCATGTTGCCCCTTTAGAGAAAAGTAGGGGTAACATGGTGGATATCAAGGCAGGCCGTGGACCCCTCAGTCAAACAGATATAATATATGAATCGCACCAGAAAACTTCAATTCTGGCGAATGGGAACTCTGCAGCCAGCACACACAATATGGAGACTGCTGCACAGTGTTTCAGTATTAATAGATTCCCCCTGAATCAGATGATGCCATACACTAAGTACCATGATGCTTAGCTACCATCCACATGAATTGTAGTTGAGTGGCAGTAATCTGGCTGTGCAGGGTAGGTGGTTACAGCAGCTCATTTTTGTGGGTGTCAGACCGCCACTGATCTGATATGGATGACCTATCCTAAGAACAGTCCATTAATATAAAGTCTTGGACATACCCTCTAAAACAATGCATTCTGAAAGTTGAATATACATTTTAAATAGATATTACTGATAAAATAAAATAAAAATCTGTCTTGCCTAGCTAACATGCCAAGAGTCAGATCCCTGGAGGTCAGGCTTACCTACCAGGATTTCAAGAATGAAAAATTCTTGTCTCTGGATTTCAGCAAAAGAGAAATGTCCATGGGTACTTGTAGTTATACACCTGCTATAAATTATTCAGAAAAATGTATATTATGCAGGAGCAAGGCAAAGAAATTTGTTTTGTGGCATCATGCACTTATGTTTTATATTTTACAAGTGCTCAGATATCGTTCCTGGTTTAACCCCTTTCCACCACAGCCATTTTTTGATTTTCGTTTTTTACTGTCCAACATCCAAAAGCCATAACCTTTTTTATTTTTCCATTCACAGAGCTGTTTGAGGGTTTAATTTTTGCGTGACAACTTGTACTTCATAACTGTGCCACTTATCTTTCTGTACAAAGTACTGGGAAGCTGGAAAAAAATTCAGAATGGGGTAGAATTAGATAAAAACAGCATTTGCATGACTTACTTACGGCCTTCATTTTTACAGTGTTCACTGTTTAGCCAAAATGACATTGCCTGTATTATGCAGGTTGGAATGATATACCAAATTTATATACTTTTTGTTACTTTTAAAAAAAATTCAAAACTTTGAAAAAAAAAATTATTAGAGTTGCCATATTCTCACACCTGTAACTTTTTTATATTTCTGTATAGGGGGCTGCATGTACTTTCTATTAATACCATTTTGGGGAATTTCTAATGTTTTGATCGCTTTTTATTCAAAAAATAGCAGTTCGGCTCTCTCGATTTTCTTTCCCACTACAGCATTCACTGTATGGGAAAAATATTTTTAGTTTAAGTTTATAGATCTGGCCTTTTTAGACACAGAGCCTAATGAGTGTGTGTTTTGATTTGTTTATTTATATATATATCTGATCTAGGGAAAAGGGGGTGATTTAAACTTTTAATTTATTTTTTTTTTACTTTTTTTAAAACTTAATACAATACACTGCAATGCTTATGTAATAGAAGCACACTGATGAAAAGCTTGGGAGCCTTCAATAGTAACAGATCGCCACACCAGATTTCTTCCCAGGGACAGCAATCCCAGGCAAAATTATGGCATACTTGAACTGTGCCTCGGTCAGGTTTGAAGAAGGTATCAGAAGGGTTAATGCCCGCGATCAATGTGGGCACTGACTGGTGGCATTGCTGCCAGGCCTCCACTGTATAATACAGAGTAGACCCTGGGCGGCGGTTTTTGGGAAAGTGTTAAAGGAGCTGTCATATCATTGAAACCTACACTATGTTTCATGTGACACCAGCCCTGCTGATTGATGTGACCTGGAAAACAACTAATATGCTCAGAAGTTTTGACCAGTTATGCACTGGTTAATTTATGAGGGTTTTAAAATGCCATATGGACAGGTTTGTCTCTATGGTACCACACTTTTACTTGTCATGTGTCAAGTAAAAATTGGCGGGGGTCAAACAGATAATGGCCCTTTTTCAGGGGCAAATAAATTGACTTCTATTGTAAAAGAGGACATGATTTATATCTCACAATAATCAAATATCGCATTATATACAGTATTTTCAGTATCCCTTTAATAGATATTATAATGAGGAACAAAATTTGATTCTGTCTTTTGGAACGGCCCCAAGGTAGTCTCTCAATTAGTAGGATGTGGACTTTAGCTATATACTGTAGGACTGGGTTATGTGTTATTTGTCATCCTTTCACATTTCCATACGGCTATATTCCTAATTTAGGACTATTCACATGTATAGCCACACAAACTTATAAGGCAGTCATAGCAGGCAGACTGATGGAAGCCTCCAGGCTCACTTCAGGACAAACAGAACATATTTGTGTATGGAATGAAAATTGGTTTGTTTTGTTTTGGTTTTTTTTCATCTGAAGCAAACAATTCTTTAGATAAACAAATGGAAATGTCACAGGGTATTTGGATTGGCTTGGCACTTCTGTACAGGGCATGATCTGCCTTTGTCTTTTCACAGACATCAGACTATATTGCTTTGATGCTGCATGCCAGAGGAAGGGAACTTGCAATGTCTCTGCAGCCTAAATATTATCACAGAAGTGAGAGAACAAAAAACTTATACACAGCCATCAGAACATCTCATGCAATGCTTTTCTGAATCTGATCAGAATCACAATAAACCCTGTACTCTTGATCCTTAGTTGGCCTATCCATAAATAATGCAACCATAGGGTAAAACCAAGGCGCTTGTTCAGAAGGGTTACTGAGAGCCATATACTGTTTCTATTTCTCTATTTCTTTTATTACACAAGAGGGGGAATTTATTAAGACTGGCATATCGTGTGCCAGTTTTAATCAATTCTCCACTAGTACAATATTCATCTGAATATTTCAGGAACATTTCAAGAGGCCTCATGCACCAGAAATGAAATTTACACCAGCCAGGGACTGGCATAGATTTCTCAGTATAATTAATGCCAGTTTTCCGGTGTGAGTTAATAAATTTTGTGACAAGGTGGACCACCTTGATATCCACCCCACTCTGCCCACTTTCATAAACAGGGGCACAGAACCATCCATGTGGTACATCTTAGACCCAAAAAAAGGACCGTGCACCAATGTGCGCCACATGTATTCCTATCTCCACCAGTAAATTGGTGTAGATGGGATAGAAATCCGTGTAGAAAGCAAGGTAAATATTTAGGTAACATTATTAATTCAGATATTGGATCTTGTTTCTTTAGGCTAAATGTACAAGGATACAGTGGAACTGCAGGGCGGACAAGCAGTTTTGCTTCCACAGGGACTGACTTCAGCACCAAGGATGTAGATAATGATGGCTGCAGCTGTAAATGTGCTCAGTATGCAACAGGAGGTAAATGAGTCTGTAAATCTAATAGCAATAACACACTCTTAGGTCCCCTAAGACATCAGAAAATTTTGTGAGATCTGAGGTGGACATCCACCTCAGAGTCCTCTTCATTTTCCACCCCCTATCTCCTCACGGCGGATTGGCAATGCAGAACATCCATATTTGGATGAACAGAAATTATATCTTCTTAACTCTACCACACAGTGTAATGGGTTGTTAGTGCCCCTGACATAGTCTGATACCTCTTGGTGCCCACTCACAGTATAGTTCCCGCTTAGTATTCCTCACACATTATAATGTTCCTTAATATTCCAGACGATATCAGATCTGCAGGGGTCAGAAGGTGTCCATTCTTAGCAGGCACTATATGGAGAGCACAGTCAGAATTAGATATCTTTGTGTATGGAAGCTGACATAACTCAGCACAGCCACTGCATGGAAAACAGAGCAATCTCCTTCTGGTTCTGTTCTCCATATAGCATCTGATGAGAACAGCTGATTGGAGGGGGTCCCTGGTGTCGGACCCCTGATGATCTGAAATTGACCTATCCTACGAACAGGTCATAAATATCTGCCTGTAAAACCCCTTGCTACCACAAAGTATAATGCCCCTTATGTGCCCCCTTAGTGTACCAACACAGCATAATGCCCCTTAGTGGCCCCCACATAGTATAATGCCCATTTAGGAGCACCCAGACAATATAGTCCCCCTAATGGTGGCCCCCAAATTGAAGCTGTGTTTATAAAAAAGTAATACTCTGCCTGCTTCAGTCCCATGGTGCTTGTTTTCTCTAGTCTGTAGAATCTCTTGCTTGGAGTGGCAGGCACGATGACATCATCACATTGCGCCTGCCTCTATCTGCGTCTTTAAAATCAGGACATTTCACCTGGGAAGGGGGGACAGTGTCCATAATAAAGGACTGTCCCACTGAATTCAGGACGCAATGTGTGTATTTGTGTAATACATAATTTGCAAACAGTAAATAAAAGCTGTGATTCAAAATAATTTTTCTTTTAACTTTTCTAACAAAGATTTATCCTTCCATAGGTTGGTGGTTTGATGCTTGTGGACCATCCAACTTGAATGGCATCTATTACAAAAGTGGATCTGGACCACCAAAGTACAACAGTATCAAGTGGCATTATTGGAAAGGACCCAGTCATGGTCTGAAATCTGTCTCCATGTTGATTCGTCCTATAGACTACTGAGCTATGTGTCACTTTACAACACGGCTAATGATTACATTTTTCTTTTGAAACTGAAAATCAACCAAAAATGGTCTGTTCCAGTAAGGGTCATGTGTTGATGAGTATCTGGTGGAAATGTTGGACCTACACAAGGAAAAGACTGAGCTACACATTTTGTATCTGCACTGTTATAGGAAAAGTTTCTTCTCATAAGAGAAACCACCAGTGATGGCTTAGAGCACACAACTAGCTACAGAATGTCTGGATTTCTTTGCATGTGGGGGTGGGGGGTATGAAATACAGGTTATACTTTAGCATGAAACTCACAACTCTTCTAGATTAAACAATCAACAAATGTGGCTTTTGTCTAGGATCTAAACATTATGTCAGACTTGCAACCTTCTATAGCTGATATCTGAAACCACTTAATAAAACATTTTACATGTATAAACTTTCTAATACCTACTGTGAGCCAGTGTTTGTTGGATGAACTAAGCTACATCTGACTGTGTTTCTCAGAGATATGGGAAGGTCTTTCATGGAAAGTTGGACCTTGAAAGGTGGCTACACACGTGGACAAAATTATTGGTACCCCTAGTTTAATGAAAGAAAAACCCACAATGGTCACAGAAATAACTTGAATCTGACAAAAGTAATAATATATATAAATTATATGACAAGCCACAAAGCTTCTGGGAGAATGTCCTAAGGACAGAGAAGACAAAAATGGAAATTTTTGGCAAGGCACATCAGCTCTATGTTCACAAACGGAATAATGAAGCATATCTTGAAAAGAACACTGTCCCTACTGTGAAAAATTGAGGAGGCTCTGTTATGTTCTGGAGCTGCTTGGCTGCATCTGGCACAGGGTGTCTTGAATCTGTGCAGGGTACAATGAAATCTCAAGACTATCAAGGGATTCTAGAGAGAAATGTGCTACCTAGTGTCAGAAAGCTTGGTCTCAGTTGCAGGTCATGGGTCTTGCAAAAGGATAATGACCCAAAACACACAGCTAAAAACACCCAAGAATGGCTAAGAGGAAAACATTGGACTATTCTGAAGTGGCCTTCTATGAGCCCTGACCTAAATCCTATTGAGCATCTTTGGAAGGAGCTGAAACATGCCATCTAGAAAAGGCACCCTTCAAACCCGAGGCAACTGGTCATGAGGAGTGCGCCAAAATACCTGTTGAGAGGTGCAGAAGTCTCATTGACAGTTACAGGAATCGTTTGCAGTGATTGCCTGAAAAGGTTGTGCAAGAAAATATTAAGTTAAGGGTACCATCATTTCTGTCCAAGCCTGTTTCATGAGTTTTCTTTTTTTAAAAATTCTGTTGAAGCATGGTTGAAAAGCAATATCTGACTTTCATTTGTTCATTTTCATAGAATTTTTATATATTATTACTTTTGTCAGATTCAAGTTATTTCTGTGACCATTGTGGGTTTTTCTTTCATTAAACGAGGGGTACCAACACTTTTGTCCATGTGTGTATATTACACATAGTCACATACTTTTCAGTTTGCTCATACTTTTGAAATCTGGTGTTCCAGGCAATGTCATGCCCCTTGGGTGTACATGAACTAGAATTCTCTCAAATTCATATTCTTCACTCTGGAAAATTGATCTTTTGGAACCACAATGCAGACTATGAAAGATGAAACTCTCAAAGGTTCTGTATTCTGGTCGCAATTATTTATAATATCCAACATGAGGTGGGTAATAACAGATAAAGATTAATCACTGAGTCAGGACAATATTTTGACCTTCCAAATGACCCTTTTACCTTAAGACTGTTGGAATCACATTTAGGTGAAGTGATAACTTAATTTTCTATCAATATGAATATCCAATTGAAGTGTAAAATTGCATGTATTTTAAAAAGAGATTTCTTGACAGAAGAACCACCAGAACGAACTAGAATTGTACTATTAAAATGTACCTGACACTGTAGGTCCAACTATAATAGGTATCACCATGATTTTGATGTTGACATATTTATGCTTATCAGAATTTTTTTCTTTCTGCACCTAATGTAGCATCTTCTAAACAATGTCTTATGTGCTCAGAATATCTTTGTCCCTAATATTTGATAGTTAGTTTTTTATGTTTATTTACTGTTACTATTAAATGCTATGCAAACAAACCAGAGTTTGTCAGTCAATTGCACATTGCATTCCATATAAAATAACAATTGCAAAAATGTCAATTACAAAAATACAAGACACACCTGAAACAACTGAAATCCACAGAACTCAAAAGTGATACAAGATCTAGATGTATGCATGACAATTGGTATTAGAGAGCAAATAGATAAATCACAAAATGTCATCTTCCAGACATTCTGGTCATCTTGACCTTTATCAATGGATTATATAAAAATAAAATTACAAAAAATAACTTAAGTGCAACTCTCGTCTCACATTTTTTCCTATGGTGTAGGGAGGGGTTTTCTGATCACTTTTATAATATACTTTATGAGCCTTTTCTTTTAGCAGAAAACAGGCGCTATAGCTCTCCCCAAGAACGCTGTAACTAAACGCTGTTAGGGAGCTCTGTCCCATAGTCACCGCTCTTTGAACTTTGGCCTACTATATAGGCATGGCAGTAATGCTCTTGTTGCTAGCAGCGTGCTATCACAATTTTCTATTGTAGCCCATGGAAACATGCACATATAGTTCATGTTATTTGTAGTGCTTACTATTTTTGTGTATTTGTTGCATTGTGCATATAGGGGTGTGTCTGAATCCATTTTGGTCCTGCATACTACCCATCTGTCCAAGGCTAATTTTAGTTAGCATAATATGGCTTAAATACACTTCCCCTAAATTCATTGGAAGCCAGGACTCAAAGAGAAGTGAGTCTTTGCAGTGTAGGGTTTCATCCAAAGAGATGCATTTACACAATTTGATCAAAATGTACACTAAGAACCTCATTTTTACTTTGCTTTACAAAGAAGCCTTCCTTATTTCATATGATGATCAGGGGTTGTTGGTTTATCCTTTTTATTGCACTTCTGTTATTCATGCTACATTAGATTGGGTATGTCAGGTGGCGATGACATTTTGTGTGCTTCCTATTGATATTCATTCTGTATTTATTTTCTGTATTTTTTTTCTTATTTTTCTGTTTTTATCCTTGTTAATGTAATGATTTTCTGTAATTTTTGTACCTCTATGATATTTGTTTTGTCTTGTATGACATCAGTTGATTTGTTTAGTCTTTTCTTGCATTATTGTCTTGTAGTTTTATGTATAGCTAGTTTAAACACTTAAGTTATTCTTTGTCATTATATTTTTAGATTGATAAATATCAAGATGATTTACTAATGTATCCATAAAAGTATCACTAGTGAATATACAGTGGGAAAAAAAAAGAATTTAGTCAGCCACCAATTGTGCAAGTTCTCCCACTTAAAAAGATGAGAGAGGCCTGTAATTGACATCATACGTAGACCTCAACTATGAGAGACAAAATGAGAAAACAAATCTAGAAAATCACATTCTCTGATTTTTAAAGAATTTATTTGCAAATTATGGTGGAAAATAAGTATTTGGTCACCTACAAACAAGCAAGATTTCTGGCTCTCACAGACCTGTAACTTCTTCTTTAAGAGGCTCCTCTGTCCTCCACTCATTACCTGTAGTAATGGCACCTGTTTGAAATTATTAGTATAAAAGACACCTGTCCACAACCTCAAACAGTCACACTCCAAACTCCACTATGGTGAAGACCAAAGAGCTGTGGAAGGACACCAGAAAGAAAATTGTAGACCTGCACCAGGCTGGGAAGACTGAATCTGCAATAGACAAGCAGCTTGGTGTGAAGAAATCAACTGTGGGAGCAATAATTAGAAAATGGAAGACATACAAGACCACTGATAATCTCCCTCGATCAGGGGCTCCATGCAAGATCTCACCCCGTGGGGTCAAAATGATCACAAGAACAGTGAGCAAAAATCCCAGAACCACACGGGGGACCTAGTGAATGACCTACAGAAAGCTGGGACTAACGTAACAAAGGCTACCGTCAGTAACACACTACGTCGTCAGGGACTCAGATCCTGCAGTGCCAGACGTGTTCCCCTGCTTAAGCCAGTACATATCCGGGCCCGTCTGAAGTTTGCTAGAGAGCATTTGGATGTTCCAGAAGAGTATTGGGAGAATATCATATGGTCAGATGAAACCAAAGTAGAACTGTTTGGTAGAAACAACTCATCGTGTTTGGAGGAGAGTGAATGCTGAGTTGCATCCAAAGAACACCATACCTACTGTGAAGCATGGGGGTGGCAACATCATGCTTTGGGGCTGTTTCTCTGCAAAGGGACTAGGATGATTGATCCGTGTACTTGAAAAAATGAATGGGGCCATGTATTGTGAGATTTTGAGCGGACACCTCCTTCCATCAGCAAGCGCATTGAAGATGAAACGGGCTGGGTCTTTCAGCATGACAATGATCCCAAGCACACCGCCAGGGCAACGAAGGAGTGGCTTTGTAAGAAGCATTTCAAGGTACTGGAGTGGCCTAGCCAGTCTCCAGATCTCAACCCCATAGAAAACCTTTGGAGGGAGTTGAAAGTCCATGTTGCCCAGCGACAGCCCCAAAACATCACTGCTCTACAGGAGATCGGCATGGAGGAATGGACCAACATACCAGCAACCAACCTTGTGAAGACTTACAGAAAACGTTTGACCTTCGTCATTGCCAACAAAGGATATATAACAAAGTATTGAGATGAACTTTTGTTATTGACCAAATACTTATTTTCCACCATAATTTGCAAATAAATTCTTAAAAAATCAGACAATGTGATTTTCTAGATATGGTTTCTCATTTTGTCTCTCATAGTTGAGGTCTACCTATGATGTCAATTACAGGCCTCTCTCATCTTTTTAAGTGGGAGAACTTGCACAATTGGTGGCTGACTAAATACTTTTTTCCCCCCACTGTAACCACATTTTCCTTCAAATGGTTTTACTTTAAAATCAACATGAATCCATTTCTGAGATAACATATCATGTGAAGTATATGTAATAGTGGGAAATGCAATCTTATATCTTAACCATTTCCTAGTACAGAACAGTTACCAAGTCCTATAAACACATAATACACAGATTCACATATACACAAGCAGGAATAGAAAAGCTCCTGAGAAACCATAGAATTATGAGAGAAAAAGTTCGATCTCACCCATCCCTGGTTTTTGCAGTCAAGGAAGTCAGGTCACTCAGTTACAGATGCCGGAAAATGGAATCCCTTACTTACCCTGAATTAGTAGGTGCCTAACCCCCATAAAGACTCCCGCCCTAACAAGGGCAGTACCACAAACATTTGTCCCTTTCCATGCCTGTCCCTTCCTATCCCTACGTTTCAGACTGGTTGGGCCTCTCCTCAGGGGACTCAGGGCAAGTTTTAGACAAAGTGGTGCCTTGGGCAAAATTAAAAGCAGGGCCCCAAATGCTGATATGCAAACAACACCATCGTCTTCCAGTGGCAACCCCTATAATAACACCTCCATTCTGCCAGCAAAAAAGTAATAACAAGCCCACACACAATTCAAGTGAGCACCTTTATACCGCCTAATAGATTTGTGCACCCAGTCATCAGTTATTATAGCGCCTCCTTATAAATAATAGTCCCTGCTTATAAATAATATTACACCTTTATTAGTAATAGCTCCCTTATAAATGATAAATAGTGCCATGTATCAGTAATAATCTCCCTTATCAGTAACAGTCACCTCATAAAAATAATACTGCTCCCTTATTAATAATAGCCCTATCATAAATAATAGTTACCCTTATAAATAATAGTCCCCATTATCACTAATAGCCCCCTTTATAAATAAGCCCACTTAACAATTATACCCCCCTTATAAACAGTTATCTCCTTATAAATAATAGCCCGTCTTTTAAATAATAGTTCCCCCTTATAATAGCCCCCTCATATTTAAGTTTCCCAATAACTCCATGGCCAGATCATGAACAGTACTATATGGGGAATGACATGGCCATGGAACACTACACGTATTTTGAGCCCCCCCCGCCACGGTATAATGCTCCATATGGTATATAATGCTCCACAGTATAAAATGTTCCCCTGAGCCCTCCACAGTTTCCCCACATAGTATATAATGCTCCACAGTGGCCCCCACATAGTATAAAATGCTCCCCTTAGCCCCCCATAGTGGCCCCACATGGTATATAAGGCTCCACACAGTATAATACTCCATAGTGGCCCACACAGTATACTACCCCTTAGTGGCCCCAGACAGTACAATATGCTCCCCAGCAACCCCACACAATATAATATGCTCCATACAATATAATATACACCCCACAGTGTCTCCCCGGTATAATGCTCCACAGTGGCCTAACAAAGTATAACATGCTGCACAATGGCCTCCACACAGTATAATATACTCCCCAGAGGGGTTCCCCCAGTATAGTGCTCCACAGTGGTCCCCCACAGTATAATATGCTTCCCACAGGCACCCCCCAGTATAACGCTCTACAATGGCCCCACAGAGCATAATATGCTCCTGAGAAGCCCCACACAATATAATACACTCCACAGTGGCTCCACACAGTATAACAGGCTCCCCAAATTGCCCTTTACCACCCAGTATAAAGCTCCACAGTGGCCCATAGTATAATATGCTCCCCAGAGGGCCCCCGCTATTATAATGTTCCACAGTGTCCCCCCCAGTATTTTGCTCCACAGTGGCCCCAAGCAATATACTATGTTCCCCAGAGCGTCGTCCCAGTATAATGCTCCACAGTAGGCCCCATGCAGTATAATATGCTCCCCAGAGGGCCCTTAGTATAAAGCTCCTTAGTTCCCCCCCGAATAATGCCCCACAGTGGCGCCACACAATATAATATGCTCTGCAGATGGCCCCCAGAATAATGCTCCACAGTGACCCCACACAGTATAACATGATCCAGAATGGCCTCCACATAGTATAATATACTGTCCAGAGAGGTTCCCCCAGTATAATGCTCCACAGTGGCCCAAAACAGTATAATATGCTCGCCAGAGGGCCCCCCAGTATAATGCTCCATGGTGGCCCCACAAAGTATAATATGCTTTCCAGAGGAGCCCCCCAGTACAATGCTCCAAAGTGGCCCCACAGAATATAACATGCTCGCTAGAGCCCCCCCCCCACATTATAATGCTCCACAGTGGCCCTACACAGTATAATATGCTATCCAGAGGGGCCCCCCCAGTATAATGCTCTACAGTGGCCCCACAGACTCCTAGGCATTCAAACTACATGAGAGAGATATATTTATATTAGGGAAGTGCGGATGACGTAATTTACGTCACCGCGATTGCCGATCACGCTCCATTTCCTCCCACCTTAGAAAAAGGAGGAAGGTAAGGATAACCATCATCATAAAATATACCCTAGCCATTCTATGAATATATATAATCCCCATTATATTAACAAAAATCTCCTGCATACCTAAGAACTTTTAACCAATAGCTACCCCATACAAATGTAGATTACACACCATAGAGAATGTCAAAAAATATATAGGTATTAATGATGGATCTTGATAATTCAAATGCCCGTTCTTGGGCACCATCCAGATAGTCCCATTTTTAAAAAATAACAAGGGACCCTGGACATTATTGGCTAGCCTATTGACACCCAGAAAATTGGAAAAAAAGAAAAAGAGGAGATGAAGGAAAAGAGTCAATTGAGAATGCCTAGCGAGTTAGGACATACGTGATATGTTTGTGACGCTAATTGCGTCACTCGCGCATGCACAGTGAGGTCGGGAATACCCGACAGGTCCTTAAATATCTCTCAATGAGACCTTTTTACTCTGGGCATGCGCGGTGACGTGTGAATGATGCATTTTACGTCACTCGTGCATGCCCAATGAGGACGGAAAGACTCGGCAGGTCCTTGAACATGTGTTAGAGATTTGTTTGCTCTGGGCATGCGCGATGACGTGGTAATGACGCGTTTGACGTCATTCACGCATGTCCGGTATATCTTGTAGGGTCCTTTACTTTTTTGGCATAATTTTCCCATTATGGAAATATATAGCTGAATAAAACATGAGCGATGACGCTATATATGACGTCACATGCATGCGTAATGACACTGGAATGCACGCCATGGTAACCAACATGTGGTACAAAACATACCTCCCAATCATCTAACCTGTGTGATCTACAGGTGAGTAGAGTTTTTTTTTTATAACGAGAGGGAGGGTATTTAACCATAACCAACAGGTTACTGATTGTCATTAGTTTTTGTCAGTGAACATGCAGAATGCTTCTTTTGAGCAGCTAGACATCTTAGACCACCACTGTGGAGTATCTGAGCTATATAATGTTTATTGCTGGGTTATCTTGCCCTGAGCAACTTGCACATTTTTTGTTTTTGTTCCAGAAGTCCAGTTAGGTTATTAGTCCCCTGAGGAGAGGCCCAACCAGCCTGAAACGTAAGGACAGGAAGGGACAGGCACGGAAAGGGATAGATGTTTGTGGTACTGCCCTTGTTAGGGCGGGAGTCTTTATGGGGGTTAAGCACATACTAATTCAGGGTAAGTAAGGGATTCCATTTTCCGGCATCTGTTACTGAGTGACCTGACTTCCTTGACTGCAAAAACCAGGGATGGGTGAGATCGAACTTTTTCTCTCATAATTCTATGGTTTCTCAGGAGCTTTTATATTCCTGCTTGTGTATATGTGAATCTGTATATTATGTGTTTATAGGACTTGGTAGCTGTCCTGTACTAGGAAATGGTTAAGATATAAGATTGCATTTCCCACTATTTAATATACTTCACATGATATGTTATCTCAGAAATGGATTCATGTTGATTTTAAAGTAATCCCATTTAAAGGGAAGGTTGGTTATATTCACTAGTGATACTTTTATGGATACATTAGTAAAATATATGTTTTAAAATGTTCTTTATGACTTTACATCTTTGCTGGAGCCGTAGTCATTTGTTGGATGTAGATGCAAAGTATCATCTCTCTGCTTTTGCTTGGTTTAAATATCAAGATGACCAAACAGTTTGGACGTTTGACATTCTATGATTTACGTGTTCACTCTCTAATACCAATTACCTTGATCACCTATGTCTAAATAAATACTTTGTTCTTGTATCACTGCTGAGTGCCAAGGATTTCAATATTTGCAATCTTTGGCCATGATAGGCCAACCACTGGTAATGGATAATGAGTGCAGGACAATGCTTGATGTACACCTAAAACTATGGGACATTCCGATAGACAAAAAGCCTTATGTCCATTATTTCTTATTGTAAACTATGCTTATTTAGGTGCATCTTTTCTTATTGCTCTGCATTGTACCATTTCTTAAATATTATTTTGTCAGAATACTTATAAATAACATTGACACACTTCCAACTGGTAATACTCAGATGTCAATTTATTCATGTACTTCTAGAGGAAATAGACTATACCCACACTGACAAATGTCAATTCTGTCATGGATTTGCTGCACATTTCACTATCTGCATTCCAATGGGTAAAATTGGTGTTGAAAATTCACACAAAGAATTGACATGCTACAGATTTAAAATCCGCATAACAGGTAGATTTCCATGCAGATTTTTTTTTTTTTTTTTTTAGATGAAATTTGTTAAAATTTCATCCACTTTACCGTTTTTAAGCCAAAACCAAAGGAGGCTTCAAAAAGAATGGGAAATACAGTGGCTACGGAAAGTATTCAGACCCCTTTAAATTTTTCACTCTTTGTTACATTGCAGCCATTTGCTAAAAGCAAAAAAAGTGCATTTTATTTTTCATTAATGTACACTCAGCACCCCATCTTGACAGAAAAAAAAACAGAAATGTAGATATCTTTGCAAATTTATTAAAAAAGAAAAACTGAAATATCACATGGTCATAAGTATTCAGACCCTTTGCTATGACACTCATATTTAACTCACATGCTGTCCATTTCCTGTTGATCTTCCTTGAGATGGTTCTACTCCTTCATTGGAGTCCAGCTGTGTTTAATTAAACTGATTGGACTTGTCTATATAAACCTGACAGCTCACAGTGCATGTCAGAGCAAATGAGAATCATGAGATCAAAGGAACTGCCCAAGGAGCTCAGAGACAGAATTGTGGCAAGGCACAGATCTGGCCAAGGTTACAAAAGAATTTCTGCAGCACTCAAGGTTCCTAAGAGCACAGTGGCCTCCATAATCCTTAAATGGAAGAAGTTTGGGATGACCTAAACTCTTCCTAGACCTGGCCGTCCAGCCTAACAGAGCAATCGTGGGAGAAGAGCCTTGGTGAGAGAGGTAAAGAAGAACCCAAAGATCACTGTGGCTGAGCTCCAGAGATGCAGTAGGGAGATTCGAAGAAAGTTCCACAAAGTCAACTATAACTGTAGCCCTCCACCAGTTGGGGCTTTATGGCAGAGTGGCCCAAAGGAAGCCTCTCCTCAGTGCAAGACATATGAAAGCCCGCATAGAGTTTGCCAAAAACACATGAAGGACTCCCAGATTATGAGAAATAAGATTCTCTGGACTGATGAGACGAAGATTGAACTTTTTGACTTTAATTCTAAGCGGTATGAATGGAGAAAACCAGGCACTGCTCATCACCTGCCCAATACAATCCCAACAGTGAAACATGGTGGTGGCAGCATCATGCTATGGGGGTGTTTTTCAGCTGCAGGGACAGGATGACTGGTTGCAATTGAAGGAAAGATGAATGCGGCCAAGTACAGAGATATCCTGGAAGAAAACCTCTTCCAGAGTGCTCTGGACCTCAGACTGAGCTGAAGGTTCACCTTTCAACAAGACAATGACCGTAAGCACACAGCTAAAATAACAACTGACCTAGCCAGAGCCCTGACCTCAACCCAATTGAGCATCTCTGGAGAGACCTGAAAATGGCTGTCCACCAACGTTCACCATCCAACCTGATGGAACTGGACAGGATCTGCAAGGAAGAATGGCAGAGGATCACCAAAGATGTGAAAAACTTGTTGCATCATTCCCATCCTTGTCCTTTTTTTTTGCGACTGGCTCCCAACGGTCGCCTGCTTCTACTTCCTCGCCTGGGGCCCAGTACTGCAGCGCTCCTCCTGTCTCCTCTATTCCACCATAGTGGCAACAGTTGCTTACTAACCTGCCGTCAAAAGATGATTTTCACTCTCTCGTTGCTGAAGCCACAGAGGCATGTCGGGCGGAAATCCGTGCAGAAATCTCTACTCTGAGAAAAGATCTCCAAAACATCTCGTCCAGGGTTGACACCTTGGAAGATGACCATGATCAGACCCGTGTCTATGTCTCACAGCTCCAGGACTCTGTCTCCTCTCAATGTCAGGTTGTCACAGACATGCAGCGACACCTTGAGGACTTGGATAATAGAGGCAGGCGCAACAATATCCGGGTCAAGGGCCTTCCTGAGGCCACCCAAGCAGAGGACCTTCATACTACCTTGGAGGCGATCTTCAACTCCATCCTGCAGGAGCTTCCCTCCCACAAAATCAAGCTTGACCGGGCCCATCGGGCCCTGCGCCCTAAGGGCTCTGGCCCCACACCTTGTGATGTCGTCTGCTGTGTGCACGACTTTACTCTGAAGGAGGCTATCCTAGCCAAAGCTAGACGAATACAGGACTTTGATTTTGATGGTGCTAAACTTCATCTGTACCAAGACCTTTCCTGGATCACCCTCCAGAAACGGAGGCATCTACGCCCTCAGCTCCAACTTCTGAGAGACCGTCAAGTACCCTACCGCTGGGGCTTTCCTTTTGCCCTCACTGCTTGTCATAATGGACGTTCCGCTACCCTGCGCTCCCATGTGGACCTGGAGCAGTTTTGTGCTATCTTGGATATTCCTCCTCCGGAATTGCCAGATTGGGAAATAGTCGCCCCTCTGCCACCACCTCCTCCAGTGTGGACTATGCAGACATCTCAACGTCGTCATTTGCCTTCTCTGGGTGCAAAGTCTCGAAGACAACGGGTGGACCCACCACCCCCCTTATCCATTTTGGTTGCTTCTCCCCTCTTTTTTCACTTCCCCCCCCCTTTTTTTGATGGTGCCATTTAATAACTTTTGTTTAAGCCTGTTGGTTCCATAGCCGTTACCTTTTTCTTCTTATTTGATATTGACACCTGCTTAGCAGGTAGGGCAGGTCGTTACCTCCCCATTTCATAGTTGTAATTTACCCTCGCCACTCGCTTCAGTTGGCTGTCTACTGCCAGTCCACTCTCTCTACCCTTCCTAGGAGGCTTTGTCCAACTGTGAGACCCTTAAGCTGGTCTCACTTGGTGTACAAGTTTACACCTTTTTGGACTTAATTTCTTGCCCCCGGTCAGGAGATATAGTCCTGTCCACGATGCTTTTGATTCCTGTTTTGTTGCTCTGTTTTTTGTCCTCTGTCCCCCTCCCTGTCTTTCTCCCTCCTTTCTCCCTCTTGTTCTCCCCTTCCTTCCCTCCCACTCTAGGGTTGGAGTCCCACGATCTTGGCAACTACCTGGTTGGTCCGTGTCCCTGCGCCTTCTCCTCCCGAGTCCTCCTGCTGCTGGCGTGCAATAGGTGAAATCTGCCTATGCTATATTGTCTGCTTCATTTGCTATTGTCTAGGTCATCCTCATGGCTAAGTGTATCACATTAAATGTAAAGGGTCTGGCCTCTAACCTCAAACGGTGTATGGTATTGCATGAACTTAGGTCCCTCTGGGCGGATGTCGCTTTCTTGCAGGAGACCCACCTTGACCACACTAGTATGTTTAATTTTGCTCATCACTATTACCCCACTGCCTACTCTGCATATAATACCCGTAGGAAGGGGTGTGTGAATATTTTGCTGTCCCGCTCCTGCCCCATCTCTGTCACGACCTCTCACCTAGATCCCCAGGGCCGTTACATTATCTTGGAGGGACTCCTACATGGCCAGGCTATAGCCCTTTGCAACATTTATGCCTCTAATTCTTCCCAGGTTCCTTTTCTCAAGTGGATACTGCGGAGGCTTCGGGTCCTTCCGTGGCGCGGCCCTACTTCTGGGAGGAGATTTCAATATGATCTTCTCGGAGCGTATGGATAGGATGTCCCTTGCTGACACTCCTCTGGGTGCTTCCCAGCTGCGCCTTGCCGGAGAATTCCGGCACCTTATCAGATCTGCGGCTCTATATAACCTTTGGAGGGTTGACAACCCTTCAGCCCGTTCCTATACCTTCTACTCTCATCCCCATAACACATATTCTAGAATGGACTACTTTTTTGGCAACACCCTTGCACTTCGTCTCATGACTGGTGCAACCACTGGCCCCATTTCAAGGTCTGACCATGCCCCTGTTCAAGTCTCCCTGTCTTCTACCCCACTCCCTACCAAACGCTGCCATTGGCGAGTCCCTCTTGCACTCCCTTCCCTCTCGTGAAGCGCTCCGCACCCACCTCTCAGATTACTTTCATGCCAATGTTGGTTCAGTCTCATCTACTTCTACTCTTTGGGAAGGCCCATGAGGCAGTAATGAGGGGGCACTGTATAGCTATGGCCACCCGGCTTAAAAAAGATAGGGCGGCTAGGGAGGTGGCTCTGACGACTCAGATACGATCCTTGACGGAGCGTCTGGCAGCTCGACCTTCTATGTCTCTCCTCCGTCAGCTAATTCTAGCTGGAGCTGACCCGTGCAATGTTGCCACTCGGGCCACCCAGCACCTCCTACTCTATAGCAGACAGCGATATTATGAGAGAGGTAATAAGGCTCATACCCTTCTCACCAAATCCCTCTGAGAACACCAAACCTCCTCGGTTCCACACGCAGTTCGTGTCTCCCAGGGGACTCTACACCATCACCCAGACACCATAGTAACCCTTTTCCGAGATTTCTACACTAAATTGTACAATCTCCCCCCACCTGTCCCTCCTGGCTCTGCCACAGGGCAGCTGGACTTGGGCACCTACTTAGACGCTTGCCGCCTCCCCACACTCCCGGCCTCAGCGCTAGACTCCCTGAATGCCCCGGTCACTAGCAAAGAACTCACTGACATCATGAAGGGTCTCCCTAATGGTAAAGCCCCGGGCACGGACGGGTTTACTTACTCTTATTATGAGACCTTTCAGGCAGAACTGGTCCCTCACATGTGTAACCTCTTTAATTCCTTTTTAGATGGCACCCCCGTCCCTCAAACTATCCTCAACTCATGCATCACTCTTTTTCCCATGCCAGGTAAAGACCACCAAGATTGCTCCAACTATCACCCCATTGCCCTTCTGAACACTGACCTCAAGCTTTTCACTAAACTCCTAGCCAATAGACTCAATGCTTGGCTTCCCTCTCTTGTCCACATGGAACAGTTGGGTTTCGTTCCCTGTCGTCAGGGGGGTGACACAACCAGAAGGGCTGTGGACCTGATTGATGTTGCCAACCGTTCAGCCACCCCCGCTCTAGTGTTAAGCTTAGACGCTGAGAAGGCCTTCGATCACCTCGATTGGTCCTTCATGTTAACCACTCTTGCAAGATTTGGTTTTACCGGTGCTTTTTTGACTGCAATTAGGTCCCTGTACTCAGTTCCCTCTGC
Source organism: Leptodactylus fallax (assembly GCA_947044405.1). Classification (NCBI taxonomy): domain Eukaryota; kingdom Metazoa; phylum Chordata; class Amphibia; order Anura; family Leptodactylidae; genus Leptodactylus; species Leptodactylus fallax. The sequence continues at coordinate 11,380,401 of CAMRHE010000015.1, read as the reverse complement.
AGTCATTGGGCTCCCCAATGCCACATCTTCCCCTTTCCCTATTCGCAATAGGACCCGTCAGGGCTGCCTCCTCTACCCTCTTACATTTTCCCTCTGCATTGAGCCACTAGCATCCCAGATTAGGTCTAACTTGAACACCACTGGGTTGCAGTCCGTGACAGGGAGTATCCCTCTTTGCGGACGATTACCCTCACTAATCCCCACACTACCCTCCCGAATCTCTTGCGTACTTTTAGGGACTACAAGGTTAATCCCGCTAAGACTGAGGCCCTCCACCTTAACGTCCCAGACCCCATGCTACAATTGCTCAAGTCCAACTACAATTTCCGATGGAGAGACCGCTCGCTGCACTACTTAGGTGTCCAGCTTTCTTTGACATATCCCTCCCTATACTCGGCTAACTATCCCTGTTTATTCCACAAACTCTGCTCCCTCTTAGATAAATGACGTCCCCTCCATATTTCCCTAATGGGACGGATTGCAGCGGTTAAGATGTCTCTCCTCCCTAAACACCTATATTACTCCCAGTGGCGGTTCCGCGGTGTGAACTGCGATCCCTCCAAAAGGCAATCTTCCAGTTTATCTGGAATGCTAAACGCTATCGTATTCCCCGTTCCGTGATGTTGGCTGGCAGGGCCGAGGGTGGGATGGCGGTCCCACACATTCTACATTATTATTGGGCGGCCCATCTTCGAGTCATTCCGTTTTGGGCAGCATCCCAGGCCTACACTAAATGGGTTGAAATAGAAAAGCTCTGGTTGGCCCCTGTACATCCGAATGCTTTCTTGTGGTCCCGCTCCCCCCTCCCTTGTGACCCCTCTATTAGGGCCTATATGATTCACGTGCGCGATATGGTTCACCTGCTCTAAGTTATTTCCTTTAGCCTCTCCTTCTTCCTCCATCATGTCGTTCCTATATAACCCACTCCTCCCGGGGGGACTGTCTTCTTCCATGGTGCGCCCTTGGAGCAGGCTCGGCCCGTTCCATATTGCAGACTTGGTCGATCCCTCGACCCCAGAGCTCAGGCCCTTTGATTATTTTACCTCTGTCCTAAACTTACCAACCACTGAATGGTTACATTACCAACAAATATCTCACTTTGTCCATGCTCAGCTTGGGTCTACTCAGGTCTCGCTTCTCGCGGCCTTTGAGAGACTGTGCCGAGCTGGTACCTGTACAAAGGGGCTCATAACCAGTATATATGGGCTCTTGCCCTCCTCTGGGGGGGCGATCCCCCCATCCCATAAATACGTGGCTAAGTGGGCTGAAGCTTTGAATAGGCAGATCTTACCCGGACAGTGGCAGATTATATGGTCCCGAGCTGCTAAATTCTCATCTTGTATCATGTTTCAGGAAACCCAATATAAACTCCTTATGCACTGGTACCATACGCCAGCTTTGCTCCACACCCTCAATCCCGCTATTCCCTCTTCGTGCTGGCGATGTCAAACCTCGTTGGGTACGGTGTATCATATCTTTTGGGACTGCCCCGTCCTCCACCCTTTCTGGACGGAGGTGAGGCTCCCATGATCTACTTACTCAACTTGCCTCCCAGTCATCTAGGCTAGAACACAACTATGCTGTTCCTGTATTTGTGTACTGCAGCTAAAACCCTTATAGCCCTTCATTGGAAGCAGATGCTCCCTCCCACGGGTCTGAGTTGGTTGCCAGGATGAAAGACATACGTAGCTTAGAATTTCTGACTGCCACTCTTAATCATACAGTTGATGTCGTTAATGTTGTCTGGTCGCATTGGGACTCCTACTGCATTTCACATGGTTTTTGACTCTGACCATCCCCCCTCCCCTCCTCTCCCACCCCCTCTCGTCCTGTCTTCTGTCTGGTGTTGTTTGTCTTCTCATTGGTTTTTGTATCTCTTGTTTGCGTTATATTTTCTCAGACTGTTATGCCACATTTTGAGGCTCATCTTTATTCCTTGTTGATGTATATTTTATTACACTGTGTAAAAAAAAAACTTAATAAAAATTACAGTTTAAAAAAACAACATCAACACACTGAGCAGGACCTGTCCTGGGCTGGCTTAGAAATGTAGGCAGGGGAGGAGAGAAGATGGCAAGAAGGTTGATCAGGGTGCCTGCAGATAAATTTTACTCACCTGTCCAAGCTCCTGTCCAGGCCGCCCTCCACTTCCACCGCTACACTTACATCACGGCACTGAAGAACCTTCTTCAGGCATTCTTCAGTGTCGTGGCATAAGTGTAGCGGCGGCAGTGCTGAGGGCAGCCTGGACAGGAGCTTGGACAGGTGAGTAAACTTTAATGCCTGCTACTCTGTGTGGGGGTAAAAAAAAGGGGGTCATAAACTGTGTGGAGGGTATAAAAAGGAGACATAAACTGTGTGGTGGCCATAAATAGGGGGATCATATGCTGTGTGGGGGGGTGGTAAAAAGATGGAGTAATATATCGTGTGTGGGGGGCCAGATAAGGGGGTCATGTATCGTGTTGTGGGCCTAAAAAAGGGGGGTGAGGTATTATGTGGTGGGCCAAAAAAGGGAGTGTGATACTATGTGGGGGCCAAAAAAAGGGAATTTTTTAATCTGCCAATGGAGGGGTGTGTCCAAATTAGGGGGGAGCCATCACACAACCAAAGATAGCTGGGTGGGTATCTTTTTTGGGGGGGAGGCGCCTTTCTGTAGTTCGCCTCAGGCAGCACAAAGGCTAGGTTCACCCCTGATGGTAAGTTTACAGAAGTTGACAAGTATGTTTTCCCAGAGTCACCACGCCATGTCAAAGGCCAAGGTTCAGTTCAACCAGAGCATCCCCTGCTGTAAGGGGGTCACCAGCCGATGTTTCCCCTTCCCCCCTATGCAGCCACTGCGCACTACACAGAAGGTGCAGAACAGCTCCGTCTTCCTGTCTTTTGTCAGACAGGCAGGACGAAATGATGCACCAAATGTCGTCTGAATAAGTACTTAGGAGTGTGTATTGCATCATGCAGCCGCTGCATTACCGTTCACTGAAATATGGCTGTATGGCATATTTTGTGCAGCAGCCTCAGGTTTTTGAGCGCTTCAGCTACTTTTATAGTTCTAGTTGCATATCGAGCCTTACGCACCAGCGCCACCATGTGGTAAAAAGTAGAAGTGCAGGAAGATCAGAAATGTACAATCTCCCTCTGGTGGTAAAAAGCTAAACAGAAAATTACACAGTAATATTCTGGCCCTGCCTACTTATTTCTGGGTAGGAAGAGGCAGAATAAGGGAAGTCCGTCTGATGGTACGTTAGGTATGTGGTTGTTAATGGAGGCTTCTTTGTTTTAGCTTCTGGGCCGGAGTTGTGAGTAGATAGTTTCTATACATATATTATGTTCCTCTGACATGCTAATTCTGTCATAATGGGGCCAATTCAGTTCAATAATCAACAAATGTAGGGTGTCAAGCACCATAATACTAGATAGATGCAGATGGTATAATACTAGATGGTAGATGCAGCAATTTCATGGGCTTTATGGCAGTAATAAACATGGCAATACCTTGGTATGCCATAAATGTCAGTTTAGTGGGGTCTCCTACTTATGTGGCTGCAGGAGAATGTGAGGTGTACTCTGCAGCCTCTTCTCATGCTTTGGTTTGTTTGGCCAGTGCTGATAGTAATGTGGTGGGCTGCACCAATGTATACATGTTAAAGAATTGGACATCAGTTGTTCTCATTCCATTCATCCCATGTAAAGGGGTTGTACAGGAGAAATCAATCTTATAACTAGCACCTTACAACCCCCTACAACCTTTCTACTTTCTAAATTACTTCATTTAACTAAAATGCTTATTTTGCTGTATCGCTATGGTCTGCTTACGTTACGGGGATCTTCTGTTTACCTTTCCGGGCACGGGACATCACATAGTGTAACCCTCCCCCCCCCCCCCCCCGCATCATACTTACCTGTCATCCGGTCCGGACCTTTGGGGCACAGGACGCCACTTCTCGGCATGATGTGCGCCAGCCAGCCACTGTATTGTGCATGCGTAGGCGGCCAGCACTCATCACAAAGAGGAGGTGCCAGTCGGCACCTCTGTAGAGTGGGCGGCTGGCAGGGAAATCTTGGCGGCATGTAGCGCAGTGTAATATGGACTGCCCATACTCAAACCATATTATATTGTGCGGGGCCACTGTAGAGCATTATATAGTGCAGGAGCCACTGTGGAGCATATTATATTGTGCGGGGAGCCACTGTGGAGCATTATACTGTACAGAAGCCACTGTGGAGCATATTATACTGTGCGGGGGCCACTGTGGAGCATTATATACCATGTGGAGCATTATACTGTGGGGGGCTCAAAATTACTATGTTTGCACACAGGGCTACACACAGTGCCCTTCTGTCCGACACTGTATATACAGTCATATGAAAAAGTTTGGGCACCCCTATTAATCTTAATCATTTTTAGTTCTAAATATTTGGGTGTTTGCAATAGCCATTTCAATTTGATATATCTAATAACTGATGGACACAGTAATATTTCAGGATTGAAATGAGGTTTATTGTACTAACAGAAAATGTGCAATATGCATTAAACCAAAATTTGACCGCTGCAAACATTTGGGTACCCTTATCATTTTATTGATTTGAATACTCCTAACTACTTTTTACTGACTTACTGAAGCACAAAATTGGTTTTGTAACCTCACTGAGCTTTGAACTTCATAGCCAGGTGTATCCAATCATGAGAAAAGGTATTTAAGGTGGCCAATTGCAAGTTGTTCTCCTATTTGAATCTCCTCTGAAGAGTGGCATCATGGGCTCCTCAAAACAACTCTCAAATGATCTGAAAACAAAGACTGTTCAACATAGTTGTTCAGAGGAAGGATACAAAAAAGTTGTCTCAGAGATTTAACCTGTCAGTTTCCACTGTGAGGAACATAGTAAGGAAATGGAAGACCACAGGGACAGTTCTTGTTAAGCCCAGAAGTAGCAGGCCAAGAAAAATATCAGAAAGGCAGAGAAGAAGAATGGTGAGAACAGTCAAGGACAATCCACAGACCACCTCCAAAGAGCTGCAGCATCATCTTGCTGCAGATGGTGTCACTGTGCATCGGTCAACAATACAGCACACTTTGCACAAGGAGAAGCTGTATGGGAGAGTGATGCGAAAGAAGCCGTTTCTGAAAGCACGCCACAAACAGAGTTGCCTGAGGTATGCAAAAGCACATTTGGACAAGCCAGCTTCATTTTGGAAGAAGGTCCTGTGGACTGATGAAACAAAGATTGAGTTGTTTGGTCATACAAAAAGGCATTATGCATGGCGTCAAAAAAACACAGCATTCCAAGAAAAACACTTGCTACCCACTGTAAAATTTGCTGGAGGTTCCATCATGCTTTGGGGCTGTGTGGCCAATGCCGGCACCGGGAATCTTGTTAAAGTTGAGGGTCGCATGGATTCAACTCAGTATCAGCAGATTCTTGAGAATAATGTACAAGAATCAGTGACGAATTTGAAGTTACGCCGGGGATGGATATTTCAGCAAGACAATGATCCAAAACACAGCTCCAAATCTACTCAGGCATTCATGCAGAGGAACAATTACAATGTTCTGGAATGGCCATCCCAGACCCCAGACCTGAATATCATTGAACATCTGTGGGATAATTTGAAGCGGGCTGTCCATGCTCGGCGACCATCAAACTTAACTGAACTGGAATTGTTTTGTAAAGAGGAATGGTCAAAAATACCTTCATCCAGGATCCAGGAACTGATTAAAAGCTACAGGAAGCGACTAGAGGCTTTTATTTTTGCAAAAGGAGGATCTACTAAATATTAATGTCACTTTTCTGTTGAGGTGCCCATACTTTTGCACTGGTCAAATTTTGGTTTAATGCATATTGCACATTTTCTGTTAGTACAATAAACCTCATTTCAATCCTGAAATATTACTGTGTCCATCAGTTATTAGATATATCAAATTGAAATGGCTGTTGCAAACACCCAAATATTTAGAACTAAAAATGATTAAGATTAATAGGGGTGCCCAAACTTTTTCATATGACTGTATATGAGAAAGAGAGAGAGAGAGACATACATTTCTAACAATCATAAAGATAGAGAGAGAGAGAGATGTTGTCAAAATATTTATGTTTATGCATGTATCTGTGTCTATCTATAAATATATATATATATATATATATATATATATATATATATATATATATACACATATATTACCAAATGGCAAATAAGCATGAAAAATTCATTGTTGTCCTAAAGCTTTCTCTGTGTGACTGTAATGATGATATACGGAAGTGATTACAATATTACAGCCAAAGGAGAATGTTTTGAGTGAGAACTAGTAGTCTAAAGATGGCTGCTGAGGGTGTAGTGGGCGGACTAGCTAGGGAAACAGGGAGGGGGAGTGAGTGAGAAAGGGAGGGGGAGAAAATGAGAAAGGGAGGGGGAGTAAATCAGCTCTGAGTGCAGCCCAAGGAATCATGGGAGTTGTAGAAAACACATAGAACAGGAAGATGCAGATGCAAACAAATGCAGAAGATGCCAGGATTTCCCAGAGAACCCAGAAATCAGTTCCCAGAAACCGCTGTACTAGTACAGTGGAAGCATGTGTGCTCACCATTCATAGCGGATATCAGCCATTATACACGGCTGACACTGTCCTTTAACACCCCAGGTTGGAGCTGAACTCCTATCGCGGGTGTTAACCCCTGAGATGTAAGCTTCCGTTTCCTTGCAGCGCGCAGGAAAAGAATTTCAAAATTCTGTCTCGGTGGTACAGGTGTCCTGACTTCCTTCATAGAATTTATCCTGCTGTGACTGACCGTTGTTGGCGCTGTGGCACTGAGAAAGGTACCCTATATCACATCTAGTGGGAGTGTGACGATCTTAGGCCCTTTTGGGAAGCTGTGTTCGACCTGTATGCTAAGGTGTGTGGTCGCACCGTCACAGCAACTCCCCAACTAGCCCTTCTTTTGGTTATTCTTGGCAGGATTTCTGCGGTAAAGAAGGATCTCCTGTGACACTTTCTCATGGCTGCCAGAACTGTCTGTTAGGATTCTGATGCAAGGTAAGAAATGTACTGGCCTTCAGGAGATCAGCAGCAGAAATGGGCTGATAACTGCGAGCAGTAGAAAATGCTACTTAAAGGCAAAACACTACTGCGAGCCAAGACCGGCCTCAGATGCCTTCACCAGATCTCCTCGCAAGAAGAGGTGGACTTTCGCTGAATTTGAAGACCGGAATTGTCACCAGAACAGAAAGTGTATCAGACATAAATGCACTGCAGCAGAAGCCTACACCAAATCCACACACTACTCACAGGGACAGAGAAAACTGAATGGTCGTCAATCACGGGTCAGCAGCTGAGGAGGGCAACACGGATCCAAATCACGAGAAGAAGACAAATCCGGGAAACAAAGCCAATGGTTGGAACCGATCAGGAATGCCAGAACAAAATCGCAAGACAAAGAGGAATCCAAGAACACAGCCAAAGGTCAGGTATTAGAGTAGTCAAATCAAAGTCAGTCGCTTAGCAGGAAGTTGAAAAATAATTAGCCAGCAAAGCTGAGTGATGAGGGAGTGGTTAATAAAGGCCTGCTCAGGAAGCTTCCCTATGTTATCATGGCAACCTTAAAGCAGCAACCACCAATCCTGCTTTATGTTGACACGGCAACCTTAAAGCAGCAACAACAGATGTAACATCCCTGACACTGTCATCCGCAGGCACTGGCGGAGCACTGCTGCACCCTCCCTGGTTGAATTCCTACAGGAGCTTCTCCTAATAAGGAGAATGGAGGCCCTGGTGGTGGAGGATTCCTCCGATCCCTCCAAATTTGACGCTCTCTGGCGGCCTTGGGTGGTGTTTCAGGAGTCGACTGAGTTCTCCTCTTACTTCTCCTGATCCGGAATTACTCTACTTTACTATTCTCCTTCCTTTTTCCTCTTAAGAGGTTACTGGTCGTTCTACCTTCCCCCTAATGTCTCCCCTCCTCATTTCCCCACCTGTGTCTACCTGTGTGTTGTCCCTGCTATGTGTTTCCCTTGTTTGTCTGTCTGCCCCTCATTTCTCTACAGACAATGTTATTCAGATTCCATATACCTGGGCCTTCGCCCCTTTTTTAGTACATTGTGTCTTCAAACTGTGGGCCGGGTTCTCCCCTTGCCTCTTATGTTTAGGCGAGGCCTGCGGTCCTTTGCGCCTCTTGCTTGTTTATAATATTGTTTTTATTCTTTTTTTTATTTGTTTCTTTTTCTTTATTTTCTCCCCTTTTGTACTTTATTTAAAAAAGTTTTAATAAACATTGATTAAACATAACCCCTGAGATGCCGCAGTCAAATATGACCGCAGCATCTTAAGGGTTTCACTATCTATTAGGGCCCTGATTTCCCTTCCCCCGACTTTTTCGGTGGGTTCCGGTGTTCTTATTGGGCGGCCTGAGGTCTGATCAGTGACCCTGCTGCATACCTGGTTCATCCTGCCTAGAATGAAGGCTGTGAGCTTATGTGTCTGCATAGACTCCCAGCCTGTATTGCAGTGTATACCTATTGAACCAGCGATCAGAAGATCACTGTCTCAAGTCCCCTATCGAGACAAAAAAAGTTAAAACGTGGTAAAAAAAAATTAGTAAATGAATAAAGCCCCCAAAAATCCCATTTTTCATCTAAAAAGTTTTATTATGTAAATAAAAGAAAAATTAAAAAAGTAGTACATATTTGGTATCATCTTATCCGTAAATACCGAATAAACTAAAAGTCAGATGAACCCCAAAATGGTACCAATAAAAAACACAGCTCTTTCCGCAAAGAATAAGCCCTCAACCAGCTCTGTCAGCAGGAAAATAAAAAATAAATGCTCCTATATGTTCCTGAAATGCCAGTAAAGTGGAATCCCCTGACATTTGACCCCATTTTGGAAACTACACCTCTCAATGAATTTATCCCAGGGTACAGTGAACCCACAAGTGTTGCATTAAAGAGGTTGTCCTGGCTAAATATAATTTTCTAATTAGGAAAGATGAACAAAAAAAAAAAAACCTGTCCCGATGTATCTTCCCAGGGTGGTCCAGTTCTGCAGTTCAGCTGCCTTCTTGCTGTGGAATTTCTTGCCGGCTGTGACGTGCCGGTTCCCTTTCACTGAGGGTAATCAGCAGTCACCTGTGGCGGGTACTTCCGGTAGTTCCGAAAGACAACAACAGAGCTGCAGGACTGACTGCGTGGGGATACGTCGGAGTATTTCATATTGGGCACTGAAATGGCCTATTTGGAAAAATGTCAAATTTCATTTTGCACCATCTACTGCATATTTCTTTTTGGAAAGCATCTTTAGGATCAAAATGATCACTATACCCTTTGAGGGGTGCAGTTTCCAAAATGAAGTCATTTCTTGGTACTCTCTGACTGCATTAGCACCTTAGGGGCAAATGTGTCATAGCAACTGAAAATTATTCTTCCCTCCAAAAGCCTAATGGCACTCCCTGCCTTCTGTACCCTGCCATGTGCCAAGGTATTTCCATAGTCAGGAGAAATTGAGTAGCAAATTGTGGGATACATTTTCTCCTTTAACTTCTTGTAAAAATGAAAAATGTGTGGCTAAAACAACATTGTTTTGCAAAATATATAATTTTTCAATTTCACTACCCATTGTTAATAAAATCTATGAAACAGCTGTAGAATCAAATTGCAGTACAGCCCCTGATAAATTCCTTGAGGGGTGCAGTTTCCAAAATGGAGTAATGTTTTGGAGTTTTCTGTTTTACTGGTATTTTAGGGGTCTGCAAATGAGACATGACACCCAAAAACTATTCCAGCAAAATTTACCCTCTAAATGAGAAAAAGCGCTTTTTGCATTACAAGCTCCGCCATGTACCCATACAGCCGTTTACGACCACATATGGGGTATTGCTGTGTTCAGAAGAAATTGTGTAACAAACTGTGGGTTGCTTTTTCTCCTTCAACCTTTTGTGAAAATGAGAAATTTGGGCCTAATGCGATATTATTGGAAAAAAAAAAAATTTTGCATTTTCACATCCCATTGGTAGTAAATTCGGTGAAACAGCTGTGGGTGCAAAATGCTGACTATACAACTCGATAAATTCCTCGAGGGGTCTAGTTTTCAAAATGATGTCATTTGTTGGGGCTTTCCACTGCGCTGATACCTCAGGCTCTGCAAATGCGACATGGCGTCTAAAATCAATTCCAGCAAAATCTGCCCTTTGAAAAAGCAACATTTTATGGACCAATTCTGTGAAAGACCTGTGAGGTCAAAGTACACACTATAACCCTTGATAAATTCCTTAAGGGGCCTAGTTTCCAAAATGGGGTCACTTTCTGGTGGATTCCACTGTTTTGGCACCTGAGGGGCTCTGCAAATACGACATGGTACCTGAAACGAATAGCAGCAAAATCTGCCCTCTAAAAGCTCATTGTTGCTCCTTCCCTTCTGCGTCTCGCTGTGTGCCCATATATCAGTTTACACAAATTGTGTGATGCATTTTCTCCTTTAACCCCTTGTGAATGTGTAAATTCTAGGGCTAAATGAGTAGAAGAACCGGAAGTCGCAGGAGGACACCAGAGCAACAGGGGGGACAGGTGAGTATACATTTTTTTTTTTTTTTTTTTTCACTGCCCCAGCTTATTTAAACTTTGAAAGGGTTGTCCATTTTTGCCTGGATAACCCCTTTAAGGTCCTCTGCTGCTTTCAGTCTTTGCATTGTCATAAATTGTCATGCCGTATTCTGGTCAGCACAATTGCTGAGGCAACCAGGTGACAATGTCTAACACATTCCCGGCATAGGTCTTATTACTTACAATATCACCTGAGGCCCCTTTCTAGGTTGTTAACACATTGTGCACTGTGTACACGTTGAGAGATGTGTCTGGCGTATATTGTGATTGTGTACTATACATGAACATGTTGTAGATCTTCTTGAGTATATTTAACAGTCAATATTTGTAATTATAATAAAATCTTTTGTTTTTTTCCATTTTGTGCAGATGATCACATCAAATTGAACTTCCTGATTTCAGCTCATGTCGACTTTTAATAGTGCAGTGTTATATTTCCATCTGTTCTGATTCAAACTAAAGTATGAAGTCTATCACATTGTACGTGGCCAAGGCCAGCATCCGATGTCTATCCATACTTTTGCTACAACTTTCAGTTTGCCTGGGGCAGGATTATCCTTTCATGAACGCCTCATTGCCATGGGATGTACGTGTTACAGATCTGATTGATCGGCTTAGCCTTGAAGAAATGGTGCTCCAGGTAATGGTTAAACATTTCATAGTACAGTAGGACCTATGTATCTGCTGAGGATAGTTTCCAAGACCAGCAGTCGATACCAGAGGCAAACATAGTAGTATAATGTTGTACCGTGTTAGCCATTGAAAGTAGTGGAAGAGTGAAGAAATCAGGCGATACCTTTTAGAGGCTAACTGAGTATATTTATAAGTAAGCTTTCAGGAGTACTCGCTCCCTTCATCAGACATGGTGTGATACAAGAACTGAAAATTAACAGATTTTTATACACATGGTTTTCAAAGCATTTTAGAGTCCTTAAAAAAAATTGCAATCTAAGTAGAGAAGTTATTTACAACAGGTCAAAAAAACAGTCTGGAAACTTGTGGTGCGTGACGGAGGGATCAGTAATTCTTGCTGTTATCTGTTTCCTATCAGGAGGTGATTTGTGTCCCTCACAGTTCATACATAGTGTGATTTGAAGCTGGCATGAATATTGAGTTCAGTTCATGGTTCAAACATAGTGTGACATGAAGCTGGCATGAATATTAAGTCCAAATTGCAGAGTTTGAAATTTTTGCATAAATTTGTACTCCATTTCTTTCCTTTTCTCCTGTGTCTTAAAATGTCCCATTAAAACCACAACCCGCAAATCTTCAATAGAGTGGTTTTCTCCGGAGAAATGTGCGGCCACTGGGAGATCTGTTCTGCTGTTATTAATGGTGGATCTGTGTGAGTTCATTCGTTGACTGAGTCTCTGCCCTGTTTCCCCCACATAGAGGCCTGTGGTGGGACATTGCACACACATTATGAGGTACACCACATTGGAAGACCTGCAGGAAAATGTCCCCCTAATTCTGTGCACCTGTTGTGACTGTGGGATAGGTACACTGTCAGCGGTGTGGATGTGCTTGCAGGTCATGCACCTTTTATGTAGGCAAGGTGAGGTGCCATTTTCAGTTGGGGCCTTCAGGGCACTCCGGACGATAATGCGCCTCAGGTTTGGTGGTTGTCGAAAGGAGAGGAGAGGGGGGACTGGAAATATGTCCTTGAGTCTGTTGTCCCTATGTAGCACAGGTTGGAGCTCCTTGGCAATCCTTCGTAGGATCTCCAGCTGTGGGTTGTAGGTGACAACTAGGGGCACTCGGGCATCTTTCTGGGTCTCTCTATATGTGAGCAGACTGTCTCTGTTAATGGCTGCTGCTTTGTTTAATTGGTTGTCTGTCACTTTTGGTTTGTATCCCAATCGGAGAAATTTCATCCTCAGATCCAGGAGGTGCTTGTCCAGGTCTGTTTTGTCAGAGCAAATACGATTGTATCGTATAGCCTGGCTGTAGATTATAGATTGTCTTGTGTGCTTGGGGTGGAAGCTGTCGTTTCTCAGGTAGGCCGTTCTGTCTGTGGGTTTGTGGTATATTGATGTGAGTAGCCGGTGGTCTTTAATGTATATTGTGGTATCCAGAAAGTGAATTTCACTCCCTGAATAGCTAAGTTTAAGGTTGATGGTCGGGTGAAAGTCATTGAAGTCATTATGGAATTGAAGTAGGGCCTCCTCACCTGCAGTCCAGATGACAAGGATATCATCAATATAACGAAGGTAAATCATAGGTTTGGTGGTGCATGTTGATAAATATGTTCCTTCCATTTCTGCCATAAAGAGATTTGCATATTGGGGTGCACATCTGGTCCCCATTGACGTTCCCATTCGCTGTAGATATAGATCCTCTCCAAAGGTAAAATGGTTGTGGCTAAGGATGAATTGTATGAGCTGCGTTACTGGTTCTGTTGGGAGGTTTTGTTTTGCCAGGTGTACCCGACATGCTGCAACTCCATCCTTGTGGGGAATGTTGGTATACAGGGATTCCACATCCATGGTGGCCAAAATGGTACCCTCAGGTAGAGGGCCCAGGGCATTCAGTTTGTTAAGAAGGTCAGTGGTGTCCTGGATATAGCTTGGAGTATCCCTGACAAGGGGTTTTAGATTTTCCACCCAACCTGAGATGTTTTCTGTCAGTGTCCCAATGCCAGAAATGATAGGCCTCCCAGGGTTGCCATCTTTGTGTATCTTTGGGAGCATATAGAAGCAGCCCGGCCTGGGATCTTGTGGGATAAGTCCTTTTACCTGATTCTGGATCTGGACTGGAAACTCCTTGATCATACTCTTTAGTTCTTTCATATAGGCCTCTGTGGGATCACTTCCAAGTTTGGAGTAATGGATGGGATTTGACAGTTGCCTGTTTGCTTCCTGGATATAGTCTGAGGTGTTCATTATGACTATTGCGCCCCCTTTGTCAGCTGGTTTTATTATTATATCCTGATTTTCTTTCAGTGATGTAATAGCCTTCTGTTCTTGCAGGGTTAGGTTATGCACCTGTTTCTTTTGTTTCTCCAGGATTTCTGATTTTACTTTGCTTCTGAAACAGTCAATATATTTATCCAGTGCTGCATTAGCTCCAGGGCGTGGGGTCCAGGTAGATTTTTTGGTAGGATTCCTTATTGGGCTGTTCCATCTCAGAGTCGCTGCTGTATGGAAGGTCTTTGGCTCCTGTGCTGCTCGAGTAAAGTAGGCCCCTTGTTGTCTGTCGGAAATTAGAATGTACAGACGTAGCAAACTTTAAGGGAACAACAGTGTACTATGCCACTATTTCAGGGCCCTGACACTAGTTGTGCAGCAAGTTGCACGTTTTGTATTGTATTTGAGCAGCTGTAACATGTAAATATAGTGCACCGTGGCATAAACCAAACATGTGGTTAAACAAATTCTTATTTAAAGAGGACCTTTCACGTCCTCATAGATGTGCGGTGTTATACCGCTAGAAATCCGACAGTGTGCTTTTTCTCTATGCATCCTGGTGCTGGAGATATCGGTGGTGTTAATTTCGGTACCGATATCCCTCCACTGTCAGAAGGAAGGGCCTTACAGTGTTGCATCATTGATGGGCTGTGAGGAACGGTTCCTCCGACAGTATTCTTTCTAAGACTTTTACGGTCAAGGGGGACGTTCTTCAAAGCCCAGCGATAAAAGCTGTATGGACTGCAGATATTTGTGTGTGTATTTATGTGTGTGTATATATATATATTATATACAAATACACACACACACAGTGGCTTGCAAAACTAGTCATAGTTGAACTTTTTCACATTTTGTAATTTTACAACCAAAAACTTAAATGTATTTTATTGAGATTTTAATTGATAGACCAACACAAAGTAGCAGATAATTGTGAAGTGGAACTAAAATGATACATGGCTTTCAAAATTTTAATCAAATAAAAATCTGAAAAGTGTGAAGTGCAAAAGTATTCAGCCCCCTGTACTCCGATTCCCTTAAATAAAAGCTAGTGCAATCAATTGCCTTCAGAAGTCACTTAATGAGTTAATAGAGTCCAGCTGTGTGTAATTTAGTCTCAGCATAAATATACCTGTTCTGTGAAGGCCTCAGTGGTTTGTTAGAGAACACTAGTGAACAAACAGCATCATGAAGACCAAGGATCACACCAGACAGGTCATAGATAAAGTTGTGGAGAAGTTTAGAAGTTTAAAGCAGGGTTAGGTTATAAAAACATATCTCAAGCTTTGAGCATCCCAAGGAGCACTGTTCAATCCATCATCAAAAAATGGAAAAAGTATTCTACAACTGCAAACCTACCAAGACATGGCCATCCACCTAAACTGACAGATCAGGTAAGGAGAGCACGGGTCAGAGAAGCAGCCAAGAGGCCCATGGTCACTGTGGAGGAGCTGCAGAAATCCACAGCTCAGGTGGGAGAATCTGTCCACAGGAAAACTATGTCATGCATTCCACAAATGTGGCCTTTATGGAGGAGTGGCGAGAAGAAAACCATTGTTGAAAGATAGAAATAAGGGAAACATGTGGAAGAAGGTGGGGTCAGATGAGACTAAAGTTGAACTTTCTGTCCTAAATGCAAAGCTCCATGTGTAGCAGAAAAGTAACACTGCTCATCAAACTGAACACACCATCCCCACTGTGAAACATGGTGGTGGCAGCATCATGCTGTGGGGAAGTTTTTCTTCAGCATGGACAGGGAAGCTGGTCAGAGTTGATGCAAAGATGGATGGAACTAAATACAGAGCAGTCCTGGAAGAAAACCTGTCAGAGGCTTCAAAAGACTTGAGACTGGGAAGGAGATTCACCTTCCATCAAGACAATGACCCTAAACATACAGCCAGAGCTACAGTGGAATGGTTTAGATCAAAGAATATTCATGTGTTAGAATGGCCCAGTCAAAGTCCAAACCTAAATCCTATTGACCATCTGTTCACAGATGCTCTCCATTAAATCTGGCTGAGCTTGAACTATTTGCAAAGAAGAATGGGCAAAAATCTCAGTCTCTAGATGTGCAAAGCTGATAGAGACATACCCCAAAAGATTCCCATGACAATCTTCCTGCATTGTGATAAGAAACATTGTGCTGCACCCTGTCTCATGGTCCATAGCTAGGACATGTCAGATTCCTCCTGCCAGGGTACTACAAGAGCCAGTTATATAAACAGCAGCTCTGCAGATTGGATATCCAACTGGCAAGGCCTCCATATCCTTCAGGGCCCCTGTGCAGTTGCAGATGCTGCATAGGCGTTATGTATTAACTACTATCAGATCTCAGGGGGGCTGACACGCACCACCCTCGTCGATTAGATCAGGCTACCTTTTTGTATCAAAAACAAAATGTAAAAAAAATCAGATGAAGTAAAGTAGTCAGTGTGCCATGCAATAATTGTAAAGATTTCAACCTTGTACATGAAAGCCATATAACACAATCCATATCAGCAACCAAATAATTGGTTGATTAAACCTATATTTTAGTGTGATCCTGATCTGGTGATAGGATCGGCTTTCTTATGAACAGAGGACCTGAGCCCAAAGCCCCCTGAGCAGACTAGCTCATGCCCAGGAACAATATCCCACCTCATGCTCTACCCCCCCCCCCCCAGTACCTCCTTTCTTGGAGCACACTAGAGTAAGAGAAATAAAGAAGAAATAAGCACTCCCTGTGTGGCACCAACATTAGTAGTTAAGAGAAACCCTGGTGCCCTTTTCCTTTGTGGTAGGGTGCTCATCTGGGATGGTTGTGAAATGTCACAACTACTGTACAGGCATATAAAGATAACAGCAGGAAGCAGTGTTCACCAGTATCCTTTCCTTGGATCACCAAGTCCATCCAGAGAACATAGTAATTAGAGTCAGAAAACGGCTGCAAAATTTAAAAAATATACCAGGATCTGCGCTTCTTACCATGTAGAAAAAAATTTAGCTAACTGTATGTTTATAGTTGGTTTATTAGGGTAATAGGGACTAAGATTACACGTTTCGGGGATACAACCCCTTCATCAGATCAGCAGACGTAACATGATATAACACACACTTATATAAGCCATCCTCTATCAGGTGGGTCAAAATTCATACATTAACATATGGTAATCAAAGGCACATGATACATAGAACTAGGTTGTCAATATAATAGAACATTAAATAAATATATATATATTTACCTATATTAGGATAAATAATATAAAATATGTTGGATAACTTCATGTTTATAGTTTAATTACTTTAGCAGGTATTACAGGAATGGTGAATTTGTATTCAATAGAACTGCCCACATAATAATGCTCTAACAGCCAACATAGAAAGCCCATTAATGTAAATAAAATTATGAGCTTACTGTATGTTGATACTTATAGAATGCTGATGGAAGAGCGGGGCGGGGGGGGGATTATGCAACCATCTTAGTCTGTGTGTTCCGTAAGCTCCTTTCCTGGAGCAACACAGCTGAGAGAGCCCTGTGCAGGGAGATATGCCTGAATTGCCTACTCCGGCACAGGTGGCAGAGGTTTCTGACACTTGGATTAGATCTCCCCAGTAGCTGATAAGCAGAGAATGGAGCAGGAAGCAGACAGCTCCATTCTCTTATTTAGTGGTGGACCTGAGTCACTGCAGCTTGGGTCCCATTCAAATGAATGGGAGCTAATCAGCAATACCTGGTCTGGCCATTACATCGAGAACAGACCTGGTTGCTTCCTGTGAACAGCTAGTTGGTGGAGGTGCTGAGTGTCAGACCCTCAAAGATCTTTAATGAATTATCCCTTTAAATCTACAGTGGATACGGAAAGTATTCAGACCCCTTTAAATTTTTCACTCTTTGTTTCATTGCAGCCATTTGCTAAAAGCAAAAAAGTTTATTTTATTTTTCATTAATGTACACTCAGGACCCCATCTTGACAGAAAAAAAAATAAATGTAGATATTTTTGCAAATTTATTAAAAAAGAAAAACTGAAATATCACACTGTACTGTACCATTTTCTCCGCAAGTTCTCGTTGCTGCTCCTGCTCTCCTCTACTCCCACTGCCTTGGAGAGTATCCTCCTTCAGACCGAGGCCCCGACATGTACCCTCTCGCTTCTCTATGACATCCTCTTGACGGCTGCCACTCCGGGCCTTCCCCCCTACACCAGACTTTGGGAAACGGACCTCAACTTATGTCTCTCTCCTGCTGACTGGGCTCGTTCCTTCCTGTTTGCTCACAAATTGCTGCTGCCCTGTAACGCCCAGGAAAAAAAATTTTTAAATCCTCACCTGCTGGTTGTCTCTGACAAATGCTGGTGCTGTGGTTCCGCTGTGGGCTCTCTCTTCCACATTTGGTGGGAGTGCAGTGAAATTCAGTCCTTTTAGTCCTCCATGTTCTATCTTTATACTAAAGTTAGCGGTCGCCCCGTGGCTCCCTCTCCCCAACTGGCTCTCCTCTCTATTGTTCCTGGAAAGATATCCAAGGTTAAGGGAGATCTCCTGCGTCATTTTCTCATTGCCGCCAGGACGGTTATTCCTCTGCACTGGCGAAGCACTACAACCCCCTCATTGATGGAGTGGCTACAGGAGTTTCTTCTTATCAGGAGGATGGAAGTTTTGGTTGCGGAGAATTTCACAGACTCCTCTAAGTTCGATGCCCTCTGGCGGCCGTGGGTTGCGTTCCAGGAACCTTCGGAGTTTACCACTCTCTTCTCACAAGCCGTCCCGGTCCTGAGAGACTCCCCTCTGTTGCCCTGGCGGTTTCTGCCCCTCCCTCCGGACTCCCCCCTCTCTCTCCTCTTGTCTCCTCCTTTGTTGCCTGCCCCCCCTTGTGTCTTTTTTTTTTTACTTGTTGCTTTCTGCCCTGTTTCCTACTGATTCTACTTCCGTGCTCTTCTCCAAGGTTTTGTGGTCCCTGTAAGACTCTTTGTTTCTTGTTGACCTGGATACCATGGGCAGGGTTTTATACTGATGCCTCTCACAGTTCACTTTTTTTTCTTTTTTTCTCAGTCCTTGATTGTTTTCATATTTTTTTTTTCCTTTCCTGTTTTGGATTTGATGGTTTGCCTATGCACTGGCTTATGGCATTGTTAATGCACCTTCTGGTATGCTATGTTATGTTTTGTTATTGTTTTGTTACATATAAAACTTCAATAAAACTTGATTACACTTAAATCTACTCAACCATGAATAAGTAAAATTGCAGTCACTGAAAGTGAATACAGGGGTTTTACTGCATATACATTATGTATTTTTGTTTTCTACCATTTACTCCTCTTGGCACCTGTGAGTTACAGCTGGAAGCATTCTGTACATTTTTCTGTCATCATAGAGACTATACTTGATCTAATTGTTTAGAATGTTGCAGGTGCAATTATTTTAATAGATTTGATTCATCATAGATGGCTAGGGGTGGTGCATTGAAGAATGGCCCTGCTCCTGCTATCCCTCATTTGGGTATCAAGCCCTATAACTGGAACACAGAATGTTTGAGGGGAGATGCTCAAGCACCAGGTTACGCCACTTCTTACCCTCAAGCTTTGGGCCTGGCTGCATCATTCAGGTATTTTAAATGTATACAGATTAAGTCTTTACATTGTTCCTACTTTCTACATGACTGTATTTGTCACTATTATTCTACCCATATCTTTTGATTTTTGGATGTGATTTTTGGCTTATGCCTAATACTGAGCTTTTATCTGCAGCCCTGAATTGATATTAAAAGTGGCTAATGCCACAGCCACTGAAGTCAGAGCAAAGCACAACTACTTCATGTCAGTTGGGAACTATGATGACCACACTGGACTCAGCTGCTTCAGTCCTGTGATAAACATTATGAGACATCCTCTGTGGGGCAGGAATCAGGTAGGGAAGCATATCGTAATAATGGCAAGAGACTTGAATTTCTTTTTCTGCTAAAATACTGCTTAGACTGTATTCACATCTGCATCAGAGGCTCTGATGTAGACTTATAGCCTCCTTTGCACATTCTATTAAATAACATATACCTTGGTGGAAAACAATGGACCCCATTATAAGCCAGTGGGGTCCATCAGACACTTTTGGAGTCTATCATGCTGGCACAGCATTGGTACTGGCAGACAAGCCACAATAATGACATAAACAGACCCTTACAAAGTGTGTTTTTATTTATGGTAAGAAATCAAGCATATGATTGTTTTAGAAACCCTTTATAGGCAATGCACATTTTCAGGTATAACGTCTAATGTTTCGTTTGCAGGAAACGTATGGTGAAGATCCTTACCTTAGTGGACTTCTGGCCACAGCTTTTGTAAAAGGACTGCAGGGAGACCACCCTCGTTATATCAAAGCCAATGCTGGCTGCAAACACTTTGATGTCCATGGTGGGCCTGAAAATGTCCCTGTTTCCAGGTTCAGCTTTGATGCCCAGGTAATGCAGTCTGTAACTGTTTTTTTTTATATGAGATTTCACCTCAAAAATCCATCTGCAAAAAACTCTGTATGAACTTCCCGTTCGGATCATCATCTGTGTTCAGCCTTGGTTGCTCATCTTTTGTTTTCCCCGCAGGTGGAGGAGAGAGATTTGCGAATGACATTTTTACCACAATTTCAGGCTTGTGTTGAAGCTGGGACCTACAGCATTATGTGCAGTTATAACAGGCTGGTATCCAAACACAAGCAGAATTTTCATTAGGATTTTAGGGTGTATTTTCATCTGCTGTGTAACTATTCTGCATCAAAATGTGAATCCTTTTATTTTATGAGCCTGGGTTTTTCTAACGTGGATTTGAAATCTGCATTGCAGAGGATCTGTCACCAAGTAGAAAATGCTCGATAACATACAGTACATCATTTGATTCTTGCTGTTCCCCTGATCAATTTCTTGTTTTGTTTTTAAAAAACGTTCACCTAAAAAAATAAGGCCCCTGGAAGATTATATGTAAACTAGACCTGATTCTCCATGTGAGCAGGAAGCTTTTATTTTCTCATAGAAAATCATAAGGTTACCACCTACTTGGAGAATCAGAGCTAGTTTACATATAATCTTTCAGGGACCATATCTTTTAAATGGGTAGACGCATAAAAAATAAAGAAAAAAACACCCTTTGATAGCCCATTGTGATATGTTTATGATATCTACTGTTTCACACATGTATTCCTCCCTTTTGCCTTTCCTAATTTGTCAGTGTTCTATTTTGGATGTTACTTATTGAAAAACTTGTCTTAATAAACATTGATTAAACATAAAAAGAAAAAACACAAAATTGCGGGGAACGGCAAGAATCAAATTTTTTTATTTTACACTTTCTATTTGGTGACAGATTTTCTTTAAGGAATTGATATGTCACTTTTTGGTGAGGTAAATATGGCTGGTGGCCATTGGACAGGGTTAAATCCACATGCAGAAATGCAAATCCATGTCAGAAATGTAGGAGTCAGCCTCAGATTTTGGATCTTATGAATGTGTCCCTAGCTTTTGTACATCACTATATTTGTGATTATTGTCTGTATTTCTGAGAAGATTGGTAACTAGAGTAGACCACATGGATAATTTGGCCTTGGCTCAATTTTCTTATAGTACAATTCAAAACTGGCAACGCTATGATTACATTTTATATCCCATGTATCACTACTTTTAAATTCAATTTCTCTGTGTTTCCAGGGTGAATGGAATTCCAGCTTGTGCCAATAAAAAGCTGCTAACAGACATCCTGCGCTCAGAATGGGGCTTTAAAGGTTATGTTGTAAGTGATGAAGGTGCCATTGAATTTATAATGTTAGCACACAAGTACACTAGGAGCTATCTGGATACAGCTATTGGTAAGTCCTCTAAATGTCAGAACTACCTGTAAGGCAGCTCCATATGTAAGCATTCTCTTGATGGATTTATTGGAGGTTGACTAATTGGAGGACAAGGAAATTATTAAAACATACCTTTTATAATTACCTATTAAAATAGCTGCATATTTGTGCAAAGAAATGTGTTGACTACAGCCATAGTAGAGTTTGAAGTAACTGGAGAATAAAACAAAAATGATTTTGCGAGGGCTGGTTTGGGTTCCCTGGGCATTGGGTAATTGAGTAATGATGTGTGATAGAATGGTTTAATCCTAAGGAACTCAGGCATCGGAAAATGAAGAGGAATTTGAGGCAGACATCCGCCTTGGATTCCTCTTGGATTCCTCTTCATTTTCCACCCCCGAGCTCCCTGCCATGGCTTTCCGCTGCTGATTACACTTCGTTTGTGTCCATTACTCTACTACCGTTAATGTCTGTTGCTGACATCCTATGACGGATAAGAGCACCAGACTGTAATTATAATAGTGTAGCTCAGGGGTAGACAACCTTCTTTGTTCAGCGTGCCGAATTAAAAAAAATAAAATCAAAGATGAGGTGTTCAGTGTGCCGTGCAATAATTGGAAGGTTCCCTAAGTGAAAGTTATATAATAGGACTTATGGCTGTAATAGAGAGTGTCAGTATTACAGCCCTGTCAAGCTGGCCTAATGCTGCGTTCATATATTCACTGGATGCTATTAAAAGCATCCATTATTGGGTAAAAAAATAGTGCGCCATGCTATGCTTATTCGTGTGGTAAAATGACATGCATTCCTATGATGCACCGCACCCCTTCATCTCCTACATAGGACTTCTGCACCCTCTTTATCCCTTACAGTTGTATGGAATGAAGGGGATGCAGCAGTGCTGTGGAGAAATGAAGAGGTGCAGGCTGCAGCAGTCCTATGTAAGTAAAGAAAGGGGTCTAGGCTTTACACAAGGCTGGTGTCGCCAGGAGTTAAGCACACCTTCTTTCACTGTTGCCAGTCCCTCAATAATTTACAGAATACCCATACCAATAAAAAATTAAATTCACTTACCTGCTGTAGCTGTAAAATCCAACAAGGGTTAACTTCATTGAGTCCAGCAACACAGGGAACATGCAAGAGGACTGAAATTATTTGAAGAATCCCATCGCTGCGTCAGGTCAGAGGCCGATGACTTACTAATTGGTTTTCTCCTTCCCTGACCTGACGCAGTGCTAATGTGAGAACATTCTCTTCAGATCACTCATCGTTGGCTTTCTTGTTCCCTGTCTGGCCATTGTCAGTAGAATTAACCCTGGCTGGAATTTACTTGCTTCCTCTCAGCACAATCTGCTGTGCCAGGCAAATATAGCTCGTGTGCCACTCTTGGTACGCGTGCCGGGGGTTGCCGACCCCTTGGTGTAGATATACCCTAAATCAAAATCACAGAACACCACTGATACTTTGTCACAATGGAATATTAGAAAATCACTCATTACCATATTTCTAATTTGAAGGAAGTGGTGTACCTATTGGACTATCTAATGATGGGGCTCAGCCTATTGTCCCTTAGAAGGTACTGTGGATGGTTTGATATCAAGTTTTCTGGTGACCAGACTTTCCTTTAAAAGCTGTTTTCTCATTAGCAGAGCCCATCTTCATATGCCCTATTAGAGCAAATTTATGTCATAGAAGGGGAGTCCCCCAGATCAGAGCAATTCTCTTTAAGCCAAAGCAGAAGGATGCTCAAAAGTAGTGGTCTTAAGTTGCTGAAGAGAAAATGAGCAGTTTAGAGTAAATTCCCCCTGCAATATCAGTTATTGTTTACTTGGGGAGAAAAAAAGTCTGAATTATTTAGAAACAGCATTACCCTTGGGTTACCCATGGGTTATGTCTGGTCCTTCAGCCTTTTTTTTTGTCATGCAGCCCCTTTAACTGTGTAAGAAGACAGTAAGAACAATTGGATTTTTGTACTTACCATAAAATCCTTTTCTTGTTGTATTCATTGGGGTATACAGTAGGCCTGGCCACTAGGAGACTTACGCTAGGAATACAATGAAGTGTTGGCTCCACCCAAGTAGGCTGTACCCTCTCCACAGACAGGAAGTTAAAGGGGTTATCTGGTTTATAACATCGATGGCCTATAATATTAGTTCTGCGGGGATACCAACCACTTCCCAGAATACAGCAATGCTGGATAGCCACCAGTGGCAATCATGATTGCCCTAAGAATGAGGAGCACACTGGGACCCTAGGATTCCCAGAATAAAATGGAGATCTAGCTAGGATCTCATAAGATACTAAGCCAGGAGATTAATGCCCCGAAGGTTGCCAAACCCTTGCATGGACCCTCAATAAAGGAACAAGTTGCTGAAGCAGCAGGAGGGTTGAGATGCAAAGCGGCACATACTGCCCAGGAAGTGAAAAGTGAGCAAATTTAAGCATGCTGGGGATAAGAACAAGTTGAGTAGATCCAAAGAAAAAGAAACCAAAAATTAAGGCAGACTAGATGGACCAAGTGGACATTTACTGCTGTATAGCTGCTAAGGTTCCATATTACCCAACTTTCGGAGAAAGGGGAGGCTGGAGAGCAAAGGGCAGAGAGAGAGACAATCTAGTTGCCCAGTGGAGAGAGTAATAGTTGCAGAGAGAAACTAAGGGGTTTAAGCAGTGAGCAAGGCCTTCTAAACTAAACCAGGTTGCAAACTCCACAGAGGAGCACAATAGATGACTTATAGCGAAAGATCAGCTCTGTGGGACAACGGGCAAGAGATCCCGAAGGGTGGAGAGGGCCAGGAACAGAAAGTAGCTAAGGTGGCCCTAAATAGGGCAAAAGTAAAAGAGTTTAACATGGAGGGCACACTTGGGGAGGCATGCGTAGTATATAGTAGGACAGTGGGCAACCACCAACACTAACCCAACTTTGCAGGAACAGCAAACCCTTAACTCAGCTGGGAGAAGATGGGAAGAGAGGACTGAGATCTATCCCGAGTCTGGGGAATGGGACCAAGAAACAAACTTCAACCAGAGAGAGAGCGCACAGCATAGGGAGGCCCACAGGATTGGGTTTGGCTACAAGGAGCTGAGAGGGACAACAGTCTTGACCCAAAAGGAGGAGGTAGATAGGGAAGAACACTACAAGAAGGCCATAAGGACTTCCCACTACGAGAGCTCAAGGAGAGGCAATCTGAAGCTCATAGAGTTCAGAATGGTGTAGCGTGGGAGGACAGTTAGCTGAGAAAAAAGACACTGCAGATCAGCAGTAAAGCGGGATTAGTCTGTAGTACCCGCCACAGAACAGAATAAATTCCATAGTTGAAAAGGGGGGGAGGAGAGGCCAGACCCCTGAGTCCAACCACTCCCAGCTGATTGAATGTGAAGGTCCGCTGTCCAGTACTGAGAATGGATCACTCAAGAGCTGGGACCACGCATCCTTCCAGAAAGAATCAGCCCTAAATGCAGCTGTAAGGGACCAATGCCCCTTTGGGGCTGAGATAGCAAGTAGTGCCCCGCTAAACCCAGTGAGGAGTTTTTTGAGGAAGTTATGTGGCAGAAGACCCCTGAGTGGGCAGACAGAGCTGAGGTTGTCTGCTCAGATCACAATCAAGGCATGGGAGAGCAAAGATCCCATCAGAGAAGCTTGTATCCATGAGAAGAGCAGGCAAACGGGACAAAGGGAATATCCTTCAGAGTAGGTAGAATGCCTATTCAGTAGCAGAAGGGCGGCCATGCCTGGGGGGGTTGACTGGTTTCACTAAGAGGGGAGAGAGGCCACACAGGAAGTGGCAAGTTGAGATGAACAAGGGAATGTCTGTAAGCTGCTGCAAGCCAAGCTGAAGAGAAGGAGTGTCCCACGGAAGCAGAGGCCCTCAAATTGGAAGAGGCATCGGTAGAATCCTGAGTAAGAAAAAAAAACAAGACACCCCCCCCCCAGGAGATCCTTTATGTGCATCCTTCTAGGGCCCATAAATCAGAACAGGCGTGGACCAGCAGGAGATGGTAAGATGTGGGAGGCCAGAAGAGACCAGAGAGGGGATCGTTGAAAGAGCTACCGCCAACCCCATGATGCAGCGAATAGGCTAAGAGGCACCTTGACCTGGCAGCAACTGAGGAGGTTACCGCTGAACCAGGAGTCAGTCACTGGACTGGCAGATCGAGGTCTACAGAAAACTGGACACCCTGTTGGGGTCTGACCAGGATAGGAGCACTAGACACCAGCAAAGTCCTGGACAGAGATGACCAGGAGGCCTCAAGCAAGCGGCTCAGTCCACAGCAACACAGCAGGATACTGGGGAACCCTGATGGTCCAATCCTGGGACTAAAAGGAAGACAAAAGAGAGAGGCTTTCAGAATAGGGAAGACTGGAAATGGAGGGCATCTGAGGCTCTGGATGACTGCCTCCGGCAAGGCATGTGAGAGAATGACAGCTGGACATAACCTGTCATCTATACCATACAGGAGCATAACTGAACCAATGTCATGGAAAGAGCTCATTAGATCATCCCCTTTAGGTGATGCCAGAATGGTTCAGAGGGACCCAACTGGCTCAGGGGACGCAGGAAGAAGATGACTATACAAAGCAGGTCAATTCAGATAAAGTGCTGGTTCAATTGCCCGTCCAGACCACTTAAACATCGCTCTAGGAGGACAGGAGTAGGGGATGGAGACCCTAGAAATATCTGAACTTGCAAGCCCTGTTTCACAAGACCAGTGCTCTAACCTAGAGCTATGGTCAGTCAGTAGTAGGTCACTAAGGTGTGCAATATCAAAAGGGAGAGAAAAACCTGTGACAAAAA
The DNA here is from genome assembly GCA_947044405.1 of Leptodactylus fallax. Taxonomy (NCBI): domain Eukaryota; kingdom Metazoa; phylum Chordata; class Amphibia; order Anura; family Leptodactylidae; genus Leptodactylus; species Leptodactylus fallax. The sequence continues at coordinate 11,354,316 of CAMRHE010000015.1, read as the reverse complement.
GATACTGGAAAGCTCTCCAGGGTAGATTAGACAGCCAGGAGGTGTCAGGAAGAGATAGCTCACTTCTTAAAAAAAAAAAAAAAAAAAAAAAAAGGCAGCCTAATGAATATACAGCATTGCAGTAACAAGAAGAGTAAAGGAGGGCCCTTTCACGATTTTGCTTATTTTTGTTTCTCTCCTCTGTTGCGTCTTGCTCAAACGTGGCTCCAAGTGTCAGACCAGGAGTGTCTGGAGGTTGGAAGTTAGACATTCATCCATACGCCATGCTACCACTCTATCTCATCTCAGGCATGGATTAGTATCGTCCATACTCTTAGAATGTTAAATTAGCCCAGTTCACTGTAACAGGAACTAAAAAGGGGGCATGCAGCCTGTAAAAGACACATACAGGTGTTGTGAGAGGCACAAAAAGTGTGGCAGACCTTAAAAAGTTGGCACTCAAAATCAACACCATCCCCGAAGAGGGGACTGTCTAGGTGTTACCATTCCACAGAAAAGGAGTTTAGCAGGGTTCCAAACAAGGTCAGTGCCTGTTGTGAGGGAATATATAGATAGAAAAAAGGACTCCAACATAGCAGATAGTTTGCTCGGACTCAAGGTTCCCTAGGGAAGCAGGCTAACTTTTCTTTGCCAGAAGAAGTCTTGTGAGGAAGTGGCCAAGAGAGAGGGAAGTGGGACTCTAATAGAGAACTGTATCAAACCTCTCCAGGGAACTGCACTTTGCCCTAGATACAAAGAGGGAGGGAACAGAAGGACTTAATCAGAGCTCCAACCTTGCAAGGACCAAAGGGAGCTGCAACAGATAAGAAGCTATTCTAAGAGGAGGGGGTGGCAGAGAAGCAGCCCCCCAGCTTCATGTAAGATATAACGGGCTGAACCGCTAGGACCCCATCACTGCATGCCACTGTGCCTGGCACTGAGAAACATTATTGCCCTGAGAGAGGGACTAAGTAGGCCAAGGTGCTAGGCCACAGTCACACCTGTAGTAAAGGAAGCGTCTTAGTCCAAACTAACACACTAGCGTATAAGCTAGTGCAAAGGTAGTGAAGGGCCCAGATCCCCTGGATTAGAGTAAGGTGATTATCCCAGTGGGTTGCTCAATAGTTACAGTTCCGAGGTGATAGATTGTAAGCCCTCTCATAGATTGTAAGCCCTTACAGACAGGGTCCTCTATCCCACTGTGCCAGTTGGTCACTGTTAGTATTATACTTGCCTTGTATATTTTGTGTACCGTATGTAAACCTTCAAATGTAAAGCACCATGGAATTAATGGTGCTATATAAATAAACAATAATAAAATAGATGCGCTATTGCTGAGCCAAGGACCAGTAACTTAATGTGCTTGGAGGAGGAAGCAGGCTGAGTATGGAAGAGAGGTATCATGTAATGAGTCTGGAGTCAGGGTTCAGCCAACTTGAGATAGGTGGTGGTGGGGGGGGGCACTGCAGCAAGGAAAGGGCTGTAGTGGGAGTACAGACAGGCGGAACACCATCCGTTAGATCAATCCCTTTAAGAGGGCAGAATGCCACCCATAGCAGGAGGCCAAAAGACCCATGTGCACACGTCAGAGCGGTAAGGATAAGCCCCCTCAACTCCCAAAAAAGCCTGTTCAGAACTTGTCATGAGTGGGAAAGGAAGGCCCCTCCTACCCTTGCAATAGCTCATGCTCTGACAAAGGGGATGGTGAAACTACCCCTACAGGCAGGCAAAAAGGTCTGAACTGCAAGGAAGAAGTGGCACCTCACTAGAAGGACGCAGGGCTAATTGTGGCCTAGGCCCAGCAGAAGCCAGAGACTAAATTAGTTCAGCCATGCTGCAGCAGGGAGAAAGCAGTCCTGGAGGAAGGGGTGGGAAGGGCCAGGGGGGGGGGGCGTCACTCGCATTGGATGCTCTGCTGCAGCATGAGGGAGCTTGGAGGGACACAGTACTGCAAAAGGTTGTATACTTGGAGAGATGTTAGATAGCAAGCAGAAGGAAGACAGGGGCCACTGGAAATAGGGCCTTGCAAAAGAAGGGATCCAAGGAATGAAGTATACTCACTCGCCCAATGTTTTCGGGTGCTTGCAGGATCACGTCAATCCACACTGAAAGTGAGATTGCCGGCACTCTAGCTGCAGACAAGTAGGGGGATTGGGTGACCGGTAGTAAGGAGAGACACAGGCCTCTGCAGGGATACCCTAGCTGCCTGGCTCCAATTATATAAACGCGTTGTGCCTGCAAGACAGATGTTACAGTGTTGTCATTTTAGTATATCTATTGGATTCTATTTTAATGGTTTAGTAGTTTACTGTCTTTTTATATAAAAATATAAAGTTCATAGCTTTTAATTATTTTTTATTTATTTTTTTTTTGCCTTTAGCGTCAGTGAACTCTGGTTGCAATTTGGAGCTTACTTTCAATCTGCTAGACAATGTTTTCATGAAAATAAAAGATGCAGTGAATTTGGGAAACATCACACTTGAGGTAAAGAATGACAAAAAAGAAAGGACCGTCATGAAAATGAAGTACAGCTTGGGCTAAGTTCACATCTGTTCCACCTCAGAAACCGCCAGAAATCTCAGCAGACACTTGGTGGACCCCATTATAGTCAATGGAGTCTGCCAGTGTCCATGCATAACTGCAAAACAGCAGTCCGGCTCTCCGTCATTCGGAGCCCCAAGGATTATAAACCATTATGATGTATAAGACCATACATAGCATACATTCACTACCTATATCTATACAGAAAGTGACAGATTAGATAAATTTTGCATCTGTAGTATGCCCTGTGTCTTATTTAAGAGATATTATTTTTTTTTTTTTTTTTTATTGTAATAAGTTATAATTGGTGTCTTATTGTTTATACACTTTACAAAATATGACCAGTAGTGATCTATCACATAAGCCTGTTGTGAGGTACTATTATGTCTCCTTAGGGAGATGTCGACTTTGCAAGCCACCTATGTTTAGAGTCTAACAGACCATGCATATTCTATTAGGAATTCTGGGAAAGGAATATGCATATAAGCTCTCCTAGATGGAAAAAGAAAAATTCAATCTAAAACCTCCTTTGGGAAGGTGACTCCCTATAGATCAGTGTCTGGTTTTCTAGAGACATTGGGAATAAAACCATACCAGAACATCTCTTCCAAAAGGAAAAAACCCATTTGCAGACCACTTTTTTGGGTTATCTCCCCCTTCTGAGTGAAGCAGGACACTGAAAGGGTACTAAGTCTCCTCATGGAGACATTACCTTTGCAGGCAACCTTACGGTGTGTAGAGATTGTGCATGGTCTGATAGGAATTCTGGGAAAGGGATATGCAAATAAGTGCAATTTATTTGTAGCTCTGTAACAGATGGTCCAAACTTTTTAATATCTCTGGCATATTTCTGAAGGTCCCATGTACCAGAAATTACATTTATACCAGTTTTCTGCCACGGATAAAGTAAATGTGGTGATGAGCCATGATCCCCGCCATGCTCTGCACACTTTTCACAAAAGTGGTGAGCAGGTTGGAAGATAGTGGCATATTTTTGGTGCATTTTTTTTTTTTTTTTTGGCACAAACAGCTGTGCACCAAAAATGTGCCACTTTTTCGTCATTAGTTTAGTAAATTTCCTCATGGGAAACTTTAACATTTCTTATGGATTATAGATGTTGGAAGTTAGACACTAACCCATCTATACAATTTAATAGACCGTGAAAGAACGTCTGTATCCACTGTTCTACACTCGCATGCGGTTGGGAGAATTTGATCCTCCAGAAATGAATCCATACAGCTTCTTAGACCTCAGTTCTGTTCAAAGTCAAGAACACAGAGACCTTGCCCTGGAAGCTGCTATTAAGAGCTTTGTGCTGCTGAAGAACTTAGGGGACACTTTGCCCATGGACTTGCAGAGCATTAAAGGGAAGAAGTTTGGGGTAAGAATTATTCTGTCTGCTTTTTTTTTTTTTTTTTGACAGTGTGGGTAATATATATTGGTCTACCATTCATTACTTGAATACTGTTTTCAAGAGTTTTTTAGAAATTCAGGGTGGCTTTAAAGGGGTGTTTCCCATCTCAAGAATCCTATCTAGGTTGCTAGCTTATGTAAATTCAAAACTTCTCCTAGATATGTTGCTTTAGTAATGCTGCTTCGTTTGCCTGCTACGTGAAATTATTCCTCACGTTGTTTACAAATGGTTGTGAAGACACCCGGCCTGTTATCTGATCCAGGATGGACTTGCTGCTCTCTGGAGGGGAGTGGGGCAGAGTTCTCTGGATTACTTTCAGAGCTGCTATGTCGTGCTTATTTGTCCAGGCAATCAGGTCAGCTAAATGCGGTTTGCTGATAAAGGCTGAGACAGTGTCATAAAAGACTATGTATGCAAACACAAAGATAACATTGAGTTTACTGCAAGTTCATTGTCCTGGGAGCATATATAGGGGTTTTTTTTTTTGGTTTTTTTTCTCCAAATTTGTGCAATGTAATATATATTTACTGTGCATATTATTTGATCTGCATTATAGATTTCTAGTAATCATAATAAATAATCTCTCATGGTAAAGGCAATGTCTATATCTAATGAGGTACTTTATAGTGTTCTGTTCATCAAACAGTTGAAGCCAACCCACTAGCTTGTTGAATAATACATGAAATGAGAAAAAGAGACAGCAGACAAACTGTTGAGAGAGGGAGAGGGAAAAAACCTTTAATTCATCAAGCGTGACTTTACATAATCACAGAAGCACTAAGGCTGAGGCCCCACGTTGCAGAAACGCAGCTTTTTTTTTTTTTTTTGTTGCAGATTTTGCTGCTGTTTTTTGAGCCAAAGCCAAGAATGGCTACAAAAGGAATGGGTAATATATAGGGAGTTCTTATACTTCTACCTTCTGCTCAATCCACTCCTGGCTTTGGCTCAAAAAACCGCAGGAAAATCTGCAACAAAGAAGGCTGCGTTTCTGCAACGTGGGGCCTTAGCCTAAAGGGGTTTTCCAGACCTATATTGATGACCTGTTCTTAGGATGGATTGGGGTTCCTACAATATGTATGGCGCTGTACTTAGTATTCAGCGAAAAGGCTGTAGATCAACAAGGCTCACCCAAACACTGCAGTCTATTCAACTAGTTGATCTGTGGACAAGGTTGCACCATCCAGGAGGTGAGCCTCTAAACCAGAGTTTCCCAATCTATTCAGAATCAAGGCACCCTGGGAAATTTTTTTTTTTTTTTTTTTAAGCTCAGTTTTTGAAATTATGAATGGAACCACATCAAAACTGCATGCACTTTTCTGTTGCAGTTTTGATGCAATTATAACTCCATCACAACTGCACCATGTGAATGCATCCTCAAAGCTACAGACTCCTATATTTTCCTACCAGCATATACAAAAATTCACCTTTTGCTATCACCAAGGTCCCTTAGTGGCCCCACATAGCGTCATGCTCCCCAGTGGCCCACCAATAACGTCCCCCAGTGGCCCCACAATGTAGCTGTGCTATATAAATATAAAAAAAACAAACACCACTTACCCATCATCGATGCAGCAGGTCTTCAGTACTCATCACTAGCTGAAACTAAAGCCTTCATGATGCATCGTTCTTGGCTTAGGATAACGACGTAGTTAAAAGGAGGCATGCGGCCATTTCCTCACGGGATTGTCCTGGTTGGGAATCAATGCTCTACTCAGGTGGCACTTTCCCAGAAGGGCAGAGGGCGTCAGTTCAGTCTCTTTCACTGGCTTCTATGCATCATTATGACGCATGACTGTTGAGGCCCAACCACAGGTCTCGCTGGTCCCTGATGTCACTCAGGAGTTACACTGTTTTGTTATGTTTGTTCACTTTCACTGGTCCTCCGCTAATTATACTCTGAGAATTTGAAGAGACCCCAGAATATAGTACTTCTTGAGTGGTGAAAACCCCCCCTCCCCGCCTCCAATTTTGGGTTCGACCAAACTCCAAAAAATTTGGGTTGGGCCGAACCCAAAATTGTTTGAAAAAATGTAGTGGGAACTGGCTGTCATCCCTATGTATGTGGGATTTTTTTTCATTTTATTAGCGTAGGGGCCACTCTAGGACATTATCCTGTGTTGAGGACCACTATGGGACATCATACACTGTGGAGGGCTACTATGTGACATTATACTGTATGAGGACACTATGGAAAATTATACTGTATGAGGGAAATTAAAATGTGTGTAGGGCCACTATGGGACATTATTCTGTCACAGGGATCTTTGCTATGAATTGGGGGGGGTGGTTGCTTTCTGAACAGTCCGTGGTCCATGGTATCCTTAATCCGTTCCGGTGGTGAATAACGAATGCAGCTTACTACTCGCTCTTAAACATCACTGCGCATAGGGGGCCATTATATTATATATGGGGGCTATTTGATTACAAGGCTCCAAACGAAGCCTTATTTTACTAACCTTTATAAGTGATCATTACTTTGGGGGTACACAGGACGTTTTCTCACTAGGTGGTACATTGTTTGAAAAGGTTGAGAAACACTGCTCTAGGCTGCCATTTGGTATAGTAACTGCAGGAGTATCCTCACTGTTAACCCTTAGCATCCTACCTAGGACTATAGAAAGCACAGGGAAAAGGAGAACCGGCACTAAGGGTTGAAGCCAGCATTGAAACAGTTATATGAAACTGTATTATCTTAGATATGTAATACAATGCAACTTACTATAACCATTTATTTTCATGCTGTGAAGATAACAGTGAAAGTTTGCACATCTTGTTTTTAGAATTTATTTTTATTAGATTTGAGACTAATTTGAGGATTAGAAGGACAAGTTGCATACACAAAAGAAAATTAGCACCGCAACTATATAGCAGGGCAGCTGAGCTGAACTGTTAAGAAAAGAGTCCAAATTTGACCCAACTTTTGTCCTTATAAACTATACACTGTACAGCAAGGCTGCTCAGTTGTTAAAGGGGTTATCCAGAATTATAGGGAACACAGTTGGCCAAGATGGATGTAAAATAAAACAAAGTTATACTCCCCACACTCTGTAGTACAACCCTAGTTCCCCATTCCCTCTAGTGTCAGTACTTGCTGGGCCTGAAGTGGAGAGGATCACAATTAGTCTTCAGTAGTCATGTGAGCTTCTTTGCTTCGGGCCCAGCAAGTATAATAGAAAGTTGGGGATAAGTGAGTATTAATTTTTTGTTTTATACCCACTCCGGCTGCCCCTGGGTTTCCTCAATTCAGGACAGCTCCTTTAGCAGTAGCGTTCATACTGTGATGATAATCCTGCAGTCACTATACCAAATGACATCCTATACCACCTCTTGGTGCCTGCTTCACTGCAGAGCTACAGTGCCTTGCGAAAGTATTCGGCCCCCTTGAACTTTTCAACCTTTTGCCACATTTCAGGCTTCAAACCTTTTAATTTTTTGGTGAAGTATCAACAAGTGGGACACAATTATGAAGTGGAACGAAATTTATTGGTTATTTTAAACTTTTGTAAAAAATGAAAAACTGAAAAGTGGGGCGTGCAATATTATTCGGATCCCTTAAGTTAATACTTTGTAGCGCCACCTTTTGCTGCGATTACAGCTGCAAGTCGCTTGGGGTATGTCTCTATGCGTTTGTAAACAGCAGTTTTCAGCTCTTTCCACAGATTCTCGATTGGATTCAGGTCCAGACTTTGACTTCGCCATTCTAACACCTGGATACGTTTATTTGTGAACCATTCCATTGTAGATTTTGCTTTATGTTTGGGATCATTGTCTTGTTGGAAGATAAATCTCCATCCTAGTCTCAGGTCTTTAGCAGACTCCAACAGGTTTTCTTCCAGAATAGTCCTGTATTTGGCTCCATCCATCTTCCCATCAATTTTAACCATCTTCTCTGTCCCTGCTTAAGAAAAGCAGGCCCAAACCATAATGCTGCCACCACCATGTTTGATAGTGGGGATGGTGTGTTCAGGGTGATGAGCTGTGTTGCTTTTACGCCAAACATATCGTTTTGCATTGTGGCCAAAAAGTTCGATTTTTGGTTTCATCTGACCAGAGCACCTTCTTCCACATGTTTGGTGTGTCTCTCAGGTGGCTTGTGGCAAACTTTAAATGAGACTTTTTATGGATATCTTTGAGAAATGGATTTCTTCTTGCCACTCTTCCATAAAGGCCAGATTTGTGCAGTGTACGACTGATTGTTGTCCTATGGACAGACTCTCCCACCTCAGCTGTAGATCTCTGCAGTTCATCCAGAGTGATCATGGGCCTCTTGGCTGCATCTCTGATCAGTCTTCTCCTTGTTTGAGATGAAAGTTTAGAAGGACGGCCGGGTCTTGGTAGATTTGCAGTGGTCTGATACTCCTTCCATGTCAATATGATTGCTTGCACAGTGCTCCTTGGGATGTTTAAAGTTTGGGAAATCTTTTTGTATCCAAATCTGGCTTTAAACTTCTCCACAACAGTATCACAGACCTGCCTGGTGTGTTCCTTGGTCTTCATGATGCTCTCTGTGCTTTAAACAGAACCCTGAGACTATCACAGAGCAGGTGCATTTATACAGAGACTTGATTACACACAGGTGGATTATATTTATCATCATCAGTCATTTAGGACAACATTGGATCATTCACTGAACTTCTGGAGTGAGTTTGCTGCCCTGAAAGTAAAGGGGCCGAATAATATTGCACGACCCACTTTTCTCACTGAGCTCGAGCTGTTTTCCAAGGAAGAATGGGCAAGAATTTCAGTCTCTCGATGTGCAAAACTGATAGAGACATACCCCAAGCGACTTGCAGCTGTAATCGCAGCAAAAGGTGGTGCTACAAAGTATTAACTTAAGGGGGCCATATAATTTGGCACGCCCCACTTTTTAGCTTTTTATTTTTTACAAAAGTTTAAAATAACCAATAAATTTCGTTCCACTTCACGATTGTGTCCCACTTGTTGATTCTTCACCAAAAATTTTTAAATTTTATATCCTTATGTTTGAAGCCTGAAATGTGGCAAAAGGTTGAAAAGTTCAAGGGGGCCGAATACTTTTGCAAGGCACTGTATGTGTAGTATCCAAGATCAGTGCATGCATTCATGAGAGAATGCTAGGCATCATGGGAACTTGGGAACTGTGTGGTAGGAACATGTCCCTGCTCTTCAAATCCCTTTCTGCAAAGAAAATGTATTTTCCACAAAACTGCAAGATGTGAGGAATTCATACATACCACACATACATATATTTACTGGTGCAGATGATCATGATAACCCTTATAGATTCGGAGCGATTTGCTGTTAAAAAAAACACATTCGGGTTAGAGATCTGCATTGAGATTTCAATGCCGAATAGCATTTTCTCCAGCGAATCGCTCCAGTCATCTTCATAGCCCTAACTGATACTGAGAAATCGGCAATAGTATTAAGGATATATTACATACGTCCTACAAAGTACCGCCCTGAATGGACATATAAATACGTGGGTGGCAGGGAAAGGGTTAATATGTGGTACAAAAGCCTTTGTTGGTGATGACAGCTTCGAGACACCTCCTGTATGGAGAAGCATGCATTGCTCAGGTGTGATTTTGGCCCCTTCTTCCACGCAAACACTCTTCAAATCCTGAAGGTTCTGTGTGCATATTCTATGAACTCTGAGCTTTAGTTCCTTCCATAGATTTTCTGTTGGATTCAGGTCAGGTAATTGGCTGGACCATTCAAGCAGCTTTATCATCTTTTTCTGAAACCAAATGATTTCCTTGGCTGTGTATTTGTGATCATTGTGTTGCTGAAGTGTCCAACCTCGTTTCATCTTCATCATCCTTGTAGTCGGCAGCAGATTTTTATCAAGAATGTCTCAGTAAATTTGTTCATTCATCCTTCCTTCAATGCTGTGAAGTTTGCCAGGGCCATATACTGAAAAACTGCCCCACACCATGATGTTCTCACTTCCAAACTTCACTGTTGTTATGGTGTTTTTGGGGCGATATACAGTGCCTTTTGGCCTCCAAACATGGTGTGTATTATGGCATCCAAAGAGTTCAATTTTTGGTCTCATCTAACTATATTCTCCCAGTATTTCACAGGCTTGTCTAAATGTTGATGAGAACTTGTGTTTTTGTTCAGCCATGGCGTCTTGCATGGTGAGCGTACATACAGGCTATGGCGGTTGAGCGCATTACTTATTGTTTTCTTTAAACAATTGTACCTGTTGATTCCAGGTCTTTCTGTAGCATCCACAGGTGGTCCTTGGCTCTTGGACAACTCTTCTGACAATTCTTTTTACTCCTCTGTCTGAAATCTTGTGGGGAATACCTGGTTGTGGCCAGTTTATGGTGAAATTATGTTCTTACCACTTCCGAATTATGGCTCCAACAGTGCTCACTGGAACCTTCAGTAGTTTAGAATTTCTTCTGTAGCCAATGCCATCAGTATATTTTGTGATGGTTGTATCAGAAGACAACTAAAGAACAGGCTAGTTATCCAGTACAACAAAAAATCTGTGAGTGACTCTTAAAACCAAAAAACTTGCAAAACAAAACATTAATGTAAAGTCCTTATTTATTAAATCAAAAATTAAGACATAATAAATAGAGGGAGAGAAACACAGAGAGTAAACACCATCGCTAATGGCCGTGAGGACTTGGTAATAATAAATACTAATATAATGTAAAAGTCCCCCCACAGGTATGTTACCCCAGTTCAAAAGATATAGTGCTAGAAATACATGTGCGCATACATTTATCAGTCAAACATACCCAAAGAGACAGGCAATATGTCAAGATATCATAATATAGAGCCTCATGCATACCAAGCACAATGGACGCACGTTGACACGAGTTTCGCCAGGATGGCTTTGTCTGGGGGAATGCATAACATTGTGTGCTATGAAAATATTTAATAAACCAAGTGCCAAATAATAGTCTGGTATAAACTCACATGACCAAAATGTTGATATCTTGATGTATTGCCTGTCTCTTTGGGTATATTTGACTGATAGATGTATGCGCACATGTATTTCTAGCACTATCATTTGAACTGGTAGAACATACCTGTTACATTATATTAGTATTTATTATTACCAAGTCCTCACGGCCATTAGCGATGGTGTTTACTTGTAGTAATAATAATACATTTTATTTATATAGTGTCAACATATTCCGCAGCACTGTACAACTTGTAGGGTTCAAGTACAGACAAAAAAGATACATTACAAAGAAATAGTCAATTCACACACTGGGACTGAGGGCCCTGCTCACAAGAGCTAACAATCTGAGGTAGAGGGGGTGACAGAGGAGGTAGCAGGGGCGGCATCAGAGGTAGCATTGCTTATACAATGGTCAGACAATTTTGTAATAGAGGTTACTGTCATTACACATATATAAGGCTGTATGAGCCATCGCCAGTGGTGTCCTTTAACGTGCAGACGGTGCCTGGACATATAAAGTTAGTCTGATATGGCATCATATCCTGTGAGGTAATGCGGGAGCGTGAACAGAGGGTACGTTTTAGGGATTCTAACTACGGAAGGGTTTACAGTTGTGATAGGCCTGTCTGAAAAGATATGTCTTTAGTTTGCGCTTGAAGCTGTGGAAATTGGGGGTTAATCTGATAGTCTGGGATAGGGTATTCCAGAGAAGTGGTGCAACTCGGGAGGAGTCTTGTATACAAGCATGGGAGGTTCTGATAATAGAGGAGGTTAGTCTTAGATCATTGAGTGAACGGAGAGCACGGGTTGGGCGGTAGACAGAGATGAGGGAGGAAATGTAGGGAGGTACAGCATTATGGAGAGCCTTGTGGATGAGAGTGATAAGTTTATATTGTATTCTGTATTGAATAGGCAGCCAATGTAGTGACTGACATAGACCGGAGGCATCGCTGTAACGTCTAGACTGATAAATGAGCCTGGCCGCCGCATTCAGAATACATTATAGAAGGGAGAGTTTAGTAAGGGGAAGACTGACTAGTAAGGAGTTACAGTAGTCAAGGTGAGAGTGAATCAGGGCAACAATAAGTGTCTTTAGTGTTTTCTGTGGTAAGGAAATGGTGGATTCTGGAGATGTTTTTGAGGTGGAGATAACATGAGAGTGTGAGTGATTGGATATGGGGGGGTGAAGGAAAGGTCTGAGTCAAACATAACCCCGAGGCAGTGGGCATGCTGCCTAGGAGTTATGGTAAGGCCGGAGACTGCAATGGAGATATCAGGGACAGATCTATGAGATAGTGGAAACAGCAGCAGTTCAGTCTTTGAGAGATTCAGTTTCAGATAAAGCAAAGACATGATATTTGAGACAGCAGAGAGACAGTCACTGGTGTTCTGTATTAGTGCAGGGGTGATGTCACGGGATGACGTATATAATTGGGTGTCATCAGCATAAAGATGGTACCTGAAGCCAAATCTGGTGATGGCTTGTCCAATGGGGGCTGTGTAGAGAGAGAGAAGAGTAGGGGGCATAGGACCGAGCCCTGAGGAACCCGAAGGGGAAGAGGGGAAGAAACAGAGCCCGCAAATGATACACTGAAAGTGCGGTCAGAGAGATAAGAGGAGAACCAGGGGACAGCGGTATCCATGAGGCCGACAGAGCCGGAGCATAGAGAGGAAGAGTTGATGGTCAACAGTGTCAAATGCTGCTGAGATATCTAGAAAAAGGAGAAGAGAGAAGTCACCATTGGATTTAGCCGTCAGGAGATCATTGGAGACTTTTGTGAGGGCTGTTTCACTAGAGTGCAGAAGCCAGATTGTAAGGGGTCAAGAAGAGAGTTAGCAGAAAGATAGCGGATTAGACGAGAATAGACCAAGCATTCCAAGATTTTGGAGATGAAGGGGAGGTTAGAGACAGGTCGATAGTTAGCAGCACAGGACGGGTCAAGGGAGGCTTTCTTTAATAGAGGGGTTATAACAGCATGTTTGAAAGAGAATGGGAAAATTCCAGAAGAGAGAGGTTAAATATTTGGTTACTCTGTTTCTCCCCCTCTATTCATTATATCTTAATTTTTGATTTAATAAATAAGGACTTTACATTAATGGTTACTTTTGCAAGCCACTTTATGTATGTAATATATATATATAGTGAAGGAAATAAGTATTTGATCCCTTGCTGATTTTGTAAGTTTGCCTACTGACAGACATGAACAGTCTACTGTATAATTTTAAGGGTAGGTTAATTTTAACAGGGAGAGAATATCAAAAATAAAATCCAGAAAATCACATTGTAGAAATTTTATACATGTATTTGGATTTTGCAGAGAGAAATAAGTATTTGATCCCTCTGGCAAACAAAACTTAATACTTGGTGGCAAATCCCTTGTTGGCAAGTACAGCAGTCAGACGTTTTTTGTAGTTGATGAGATTTGCGCACAGGTCAGGTGGAATTTTGGTCCACTCCTCTTTGCAGATCATCTTTAAATCATTAAGATTTTGGGGCTGTCGCTTGGCAACTCGGAGCTTCAGCTCCCTCCATAAATTTTCTATGGGATTAAGGTCTGGAGACTGGCTAGGCCACTCCATGACCTTAAAGTGCTTCTTTTTGAGCCACTCCTTTGTTGCCTTGGCTGTATGTTTTGGGTCATTGTTTTGCTGGAAGACCCATCCACGACCCATTTTTAATGTCCTGGCGGAGGGAAGGAGGTTGCCACTCGGGATTTTACAGTACATGGCTCCATCCATTCTCCCATTGATGTGGTGAAGTAGTCCTGTGCCCTTAGCAGAGAAACGCCCCCAAAACATAATGTTTCCACCTCCATGCTTGACAGTGGGGACGGTGTTCTTTGGGTCATAGGCAGCATTTCTCTTCCTCCAAACACGGCGAGTTGAGTTAAAGCCAAAGAGCTCAATTTTTGCCTCATCTGACCACAGCATCTTCTCCCATTCACTCGCAGAATCATCCAGGTGTTCATTGGCAAACTTAAGACGGGCCTGCTCATGGGCCTTCTTGAGCAGGGGGACCTTGCGGGCACTGCAGGATTTTAATCCATCACGGTGTAATGTGTTACCAATGGTTTTCTTGGTGACTGGTCCCAGTTGCCTTGAGATCATTAACAAGTTTCCCCTCTGTAGTTTTAGGCTGATCTCTCACCTTCCTCATGATCAAGGATACCCCACCAGGTGATATTTTGCATGGAGCCCCAGATCGATGTCGATTAACAGTCATTTTGTATTTCTTCCATTTTCTTACTATTGCACCAACAGTTGTCTCCTTCTCACCCAGCATCTTTCTTATGGTTTTGTAGCCCATTCAAGCCTTGTGCAGGTCTATGCTCTTGTCCCTGACATCCTTAGAAAGCTCTTTGGTCATGCCCATGTTGTAGAGGTTAGTCTGACTGATTGAGTCTGTGGACAGGAGTCTTTTATACAGGTGACAATATAAGAGAACTGTCTTTAATGCAGGTAACGAGTTGATTAGGAGCGTCTAACTGGTCTGTAGGAGCCAGAACTCTTAATGGTTGGTAGGGGATAAAATACTTATTTATCTCTGCAAAATGCAAATACATTTATACAATGTGATTTTCTGGATTTTATTTTTGATATTCTCTCTCAATGTTAAAACTAACCTACCCTTAAAATTATAGCCTGTTCTTGTCTTTGTCAGTGGGCAAACTTACAAAATCAGTAAGGGATCAAGTATTTATTTCCTTCGCTGTATATACATCATTTCCATTCTGCCTTTGTTCAGTAACACTTTTCTTGGTGTAATTCGCAGTATCTGCATACGCAGTAAAAAAAAAAGATTTTACCCACCCTTTTTGAAACTGTTCACCTGCATAATATAATCTTACAGAATAACTCGCTGACATCTTTATTGTGAAGTTATATTTTTCCCTCCAGCACTGACCACCTCTCTGCTCTTCTGATACACACAGTTTTTCCTGTATGAACAATAGGTCAAAGTCTGTTTGAGCTTCAATCTGACAATAGACTTACATTGATAGTTTGTCAAGGAAACACTGTGTGCAAAAGAAGTGCAGAAAGTGGAGCATTTAACTTCACCTTGAAGCTGTCAGTAAGTTAATCAGTAACATAGGCTCAAAAACTTGAGTGCTTCTTCAAGTCCGACAGTCACAATTTTATTCCATCAGATAATAGGTCCTTTTGCTGATAATGCATACGAACTGTTTGGAGACTATGATCCACATCCAGATCCTCAATTTATTTTCACGCCAAGGTAAGATAGAAAGCTACTTTAAATATAATTTTGTTGTGATAATTTAGAGTTAATAATCTTAGGTTAAAATTTAGCGACACTAGCTGCGAATTATAGGGAGTTATTATATTTATTGATAGAAATATGCTGTACAGATGTAAAAGTAAAATCGGTTAATTCAGAGAGTTGTCACTTAATGAGGGCATACATACAGTAGACGTATACTGTGTGCACCTGTTTGTTTAATCCATTTTGCTTTCGGTAGAGGGAATGTGTGAAGGACTCTATTCTTTGGAGGAATCTACATTGGTTCCAAGCAAGCAGGAGGGAAATCAGCATAGAGGAGAGAACAAACACTGGGTCCATCGATCCATTGTGTCAGTACCAAGTGCTGTAATTGCAGCCCCTTTAACTCTCTTTTATGTAAGCAGTTTATGATGTAATTCTTAGCAGTTTATTTCCCTCTGCAGGCTCTGTCTATAGGTTGCAGTTCTCCCTGGGCTGGTGACTTGCTGCCATATACTGCACACAGTAAAAAGTGTAAAATCTTTTTCATATTTCACACTCAGAAACCTCCCCAGGACCATGTGGGATAAAACTACTGACCTATACTGATGCAAATAAAGCACTGCTAAACTATAACCGTATCCCTACCTTAAAGTATATTATTCACAGAACAAGACCAATAAAATACATCTTTTAATGAATACTATTAAAATACAGAGGTCTATCAAACCATTGTTGAACCTGTAAGGAACACTGATTACATTTATATTCATGAATGTGGTAGATGATGACACATTGGTTACACAGTTACATAGTTAGTATGGTTGAAAAAAGACATATGTCCATCAAGTTCAACCAGGGGATGGGAAACGTCATGAGTCTATACAGTACATTTCCATAACCATCAATGCTATTTTGCGCTAAAAGGCATCTAATCCTTTTTTTGAAGCTGTGAGCTGTGACTGTGGCCAGTTCCTGGAGTAGGCTATTCCACAGATTCACAGTTCTTACAGTGAAGCTTTGTCGGTTGGTTTATGTATTTAAACTTTGTAATGATTGGTCACTTAGCATTTAAATAGCAGTAAGTGAACAAATACGCTTGATAAAGACCCCTATGATGGTCGATACATGGTGGGTTTATTTCTCCGTTAATTTAAAAGAAAGTTTCATCTTTTATGTGGAATGCTGGCAGAATAAAAAAAATATATATATATATATATATATATATATATATATATATATATATTATATAAATTTTTTTTTTTTTTTGAGCAATAAAAAATTCAAGAAAAATATAAATTTGCAATTGGTGGTTCAGTAAGTCTTTAAACTCACGACTCTACTGACTGAGGAGGGCAGTTGTAGCTGTTCCACTAAGATATAGAGCTGAACATACTCAGTTTCGCTTGATGTGTGGATAATAGAGCAGAGGGCGTGGTACAATCCACCACACACCCAGCTTTCATATAAACCGGAACCTCCACCCTCCAATCAATTGCCATCCAATCCAAAACACCTATTGTAATAGCCGGGCAGTTGGTGAAAAATACACCCAGTACTGACGGCAAAATGTTAAGCAATAGGCCCCAACCACACTAATAACATACCTGGCACCACGAACATTCTAAAACAATTGATGATGGCACATGCGCAGAAGTCCTTGTGAGGCACTAATGGGCACAGAATACAAAACGACGTAAGTGTGCCGTAAGTGCACATAGCATGTGACGTCACTGCGCATGCACAGGTACCTCACCAGCGTACCGAAAGTATTAGACTGGGGAGTAATTAAGGGGCCAGTATAAGTGAAGTATAAAATATTACACTAGTACGTCTTGGAGGATGATAATGGTGATCCCCGATCCATTAAGTTCTCGGCAGCAGAGGTTGTTAGACCAACTGAAAGGGCCAACTGGCCAATCATTACAATATGGTGTATTGGATTGGATGTCAATTAGTTGGAGGGCGAACTTCCAGCTTATAAGGAAGCTGGGTGTGTGGTGGATTGTATCACACATTTTTTTTTTTTTGTTTAACACATTGCTTTGATATTTGTTCCCTGATGATCGAATTGTAAAATTTTGGAAATTGCATATTTATGAAATAGATGATGATAATGTGTCTTGTACGGTATACTATTTAGCTATTATTGTCTTTCTGGTTGTGCCACTTTGTCACAGGTATTGGTACTATGCCATCTGAAGATCTTTTTGTCCCCTGTGATGTAGCTGGCTTCTAAGTTTATCTTGGAGCACTGATATTTATATGGCTTGCGAGACCTAAGTATTTTAATAGTTTTTAATAGTCCTTTTCTGTGAATATCATAAAGTACTTTGGTTGTAATAGGAAGTCCTTGTTTAGCTCAGTCACCAGACTAAGCAGCCTGTTTCTGGTCTTGTCTCTCTCTTATTACTCTACCCTTGTCAGAATCCTGGTGTATTTTTCTAATTTACCACCAGTGGCTGCTGTTTCTCTCACTCTGAACTATTGTGTTGCACTTCCACTCCTCACCACTGGCGGCTGCAGTTATCCTAGGATTTGCCCTTAACCAAGATGACCTATGTGTGCCAATTTGAAGCCATCTTGTTTCCTGTTTGAGCCTATTTATACCCATGAAGCAATTCAACCATTGATCAAGTATTGTGACGTTGCCAGTCTCCAGCTCCTCTGAACTGTCTTTCCCAGACTGTTTCTACTCCTTGCTGTATTACCCTTGTGATCTACACCTCAAGCCACACTCCGGACTACTACTCTACAACATCTAACTGCGCCTGGCTTTCTTCCATCTGGCCACTGGATTCCAGCCGTGAGTAGCAGAATCATAACAGGATACTCGAGCCTGAACTATGGAATCTGCTGGGGAAGTGAGCTTGGAGGTTCACGTAACTAATATGAACTGTTTACTTACTAACATCTTCACTGAAATGCAAAGTTTGAAAACAAAGTATTTGGCATTTGAAAACCAGACATCTCATAATGTGCAAATATTTGATCAAGCAACTCCACATTTACAAAATACAGTAGCTCAACATGTAGAGCAAATGCAGGAACTTCAAAACCCAGGCTGTGGTTCCAGCTTCTGCATCCACCTTGCCTCTTCCACCTTTCAGGTTTGGTGGCGACCGTGAGAAATACCGTGGATTTATTAATCAATGCAAGTTATATTTTGGGGCACATCCTTCTCACTTCCTCACTGACAAATCTAAGGTGCTGTGTATTATGCTTCTGACACACACCGTAGCCTGGGCTAATTCCCTTATTGAGACCAATGATGAATGTCTTGATGATTTAGAAGCCTTCCTTGAAGCTATGAGCCAGGTATTTGATGATCCTAACCGATCTACAACAGCTGAAGCAACATTATTGGCTCTACGTCAGGGCAGACACTCGGTTGCTGAATATGCCACAGAATTCAGAAGGTGAGTCATTGACACTGAATGGAATAATTCTGCAAAATTAACTTTTTCAAGAATGGACTATCTAATGCACTTAAAGATGAATTAGCACGTTCTGCTGCTCCCACAAATTTTGATGATTTTGTACATCATTGTGATACTCGACTATCTGAGCAGAGGCAAGAAAAGTGGAGTTCTACCTGGCCTCGTAATAATCGGTACTTATCTGTTCCACCTTCCACCTCCAGAGACTCTGAAATTAAGAAGTACTCTGAAGTTGATGCTGAACCTATGCAGATTGACAGTATACAAAAAACGTGAACGTGCTGATAGAAGGGAACGCAGACTGCAGGAAAATCAATGTTTCTATTGTAAACCTGATCACTTTCTCAGGTCATCGACAGAAATCAGTTGCGGTTATTGCGGATCCTGACCTATCCGAGGATGAATCCGTTTTTTCTGAACCAGTGCCACCAGTGAATGTAGTTGTCCGCTCAATCTCTTCGATAGCACCTAACATTAAGAAGGAAAGAAAGGACTCTCATTGCTTCATTTCCATCAAGTTTCGTACCGGCTCACAGTGGATATCTACCTCTGCCATGGTGGACTCTGGAGCAAATGGAAACTTTATGGATATTGCTTTTGTTAATAAGCATGGAGTGAAGATCCAGGGGAGACTTTCACCAATTCTGATGGAACCTGTTGATTCGTCCCCACTGAACTCAGGCCCAATTAATCAAGAGACTGAACCCTTGGAGATAATTATGGAACCTAATCAACAAGAGGTTTTATCGTTCTTATTATTTTCATCTCCACATTTTCCAATCATCTTGGGACTTCCATGGCTGAAAACTCAGAACCCTCAGATCAACTGGGAAACCAAAGTAGTGTCCATCCTACCAGAGGTTCACTCAGAACAGTCTTCATCTAATCCTCCTCATGTATACGGTACCGAGGACCTTGAAATATCCCCTAAACTGCCGTCTATGTATAAAGAATTTGCTGATGTTTGTGATAAAAAGAATGCTAACAAGTTGCCTCCACACCGACCTTATGACTGTCCTGTTGAACTGTTGCAAGAGCAGCTATACCTTTTGGAAGCATGTACCCATTGTCAGAGCCTGAATTGAAAGCACTTAAAGAATACATTGACGAAAATTCAGCTAAAGGATTTATTCGCCCATCTACATCACCAGCAGGTGCACCAATATTTTTTGTTAAAAAGAAAGATGGTACCTTAAGGCATTGTGTTGATCATAGAAATCTAAATGAAATAACAATAAAGAACCGTTATCCTCTGCCTCTTTTATACCTGAGTTGTTGGATAGAGTCCGTTATGCCAAGATCTTCACCAAACTAGACCTATGTGGTGCCTATTACTTGGTGCGTGTAAGACCTGGTGATGAATGGAAAACAAGGAAAACAGCATTCCGATCACGTTATGGACACTTTGAGCACTTAGTCATGTCTTTTGGACTGTGTAATGCACCCGCAACCTTTCAGCATTTCATTAACAACCTTTTCAAAGATCTGCCAGATCAGTTTGTAGTCATTTATCTGGATGATATAATAATCTTCTCTAATTCTGAGGAAGAACACCAAAACCATGTCAGAGTTGTGCTACAGCGTCTACAAACTCATCAACTCTATATTAAGTTGGAGAAATGTGAATTTCATCACACAGAAATTCAGTTCTTGGATTATGTAATTTCTACTGAAGGACTGCATATGGACTCCAGCAAGATTCAAGCAATAATGGACTGGCCAACCCCAAGGAATGTGAAAGAGATTCAGCGTTTTGTAGGATTTGCTAATTTCTACAGATGGTTCAGCAAAAATTTTTCAGCTATAATTGCACCAATTACTCAATTAACAAGGAAGGGAATACCATTTATTTGGTCTTCTCAAGCACAGGATGCCTTCCTTTATCGACAAAATTTACCACAGCCCTTATACTGATTCATCCTGACCCTGAACATGCCTTTAACGTTGAAGTTGATGCTTCTGACTGTGCAATAGGGGCTATTCTATCACAAAGAACTGGAGAAAAAGACTTGCTACATCCTTGTGCTTATTTTTCTCGAGGATTAACCTCCTCAGAAAAAAATTATGATGTAGGAAACAAAGAGCTTTTGGCTATCGTTGCTGCTTTTCAAGAGTGGCGACATCATTTGGAAGGAGCAGCACAGCAGATAGTGGTGCTAACTGACCATCGTAATTTAGAGTTCATCAGATCTGCTAAATGTTTGTCCCCCCCCTCCCATCAAGCTCGGTGGAGTCTGTTTCTTAATCGATTTAATTTTGTGATCTCTTATAGACCTGGCTCCCGAAATGGAAAAGCTGATGCCTAATCCAGACTGTTTTCAAATGACTTCTCTCCACCTGCACCAACAACTACCATTCTGTTGGAATCCAATTTTGTGGGGGTCATTGCCAACAAGGATCTGCTGGAAGAGATAAGGGCAGCATATGAGACTGATCCAGTTCTTCTGAATCTACCAGATGATATATCTCGTACCTTTCAAAATAGAGTATGGACTCTTAAACACTAGATTTATGTGCCAGAGTGTACGACTAAGAGTATTAGTTTATTCATGACTCTAAGCTAGCAGGTCACAAGGGCATTCAGAAGACAAAAGAACTTCTGTCACGCTTCTTTTGGTGTCCTAATTATGAAGAGGACATGAAGAAATATGTTTTTTCTTGTAACACCTGTGCCATGAATAAAACTCCTCATACTTCACCAGTGAGACTTTTGCAGCCTCTTTCAACCCCTATCCCGTCCTTGGGGGTCTATATCTATGGACTTTATTGTCGAATTGCCTGCCTCTAAAGGAAAAAATGCCATCATAGTTGTGGTTATCGACTGACAAAAGTAGCTCACTTTATTCCATGTTCTGGTCACCCTTCTGCCAAAGAGACTGCTGACCTTGTCATCCAAGAGGTCTTTCGTCTCCGTGGAGTACCAGATGAAGTTGTCTCAGATTGCGGAGTACAATTTACATCCAGATTTTGGAAGAATTTTTGCAAAACACTTGTAATTGATGTTAATTTGTCATCTGCTTTTCACCCCCATTCAAATGGTCAAACTGAACACACAAATCAAACTTTAGAGCAGTATCTCCGATGTTACATTTGCCACTTGCAAGATGACTGGGATGATTTGCTTCCAATGGCAGAATTTTCATACAATAATACTCAGAATGCTTCCACCAAACAAACACCATTTTTTACTAATATTTGTGTTACCATCCAAGTATCCTTCCTAATTTTCCCAGAGACACTCCCATTTCTGCAGTCAATGACAGAATTCAATCTCTTCAACAGAATGCGAAGATGTTAAAAGACACATTGAAGATTGCCCAGGAGAGATATAAGGAAACAGCAGATAAATCCCGCAGACCTTCTACAACTTTCAAGGTAGGAGATGAGGTATGGCTTTCTATGAAGAATTTGAAACTTCATGTACCTTCAGCAAATCTAGGTCAAAAATTCATTGGGCCTTCCAAGGTTATTGGACAAGTAAATGCAGTAGCTTTTCGCCTAAAAATTCCCAAGACAATGAGGGTACATCCTATGTTCCATGTATCACTTCTGAAACCTGTTATTTCAAATCCATTTCCGGAACGTCACTTGCCTCCCCCTGGTCCAGTTGAAGTGGATGGACAAGAACATTACACTGTCGAAAAGATACTGAACTCTAGGATTTTCAGAAGGAGTCTACAATACCTAATAAAATGGCAGGAGTATGGCCCCGAGGACAATTCATCGGATCCTGTAACCAACATCAATGCTCCCTGACTGCTTAAGGAACTTCACCAAAGATACCCAGAAAAACCAAGCCAAGCATCGTCCGGAGGTCGATGCTGAAGGAGGGAATAATGTCAGAATCCTGGTGTATTTTTCTAATTTACCACCAGTGGCCACTGTTTCTCTCACTCTGAATTATTGTGTTGCACTTCCACTCCTCACCACTGGCGGCTGCTGTGTTATTCTAGGATTTGCCCTTAACCAAGGTGACCGATGTGTGCCAATTTGAAGCCATCTTGTTTTGGCTTATTTATACCCTTGAGGCAATTCAACCATTGATCGAGTATTGTGACTTGTTTCCAGTCTCCAACTCCTCTGAACTGTCTTTCCCAGACTGTTTCTACTCCTCGCTGTATTACCCTTGCGATCTACACCTTAAGCCACACTCTGGACTACTACTCTACAACATCTAACTGCGCCTGGCTTTCTTCCATCTGGCCACTGGATTCCAGCCGTGAGTACCAGTAACGCAACAACCCTCTCAATAGACATCTATTTGTTATCTGACTCATGTGACCAGCAGTCTGTCTCAAGATTGATATAGCAAGGATTTACAGAGCGAAATTTATCAGCAGGTGAGAGAGTAGAAAAGAGCCAAAATAAGCATTTTCCTCTAAGATATATTATAAAGTTTCTTACATATGTTTGTACTATTGATTTAAGCAAAGTGTTTGTTTGTTTTTTTTCCATTTAAGTTGCATGTGATATTTCTTTCAAGGAGTCAGAAGCATCCATGATGCATTTACCACCTATTCTTCTTCTCAGAGCTGGCATTGCAAAGCTTCCAGTGGAAGTTAGCTTTGCAGCAGGATGCAATGATGCACAATGTAAAACCTACTCCTCCAAAGAGATTATAGCATTGGTCAAGACTGTCGATGTAATCGTTGTATGCCTTGGCACAGGTAGGTGTAAACAATACAAAGATGCATTTTATATCGGAGAACACATTTGTTTATGAATGTTAATAATTTACATATGCCATATTTTATTACACTTCCATGTAAAATGCCCTTCAAAACACTGGTTGCCTCAATATGAAATAATCAGAACACATTTTGATATCATGACATCATAGGACACTATGACAGTGACATAATAAGATGTTAGACATCAATATGACATCATAACACGTCATGTCTTCATTATAACACAAAAAAAAAAACATTATGACGATATCCTGATATTATAAAACAAACAATGGAGTACTTTTCAACATCATTATAACAAGGTAAGGCATTATGACAGTATCAGTATGACGTTATGACTTTATAGGACATTTTATCATTCATTGGGGGACACTGCACCATGGGTAAAGACATGACCACTAGGAGGCTGACACTAGGAATAACATAAGAAGTTGGCTCCGCCTCGGGGCTATACCCTCTCCACAGACACTATGCTAACCAGTTTTAGCCTAGGGTCCATAGGAGGCAGACAAGACCTGAATCTGATTTTCTATGTAACATCGTTTTATTTTTCTTCTTTATTCAAGTGAGGGGAGGGGCTTCAGCGTGTATGCCACGCTAGTTGCACCCCCCTGTGGGCGCAGTGATTTATGTGCCTAGCTGGTCACAGTCTCGACTGCTGCTTCCATGGTTTGAATGCCGGTGACCCCACTACCACGTGCGAGGTTCGCCGAAGGGTTGACCCTGCATGTACCTGAAGACAGCGGATCAGGTAGGTATTTCTCCCTGCCTCCCCCACACACACAACTCTGTCCTGGTGCTCTCTGGTCCCCCTCTTACAGTGGGATCCTGGCCTTCTGCTTACTAATAAGAGTCCAATCCCATTTTTAGTGGATAATCCTCATCCTTGATGCTGCAGCTCTTCATCCCTCTGGGCCTCCTAGTTCTTTTTTTGTCTGGGTCCCTCTTCTCAGGGATCCCCTGGCCTGTACTCCGGGCACAATTTTCGGGCCTCCAGTAGGCTCTTTACTGGGCTCCTTACCAGGTGTTAGGATTCTTTATTCGGCTGCTGCACCTTTCACGTTACCATGCCAACCTGGTAAGCTTTTGCAGTTTCAGAGGCTTCCTGGCTTGGTCCAGTTAGCAGCTGAGGAGACCTATAGAAGACCCCACCTTCCTGACACAAGCGCCGACTTATTTGTTTACTATTTTGTTTGGCTGTCCATTTTGTGTGTGTACCTGTTTGATTAGTGACTTTTGGCTTGCTCTCTGGATACCCTATTTCCTCCGGATTCTGCTTTGACATGCCTGCTTGGATTTGTGACCCTTGGCTTGTTGCCCGGATTTGGTCTCTTACGTCCTCTCTGATACTAACCTGTGCCTGTACAACTTCTCTTGTCTCCGGCTCTGTAAGTTGTAGTGGATTTTGTTTAGGTTTACTTCAGAAGTGCGTTTATTATTGGTACATCTATCTGTTTGGTGACAATTCAGATTCCCAGATTCAGCGCAAGTCCAACTCTTCTCTGGTGAAGGTGTCTGGAGATCTATCTTGGCTTGCAGAAGTGTGCTAGTCTTAAATAGCTGTTTACTGCTCGCTGTTACCAGCCAATCTCTTGCTATTACTTTTATTGTTGCCTTGCATCTACATTCATAACACTGGGCTTTCTAGTACCTCCCAGCATTCCTATTGGCCTGCGGAGAAGGATGTTTGGGCTGGCTGCCCTGTCCAATGCCTCCCTTTGATTCTCCACAGGGACAAGGTGGTTTTCTATTTCCGATTCAATGAGGACATTCTTTTACTTTCTTTTTTTGCCCGGACCACAACCATCTGCTTTCACGCTCCCTTCACTGCCTGGATGTCGTCCGGGCAATCTGGGTCCATTTGTCTATCTTGGACCCCTTCTGTCGTTCTGACACCTTGTTGGTTCTCTCTGATGGCCCTCGCAAGGGCCTGGCTGCATCTGAGGCTTCTATCTCCTGGTGGTTTTGGTCTTTCAAGATGGCCTGTAGGCTCAAGTGTAGGCCACGCCTCTCCATGTGACAATTCATTCTACGAGAGTTGTCGGAGCCTCCTGGGCTCTTTGGCATCAGGCTTCCGCCGCCCAGGTCTGTAGGGCTGCCGGTGTCTCTGTCCATGCTTTTTCTAAGTTCTATCAGATCCACTCTGTGGCCTCTGTTGCTGCCAGCTTGGGTCGTAAGGTTCTGCAAGCGGCTGTGCGCTTAGTTGTTCACATGGCTGTATAATTCCCTCCCTCTGGGACTGACATTCCATGGTGCTGGGTCCCCCAATAAAATAAGCGAGAAAAATACTTTTCTCGTTGTATTTATTGTGGCACACAGATCCCATCCTTGTTTCTAGTTGTTCCTGCCAGAGGCTGTTTTTGGTTAGTTTTCAAGCTAAGGACATGTTGGTAGTTGCTGGTTCCGTTTTCTGCACTTTTCTTTCTTTTTTGTGTGTCTCTCTCCTACTGCTGCAGTACAAACTAACTAGCTTAGTATCTGTGGAGAGGGTATAGCTCAGATGCAGAGCTAAATTCTTTTGTTATTCCTAGTGTCAGCCTCCTGGGTGGCCAAGTCTATACCCATGTTGCTGTGTCTCCCAACGAATACAACGAGAAAAGGATTTTGCGGAGTACAAAAAGCCACTTATTACATTTTTATACCATAAAATATTATGAAATCTTAACACGTTATGAAATCATAACACTTAATAACACCATAATGACTGTGTGAGACATTATGGCATTGAGATTATAAGGCATTATGACTTTGTAAGACTATAACATCATTATTACATAACCTGTAAAGACATTATAATATCAGTTTGACACTATGACAGTGTAAGATTGTGATAAAGATATGACATGATAGCATAACACATTATGACATGACATCATAAGACATTACAGTACCTTTAAGACATTATATTAAAAAACAAGACATAATTATGACATTATGATGTCAAAAGACATTATGACAATATAAACCATTGTCATTGTTTTGACACGATGGAAAATAACATCATAAAGCTAATAATCAGCAAGTTGTGGACCCACCGTGTCACTAAACCAGTTTTACTTTGGACCACTGCTAAGGGTGTTGTCTAAGTAGCCTCAATGATTTTCACCCTTTAACTTCATACAGGATCTGGACTTCACTGCGAGGAGACTTCCAGGTTGCTACCTTTTAGAGTGGTCCTGGTGTTAGTGACAGTTGGCCTAGGGCCATGAAATGCCTGTATGTGGCACCAAGGGTCAGGCAAGAGGGTAGTCCAACTACAGGCCATGAGCTTGGGCAGGATAAATTTGCATGTAATCAAGAACAGGCAGATAGTAAGGGCAGGCAGCACAGGTGCGATGATCAGGGGCAAGCCAAGATCATACAAATGTATCAGGCAGAGAAGGGATCAGCAGGCAGGGATATAGAGAAGAAACCAAGGGTCAAATACACAGATTAGGTGAGCAGAGTAACTCCTTAGACAGGAAGCTGGCAATCTAGAATTGGGCAGTATGTAGGAGGGGGAGCAGAATAAATAGTGTGTCCTGGGATTTTGTATAGAGACATGTTACTGATGGGCATGCTGGCTCTTTAAGGGTCAGAAAGGGCCAGCAGAAGTGTCCTATGGGAGCCGCCCAATGAGAGGAGGAAAATGTAGAGGGAGAGAGGCACATCAGCGGGGAGGACCTAGGACACAGCAGGAGGAGAAGTTGAGTCAGCTGCTGAAATTGCTGGATGGAGTGGGGTACTGTCAGCAACAAGTTTCTGACACTACAACTGCACTACAACATCATTATGACGACATAAGTCATTATGACATCAGTATGACAATATGACTTTATAGGGCATTATTATTATGACGTTAAGACATCAGACATTATGACATAAAACATTATAAAATCATAAGACATTGTGACATCACTATTGCATTACTATGACCTGATATCAGTGTGATCTCATGGCACCATAAAACTTAATCATCCATTCATGACATTGTGAAATTTTAAGACATGACATCATTATGACATCCTTTATAATATCAGTATGACATTACATGTGCATAACAGAACATGTACATTATTACATAATTTGACATTATCTGGTCATAAGACATTACAACATCAGTATAACATTTTTATATAAAGCACTTGTGGTGATCAGGGACTCCCGTATATGTATTTCTGTACAAATATGTATCTAGTTGACCCCTCTCCTTTTCTCCCTTGTGGACCACTTGTTCAGGCTCCCTCAACTCAACTATAGGAAGCTGGACCCCTTTGTTGGGTAATCAGTCCTTCTGTTGTATTGTCCTGAGTAATTAACACACTCTGGCAACACTTAACCCCTCATCAGAGGGTTTCCTGTTCAACCACATTACAGACAGACAACCTGGCACCGCTTATAGAGCAGAGAGATCATAGTTTTATGCTCATATTTCCTTAAGGGGGCACCCAACAGTTACCCCGATAAATTCCGTAGATGCCCCAGAGAAAGATGCACATGTTCAGTCTAATCATGGCGCAGTTGTGAGCCCGAGACAGGTCCAGACATTCAACTCCCTACCCAATGGGAATTGGGTCATCCTTGGTGTCTACACGATGGGGATCTCTCCCCGAGTCCCATCATACCACTTGCCTGACAGTCCGGTCACCTGATGAGGAATCAGGACCGTTTTCTAGTCCGACGGCTCCAAGCCGGTAGGTGTAACTTCCCTCCCCAGTGACGTCACTCTGGGCGGGGGCAGGGAAAACACACAAACCTGCCTTGTGGGGGCCACATGGTCTCCTTTTGCTGAAAGCCATCTGAACAGCATTGCCCAGAGCCAAAGGGGTGCTGTCATTGGAATAGCATGCCCGGACGCATGCTTTTGGACTAACCTAAGGACGTGCCCTGGGCTCATCATCAGGAGCCCAAAGAACCAATCACAGGCTTGTGTTGGTAGTATTTCCTTTTCTACTGTTTATTTCAATTTTTATTTTGTGCACCGTGTCATGTTGCTTTCCACTTGTATTTGCTTGATAACCGCTACATGTATGTTCTGTATGTGTTAAGTGTCTAGTACCGACCCTTTTAGGAGTTAATAAATATATAAAACTTAGAAAGCTCGTTTTGTATTATCCTATGGGCCCAGAACACTCACTGGTGGTGAGTGTTAGGTAATGAAGCGATCTCAGGGGTGCCGAAAGCGGTTTCAGTAGGACGAGATCCTTCACCACGCTATGACGTTATTATGACATAAGACATTGGCTTTATTACATACTAGCAGAAGGACCCGGCTTCGCACGGGTATATTTCATTTTTTGTTTGTGTAGTGGCCCCATAAGAATAGGTTGGTTGCTATGGAAACCTGGTGTAAAGCTGTGTGTATGTGAAGACTGAAGAACCTGCGAGTTTCCATTGGTCCATAAGCATCATGTGATCATGTGTAGCTCAGTTTGAATATCAGTGAAAAACCTGCGGTTTTTACCTGGAGTAAAGCTGTGTGTATGTGACCTTGTGAAACACTGTCATCCACAGCGCCCTGCCCCTTTAAATCTGACCTACAGCAGGGAAGAAAAATAGCAGGGTTGTTATGGAAACCTGGAGTAAAACTGTGTGTATGTGACCTTGCGTAATAGTTTCATCCACAGTGCCCTGCCCCTTTAAAGCTGACCTACAGCAGTGAAGAAAAATGGCTGGGTTGTTATGGAAACCTAAGCAACATAAACAACATATTCTGCCGTATCCTGAAAACCAAAGGAGAGAGATAGTCAGCGCAATAATGGACACTGCAAACACAGCTCTGTTACATCTCTACATACACAGCACATACAGGTCTGCTACATCTCTTCATACACAGCTCTGCTACATCTCTACATACACACACAGTGCTATTTACATCTCTAATACACACACACACACACAGCTCTGCTCATCTTTACATACACCACCTCTGCATACACACAGCTCTGCTACATCTCTACATACACACATCACACACAGCTCTGCTACATCTTTACATATACCGCCTCTGCTACATCTCTACATACACACAGCACACACAGCGCTGCTACATGTCTACATTTACACACAGCACGCACCGCTCTGCCAAGGGTGTAGTGTTGAAAAATGGCGACAATGTTATGGAAACCTGGAGTACAGCTGTTTGTCTGTGGAGACTAAGCACCTGTGAGCTTCTTTTGGCTGATAAGGGACATGTGACTGTGTGTATGGCAGTTGGAATATGAGTGAAAGACTTGCAGGCTTGTATTAGCTAATGCAGGTCAATTTGGGAATGCTATATTTCAGGAACGCTATGTCCTAGAGAGCTGAAACCCGGTCTAAAATCTTCCCGGACACCTGATGTACCTGTGTGCCAAATTTGGTGAGGATTGGCCCAGTCGTTTGGTCGCGCATAAAGAACAGGCAAACTCATTTTTATATATATATATATATATATATGAGATAGATATTAGTATAGAATATTGTGGGGAAGGTAGCTCGGTAGTAGCAACAGTGTGGACCCAAACAGTCAGAGACAGGGACACAGTCTGGTGAAAACAGGTTTATAAAAAAAAAAAAAAACAACAGAAAAATAAATAAACTTTGTCAGGTACAAAAATAAGCAAGATAAAATACAGCCTTAACTTCAGGCGAAAAGAAAAAAACAAAACTGCTCGTCTAAGTTCTAACTAATACAGAACAAAGCTAAGGGGGCGTTCACACTACCATTACTAAACACCTTGATGTAAGCTAGCTTCCGTCATGTTGTTTACATTAGTGTCAATTGGAACGGACAAAGGATCCGTCTGTGACTGTTCTCTGTGACAGCTAAAGTCCGTTGCTGTCATCCTATGACAGCAGACAACAACAGACTTTACTAACGGTAGTGTGAACTCCCCCTAACTGTACATGTGGCTTACTACCAGCCACACAACACAAAAAAGAAAACAAATATCAGGTCTCACCAGAAATTCAGCTCTCCAGACAGACCCAAAGACCCGATCAGTCTCTCCCATGGTCTGTCCAGAAGTTTAGGCTCTGCAGCCTTTTATAGCCCAGTAACAAGTCTTACACCTGGGCTGAGGCCTACTCAATACCAGCACTGGGCCATACATATGTCAGAAACCTGGGGGAGATATATTGTGATTATAGCACCCTGCCTGTTACCTTCTAACTACAGAAAATTTATATATGCCATTATGAATCATTATGATATGACATCCTAGCACTTTTTGACATCTGTATAAAATCAAAAAACAGCGTGAGGGATTTATTGAGACAGCATACAATACAATACATCTTTGACACTATGAAACAATGACATCATATGACGTTTTGACATAATGAGAAAGTGTAATATACTACAGTATTATTATGATTTTAACCCCTTAAGGACCGAGCCCAAAAGTGCATTAAGGACCAGGCCTCGTTTTTCAAAACTGACGTCACTTTATATGGCAATAAATTTGAAACGCTTTAACTTACACAA
Source organism: Leptodactylus fallax (assembly GCA_947044405.1). Taxonomy (NCBI): domain Eukaryota; kingdom Metazoa; phylum Chordata; class Amphibia; order Anura; family Leptodactylidae; genus Leptodactylus; species Leptodactylus fallax. The sequence continues at coordinate 11,323,677 of CAMRHE010000015.1, read as the reverse complement.
GTGATTTTGAGATTATTTTTTTCGTGACACGTTGTACTTCATGTTAGTGGTAAACGCTAATGAATAGTTTTGTATTTATTTACAAAAAAAATAGGAAATTTTGATGGAATTTTAGAAAAAAAAAAATCGCAATTTTTCACACAGATAGTCATACCACCCAAATACATTAATACATGTTATCTATCAATCTTTGCTTTATATTGGCATCATCTTTTAATTGTCCTGTAATTTTATTTTGGATGTTAGACGGCTTACAAGTGTAACAGCGATTTTCCAGATTTACAAGAAAATTTCCCAAACTAATTTTTTTAGGGACCACTTCAGTTCTGAAAGGGATTATAAAGGCCTATATATTAGAAACCCCCCATAAATCACCCCATTTTCAAAACTGCACCCCTCAAATAATTCAAAATAGCATTTGGGAAGTTTGTTAAGCATTTCACAATAATTAAAACAATATGGAGGTGAAATTTAGACCTTTCATTTTTTTTTCCTACTAATCCCTTAATTTAGCCCTAAAATTAACACATTCACAAAGGGTTAAAGGAGAAAATCCATAGTTTATGCAATTTCTCCCGAGCACAGAAATACACCAAATGTGGGTGTAAACTAGTGTTTGGGCGCACGGAAGGGAAGGAGCGACACTGGAAGTTTGAAAAGCAGATTTTATTGGAATAGTTTTCAGGTACCATGTCTCATTTACAAAGCCCCTAGACTACCGATACAAAGGAAACCCCACAAAAGTGACCCCATTTTGAAAACTACACCCCTCACTGAATTCATCAAGGAGTATAGTGTGCATTTTGACCCCACAACAGTTTCACAGATTTTACTAACATTGGGATGTATAAATGAAAAATTACTAAAATGTCACTTTATCCCCAAAGTTTTCATTTTCACAAGGGGTTAAAAGAGAAAAAGCACCCCACAATTTGTTAAACAATTACTCCTGAACACTGCAATACCCCATATGTGATCGTAATCTGCTGTTTGGGTACTTGGAATGGAAAGAGCGCTATTTTACTCTTGGAGGGCAGATTTTGCTGGAATAGTTTTCAGGTGCCATGTCGCATTTGCAGAGCCACCAAAGTACCAATACAATGGAAACCCCCTAAAAGTGACCCAATTTTGGAAACTACAATCCTCACGGAACATATCAAGGGGTATAGTGAGCATTTTGACGCTACAGCTGTTTCACAGATTTTATTAACATTGGAACATTAAAATGAAAAATTTATTTTTTTTTCCAATAAACCGTCAATTTAACCCCAAATTTTTAATTTTCATAAGAGGACAAAGGAGAAAAAGCACCCTAAAGTTCGTTACACAACTTCTGCTGAACACAGAAATGCCCCATATGTGGTTGTAATCTGCGGTTTGGGTACATGGCAGGGCTCAGAGTGGAAAGAGTGCTATTTTACTTTTGGAGGGCAGATTTTGCTGGTAAAGTTTTCGGGTGCCATGTCACATTTGCAGAGCCCCTAAAGTACCAGTACAATGGAAAACCCCTAAAAGTGACCCCATTTTGAAAACACCCCTCATGGAATGTATCTAGATGTATAGTAAGCATTTTGACCTCACAGCTGTTTCATAGATTTTATTGACTTTGGGACGTAAAAATTGAAAATTACTTTTTTTTCCAATAAACTGTCCATTTAGCGACATATTTTTAATTTTTGCAAGTGGTTAAAGAAGAAAAAGCACCCCAAAGTTTGTCACACAAATTCTTCTGAACACAGAAATTCCCCATATGTGGTTGTAATCTGCTGTATGGGTACATGGTGGGGCTCAAAATAGAAAGAGAGCTATTTGGTTTTAGGAGGGCAGATGTGGCTGGAATAGTTTTTGAGTGCCATGTTGCATTTGCAGAGCCCCTAAAGTGTCAATACAATGGAAACCCCTCAAAAGCGACCCCATTTTAGAAACTACACCCCTCAAAGAATGTATCAAGGGGTATTATCATTTTGAGTCTAAAAATTATTTCCAAAAATTAATGTACAAAGTGAAAACTGAGGTTTTTAAAGAAATATCCAATTTCAATGCCTATTACGTTGCAGCAACTTTGTGGCATCAGAGACTCCTAAAACTATTAAGTGGGCTATCCCGGGGACAAAAAAATTAAATATGTGGGTGTAAACTGCTGCTTGTGCACAAAGCAGGGCTCAGAAGGGAAGGAACACTTTTTTTTTTTTTTTTTTTAGCTTTTGGAGTATAGATTTAGAGAGACTTTATGGACGCCATATTGTTTTTGCAGAGTCCTTGGGAATTCCCCAAGAAGTGACCCCATTTTGTAGGGGCAATTTTAGGGTCTCTGCAAATGTGACATGGCGTCCAAAAACCAACAATCGTTGATTGTAATGTCAATCTGTATTCCCTTAGTCCAGACAGCAGCACAATATGGGTATCTCTGCCCCTGTGTGTTGTTTAGGACAGGTGGAACCTTTAATTAGCACCAAAAAGGTGCCTCCTACTAGCCCTATAAGAGGGCACAAGAGACCTCCCTCCACTGTGTAAATTATAAAGTAACAGGAAACAAGCTTCTAGGGAGGGAAGCCTTGTGCTGCTGTCTGGACTAAGGGAATACAGATTGACATTACAATCAACGATTCCCCTTACGTCCGACAGCAGCACAATATGGGGAGATAGCAAGTAATTCCCCTAGGGAGGGTTTCCTCGCCTTACAACATCAAGGACTGACTGACCAAAGGCAGTTGTCTGGAAACTGCGGATGTCCAATGATAATGTTTAACAAAAGGTCAACTGAGATGACTATGATGCAGCCGCACAAATCTGGTCCAATGGTAAGGACCGATACTCAGCCAAAGAAGTCGACAACCCAGGTCGAGTGGCCGTAGAAAGACTGGAGGGAATAACTCCTGAATAAGAAAGGAAGACTTAATTGTCTCCTTGATCCATGTGGATAGAGTAGGCTTGGAAGCCTTGAGGCCTCTGTTTTTACACTGCATATCAATTAGTAGGCTTTCGGCCTTCTTAAGCGGTTGAGTGTGGAATAGGTAAATCCACAGACACCTTACCACATCTAAGGTGTTGAGCTTTTCTTCCTCCTCAGAAGTTGGAGAGGGGAAAAACACAGGTAACGAAATTAGCTGATTGCTATTATAGTATGAGGGGACCTTAGGGATAAACCCAGGCAAACCTAAGGTGCACCCTATCTGCAAAAACAAAATGTACGGTTCTCTAGAAGAGAGGGCCTGGAGTACCCCTACTCTTTGGCAGATATAATAGCCAACAAAAAAGTGGTTTGTAGGCTAAATATTTTATCCCCGTAGTCTCCAAGGGTCCAAATGGAGGACCGCACAGGCCTGTAATGACTACCGCAAGGTCCCACTGGGGATGATACTGAGGGCTTTAGCCTCATTGCCCCTTTAAGGAACCTTGCAACCAGAGGATCCTGAGACAGACGTCTGTTCAAATGAGCGGAGAGGGCCGCAATCTGCACTTTCAAAGTGGCAGGGGCAAGGCCCTTATCCAAACCGTCCTGAAGAAAATATCAGCCGTTGAAGGTTCTAGATTATTAATACCCTTCTTGGAGCACCACTCCATGAAAATCTTGGCTGTCCTCTGGTAGTTCTTATTGGTAGATTCTGCTCTTGCAGAATAAAGGGTCTTCAGGACGGCCTCTGACAGTCCTCTATCCTGCTGTAGGGACTGCTCAACCTCCAGGCTGTCAGGTTGAATCTCCAGAGATCCTGGCACTTCAGAGATCCTTGGGAAACCAGGTTTTGGATGGGGGGGGGGAAGCCTCCAATATATCCCTCGACTCATCTCCATGAGTTGGGAAAAACCAAGCTCTTTTTGGCCAGAATGGAATGATGGCTATCACAGAGACTTGGTCCTGTCTGATTTTCATTAATACCTTTGGTATTATTGGAATTGGAGGGAAGATGTATGCCAGCCTGGACCTCCAAGGGATGGACAGGGCATCCACTGCCAAGGGATTGTCCTCCTGGTAAAGGGAACAGAACTTCTCCACCTTGGCGTTGAGTCGGGTTGCCATGAGGTCTATTTCTGGAAGACCCCTGTTCAGGGTAATCTGATGAAAGACTTCTGGATTGAGTGACCATTCTCCTGATACGGCATAACCCCGACTCAACCGATCCGCTACTATGTTCAGGGAGCCCTTGATGTGAACTGCGGATAAATGGGTTAGATTTTTCTCTGCCCATGTAAATATCAGATCTGCCTCCCTAAAGAGGGTTGGTGATCTGGTGCCTCCCTGTCTGTTCACGTACAGCACTGTGGTCATGTTGTCTGACCGGATTTTGACTGCTCTTCCCTGGGAAGAGGCAAGCAATAGAGTAAGGCACGATATACGGCTCTGAGCTCCTTCCAGTTGGACGAGGTCCTTTTTTCAGGAGCGCTCCAGACTCCCTTTATGGAGTTTTCGTCCAATGGGCTCCCCATCCCGAGAGGGATGCATCTGTAGTCAACAGGGTCCAAGAAGGTTGGACCGTGGACCTTCCGTCTTTCAGGTGCAACCACCACTTGAGGGAAAAAGATGGGTCCTGGGGGAGAGTCGAATCTTCTTGCTGAATGTAAGAAGGGAGCGATCCCAAGCCTCTAGTAACTCCTTCTGGAGGGGACGTAAGTGCCACAAGGCCCATGGGACTGCCTCCACTGCAGAAGACATCAAGCCCAGGATCTTCATCAATGTTCTGATGGAGGCTATCGGCTTTTTGAAGAGGTGCCGGACTGCCGCAACCAGCTTCTCCTTCCTTGCTGGTGTCAAGGAGATTTGCAGGCGGACTCAATCTAGGAAGTAGTTTTCTCAGAGGAACTTCCTTCGAGTTGAAGGGATCGTTTTTGACTTCTCCCAATTTATAAGCCATCACAGACTCTGAAGGCTGTCTGTAGGTACTGGAGCAGAACAGACTCTGACTGGGCCTTTATCAACCAGTCGTCTAGATAAGGCACCAAGAATATCCCCTGAAGCCTGAGGGCGGCCGTTATGGGGGCCACTACCTTTGTAAAGGTGTGGGAAGCAGAGGAGATCCCGAAGGGTAGTGCTGTGAATTGAAAGTGCTTCCTGTGGCCGGAAACTACTACGGCAATCCTTAGAAAAAAACCTTCTGTGTGGAGGTAAATAGAAATATGCAAATAGGCGTCTTTTATATCCAAAGTCACAAAAAACATCGCCTTAGAGGAGAAAGGTGGTGACAGACTTTATAGTTTTCCTATGGAAGCGCTTCTTTTTGATGAAGCGGTTGAGGTACCTTAAGTCTATGATCATTCTCCACTTGTCTGCCGGTTTTGGCATCAGGAAGACGGGAGAATAGACACTGGATCCTTCTTCTAGAGAAGGGACTTCCACCAGGGCTCCCTTGTGAATGTACTCTCGGATGAAGCATTCCAGGGAGGCTGCGAGTTAACACAAACCGATCCTGAGGAGGACGGAGGAACTTCATTGCATAACCTCTTTGGATTACCTACCGGACCCATGGGTCTCGAATTTTTTCCTGCCCGCAGTTGAGAAAGTGGGAGACACGACCTCCGACAGGAATCTCGGCCACAGGAAAACTGCTTCTGATGTCAAAAGCTAGGCTTGACTTTTTTATCATCAGACTTCGGAATCTCCGGCCGGCGCCTCTAGAGGAATAACTAGAGCCTCTCTGGACTGCCTTCCACGACGAGGCGGATAGCCTCTACCACGGCCAGAGCCAGACCTACCTCTGAAGGCCTGGGGTAAAGGTTTACCCTTCTTGTCGGCCAAGCCCTCTAGGATCTCGTCTAGGGCACAGCCAAAGACTCTACGACTCAAAGGCTCAAAGGGTAATGCGCACAAATTATACTTTGAGGGGAACACAGCTCTCCAAGGTTTTAACCATAGAGGTCTTCCTGCTGCAGTGTTCTTGGTAAGTGCCAGGGATTTGGCCGCCAGCCTTAATTGATGGTGGGAGGCTTCCGTTAAATATTCAGCTGCCAGGGAAACTGAGCCTAGAAACCCTAGCAGCTCGTCTCTGGAGACTCCAGAGTCGGTCACTTTTGAGGTGGACCAGGTCAGTACATAATTTGGCTGACACTTCACAGGACGCAACCGCACAGCGGTCTTGGGCGAGGCAGCTGAATAAGCCTTCTTGAAGGTATTGTCGAAGCGCCTGCCATGGCGTCGTGCAGATTTGCTCCATCATCTGATGGTACCTTAGTGCGGCAGGACAGTTTAGCCACCGTCATATCCACCTTGGGAGGAGGACCCCATGGATCCCATTGAGCAACTGGGAATAAAGTGCTGAACCTCCTAGGAACCACAAGAGGTTTTTCAGGACTTCTCCACTCTGAGGACATTAATTTTTGTAATGTCTGGTCCACTTGGAAGACCCTAGGCCCTCTATAGGTGGACGCGGAGGCTTCCCCGTCAACATCACGATCCTTAGACCGGATGGACTTCAGCAGCCGGCTTAATTTTTCGAGTGGAAGCACGGCCTGCTGGGATCTTCAGTGGAATCGTCAGATGAGAGTGTCTCGTCCACTATCTGATAATCTTCATCAGAGATCCGTAAGGAAGATTGTGTCTCAATCTGCGGTCTCTTGGCAATCTGGGCGATGGAAGAACGAATCTCCTTTAAGAGACTCCTCATAAAGTCCTTTACCCAAGTAACAACCTCTTATAGAAGGTACTTCTGGCAGGGTCCGCGACACTGGTGACAGCGGGTAAAATCATAGCCGTCAGGTAAAGGGGTATTGCAATCCAAACACATTAGGTGTTTCAAGTTTAGAGGAATTTTTCCTCCTAAGCGCATCGCCATTACGTGCTGCAGAAGATGACATCTGAAACATCAAACAGCCACGTGACACTGAAACAGGGAAGATTGCCAAGCATCACATAAAAACCCAAGGGGTACCTCTTTTTTTCTTTTTTTTTTTTTTTTTTTGAATCGGTCACTTGAAGAGAGAAAAAAACCGTCAGAAAAAAACCAGCCACCGCAACCCGCAGCAGAGGAGCTAGAAACCACTCACTCAACAAATAAAGGACTGCAATCAGACCTTTTAAATGTAATCCAGCAGCGAGGGGAGGAAGCCAACAAAGAAACATTTATACAGCACCAAAACAAGTCAAACGCCATAATGGAACATAAGCCTAAGCCAGAGGCTCAAAATACAAGCAGCAAAAATCAATTCTATATTTTGCCTTTAAATTTTAAATTTCCAAACTTACCGCACTTTTTCCGAGAAAACCGGAAGTAGGGTGCGGTGGTGCGCAAAGGCTTCCTTCCCCTGGGAACACGGAACCGGAGAAAAGTTCCGGCCGAGGAGGTTCCCCGCTTACTTCCGGGATCGCGCTGCCTGCAGATGGATGCCGGATAACGCTGCGCTGCGGTGTGAAGGCCCGAAGGACCGGAGGTTTTTTCTTTGGGACCGAGGTACCCCAAGAAGGTAAGCCAGGAGTAACTAAAACCCCAAGCAACGGGAGGTCACAAGAGACCTCCGTCCACCTGTTCCACACAGGACAGAAAAAAACACAGTGGAGGGAGGTCTCTTGTGCCCTCTTATAGGGCTAGTAGGAGGCACCTTTTTGGTGCTAATTAAAGGTTCCACCTGTCCTAAACAACACACAGGGGCAGAGATACCCCATATTGTGCTGCTGTCGGACGTAAGGGGAATCTAAATATGCGCTCCAAAAGCACATAGCGCTCCTTCACATCTGCACCCTGCTGTGTACCCAAATGGCAGTTTATGCCCACATGTATGACACTGTTGTACCCAGGACTTAATGTCATATGTGGGTATAAACTGCTGTTTGGGTACAGAAGGGAAGGAGCGCTATTTTGGTTTTTGGAGCACAGTTTGGTTTTTGGACATCATGCCACTTTTGCAGAGCCCATGAATTGCCAGTAAAGTGGAATCCACAGACATGTCACCACATTTTGGAAACTACACACTTCAAGGGATTTATCATGTGGGGTAGTGAGCATTATTAATCCTTAAGTGTTGCATTCTTTTAATTTCCAGAAATGAATGCGCAGCTGAAAATGAAAAGTTAAAAATGACATTTTTCCATAGATTCACCATTTCAGTGCCAATATGTTGTGCCCAGCTTATGTCTGCAGAGACACACACTCAAAAACTGTTAAGTGGGGATCGCGGGCACAACAGCTTTTGGAGCATTAGTCTCTGATACAAACCGGGCACAATATATTATGCACTGAAATGATGTATTCCTGGAAAAATTGTCATTTCTCGTCTACTTCACTGGGGGACACAGCACCATGGGTATAGACCTGGTCACTAGGAGACAAGACACTAGGGAAAAGAAAGCTGTTGGCTCCGCTTCCAGGCTATACCCTGCCACAGCCACTGTGCATGAATCAGTTTGAAACCTAGTGTCATAGGAGGCAGACACGACCTGACTCAGGTCTTCTGTCTTGCATCGTTTTTATTTTTACCTTTCTTTCAGGTGCAGGGGGTAGTCAGCGTGTATGCCACACTAGTCATACCCTCCTGCGGGCGCAGCGCTCTGCAAAAGAGCAGCCTCGCCGGTCGCCGCACCCCGAAAGCGGCCGGAGTACCGGTGACCCCACTCCCACGTGCGAGGTCCTACCGAGGGGGTGACCCTGCGGCGCCTGAAGACGCCAGACAGGTGAGTATGAGAAGAATAGAAGGCAGGTGAGTATGAAAGTTACCTCAGCACCTCTCCTCCTCCCCTTCAGGCCCTCTCCACCTCCCCTCAGGCCCCACTCAGCCCCTTAATGCCATCTCCCAGGGGGACAATAGCATGGGTCCTGTTTAGGGGGGGCATCACAGGGTCCCCCAGAGCTGGGCCTTAAATTTTAGTAAATAAGCCCCTTTTTTCTGGGGCGTTTTTGGGCCTTCTGGTCGCTCCTACCGAGCGGCCCCCGTCGGGGGGGGCGCCCGGTTCCCCCCCCCCCTCGTGTGGGGACCCCCCTTTCCTGGCTCTCCGGTACCTTTTCCCAGGCCTCCGCGGAACCTCCGGAGTTCGCGGCCGCGCCGCCGACGGTGCCTCGCGGTCGGCCGCGTTCTACGCGAGTCCGAGGCCTGGCCGAGAACTAGGCCGCAACTGGTCCGTCCCTTTCCCGGGATTTTCTGGTATCCAGACTCTGCCTGGGCCCTTCCATTGGCCAGGGGGCTGTCCTGGCAAGCCTTCCAGCCTGCCCAGTAGCTACTGAGCCTGTATTTACCAGGGGAAGAGCTTTGCTCACCTCATAATCTCTTTTATTTATTTATTTATTGGCTTATTTATTTATTTATTGGCTTTCTGGGACAGCAGGGATTCTTACTGTCCTCCCAGTTCCCTGGGAGACATTACTCCTGCAGAACCCTTTCTGCAGCAGTTTGTGAGTGGCCATCTTTTGCAATCTGGTAGGCTAACCCCCTGGGTTACCCCTAATTTCCATGGGCTCCCTCTGCTTCTCTCACCCTCTGGCCCCTCTGGTTCCGTCACATTTTTATACGTGCATCCGCTGTATCAAAGACAGTTGCCATGCGGACAGCCTGAGCCCATGTGCTCTCTCTGCCTTCCGCCTCAGCCAGTCAGGAACCTTTTGGCCCCTCTCCAGTTCTTCCATCCCCCGGATTGGGCGGCCTCCCCTAACCTTGGCCATGGTGTCCTTACCAGACTTAACTAGTCAGTGCTGGAAACTTGGAATGGCTGCTTTCCCAGATCACCGCTCAGTCGGCTGCTTCTAGGGATCTCCCTGGACACCCTCATAGTTCCCATCGCAGATCCAGGAGCCTCAAAAGGACCAGGAAGTCTTCCTACGGTTCACGGTCCGCCACCCCTTCCTCTGGGTACTCCCCAGATAGGAACTCAGCTCACGGCTCCACTCCGACAGGCGGATACCTCCCTCCCTCTGCTCGGTCTACTTAACTGGGGACGCCTCTGACTCCGACTCGGAGCTTCAGCTAGGCTCATCTATATCTGCTGCTACGCGGGAGTCATCTATGCGATAGAGACCCTACAGATCTCTGAGGACCCGGACTCATCCTCTCAAGTGGACATCTCTTTCTGCCACTGGGTGTTTGATATCATCTTGAGGGCACAGTGACTTCTCCCTGGACCATCCTCTGTCTTCGACTAGGAAATCGGACATCCCTTCCCTTGACCTGTGTGTCTCCAAGTGGAAGGTGAGCTCAGGCAGTTCTGCCAGGCTATGCTGTGACACATGTCTCTAGCTCTCCCTGGCTGGCAATGATGAACATCCGAGGTAAAGGAAGCAGGTTGCTCCAGTGGTGCAATCGGTTAGCGCACGGTACTTAGATATCAGTAACTAGTGAGAGCAAGCTGGCCTGTCTTGACATCTTGTCAGCGAGCCGCCTCATGTGTCCCTTCCTATCACTAAGAGCCTCCCACGGTGGATCCCATGAAAGCTAGGCTCTCCAAGGCTTCTAGTCTGCCTTCAGCGGACTGTGCCTACCTCAGTGATCCCTCGGAGTGAGATCGAATCGCTTCTGTTGTATTGTTTGCAATGCAGAACTGATACACTGCATTGTCCTAAATGCTGGCTATTGTATTGCTGCAAGAAGGTGGCTTCCCTCTCCAGGGTGGCCTTCGTAGTGGCCGGTTTCTCCCTGCGGCTCTCCTTCGCTGCCTCTTGGGTCATCAAGGCCTTCTTTTCCTGGGCCAAACAGCTTCAGTCAAACCTCCCTGATGCAGTTTCCCTCCAGCCGCTCGTCTCTGAGATCCTGAACGCTCCCCAATAACTAGAGATGCCTCCCAAATCTGCTAAGGCAGCCGCCAATGCAGTGATTATCCGCCATACCATTTGGATTCGTTGTGGAATACTGGGTCCGCCTCCAAGAAGGCGAACGCAGCCCTTCTCCCTTTCCAGGTCATCCTGGGCCAAATTTTTTGTTAAGGGCGTCGAGAAGCTTATCCCTGAGGCCACGAGGCTTATCCTCCTCGGCATGAAGTATTTTCCCCTCTCTGGGCATCTCAAATGGCGGGACATCTGGGGCCTGGGCCTGAGAGGCGGTGTCATCCGGCTACTCCAGTTTTCGCTGGAGTCTCTTTGCCTTCCCTATGTCGGACAATCCAGGCTGTCTCCAATCTCCAGCGGCAGGGAGTCAGTGTCCCTGTTCCCGTTTCAGAGTGTATCCTGGGTTACTATTCCTACCTGTTCTCCATTCGCCTAGAAGGACGGCTTCCTTTGTCCCATCATGGACCTGAAAGGGCTCCACAGGTTCTTCCATGCCTGCAGGCTCCGTTGTAGTCTATGCAGTCTGTGGTGGCATCCCTGGAGATGGGCGAATTCTTCGTCCATCTACATCATCGCGCTGTGCCGTCAGTGGTTTCTTCGTTTTGCAGTGGATCCTTGACCTTTCCAGTTGTCTCTCTCCCCTTCAGGCTGGCCTCTGCCACCGGGGTTTTTTTTTCCTCAGTGATGGCGTCTCTCATGGCCATCCTCTGCGTCAGAGGTGCTGCCGTGTTTCCAGACTTGGACGACCTCCTGGTGAAGCCCCTCCAGGTCAGACAATCTGACCAGCTTGTGGTTCACCTTGGTTGTTCTTCGCCGGTTCTGCTGGCTCATCAATGAGGATGTCTCGTGCCCTCTAAGCACATGGAATCCGGGACATGATCCTCTGCTCGCTCCAGGGTGTGATTCTCCCTCCGGAGGCCAAGATCCTGAGTGTCCCTCCTTCGGAGGTACTCTCCTTGCTCTCTTTGAGTCGGCATGTGGGTCTTGCGCACGATCGCCTCAACCTTCTAGACTGTACCTTTCATTCACTCTGTCGTTCTCTCCTCTTGAAGATTACGGCCTGCTGGGACAAATCTCCGGACAGCCTCATCTGCTTGGTTCTCTTTCCACCTTGGTTCACTGAGAGATTCTTTAGTGTATCTCCTCCCCAGGAATTTCTCAAGGGAAGTCCTTCTTCCCCTATGTTGGTAGGTGATTCCCACTGCCGCCAATTTCCCCGGCTGGGGAGTGGTCCTCGATGCTTTGATTGTTCAGGGCCTGTGGTCCAGGGCCGATTCCTCCCTCTGGTTCAACCTGCTGGAACCCAGGGCTATCTTATTTGCCCTTTCTCCTTGGACCTCTCTTCTCCAAGGACATCTGTCACAGTCCAGACTGACCTCTCCTCCATGGTCGCCTACTTGAACCCTCAGCGTGGCACCAGGAGCCGTGCGGCCTTAGTAGAAGCCTCACAATTTCTTCCTTGGGTGGAGCGCCTTGTTCCAGCTCTTTCAATGGTCAACCTTTTTTCTGGCGTGGACCACTGGGTGGCAGACTACTTGAGTCGAGAAAATATTGCTCTGGCGAGGGTCGCTTTATCTGCAGATCTTCCATCCACTGTGCTCCCGCTGTGGCGTGACAAACGTCGACCTTTTTTAGCCTCCGCCGGAACAACAAGGTCCCGGGCTAAATTGCCAGGCCTCTGGATCCTCGAACCATCACCACTGGCGCTCTTGTAAGTTCGGTTTTTTCACTTCCTCTTTTCCCTTGGGTCCTCCAGAATCTCAAGACCAATGGGGTTCAAGCTATCCTGGTGGCACCAGATTGGCCATGCCGGGTCTGGTATGTGGATCTCATGTTCCTGTTGGCGGATGCTCCTGGTCTCTTCCTCTGCTGGTCGACCTTCTGTCTCAAGGACTGCTGTTCCACTCCACCTTGACTCAGCTGCGTTCACGGTGTGGCTGTTGAATCCGAGGTTTGAGGCGTAATGGTTTTTTCAGAGTTTGTTATTCTAACATACTCAAGGCCCGAAAATTCCAGATAGCTTAGATCTTCCATCAAACGTGGAAGGCTTACGTCCACCGTTGGAAGAGTAACGATTCTCATTGGATCTTCTCCAGTCTGGTCTGGATCAAGGTCTTAGTCTTCTTTCCTTTTAAAAGACTTTCCTACAGGAGTACCACTCTGTGCTCCTTTGGAACCCTTGGATCCGTGGGATCTTAACCTCGTCTTTAAGGTGCTTCAGGTTCCCCCCTTCGAGCCTTTGATATCCCTTTTTTTGCCTTCTGTCCTGGTAGAATGAGTTTTTGGTGGCCATTTCCTCCATCCGCAGGGGTCCCGAATTTGCTGCCCTTTTTTTCGGCAGCCTCCCTTTCTGGTCCTCCACAAAGATAAGGTTTTCCTCCGTCTGCCACAGTCTTTTTTTTCTTAGGGTGTATTTTTTGCTTCCACATCGAGGACTTGGTCTTGCCCTCTTTCTGCTCGGTCCTCAGGCATCCATGTAGTGCTTGCTCTTCCCTGCCGGTTGTTACCCGGGCGATTTGCATGTATACTGTCCCTCACAGATCCTTTGTTGTTCGGACGCTTTGCTCGTTCTCCCTGAGTGCCCTTGCCAGGGCCTGCCTGCTTCCAGAGCTCCCATCTTCCGATGGCTTTGGTCTGAGATTACAGAGACCTATCGGTTTAAGGGTAGGGCTCTGCCTTTCCATGTGACGGCTCTCTTCTCTAGAGCTGTTGGAGTTCCCGGGGCCTCCGGCATCAGGCTTTTGCTTCCCAGGTCTGTAAGTATCCTCCATCCTCTTTCTCTAAATTTCACCAGATCCATTCTTGGCTTCTGCTGATGCCAATTTGAGTTGTAAGTTTCTGGAAGCGGTTGAGTATTACAGGTTTGCATGGCCGTGTTATTCCCACCCTCTGGGACTGCTTTAGGACATCCCATGGTGCTGTGTTCCCCAGTGAAGTAGACGCGAAAGTGGGATTTTTGTGTACTCACCGTAAAATCCTTTTCTCATTGTATTTACTGGGGGACACAGATCCCTCCCTTGTTTTTTTCAGTATTCCTGCCCGAACTGTGTTGGTTCCTTTTCGGGTTCAGGCATTGTTGGTGGTTGTTGGTTCCATGTTCTTTTGTCTCTCTTTCCTACTGCTACGGTACAAACTGATTCATGCACATTGGCTGTGGCAGGGTATAGCCTGGAGGCGGAGCCAACAGCTTTCTTTTCCCTAGTGTCTTGTCTCCTAGTGACCAGGTCTATACCCATGGTGCTGTGTCCCCCAGTGAATACAACGAGAAAAGGATTTTACGGTGAGTATACAAAAAAATCCCACTTTTCACAATCAGCTGCGTTTTCATTTATGGATAATAAATTATAGCAACACTTGGGGGTTAAAGATGCTCACTGTACCCCTGGATAAATTCTTTCAGGCGTGTAGTTTCCAAAATGGGGTCACGTGTCAGGGAAGTCTACTTTACTGGTGTTTCAGCTCTGTAAAAGTGCAATGGCATCCAAAAACTAAAACGTCAAAGTCTGTGTTCCAAAAACCAAATAACGCTACTTCCCTTCTGTGCCCGGCTGTGCCCAAACAGCAGTTTATACCCACATATGACACAGCAGGGCACAGAAGGGAAGGAGCGCTATGTGGCTTTTGGAGTGCAGATTCAGAGGTTTGGCATCTGGATGCCATGTCATGTTTGCAGAGCCTCTAATGTACCAGTAAAGTGGAATCCCCTAGGAAATTACTCCATTATGAAAACTGTACCCCTCAAAGAATTTTAGGGGGTGTAGTGAGCATTAGTATCCCAGACGTGACTGCACAGCGGATGGGGAAAAGTGAATAGGTAAGCTGTGCGGAGTGCATTGGATACACTAAATTCCCTACTATTTCCCCAGTAGTTCCTATTACTGGGAGGGTCACTTCTGGTTTATTATCCGTCGTAAGGTCTAAATCTGTTTTTTACCCTAAAATACGCTCGCACAGTTTATACATTCCCTTCCTGCCGCAGCCAGTTATATTCTAATGATTTGGTGATTTTTGGGGTTTTTGTCTTCACATTGTACAAGCTATATTTTCTTTATTTTTCTGGTGATGTAGCCATATGAGGTCTTGTTTGCAGTATGAGAATTTTGTAATGACAACATTTCCGGGTGCCTAGAACTTATAGAATAAACTTTTTCTTGGTGGATTTAAAAAAAATAAATAAATAAAAAATCAATTATGGCATTGCATTTTACCTTTTAAATTTTTCGCCGTACAGCGTAAGTAACTTGTTACCGTTATTCTGCGGGTCGATTACGGCGATACCTCATTTATATTTGTGTGGGTTTTTTTTTGTGTTTTGTTTTTTTATGCAATACTAATTTTGCAGAACAAAAACCCATTTGGCGATGCAAAAATAATTGATTTATGTCCCCATCTTCTGAGATGTGTAACATTTTTATTTTGTGGTTTACAGAGTTGGTTGAGGGCTTATTTTTTGTGAGACAAGCTGTTCTTTTGATTGGTACTGTTCTGGGGTAGATATGATGACTTTTTTGATCACTTTTTATGGCATATTTTGTAAGGTGAGTTGGCAAAAAATCATTACTTCCGGCTTTTTTCCCCCCCCCCCCCAACTTTCACTGTATACGTTTAAATATTGTTTCAGTTTTATTGTACAGGTTGTTACGGACGCGGCGATACCAAATATGTGTTGTTTTTTATTAATGTTTAGCGTTTTTTTATGTAATTCAGTTTATATAGGAAAATGGAATTTTGGGGGCTTTATTCTTTTATTAATTTTTTTCACACACTTTATTTATTTTTTATTTTTTTACTTTTTCATGTGTCCCTTTAGGACACCTGAACCAGCGATGCTTTGATCGCTTGTTCAGTACTATAGACTGCAAGATGGGAGCATACACATGTCTTGCAGTCTATAGAGGAAGTCAGATGCATAGCCTGACTTCCGGAGGTCCCAGCAGGATCAACCAGGTAACGGGGGCTCCAGGCAGCCTGGGGTCACTGGCCAGAGCCCGGGCTGCAGATTATAGATATCGGCACCACCCGATCTCACCACGGGGGGTGCTGGGGGGGGTGGCAACATGGCGGAACCCCTTGGATGCTGCGGTTATGTTTGACCATGGCATCCAAGGTGTTAAAAGCTCCGATTGGAACTCCATTCCGACCGGAGGTTATGGAGTAGGGTGTTAGCTGTAACTGACAGCTAACACCCGATTCCGATTCCCGTTCAGATGGTGATAATACGTCCAAGGTTGTATGCCCTTTTTGACATCATTATGACATCAATAAACATGATGATAGAATAAAAGATTTTAACATGCTATCATAAATCATTACATTTGAAGTCATCATGAATGGGTTGCAAAGATACGTTAAAAACTGCAAGACAAATGTACATGCATGTTTAAGAGACATATCAGCTGGCACAACTATCATTGCTAGACTACAGGCCTCTGTAAATGCCATCATGCAGTCTGCTGGGGTTTGTTTTTTTTTTTTTTTTTTTTTTGACCTGCTGTAATACTGCAGTATTTTAGGACTGTTTATTTAGTGGGGGAAAAAAAGTATTTAGTCAGCCATCAATTGTGCAAGTTCTTCCACTTAAAAAGATGAGAGGCCTGTAATTGACATCATAGGTAGACCTCAACTATGAGAGACAAAATGAGAAAACATATCTAGAAAATCACATTCTCTTGATTATTATTATTATTTATTTTTTTTTTTTTAAGAATTTATTTGCAAATTATGGTGGAAAATAAGTATTTGGTCACCTACAAACAAGCAAGATTTCTGGCTCTCACAGACCTGTAACTTCTTCAAGAGGCTCCTCTGTCCTGCACTCATTACCTGTAGTAATGACACCTGTTTGAAATTGTTATCAGTATAAAAGACACCTGTCCACAACCTCAAACAGTCACACTCCAAACTCCACTATGGTCAAGACCAAAGAGCTCTGGAAGGACACCAGAAACAAAATTGTAGACCTGCACCAGGCTGGGAAGACTGAATCTGCAATACGCAAGCAGCTTGGTGTGAAGAAATCAACTGTGGGAGCAATAATTAGAAAATGGAAGACATACAAGACCACTGATAATCTCCCTCGATCAGGGGCTCCACGCAAGATCTCACCCCGTGGGGTCAAAATGATCACAAGAATGGTGAGCAAAATTCCCAGAACCACACGGGGGGACCTAGTGAATGACCTGCAGAAAGCTGGGACTAACGTAACAAAGGCTACCGTCAGTAACACACTACGCTGCCAGGGACTCAGATCCTGCAGTGCCAGACGTGTCCCCCTGCTTAAGCCAGTAAATATCCGGGCCCATCTGAAGTCTGCAATAGAGCATTTGGATGTTCCAGAAGAGTATTGGGAGAATGTCATATGGTCAGATGAAACCAAAATAGAACTGTTTGGTAGAAACACAACTCGTCGTGTTTGGAGGAGAGTGAATGCTGAGTTGCATCCAAAGAACACCATACCTACTGTGAAGCATGGGGGTGGCAACATCATGCTTTGGGGCTGTTTCTCTGCAAAGGGACCAGGAGGACTGATCCGTGTACATGAAAGAATGAATGGAGCCATGTATCGTGAGATTTTGAGTGCAAACCTCCTTCCATCAGCAAGGGCATTGAAGATGAAACATGGCTGGGTCTTTCAGCATGACAATGATCCCGAGCACACCACCAGGGCAACGAAGGAGTGGCTTCGTAAGAAGCATTTCAAGGTCCTGCAGTGGCCTAGCCAGTCTCCAGATCTCAACCCCATAGAAAACCTTTGGAGGGAGTTGAAAGTCCGTGTTGCCCAGCGACAGCCACAAAACATCACTGCTCTAGAAGAGATCTGCATGGAGGAATGGGCCAACATACCAGCAACAGTGTGTGCCAACCTTGTGAAGACTTACAGAAAACGTTTGACCTCTGTCATTGCCAACAAAGGATATATAACAAAGTATTGAGATGAACTTTTGTTATTGACCAAATACTTATTTTTCACCATAATTTGCAAATAAATTCTTTAAAAATCAGATAATGTGATTTTCTAGATTTGTTTTCTCATTTTGTCTCTTAGTTGAGGTCTACCTCCCGTACACTGTGTACTTCCTATGACCCCCCCCCTCCCCTTCAATGTTTGTCTTAACCTACTGTTAGGTGGGGGGTCCTGTGGTGGCTCTCTATAGTTGGATTCTTGTTCTTTCAGCCATCACCCACCTATTGTTACAGTTATTTTAGTTTCCACTGTGTTATTCATTGCCGATTTCCTTATTGTGGGCCTCGCCAGTCCCTCGCCTTATTCTTTATTACTGTGCCTTATCCATGAACAGGGCGGCTTGAGTGACTCCTCTGTCTTAATTGACACTGTTGTTATGGCATTGTACCCCTCTCCCCTTTTTTCTCTTCTGTTCTTATTGCAAAACTTAATAAACTTGATTAAACATCGTTGAGGTCTACCTATGATGTCAATTACAGGCCGGCCTCAACTTTTTAAGTGGAAGAACTTGCACAATTGGTGGCTGACTAAATACTTTTTTTTTCCCCCCACTGTATATTAATTAAAGCGACACTCCAGCAATATTTTTTTTAGCTATGCGAGGTAGTCATCAAAGTATATACCAAATATGCTATTGTTGATACTGGAACTTGCCTGTTTCCTGTTTCTGCAAAACAGAGAGAATACTAAAATACAGCTTCTAGGACATTATCCCTTGTAGATGATGTCAATAAAGGTCCTGTAAGCATCACTGCTTCACTACCTGCTACTGTAGCAGTATGTTTTGATAAATCCCCCCCCCCAATATGTTTTGAAGATGACAGATGGTTTCACTAACCATGGAAACAATAACAACAAATGTTGAAGATCTTTGTATAATCCACCTACAGTATTAATTTTCAGCAAGTGTTCCGATGAGGTTTTTTCATCACGTAAATTATCTTTCTTTTTGCCACAAAAAGTCTGTAAAATTCTCTATTTGTCTTTTAGGTGTAACTGTAGAGATGGAGAGCAAAGACCGAGTGAATCTCTCACTTCCTGGTTTCCAGGCTACATTACTGAAAGATGCAGTTGATTCAGGTAAATCACCAGACACTAATATTTTTTACACTATCATTGTGTACTTCACACCAACAAAATCAATACTATTGTAGACTACAGAAAGTTGCCTAATGGATGTTAAATCAGGCCATACATATAACTATGGATGACCTCCATTTTTCCCAGTTCCACTATAAACCAGCGAGTATGTTTGTTTATTTTTGTGGGGACTGAGAAATAAGAACTGGACATGTTGAAATCCAACAGCAACTTTGTCTGTTGTGTTTATTTTTTAATTTTAAGCAGTACAAAGGAAAAATAAATGGCATAAACAGACCTAAGCTTAGTGCCAAATAGCAGAGCTTAGGATAGGTACCATGTGAAATATAAAGAAATAACCTTTGAAACCGTGTCTGGAAATAAGCATCACTAGAACATGAGCAAGAACATCATATGTCATAGGTTATACTCAAGTGTGATTTACTTATTCAACACACTTACACATTCATACGCACAGCTCTGGAATAAGTGACCTACAACAGAGATGAACTGTCTGTCTGAGTGTTGATCTGCAATAACCAATTTGGAGTGTCTCTGGCAGCACATATAAACTTATATTTGGGCAGGTCCGATTGCTCAAATTGCACACATGTTCAGAGCTCCATGTCCCATCTCAGACAAAGTTAGATTTGGGCATCTCCACATTGCCTACAGAATCCCATATATCCCTGGAATTACCCCCACTGTCTGTCACTTTAGGGTACTGCCTGGAGCACTGAGTGCCCTGCTTGCTGTGATATTGCTGCTGCTAGATGCCACCAAGGAGAGGATCAGGCGCCATTTTAGCCACAAGTCTGGGAGAGGAGAGGTCCATTACCCTGTATGCTGGGCCCAGATCTTTGTTGCTGGATCTACAGGACCGCGGGACACTCTGTCTGCGTGGTCTCGCCAATGCAGCTGGCGTTCCTCTGAAACTCCTCCTGTCCTTCTCGGCCCTGGGCCACTACTGACACAAGGAGCAACGTCTGTTAGGTGCCTCTGCCTGATCCACCAAATTCTGTGGCAACCATCAGCTGTAGGGGTGAGTGATTCTCTCATACCACCTTTTTTCCTGCACATTGGTGTCTCCCCGGGCCTCTGTTACATCTAACTCCTGGCTGGGAAGAAAAACAGACACTGTCTTGAAAAGACCTGCCATATAGAAGTGCTGCTCCATCTAGTTGCCGTTTCTAGTTACTGCACCACTCAGCTGTCAAAGCAGAAAACTTAAGTCAGCCTAATATATTCTCATCATCCATGGAAGATCTTCTGTGCCTATTTCCCTGCTGAGCCTCTTGTTGGGTGTCAGACCACTGAGACACAACCACAGGACGTTGGGAGCTGCTGGTGCTGTGCGTCCCTACTTTTCGATGGACTGCTGATACGCTATCATCAGGTCAGCAGGACAAGCTATTTTTTTCTGAGACTGCAGGCAACAAGAGAGGATTCCACTATATAAGATCGCTTGCTGACAGTAATCCAATGTACCTGTACTTTGACCTGAACTGTGTTACTAGAGCAAACATTGTCCCTACTCCAGTAACTCTCACTGACTCACTCCTGTGACTTTCATATTCACCTACGCCTCACGTCAGCAGCCAGGACAGTCGGAGACCATTACTAAACCTCCATCAGCAGCAGCAGTTGCCAAACTTAAGGGTTTCGCTAGAAAATCGAGTGAGAGAGGCAGGGGTCCCAGATGCTACTTTCTCTTTAGTTTTTGTGGTCGAAAGAGCCCATCGAGTTACTGCAAGTCGGCCTCCACCTGGAGCTCCTCCGCATCCTTTACTGGTCAGGATGCTCAACTGGAAAAATAGATACCTAATTTTGCAGCTGGCTCAAAGAAAACAGGAGATTAGATATGAAAATATCTCCCTATTCCCTGATTTTTCAGCTGAACTGCAGAAGAGGAGGGTGTGGGGAAAATTTTAAATCCTTATCAAATCATGGCTCACAGAAAATTGCAATCAATGGATTCAATACAAAAGAGGATCAAAGTTAAAACATAACTTTTGATGGTATAAAATAAATATAAATTTAATTTGAGATGAAATGAAAATTTATGTAAAAATCAAAGAGACGGAGAGCAGATAAGACAGGGATCCCAATAACCTGCAGATGCAGTAAGACCCATGCCAAAAATAATATGCCAGACTAAGATGATGATCTATCTACCAGCTATTCTCCCTACTCATAATGATAGTGCGAGTTAATCCAGGTCACTGTTGCACAATTTACTGCTGTGTGCTGCACAAAAACATAAGAGGAGAAGCAGGCACTGAGGTTACTGGCCTAACGCCACTCCAACAGTGCCCAGAATCTCCAGGCAGCCCAGACAAGTGCACAGGGAGAAATTAACACTCCTAAACTGTTATAAATAGCGATCCTACGCGTTTCATTAAAGCCATAAATTCATTAGGGGTCATAATGCGGCGAATGGCACTAACAATGTTGCCAAGAATAATCTCAAACAAACAAAATGCTACATGGTGGTATAGCGTGACTGCTTCTTATAACAGCAGTAGCTATCACTGAGCTGTTCCACCACTTTATACAAAAAGCTCCTCCCATGTGCAGGAGCGTTCATCCAACCAGGGGGGCCACGTAAGATGAAGGGAATCACTCAATCCAATGGCCCGAATGGGACCACACCCCCACACAGTGGAGCGACACCCCGACCAACCCTTCAGAGAGGACTCCGCACCCCAACTAATCATGATACCACCACACCCCCTGTGTAGCCGCCCAAAGGCGGAACACCACAGGAGGCTCGCTAATGCTGGCAAGATGTAAACAGTCCAGATCACATGATTCAGGTAGGTCATGTGATCGGATATGTCACAGGAGGAGAACTAAAACATCAGAAACTGCTAACACCAATTGGGCGTTCCCTGTGCACAGGAGTTACACCAAATCCGATGATAATACTGAGCTAGTGGGCAATTAAACTAAATAAAACAAAACAAATCTTTAAATAGGTTTAATAAAGAAAAATGATGTCACATAGGGTCCATAATATATGAGATATTGTAACAAAAACAAAAATCTCTCATATAAAAAAAAAAAATAACTAGTAGTATAATGTTGTACCGTGTTAGCCATAGAAAGTAGTGGAAGAGTGAAGAAATCAGGCGATACCTTTTAGAGGCTAATTGAGTATATTTCATAAGTAAGCTTTCGGAAGTACTAGCTCCCTTCATCAGACATGGTGTAATACTAGAAACTGAAACTTTACACTATTTATACATACACAAGACATGGATCTTCAAAAGGATCTTGGAATAACAAAATGCAATATACGCAGAGAAGTTATTTACAACAGGTCAGGAAATAAACAGTCTAAAATTTGTGGTGCGTGACAGAGGGATCTGTTATCTATCTGTAATCAGGTGGTGATTTGTGACCCTCACAGGTCATATATAGTGTGACATGAAGCTGGCATGAATATTAAGTCCAAATTGCAGAGTTTGAAATTTTTGCATTAACTTGTACTCCCATTCTTTCCTCTCATTCTGCGTCTTAAAATGTCCCCTTAAAACCACAACCCGCTAATCTTCAATAGAGTGGTCTTCTCTGAAGAAATATGTGGTCACTGGGAGATCTGTTCTGCTGTTATTAATGTTGAATCTGTGTGAGTTCATTCGCTGACTAAGTCTCTGCCCTGTTTCCCCCACATAGAGGCCTGTGGTGGGACATTGCACACACATTATGAGATACACCACATTGGAAGACCTACAGGAAAATGTGCCCCTAATTCTGTGCACCTGTTCTGACTGTGGGACAGGTACACTGTCAGCGGTGTGGATGTGCTTGCAGGTCATGCACCTGTTTTGCAGGCAAGGTGAGGTGCCATTTTCAGTTGGGGCCTTCAGGACACTCCGGACAATAATACGCCTTAGGTTTGGTGGTTGTTGAAAGGAAAGGAGAGGGGGGACTGGAAATATGTCTGAGTCTGTTGTCCCTATGTAGCACAGGTTGGAGCTCCTTGGCAATCCTCCGTAGGTTCTCCAGCTGTGGGTTGTAGGTGGAAACTAGGGACACTCTGGCTTCTTTCTGGGTCTCTTTATATGTGAGCAGACTGTCTCTGTTAATGGCTGCTGCTTTGTTTAATTGGTTGTCCGTCACTTTTGGTTTGTATCCCAATCGGAGAAATTTCGTCCTCAGATCCTGGAGGTGCTTGTCCAGGTCTGCTTTGTCGGAGCAAATACGATTGTATCGTATAGCCTGGCTGCAAATAATAGATTGTCTTGTGTTCTTGGGGTGGAAGCTGTCGTTTCTCAGGTAGGCCGTTCTGTCTGTGGGTTTGTGGTATATTGATGTGAGTAGCCGGTGGTCTTTAATGTATCTTGTGGTGTCCAGAAAGTGGATTTCACTCTCTGAATAGCTAAGTTTAAGGTTTATGGTAGGGTGAAAGTCATTGAAGTCATTATGGAATTGAAGTAGGGCCTCCCCACCTGCAGTCCAGATGACAAGGATATCATCGATATAACGAAGGTAAATCATAAGTTTGGTGGTGCATGTTGATAAATATGCTCCTTCCAGTTCTGCCATAAAGAGATTTGCATACTGGGGTGCACATCTGGTCCCCATTGAAGTTCCCATTCGCTGTAGATATAGATCCTCTACAAAAGTGAAATAGTTGTGGCTAAGGATGAATTGTATGAGTTGCATTACTGGTTCTGTTGGTAGGTTTCGTTTCTCCAGGTGTACCCGACATGCTGCAACTCCATGCTTGTGGGGAATGTTGGTATACAGGGATTCCACATCCATGGTGGCTAAAATGGTACCTTCAGGTAGTGGGCCCAGGGCATTCAGTTTGTTAAGAAGGTCAGAGGTGTCCTGGATGCAGCTTGGAGTATCCCTGACAAGGAGTTTTAGGAGATTTTCCACCCAACCCGAGATGTTTTCTGTCAGTGTCCCAATGCCAGTGTCCTGCAGGTCTTCCAATGTGGTGTATCTCATAATGTGTGTGCAATGTCCCACCACAGGCCTCTATGTGGGGGAAACAGGGCAGAGACTTAGTCAGCACATGAACTCACACAGATTCAACATTAATAACAGCAGAACAGATCTCCCAGTGACCGCACATTTCTTTGGAGAAGACCACTCTATTGAAGATTTGCGGGTTGTGGTTTTAAGGGGACATTTTAAGATGCAGAATGAGAGGAAAGAATGGGAGTACAAGTTAATGCAAAAATTTCAAACTCTGCAATTTGGACTTAATATTCATGCCAGCTTAATGTCACACTATATATGACCTGTGAGGGTCACAAATCACCACCTGATTACAGATAGATAACAGATCCCTCTGTCACGCACCACAAATTTTAGACTGTTTTTTTCTGACCTGTTGTAAATAACTTCTCTGCGTATATTGCATTTTGTTGTTCCAAGATCCTTTTGAAGATCCATGTCTTGTGTGTGTGTGTGTGTGTGTGTGTGTGTGTGATAAATAGTGTAAAGTTTCAGTTTCTAGTATTACACCATGTCTGATGAAGGGAGTTAGTACTTCTGAAAGCTTACTTATGAAATATACTCAGTTAGCCTCTAAAAGGTATCGCCTGATTTCTTCACTCTTCCATAAAAAAAAAAAAAATAACTGGGAAAATACCAAATAAATCCCAAAGCAACATTTAAAAAACCCCAACCCAAATCACAACATAGCATTTAAGAGATGATAAT
Source organism: Leptodactylus fallax (assembly GCA_947044405.1). Lineage (NCBI taxonomy): Eukaryota > Metazoa > Chordata > Amphibia > Anura > Leptodactylidae > Leptodactylus > Leptodactylus fallax. The sequence goes on along the minus strand of CAMRHE010000015.1, from coordinate 11,299,278 downwards.
GATGTCAGGTACATATAACTCGCACACCCAACCTTCTATCTTTAATGTTGTGCCGTAGTATAACCTAAAAGAAGAGGGAACAAAAAAAAGAAAAAAAAGCAAACAAGAGAAGAGGAGGAGAAGAAAATAAATGAATGTCAGATGGAAAATAGGGGCCATAAAGGCCATAAGGGACTATTTTGGTGTAACTCCTGTGCACAGGGAATGCCCAATTGGTGTTCCTGGTTTCTGATGTTTTAGTTCTCCTCCTGTGACATATCTGATCACATGACCTACCTGAGTCATGTGATCTGGACTGTTTACATCTTGCTAGCGTTAGCGAGCCTCCTGTGGTGTACCGCCTTTGGGCGGCTACACGGGGTGTGGTGGTATCACGATTGGTTGGGGTGCGGAGACCTCTCTGAAGGGTTGGTCGGGGTGTCGCTCCACTGTGTGAGGGCGTGGTTGCGTTCATGCCGTTGGATTGGGTGATTCCCTTCATCTTACGTGGCCCCCCTGGTTGGATGAACACTCCTGCACATGAGAGGAGCTTTTTGTATAAAATGGTGGAATAGCTCAGTTGTAGCTACCACTGTTATCAGAAGCAGTCACGCTATACCACCACGTAACATTTTGTTTTTTTGGGATTATTCTTGGCAACTTTGTTAGTGCCATTCGCCGCATTATGACCCCTGATGAATTTATGGCTTTAATGAAACGCGTAGGGTCGCTATTTATAACAGTTTAGGAGTGTTAATCTCTCCCTGTGCACTTGTGTGGGCTGCCTGGAGATTCTGGGCACTGTTGGAGTGGCGTTACGCCAGTAACCTCAGTGCCTGCTTCTCCTCTTATGTTTTTGTGCAGCACACCAGCAGTAAATTGTGCATCAGTGATCTGGATTAACTCGCACTATCATTATGAGTAGGGAGAATAGCTGGTAGATAGATTTTCATCTTAGTCTGGCATCTTATTTTTGGCATGGGTCTTACTGCGTCTGCAGGTTATTGGGATCCCTGTCTTATCTGCTCTCCGTCTCTTTGATTTTTATATTAATTTTCATTTCATCTCAATTATCTCAAATTTAAATTTTTTATTTTATACCATCAAAAGTTATGTTTTAACTTTGATCCTCTTTTGTATTGAATCCATTGATTGCAATTTTCTGTGAGCCATTTGTTTAACAATAGATGAAGTATTTGTAGCCATCCGTTAGAAATACAGTGCTGGCCAAAAGTATTGGCACCCCTGCAATTCTGTCAGATAATACTCAATTTCTTCCAGAAAATGATTGCAATCACAAATGCTTTGGTAATAATATCTTCATTTATTTTGCTTGCAATGAAAAAACACAAAAGAGAATGAAAAAAAAAGTCAAATCATTGATCATTTTACACAAAACTCCAAAAATGGGCCGGACAAAAGTATTGGCACCCTCAGCCTAATACTTGGTAGCACAACCTTTAGACAAAATAACTACGAACAACCGCTTCCGGTAACCATCAATGAGTTTCTTACAATGCTCTGCTGGAATTTTAGACCATTCTTCTTTGGCAAATTTCTCCAGGTCCCTGAGATTTGAAGGGTACCTTCTCCAAACTGCCATTTTGAGATCTCTCCACAGGTGCTCTATGGGATTCAGGTCTGGACTCATTGCTGGCCACTTTAGAAGTCTCCAGTGATTTCTCTCAAACCATTTTCTAGTGCTTTTTGAAGTGTGTTTTGGGTCATTGTCCTGCTGGAAGACCCATGACCTCTGAGGGAGACCCAGCTTTCTCACACTGGGCCCTACATTATGCTGCAAAATTTGTTGGTAGTCTTCAGACTTCATAATGCCATGCACACGGTCAAGCAGTCCAGTGCCAGAGGCAGCAAAGCAACCCCAAAACATCAGGGAACCTCCGCCATGTTTGACTGTAGGGACCGTGTTCTTTTCTTTGAAGGCCTCTTTTTTTTTCCTGTAAACTCTATGTTGATGCCTTTTCCCAAAAAGCTCTACTTTTGTCTCATCTGACCAGAGAACATTCTTCCAAAAAGTTTTTGGCTTTCTCAGGTAAGTTTTGGCAAACTCCAGCCTGGCTTTTTTATGTCTCTGGGTCAGAAGTGGGGTCTTCCTGGGTATCCTACCATAGAGTCCCTCTTCATTCAGACGCCGACGGATAGTACGGGTTGACACTGTTCCAGGTTCCAGAATGGTGGTTGACATATTGAGGTCATATTGGGATATCCTGCGACAGGACCCTGATTTAAGGGATAGGGTATCTGAATATCCATCAATCACCTACAGAAGAGGCCGTAACCTCAGAGACAGACTAGTTCATAGTCATCTGGAACCAGAGGAGTCTGGGGGTACCTGGTTGGGGAGTGAAAGACCGGCAGGCACATTTAGGTGTGGTGGTTGTAGGGCCTGTGAATTTATTTTGAAGGGACGTGAAGTTACGGCGGCAGCTATGGGTAAAAAATATTATACGAGAGATTTCATTAATTGCCGCTCTGTGGGTGTGGTATATGTCGCATCCTGTCCATGCCCAGTGAACTACGTGAGTAAAACGAAAAGGGAATTACGTCGTAGGATATTAGATCATGTGGGATATATTAACAGGAGAAAAGAACGTCCCCTGAGTTTACATTTCTGGAGCAAACATGGAGGTGACCCATCTACATTGAGATTTCAGGGCATTGAGTTAGTACGCAAATCACCACGAGGAGGAGATTGGGATAGGGAAATTTTGAGGAAGGAAGCGGAATGGATTTTTAGGTTTGACTGTGTCAAACCTAGAGGCCTCAATGATTTGATATCCTTTGCGCCATTTATTTAAGAAAGATGAATAGGGGTGAGAAATATGGGAGGAGTATCGTGTCATTTATCGCCCCATATTTAGATGGGTAGACGTTTAGGGGTCTCTCTTCCGCTATCTTTTGCATTGCCTGAATCTAGGTGGTGAGGTATGATTTACAATATAATGTTGTGGTGATTGATGGGTCGTAGCTATGATGTACGGTAGTTTTGGTACGCAATCAGAGGGTTGAGAAATAGAAGAGTTAGAGTTGTAGGGATTGACCATTAGGAGGTATGCAAATGGATCTGAGTGGGATGGTTAGGTTATCTATAGTTTGGTGGGGAACAATAAGGGAGAGCCCACTGTTTGTGAACTATGATAGGTAGATTTATGATCCATCCGCTGTCACGGTCTGGGGTTATACCTAAACTCCGACTCCTTTAGAGTACGGTTGTGATAGGATAATATGGATCCGGATTTAACTCTGTTTTGGATATCTCCCCTCTGGGGTTATGAACTGGTATATGGAGGAATGGAGGTTAAGTATACAAAATTACCAGTTGGCCCTTGATCATCGGAATGGCTGAGACGCAGTGGCCAGATGATCAGCAGCTTATGTAGATGAGGTGAAAATCAAATGTGAATCAGTAGATTCACCGTCTAGCGCTGGATCACTGTAATTGTTTACATTCAGTGGTCACATGATCGGCAGTCACATGAACACAGTAGAGGACTGAGGTGGACACACCCCCTAGGAGGCGTGATAGGTGGAGTAAGCTAGTGATTTCTATTGGCTCACTGCAGACAGCATTAGGAAAGGGGGTGGCACCGAATGAATGGGCTGACCTTTATAAAGCAGGCAAGGCTCAGTGTGGCGTCGGCTACTCTATGCACTGGAGCACACCATCAGTGCTCCAGGAACTGCAGTTGTAACTGCATTTTTGAAAAATATAGCAGCTTAGACCAACTGATAAGTTTATTAGCATTGGCTCCTGATGAACCTGATATAGATAACACAGGGGAAACGCATAGAGCAAGTTTATTTTCTATTTTCTATTGTTGAGTTAGACGACCACAAGCCATACCACTTGGGGGCATGGACTGACAGAAGACTGGGGCAGTCTGAGTAGCCTGGAGATTAGTTGGTAGAATTTGAGTCACTAATGGAAATGGTAGCCGTATATCCCTGGAGTCAACATAGGGGATATCAGTAATGGCTGCAATATAAGTGTTTATTGAGTATAAGGGTCAGAATATCATAGTTTCCCTTATGGTTATAACATTTTAATGACAAGAAATGAAGTTACTGTGACCTGTACCTAGATTACTGTCATATGTACATACTACAGACTAGGGTTGTGGAGGTATATCATGGCTGTGCAGGAGTCTAGTCAGTGAGGCTTTACAAATTGTGTGTGGGGACCAGGTGTTTGGGTATTCCTAGCACTAAGAGCAACTGACAAAATACTGACCTGTTGTATGATGCAGCCGTGATACTATAACCTTAGTCTAAGGGTGGTGAAAGTATCTAATTACACCCTAGGTCCAGTGGAAAGTTGGAGAGTGTGAATACTGTCTAACATTTAAATCCTGAATAAACTTTGAATAGGCAGGCACAGACCACATTGATCTGTCTTTTAGTAGATTAGTGGACGTCCTTTGTGTAATTTTTATTTTAAAATATTAAAAGTTAAGTTTTATCGTTTGAAGTAAGAGTATGGCGCCGCTGGAGTGGCTGCCAGCTACAGCAGCTCTGAGACTCTCTATCTTATTTTTCTTTCTATGTCTCGTTTTGTACCTCTCTACTTAAGGACTTTGCACTATGAAGAAACACACACAAAGACTTGGACCCTTGTGATACTTTTTTTTGTTTTTTTATCTGTCTTTTTGTTTCTGCTTGAAAATGGGATCTTTTGTGTATGCAGACAATTCCTTTGTCTATACAAGAGAGGAAATTCTGCAGCTCAGAGGCACAGCAGGGCGGCATACCATCTGGTCACACATCCCCCGCGAGCTTTGGAGAAAGAAAAAGCGGGTGAGGGGATGCAGAGCTGGTACTCTTCAGAGGATTAAAAAGAGGCGTTACCGACCAGCTGTTCCCTCCATCATCATGGGCAATGTGAGATCTCTTGCAAACAAGATGGATGAACTAACAGCGCTCACCAGGCATCATCAGGAGTTTCGGGCGTGCAGCATGATGCTGCTTACAGAGACTTGGCTCACTGAAGTTACTCCTGACCCTCTGGTCTCCTTGGATGGTTTTAAACTCCTTCGGGCAGACAGGACAAGGGAGAGCGGTAAGAGGAAAGGAGGAGGGCTGGCAATGTTTGTGAATAATAGATGGTGTAATCCTAGGCACATTGTGATTAAGGAGCAAACTTGCTGTAAGGACATTGAACTATTAGCTGTGAGCATGAGACCTTTCTACCTACCAAGGGAACTATCATATGTCATCGTGATAGCTGCATATGTCCCCCCTCTGCGAAAGCTGACGCTGCCTGCGAGGTCCTACAAGCCACGCTGAGCCTTCTACAGTTAAAACATCCCCAGGCCCTCTTTCTTCTGTCGGGTGATTTCAACCATGTCTCTCTATCATCCACACTGCCCAGTTTCACACAGTATGTAACCTGCCACACAAGAGACAACAAAACACTGGACTTGTTCTTTGCCAACGTGAGGGAGGCATATAACTCATCAGCCCTACCGCCCCTGGGGAGATCGGATCACAACCTAGTGCATCTCCGACCTGTGTACAAGCCACTTGTACGTAGAGAACCAGCTGTCACCCGCACAGTGAGGATATGGTCCGAGGAGAGTGATGAGGCTCTGAGGGATTGTTTTGACACAACCGCATGGGAAGTGCTGCAGGATTCTTATGGAGAAGATATAGAAGGACTCACACACTGCATAACAGACTACATTAATTTTTGTGTGGACAACACAGTACCCACAAAAGTGGTGAGGTGCTTCTCCAACAACAAACCATGGATTAACTCTGATATAAAAACACTACTTAAGGAGAAAAAGATGGCATTCAGGACAAGAGATAAGCAGGGGTTGAGGGAAGTACAAAAGGAGCTGAGGCATCAAATCAGGCAAGGAAAAGCCAGTTATAAGGAAAAAATGGAAAAGCAAATGGAAAGAAAAGACATAAGGGGGGTCTGGGAGGGGCTTAAGTCAATTTCGGGTCATAAACAGTCTGTCTGCCAGATTGAGGCAGATGTTAATTGGCTTAATGAACTAAACCTATTCTTCAACAGATTTGATCACACACCAGCTCCTCCCACCCCAGTATGTCCTTCAGCTTCCCCCACCACAATGACTTCTCCCCATGCGGCCACCTCCCAACAGACCAGTAAATCCAGAAATCCGTCTTTATCTGGCCACAGTCTGACCTTCACACAGGCCCAGGTGAGGAAGGAGATGAAAAAGATCAAGGCGAGGAAAGCCGCAGGGCCAGATGACATCAGTGCAAGGCTAATTAAGACTTGTGGGGACCAGCTGTGTGGTATAATTACATATATGTATAATATGAGCCTGAGGCAGGAAATAGTCCCTGAATTATGGAAATCTTCTTGTGTGGTACCAGTTCCAAAGAAACCCCACCCTATGGACCTCAACGACTACAGACCTGTAGCACTGACATCCCACCTGATGAAGATCTTGGAGAGATTGGTTCTCACACATCTCCACCCTCTAGTGAGCCCCGCTATGGACCCCCTCCAGTTTGCTTATCGGCCGGGCATTGGGGTAGATGATGCCATCATCCATCTTCTGCACAGGGCTCTGTCTCACCTGGAGAAACCAGGGAACACAGTGAGAATAATGTTCTTTGACTTCTCCAGTGCTTTTAACACCATACAGCCCAGGTTATTGAGGGACAAGCTGGGCCTTGCTGGAGTGGACCACCACCTCTCCAACTGGATCCTAGACTACCTCACAAATCGACCTCAATACGTGAGAGCCCAAGACTGTGTGTCAGGTACCGTGATCTGTAATACGGGGGCACCTCAGGGTACGGTTCTCGCCCCTTTCCTCTTCACACTGTACACTGCAGATTTTAGGTGCAACTCATCCAGCTGCTACCTACAGAAGTATTCTGACGACTCTGCAATAGTGGGTCTCATCACAGATGATGATGACAGGGAGTACAGAGAACTGAACCAGGATTTTGTGGACTGGTGCCACCGGAACCACCTGAAGATTAACGCGGGGAAGACCAAGGAGATGGTGGTGGACTTCCGCAAAGGCAGAAGCCCTCCTAAACCAGTGGACATCCTGGGGACGGGCATCAAGATTGTGAACACCTATAAGTACCTGGGTTTGCTCCTTAATAATAAGCTGGACTGGGCAGATCATATGGAGGCCCTGTACAGGAAGGGCCACAGCAGGCTCTACCTGCTTAGGAAACTGAGAGCCTTTGGAATCCGGGGGGCACTTCTTAGAACTTTCTTCAACTCGGTAGTGGCATCAGCCATCTTCTTTGGAGTGGCCTGCTGGGGGAGCAGTATATCAACCAGGGACAGAAATAAACTTGACAAGCTGATTAGAAAGGCCAGCTCTGTCCTGGGGAGCCCACTGGACCCAGTGCAGGTGGTGGGTGACAGAAGGATACTGTCCGTGGTGAGCTCCATGCAGAAGAAGAAGTCCCATCCCATGCATGAGACTGTGATCGCACTGAGCAGTACTGTCAGTGACCGACTGCTCCACCCTAGGTGTGAGAAGGAGCGCCATCGGAAGTCTTTCCTCCCCACCGCGGTTAGGCTGTACAACCAACACCGACCTAAGCGGAGATCATTACATACAGAGAACTGAAATATCTCTCTGCCTGTTAAATCCCCCCCCCCCTCTGCTACGTCCTATCTGTCTGTCTGCTATTAATGGAATGCCTCTCACCTTGGAACATTCCTGTACATGTTGTATTTGTATTTGTATCTGCTTATCTTATCTTATCTTTGCTGCTGTAACACACTGAATTTCCCCATTGTGGGACTATTAAAGGACTATTATTATTATTATTATTATTATTATTATTATTATTATTGAAACCATTTATTTTCTGTGAGATATGAAGTAATAGGGAATGGTGTAGAACCCGCTGTGAGACTGGGTTGACACTGTTGTACCCTCGGACTGCAGGGCAGCTAGAACTTGTTTGGATGTTAGTCGAGGTTCTTTAGCCACCATCTGCACAATCTTTCGTTGAAATCTCTCGTCAATTTTTCTTTTCCGTCCACATCTAGGGAGGTTAGCCACAGTGCCATGGGCTTTAAACTTCTTGATGACACTGCGCACGGTAGACACAGGAACATTCAGGTCTTTGGAGATGGACTTGTAGCCTTGAGATTGCTCATGCTTCCTCACAATTTTGCTTCTCAAGTCCTCAGACAGTTCTTTGGTCTTCTTTCGTTTCTCCATGCTCAATGTGGTACACACAAGGACACAGGACAGAGGTTGAGTCAACTTTAATCCATTTCAACTGGCTGCAAGTGTGATTTAGTTATTGCCACCACCTGTTATGTGCCACAGGTAAGTAACAGGTGCTGTTAATTACACAAATTAGAGAAGCATCACATGATTTTTCAAAGGGTGCCAATACTTTTGTCCACCCCCTTTTTATGTTTGGCGTGGAATTATATCCAATTTGGCTTTTTGACAATTCTTTTTGTGGTTTTCCATTGAAGACAAATTAAATGAAGATATTATTACCAAAGCATTTGTGATTGCAATCATTTTCTGGAAGAAATTGAGTATTATCTGACAGAATTGCAGGGGTGCCAATACTTTTGGGCAGCACTGTAGCATTATCAAATCATGATATCACCGTCTCAAACAAAATAAGATTAGTTGTATTTGTTAACAAATAGGAATACACACACATACATAGCATGCAAGCTATAGTGTGTCTGCCCACAGACTTCCAATAGACACAGATTTTCATACCTTACAGGTCACATGATTTTATGGGTTGGCTTTTTCACAATATACAAAAACATATCCTGACATCATATATAAAACATGAAATACAATTGGTTAAAAATAAGTGGGTGTTCTGTATGGTAAGCACGTGCACTTTCCGTTATCCGCCATCTTAGATGTTTAATTAAGCATCTGACCACATTTGCTCATCTGATCATAAACCATTTTCAATGAAATCTAACGCTTATCTTTTACACACAATAACTATACATTCAGTGTATAAATCATACAACTAAGTCTACAGACATGAGGGGAGTCTACAATCCTCTGTAAGACTGATTAATTACTGTCTCATTCAAATCCTTAAGAACTATCACTACACAATACTTATATGATATAATGTAAAGCAAAAACATTCCTAAGAGAGGGCTACCTTCACAGATGTGAAATGTCATCTCCGAGTGGCTCAGTTGCCTTACCCCATGGCCTACCTAGCTTGCCTTAGAGTCGTGGTGGTGAAAAATCATCTTCTTCACTAACCTGGTAGAAGGGGAGAAATGGATCCTACAAAGACCTAATCTGAACAGGCAGTGAGCTGGTATTGTGACGTTCATGTCGTCTTGTGGTTCTCTATAGTTCTGATCTTAATGTTGCTTTGGGCTCAGCCTGCTCCCTTCCTTAGTTCATTATTGTTGTCATGACCTCTTACTGCCCTACATTTACACAGCATTATGGTAATATCTAGCCCTGCTAGTGTTAGAGAGTCCAATTACCCTATGATACCCAACTCCTATGTTTCATTTTGCCTCTCTATGGGGACTTTTGTCTTTTGCCACAATACAAATGGAACACGGTATTGCTCCATTATACTCCCATCTAATATATGCTACTAATGCCATACATCTTTAATTATCGAGGTTTCTACATTGTGACTTTTAAGGACTCACTGATGTGCCTCTATTATGGTGTGCTGTATGCCCTGAACTACCCGCCTGAGCCACACTGTGACTGTGACTTGCTTGCACCAACTCACGGGAGTATTGTTAAGTTTTGTTTAATTTGCCTGTGCTACAACTTCTACCATTTTTGGTCGCACAGACAACCCCATACCTGCCACGACTTATAAGTTTCTATTATTCATGTCACTGTTTGATATTTTACATACAGTGCCTTGCAAAAGTATTTGGCCCCCTTGAACTTTTCAACCTTTTGCCACATTTCAGGCTTCAAACATAAGGATATAACATTTTAATTTTTTGGTGAAGAATCAACAAGTGAGACACAATCGTGAAGTGGAATGAAATTTATTGGATATTTTAAACTTTCGTAAAAAATAAAAAACTGAAAAGTGGGGCGTGCCAAATTATTCGGCCCCCTTAAGTTAATACATTGTAACGCCACCTTTTGCTGCGATTACAGCTGCAAGTCGCTTGGGGTATGTGTTGCTTTTACACCAAACATATCGTTTTGCATTGTGGCCAAAAAGTTCGATTTTGGTTTCATCTGACCAGAGCACCTTCTTCCACATGTTTGGTGTGTCTCCCAGGTGGCTTGTGGCAAACTTTAAACAAGACTTTTTATGGATATCTTTGAGAAATGGCTTTCTTCTTGCCACTCTTCCATAAAGGCCAGATTTGTGCAGTGTACGACTGATTGTTCTCCCATGGACAGACTCTCCCACCTCAGCTGTAGATCTCTGCAGTTCATCCAGAGTGATCATGGGCCTCTTGGCTGCATCTCTGATCAGTCTTCTCCTTGTTTGAGATGAAAGTTTAGAGGGACGGCCGGGTCTTGATAGATTTGCAGTGGGCTGATACTCCTTCCATTTCAATATGATTGCTTGCACAGTGCTCCTTGGGATGTTTAAAGTTTGGGAAATCTTTTTGTATCCAAATCCGGCTTTAAACTTCTCCACAACAGTATCACGGACCTGCCTGGTGTGTTCCTTGGTCTTCATGATGCTCTCTGCGCTTTAAACAGAACCCTGAGACTATCACAGAGCAGGTGCATTTATACGGAGACTTGATTACACACAGGTGGATTATATTTATCATCATTAGTCATTTAGGACAACATTGGATCATTCAGAGATCCTCGCTGAACTTCTGGAGTGAGTTTGCTGCACTGAAAGTAAAGGGGCCGAATAATATTGCACGCCCCACTTTTCAGTTTTTTATTTTTTACAAAAGTTTAAAATAACCAATAAATTTTGTTCCACTTCACAATTGTGTCCCACTTGTTGATTCTTCACCAAAAAATTAAAATTTTATATCTTTGTTTGAAGCCTGAAATGTGGCAAAAGGATGAAAAGTTCAAGGGGGCCGAATACTTTCGCAAGTCACTGTATGTCAAAGTATTATGCAATACTGTTTGATGAAAGGAACAATCAAGATATGGGGCCGGGAACCGCTGGGTGGATGCGCGGACCCCCTTGAGTGTTATCTTACAGCCCATCTTCTTAACTCTGATTATGGCTAATTTAAAAATATTTAGTTGGAATATTAGAGGTATGGGCCATCCTAGGAACAGAGTTGCAGTACTATCCCATATCAGACGCAATGCTCTTCATATTATTTGTTTACATGAAATTCCCTTTACTCCAGACACTGTCTACTGAACAAAATGCTTTTTTCCTTGCTTCGTTTCCAAAAAAAAAAAAAAAATTCATAAAAATGTTCAATCTGATCAGAACACTGTACAGTCGTGGCCAAAAGTTTTGAGACTGACATAAATTTTGGTTTCTACAGGATTCTGTACTGTTGGAATGGCAGGATTTATGATAGCGATCACCTTTTCTTCTCCAGACAATCATTCTTCCAGATATCCCAAATAGCCTAAAGGGGGGGCTTCATCAGAGAAAATAAGTTTATCCCTGTACCTCCTGCAGAATGTTAGTTTATCCTTGGTGTTTTTCGTGGAGAAAAGGGGCTTTCTTGGAAGAACTATTGCCATGAATAAAGAATGTTTTTTAACCCTTTCCTGATATCTGCCATAATAGTACGGCAATGCCCATAGCCCCCGGGTCTCCGTTGTATCAGTGCCCTCACTGATTATGGGCATTAACTCCCCCTGGCGCCTCAGTAAAAGCTGACCAAGGCGTCATTTTTCCAACGGCGCATGGGTGTTGCCATTTTGGGGTGCATCACCTGTCCCCAGAATGAGATCCAGGGGTTGCTCTATGTAGCCTGAAATAGAAGTGCCACAATTTACAGTGCATTGCAATGCATTGTATTAGTGATCAGACCCTCTAGGGTTCAAGATAGGGGGTCTAATAATTACAATTAAAAAAAATAAAAAATTCAAATCATTGGAGGTGCCAGGTGTTTTTTCACCAATTGTGCTGATGATCTATCCATAGCTGTTTCTTTAAAGAGGACCTCTCACCATCTCCAACAAGCTGTTTACATCAATTAATAGGTTCCCCGACACAGTTGGAGTTCTTTCTTTAGCCCCCATCATTCCTGAGCAAACAATGCTGTTAGTCGTGGTGTCTGATATGCTATTTGGTCTCTATACTGTGAGAAGGGCAGTGTCAGGCAGGAGCAGGCAAGTCGTGTGATTCTGAACCCTGACACTGGCTGCCTCTGATTGGAGTTCTGAATCACACACCCCTGCCTGACACTGCCCTTCTGAAATTACAGAGCTTAAATAGCACATCAGGCACCAAAACTTATTGCGCTGTTGCTCAGGAATGGTGGGGGTTAGAGAGAAAAAATCCAACTGTGCCGGAATCAGTGGAGCAGCGACTATTAACAGATGCTAACAACTTGAATTGGTGGAGGTGGTGAGAGGTCTTCTTTAATTGGAGCTGTTTCTTTATTGGTACAAGTTTTTAGACTAACACTGTTTAAACAGTTCTTTATAAATTTAATTTATGCAATGGCTATAGGCAGAGTTTGCCCACAATACGTTAGTGTTCCTGCATGTACGTGGTTTTATTTGCCTCAAATAAACTCTCTGCTTTTATTGGATCAAAAGTGTGCTGGACTTTCTTTCTGCTAATGCTGTTCTCCAAAACTTGTTTGGTCCTTACATGTTCTACACGAAGTGAGTGCGACAAGAGTGGAACCACTCTATGTACTGTCCTCCGGAATTTTTTTTTCATGTTTCCACTTTCTTTGTAATAACTGTAGCTGCCATTAGGTTGGTATTGAATTGTAATAATTGGTATATTTATTATTGACACTAGGATACTAGAGGTGTTCTGATGCTTGTCTATGTTTGAATGTTCCAATTCAGTTATCTTTATTTTTGCTTCTCTTATGACCTCTCAGCTGCAGGCCATCCACTTGTCTTATTGTTATTTAATGCTGGACCTCTGGATGTTTCCTGGGCTCAGAACAGTACTGGTGTCCACGCTATCTTGGAGTGTTTTTTTCCTGCCCAAGCTGCAGGAACTGCTATTGCTAAAATCTTAACAGGATCAGATGGAGCTAACCCGGCTGGCAGGCTTCCAGCAACATGGCCAATGGGGATGGAACAGGTAAGTATTTCAATCATATGGATGTCTTTTAGTAGTTTTGGTGTCAATACTCCATAAAATATTTTTTCTTGGTCAGTACTTAAAATATAAATGCGTTAATGTTTGTTTTCTAAGGTGCCAGCAATGGAAAATTACACCATGCATGGGCGTACATACCGCTATTATGGAAACCAGGTTCCTCTTTATCCCTTTGGGTTTGGACTTTCCTATACTTCATTTCAATACAGTGATTTAGTGGTGACCCCAAGCACCCTGCAAATTTGTGAAACCCTTGATTTATCCGTGCAGGTGAAAAATTCAGGCTCAAGAACAGGAGATGAGGTGAGACTAAAAACTATATACATTGCACATTTCATAAAATGCATGTTTTATATACAGGAAGATTGCATAAGAGGTTAGATATTATATATATCTTAAGAGCAAAGATTTAGTTTAATGTATTTACAGTGTAAGGTTGCTACTAAGCAACTCTATATAGAATAATTAAAGCAAAAAGCAGTAAAAATTAATAGAGGAAGGAGTTGTAAAAGGATACTGAATGAAAAATTACAAAGCCGAATTGTAAAGAAATTAGAAAATATATGGCAAGCAGGGCATTGTATTGCAACTGAATTCACAATGGGTCAAAGTGTTTGCATTTGTTCATTAAAGAAGATCTGTCACCAATTACAATTAGCTAAATGCCATATTTAATTCTGTGTCCCTGAATCAGATGTTGTTTTTCTTTTTAAAATACATGCACACGTTCAAAAGATATGGCTCAAGGAAGGTTATATGTGAAGAAGCCCAAATTGATCAGGAGCATCAGCGTGGATCAAACGATGTATGGCATTTAGCATTTTGTACTTGGTGACAGATCCTCTTTAAGTGTGTCAACTTAAATTTAGCTTACACCTTATTCAGGCCTAGTGTTTTTGTAAAGTTTTATTGCTGATATGTCTCCAATGGTACACTGACTAGTCAGGTGATTTATCATATTGAATAGAATTTAGAAAAACTTCACATTTACTAGACAGCACATTCTTTATCTCAAAAGCATACTTTATTCATGGCATACACAAACAATCGCACATAAAAATTTATGTTTTTTATGCTGCAGTGTTGAGTCGGTGGGCAAATCTTAGTGATAAACGTCACTAGTCTGCGCATACATTTTTCATAGATTAGATTGTGTTGACCTTTTAATATTTGGTTTCAGCACAATCCCTGAAGGTGGATTCTGGCTACTATGCCACCCCTATGCAGTAACTGTGATTTTCTCAGAAATAAAAGGTCAGAACAGAATAGATATATTCAGCTACCAACTTGTTATAAAAGTGACCTTCTGCTTATAGTGGGTTTATGGGTAAACTATGTTATAGTATTCCATTTTGAAACCACCCATAAGGACAATCTGGAAAATGTTATTTTAATATAAGTGATATATATTGGGGCTGAAGTCCACAAATGTCATAAAGTTAACAGATATCTTTATTAAAGTCAACAAATACATAAAGTTAAAAATAACACATAATAAAAAGAGGACAATATATTAAAGGCTTTAAAGCAGGACTTTTCTCTCTGCATTTTTCTGGGGCGGGAACCCAGCAGACCACAGTCCGCGGGTAACCGCTTTTTAAGCGGGTTAGGTTCCCGTTCTTCGGGTCCCCAAGCGGACCCAAAGAACGGAAACCCAGACGCAGGTGTGAACCTAGTGAGTCAGGTTCATAGAGCACCATGAGCACTATAATTGAGCACATGTACATTATACAATCAGTGTCGCCGTAACATCACATGATCATCCGTTCCCAGCATCACTATAAATGGTCATGACATATATCTCCTTATTAATGTTATCAAAAGTGGAACATTATAAGGAAAAACGAATGATGGTAACATGATCCAGAAAAATTAGCTGTCAGCTATCTGATTAATCTTATTTTCTTTCTATTTGTTTTCCAAAAACAAAGTGACATTATAGAACCTTTTTAGCTTCCTTATTGTCCCAACTGCTGTCATAAAAATTGGATGATCATAACTTCTACATCTTTTTCACAGGTGATACAAGTGTACATGAGCTGGTCAAATGCATCCGTGGCAGTTCCTCACTGGCAGTTAGCAGGCGTTCAGCGTGTAACAATTCCACAGGGTGGATCTGTAAAGGTTTCTCTTTCGGTTTTGCCCCGGCAGCGAGCAGTTTGGACAAATCATTGGATTCTTGAACCAGGAAAATTTAGCATTTATGTTGGGGGTCAGCAACCTTTTCAAGTCACAAAAGTATCATCCAACGTCTTACAGATAAACTTTACAGTCGAGGGAGAAGCATGTGCTCTAAACACATGCTGAACAAACACTGCCCTCTTTTTCCACCAAATGGTGCTATTTCTAAATAAAAACAACTACATTCACTTGAGTTGAGCCTAATTCATTTTACAGGCAGTTGCAAACCTGTTCTTACTTGGCTCCACATTGTCCAGTTGTATTTTTTTGAGAGACCACAGAAAACCTATGTAAAATATAACTTGTATAATTTACTACAGGAATGTTTCAGCACACACTCGATGGATTGTGCTGCACTAATGTATATGGATTTAAAGGGGTTTTTATAACTTTTGACATTTATGGCATAACTTATAAATATGGAATAAAAGTCTAAGGGTGAAAATCCCCTATAGGCCGAGCCACGTTGCAAAAACGCAGCGTTTTGACTGCAGTGGAAACGCCATGGCAAAAAACGCTACTTTTTACAGTACCTGAAAAGTGGATGGGATTCTGACTAATACCATCCACAAATTACAGAAAAAAAAATCTGCAGGAGAAATGCTGCGATTTCAAAAACGCCCACGTTTTTTGAATATCGCAGCATGTCAATTATATATATGGAGATGCTGGTGTTTTCCATATAAGTATAATAGAGGCAGAAAGTGCGCAGAGGAAATCTCTGTGGACTTTCTGTGAAAAACAACGCGATATATTTTCACCGTATCGCGTTTTGACTACAGCTCGCTACCTGGGGCTTTAGCCTAACACCCACTCAACTGATTTTTTACGACATTTATTTTGTGCAGCACAGGTCATTCTTTGGTGATCCTCATCAGAGCATGTTTCCTCTTAGCTGTTGAAGGTACTTTCAGGATATGTTATGATGGGATAGATACACTTCGGATTTGCAGGCATGGAATTGCAGCTGGAAAAACTGAAGAGTTTACAGTAGCAGCAAAGTAAATAAAACTACAAACTCTCATCAATGTGCTGCAAATTCTAAACTGTGGCATGAATTTTAAGTCTGCAGCATGTTGATTTATGCGAAGGATATTCACTGTGGATTTTATGGTTTGCAATATGTGGGGTTAAATCCATCTAGCAAATCTGTAGCAAAATCAACAACAAATTCACATGTAACTTACACCGAATTTGTCACACATTTATCACAGATTGCATTTTTCAGATGGCTTTACAGCCATTGCATACCTACCCTCAAAATTGTTGGATTTATCCAGATTAACCAACCTTTTTTTCTTAGAATAATAGGCTTTTTTCTGAGGTTAGCTCTTTCTTGCCATACTATGCACTGCAATAAAAAAAAAAAGTTGAACTTCTAGCAACTAGATTTATTTAAGACCCACCCTAAGGATGTATTCACATGCAACAGAAATGTCTGTGATTGGATATCATGGCATCCAAATAAATTTATGCAAAAAAGCTGCAGTTTGTGAATTCAACTGATTGTCTTCAGACTTTAGCAAGCAAGACATCACTATGGATACAGCTTAACAAAAACCTAGTGTGTATATTCATGCTCATTGGCGACTGGAAAACAATCAACAGTAAGTATACTTTAAATCTGATTTTAAAAAAAATGTAAAATTTAGTTTTCCCACAGGGTGATAGCAGAGGACAATCCAGGTAATATGGACATTTGCATCAGAAACCATGCAACCTTGTATATATAGTATAGTAAATAGATTATATATAGTAAAGAAGTTAGTGGACCTGGCTCTTGCAACAAGAGGCCCTAAAGCTAAGGCCCCATGTAGGAAACCGCAGTGGAAAAAAATTCAGTGAAAAAAGCATCTGCAGCTTTTTTTGATACGTTAATCACTTCCTCTTTTCTTCCCTTATTAAATCTATAGGGAAAACACTTGTGGTTCCGCAGCTAAAATTGATATGCTGTGTTTCTCAAAAATGCATTTGTTTTTGAAAACTCAGCTTTTGCACAGCTATTCTTTTCCCCAGTGTGTGGAAAGGATTAGCCAGAATCTCATTTACTTTTCTGGTACTGTAATACGCAGTGGTTTTTTTCCAGCTAAGTCCCCACATTGCAGAAAAACTGCTTTTTTTTTTTTGTTGCAGAATTTGCTGTGTTAATTTGAGCGAGAGCCAGGAGTGGATTGAGCAGAAGGTAAAAGTATAAGAGCTTCCTTTATATTTCCCATTCTTTCTGTAGCCAGGCCTGGGTTAGGCTAAAAAAAAAAAAAACTCCGTAACATAAAAAGCAGCTTCTCCGCAACATGGGGCCTTATCCTAAGGCAGGGACCTACGTTGCAAAAAATGCTGCATTTTACAGTACCTGAAAAGTGGATGGGATTCTGGTTAATCCCATCCACACATTGCAAAAAAATCCGCCGCGGAAAAACTGTGATTTCGAGAGTGCTTGCATTTTTGAAAATCACAGCATGTCAGTTATACTTAGGGAAACACAGGCATTTTCTGTATAGGTATAATAGGTGCAGAAAGTCTGCACAGGAAAACTCTGCGGACTTTCTGTGAAAAACACTGTTAAAAAAACCCTCAGTGCGTTTCCGCCACAGTCTTTTCCACAGCGTTTTTTTGCCTGTCTCGCTACATGGGGCGTTAGCCTAAAAGTGCTTATTTTCATATATCAGAAGGAGTTAAATCAACATGGTTTGTATTGGGCCTGGATATTTTTTTCTTTGAATATTAAAGGTTTAACAAATTGGGGATCAGGTCTCCCCAAGGGTCAGGAACTTCGTGAACACAGCAATAATAGCTGCTGGTGTCCATGGAGACATGATCAGGACCTGATAGGTTCAGGTCCCGATCATGTAGCCATCGTATCAGGGAAAGTTTGTTGCAGGGCGGGTGGCTTACAGCAGGGCGCAGATGTGAAGGAGCGCTGTGTGCTTTTGGAGCGCAAATTTAGATTGTTGGCTTTTGGACGCAATGTCACATTTGTAGAGATTCTAAAATTGCCCCTACAAATTGGGGTCACTTCTTGGGGAATTCCAATTTACTGGCACCCCCAGGGCACCGCAAAAACAACTTGGCGTCCAGAAAATCCCTCTAAATCTGTACTCCAAAAGCTAAAAAGCACAGTGCTCCTTCCCTTCTGAGTCCTGCTGTGTGCCCAAGCAGCAGTTTACACCCACATATACAACTTCTTTCTACCTGGGGTAGTCCACTTAATAGTTTTAGGAGTTCATGTCTCCGATGACACAAACTGGTTGCAATGTATTGGGCACTGAAATGGCATATTTCTTTAAAAATTGAAATTTTCATTTTGTGCATTAATTTTTGGGAAGCACTCTTGGGCTCAAAATGATAATACCCCTTGATAAATTCCTTGGAGGGGTGTAGTTTCTAAAATGGGTTTACATTTTGGGGGTTTCCATTGTACTGGTACTTTAGGGGCTCTACAAATGCGACATGACACCTGAAAACTATTACAGCAAAATCTGCCCTCCAAAAGCCAAATAGCTCTATTCCCATTCTGAGCCCCACCATGTACCAATACAGCACTTTACAACCACATATGGGGTATTGCTGTGTTCAGGAGAAATTGTGTAACAAACTGTGGGGAGCTTTTTCTCCTTTCTCCTCTTGTGAAAATAAAAAATTTGGGACTAAATTGACGGTTTATTGGAAAAAATTATTTTTCATTTTCACGTCCCAATGTTAATAAAATCTGTGAAACAGCTGTAGGGTCAAATTGCTCATTATATCCCTTGATAGGTTCTATGAGGGGTGTAGTTTCTAAAATGGGGTCACTTTTTGGGGTTGTATTGGTACTTTAGGGGCTCTGTAAATGTGACACGGCACCTAAAATCTAATGCAGCAAAATCTGCCTTCCAAAAGCAGTATAGTGCTCTTTCCATTCCAAGCCCCACCAAGTACCCATACAGCAGATTACAATCACATATGGGATATTGCCGTGTTCATGAGCAATTGTAAAACAAACTGTGTGGTGCTTTTGCTCCTTTAACCCCTTGTGAACATGAAAACTTTGGGGATAAAGTGACATTTCACTAATTTTTCATTTGCAAGGCTAATGGGTCAAAATGCTCACTATATCCCTTGAAAAATTCTGTCAGGGGTGTAGTTTCCAAAATGGGGTCACTTTTTGGGGATTTCCTTTGTATTGGTACTCTAGGGGCTCTGCAAATGAGGCATGGCACCGAAAACTATTCCAGCAAAATCTGCTTTTCAAACGTCCAGTGTCACTCCTTCCCTTCTGTGCACTGCCATGTGCCCAAACATCTGTTTGTGTGTACCACATGTGGGGTATTTCTGTGCTCGAGATAAATTGTGAAATGCATTTTCTCCTTTTAATCTTTTGTGAATGTGCTAATTTTAGGGCTAAATGAATGTATCATTGAAAAAAAAAAGAAACCTCTAAATTTCACTTCCATATTGTTTTAATTTCTGTGAAATGCTTAAAGGGGTAACAAACTTCCCAAATGCTGTTTTGAATTATATGAGAGGTGCAGTTGGGAAAAAGTGGTGATTCCAGAGGCGTAGCTAGCGGGGGGGGGCAGGGGGGCGACTGCCCCGGGCCCACTGACATTTTAGGGCCCACCGTGGGGCCACCATTAATACATCTTTTACTTTTAACTAGATCGGTGTCTGCAGACACCGATCTAGTTAAAACGCTTCCTGCCATTTGCTGTCTTGTAAACCGCAAGCGACTTCAGGCCTGCGGTTTACATGACAACGAGAACAATGTCATCAGCACAGGCGGTGCGATGACGTCACAACATCGCGCCTCCTACGCTGAGACGCTGAGTTCCTGTGCGTGGACTCTGCGCACAGAGCACGGGTCAAGAACAGAAAGCGGCAGCTCCGTTCGTCATGGTCGTTGGTAGGTGAGTATAACTTATATTTGTTTTGTTTTAGCTTAGTTGTGGGTATTTTAATAGTATAAGGGGTTGTTAGGAGGGGGAATTATAACTATAAGGGAGAGGGCATTATGAACATAAGGGGGTGTCATTTATATAAGGGTTATTACGGGGTACAAGGGGGGAGGTTATTTATATTAGGAGGTATTATGAACTTAAGGGGGTGGTCATCGATATAAGGGGTCTTTAGGGGTGCAGTATTTATGTCAGGAGGAATCAGGGGCATAATATGAGGGGGCAATTAATTTAAAGTGACACTTGGGCTTTATTAAGACTGAAGCCCCAAAAGCAAAAAAGCACTGCAGGGAAAACCGCGGCAGTAACATTGTGGTTTTTCCCGCAGTGCTTTTCAGAGAAGGGCCACAGATTTTTTCCTCTGCAGACTTTCTGCTTCCATTATACCTATAGGGAAACCACCAGTGTTTCCGTAGGTATAATTGACATGCTGCGGTTTTGGAAATCGCAGAGTGTCCGCTGCATGCATTTTTCCACAATGTGTGGATGGGATTTGCTAGCATCCCATCCACTTTGCAGGAACTGTAAAATGGCGCATTTTTTTCCTGTGGCGTTTTTGCCACGTGGGGCCCCATCCCCACTTTGTGGTAAAATATGCACAGTGGACATGCTGCGATTTCCAAAACAGTCGAGGTTTTGGAAATCGCAGCATTCCTATGGAAACGCTCCCGGTTTCCCTGTAGATATAATTGAAGCAGAAAGTGCGCAGAGGAAACCTCTGCGAACTTTCTGTGCAAAGCGCAGCAGGAAGAACCACGCTTTTTTGCTGCGGGACGCCACATAGGACCTTAGGCATAAAGAGTTTTCCAGCTCATTTTTAATTGATGATCTATTCTCAGAATAGATCATCAATAAGAGAAAAGTGATTCCCCACTGATCAGCTGTATGAAGGGGCTATGGCATCTGTTTATATCACACGCTGTCTGTTTATAGTGATTGTGTGATATCATTCCAGCCTTGTCACATAGACGTGTATAGGATGAGGCTGTAGTTACATTACATGGCCGCTATGAGATGAATGATACTATGTAAACAGAGAAGGGATCACGGCACTTACACAGGTACCACAGTTCATTCAAACGGCTGATCCTGGGGGTCCCAATTATTGGAACCCCATTAATTATTTTTACCTTTTGTTTACTTTTTAATTAGGAAACACCTGGGGCTTTATTAATAAGGGGCACTATTTAAAGTGGGTACACAGGGAAGTTATTAATTTAAAGATGCACTTGTGGGTATTATTATGGGGGGTTATATTATATATTTTATAATTGGGGTAACAGCAGGATGGGTGTGCAGGTGAGGACAATGTGGGTCAGGTGCCTGGAAAAGTAAGGAATCAAAAATGTCTGCGCTGCAAACTTTACAGAGACTGGAAGAAATGGTCATGGCGGTTCAGATAAAAGAGATAGGGAATGTGAACGATTAGTCAGAGACGTCACCGGTAAGTCACTAAATGTTACTGCACTGTATTTGCCAAAATTGTCCCTGTGTAGATCCGATATATACCACTATACGGTCACCGTATAGTGGTAATATTGGTATACCTAAGTTGGGGGCCCACTTGGACATGTTCGCCCCCCTGTGCTGAACCCCTAGCTACGCCTCTGGGTGATTCATGGGGGTTTCTAACATATAGGCCTTTATAATCCCCTTCAGAACTGAAGTGATCCCTAAATAATGAGTTTGGGAAATTTTCTTGTAAATCTGGAAAATCGCTGTTACACTTGTAAGTCTTCTAACGTCCAAAATAAATTGACAATCAAAAGATGATGCCGATATAAAGCAGAGATATGGTAGAGAATATTTATTAGTGTATTTGTGTGATATGACTGTTTGAAAAGCAGAGCATTTGGCATTGAAAACTGATTTTTTTTTTCTTCCAAATTTCCTATTTTTTTTATAAGTAAATACAAAAATATTGAACAATGTTTACCACTAACATGAAGTACAATGTGTCATGAAAAACCAATCTCAAAATCACTTGTGTAAGTTAAAAAGTGTCTTAAAGTTATTGCCATATAAAGTGACACAAGTCGCTTTTTTGTTATTGTCCTTTCTGGTTGTTATTCCTTGCTATTTGCTGGGATGTTTGATTATTTCTTGATATTTCCTTTCTTATTGACAAAACTAATAAAAATTACAGTTTATATATAAAAAAAAAAAAAAAGTGACATGTCAGTTTTCAAAACTGAGGCCTGGTCATGAAGGTACTTTTATGCTTTGTCTTGAAGTGGTTAAACTCTAGTCAGAAATGGATTATGGCTTGAAGTGACACTGCTGCAAGAGGTCCATTTAATAGATTAGGTTATTTTTAGATTTAAGAAAGAACTTTCCACATGTATTTCATTCTATAACAGGTAAGAAAAAAAGCAGGCGTCTACAGTCAAAATGATCCAATTCCACCTCTGTAAGGTGGAGTCAGATCCAAATGGAAGGTATTTAATTTTGGATTGTTTGATTCAGTAGAAGGCTCCATTCAGATCATGTTTTTTACGTCTGTTTAGCATATCAGTTTAACAGATACGAACAGATGGCTGTCCATTTCCACAGAGATGAATGTTTAAAAAAAAATATATATTTAAAAATAAATAAATAAATAAACATTGATCTCTATGTAAACAGATGGCCATTTTTCTATCCGTTAAACAGATATGCGAAATGCACGTAAAAAAAAAAAAAAAAGATCTGAATGGAGCCTTACTTATACGTTATTGTTAATCTCTATGCAACCAATCGGAGACTATATAGGTTTATTAGTTGTTAACCAAAATCCAGACAGACTACAGGAGAATAGTATATACATAGGATTTTAACTAGAGATGAGCGAATCGAAGCTGCAGAAGTGGAATTCGATCTGAATTTCAGGAAATATTCGATTCACATGGAATCCGGATTTCCTGATGCTTCGCGGTAACGAATATTTAGTAAGGACCTTTGTGACTTCAGACAGTCACAAGATATTCTCTAGTGATGTGATTGGGTAGGCCTTCCTTTGCTTGTTAGCAGATCTTTCCACATGAATGAAAGTTGTCCGTGCTGGGGAGAGAGAGAGAGACAGAGACACATGACTGGGGCATCCAACGGCTTCCACCATTTTGCCGCCCACCCCGGCTCTCTGCAGAGAGGAAATAGTTATTTATTCGCTGTGAATTAATTCGGATCGAATAGAATCATATTGCGAAATTCGGCGAAGTTGCCGAATCTAATTTTTTAATATTTCGCTCAACAGAAATAGGGGTTGTCCGGGATAAAAGCTAATTCCTACACTAATCTAAACACTCCCCCCCTGCCTACTTTCTAAATTACATAATTTGTCAAAAATGTATAATACCCATTTTTTGGTTACTGGTGACGTTCCTTTTCCCCATTTCCGGAAATGGAACGTCACTAATACTCCCCCCTCCCATCTACACCATCATACTTACCTCCTCCCTCTTTTCTGACTGCCGGCATGCGCAATACTCCCAGTGCTGCTCTATGCTCTGCAGCCCACAATCCACCTTTACTGCACAGGCGTGGGTGAATCGCTGGGCACAGAGCAGCGCTGGGACTATTGCACGCACCGGCAGAATCAGAAAAGAGGGAGGAGTCGACCAGCAGGAGGAAGACTGGAAGGAAGAGAGGTAAGTATGATGGGGTGGGGGGGGGGGCTGAGTTAGTTGGGAAGGGCTAGTAGTGGGCGGGATTGCTAGAGAGACGGGGAGGGAGTGTAAGGGAGGGAGAGAGGAAGGGTTGGGGAGTGAGGTGAGAGGGAGCTAGTATGGAAGCTACACCATGTAAACAAATGGAGAAGATGCCAGGAGCTCCCAGAGAAACATAAAAATCACTCAAAACACTGCTAAAGGTATATGGGTGTACTTATTAACCCATTAATAGCGCTAACAGACCTTTTTTAAAAAAAAAACAAAACATTTTTTGCCTGGAAAACCCCTTTAAGGATTACTTTAAATTTATCTGTGCTGAATTCAGCACACTTTTAGTTTTGCTGGCATCTGCCCCGGTCCCAGAGATATTGTTAATGTTCGTTTCGGCTACCGATATCACCATACTGTCAGTGTGTCTGGCTTCACAGCTCAGCGTCATGACAGGGTGGTGAGGAATTGTACCATCAGGGGAACGTTCTCCTCCACCCTATATTCAAGGACATGAAAGGTCTTCTTTAAACTATGGAGAAGCCCAATAGTATGAGATGGGTGATAAAATGAGTGATCTTTTGAGTCAAAGTTATAAAGGAGAATGCAATAAGGTAGATCTATAAACTAAACAACTGTGAAATTATACTGCATTCTCCTTTATCACCTTTATTCTCCTTTAAAAATAACTGACTCCATAGTTAATTATTATTACAACCTATATAATTTGCAGGAGGATACATGATTAACCCAACCTATGCTGAAAGCAGGGCCGGTTTTATACAAAGTGGGGCCCTGGGCAAAATTAAAAGCGGGGCCCCAAATGCTGATATGCAAACAATACCATCGTCTTGCAGTGGCAACCCCTATAATAACGCCTCGTTCTGCCAACAAAAAAGTAATAACAAGCCCCATTTTACCACACACAATTCAAATGAGCACCTTTGTACCACCTAATAGATTTTTGCACGCAGTCATCAGTTATTATAGCGCCTCCTTATAAATAATAGTCCCTGCTTATAAATAATATTTCACATTTATCAGTAATAGCTCCCTTATAAATGATAAATAGTGCCCTGTATCAGTAATATTCCCCCTTATCAGTAACAGTCACACTGTAAAAATAATACTGCTCCCTTATAAATAATAGCCTCCTCATAAATAAGTTACCCTTTATAAATAAGCCCACTTAACAATTATACCCCCCTTATAAATAGTTCCCCTCTTATAAATAATAGCTCCCCCTTATAATGGATGCCTTATATATAATAGTTTCCCCCTTATAAATAATAGCCCGTCTTATAAATAATAGTTCCCCCTTATAATAGCCCCCTCATATTTAAGTTTCCCCAATTACATATAGTAACCCATCCTTATCTATAATAGTTCTCCGTTATACAGTGTCGGACTGAAGGGCCTTAGGCCCACCAGAGGAACTTGTTCTGGGGAGCCACCCAACAGCTTCCTGCTAATAGCCTACACCACGGCTCCTTCACTGAAGTCTTAAATACAGTCATATGAAAAAGTTTGGGCACCCCTATTAATCTTAATCATTTTTAGTTCTAAATATTTGGGTGTTTGCAACAGCCATTTCAATTTGATATATCTAATAACTGATGGACACAGTAATATTTCAGGATTGAAATGAGGTTTATTGTACTAACAGAAAATGTGCAATATGCATTAAACCAAAATTTGACCGGTGCAAAAATTTGGGTACCCTTATCATTTTATTGATTTGAATACTCCTAACTACTTTTTACTGACTTACTGAAGCACAAAATTGGTTTTGTAACCTCACTGAGCTTTGAACTTCATAGCCAGGTGTATCCAATCATGAGAAAAGGTATTTAAGGTGGCCAATTGCAAGTTGTTCTCCTATTTGAATCTCCTCTGAAGAGTGGCATCATGGGCTCCTCAAAACAACTCTCAAATGATCTGAAAACAAAGATTGTTCAACATAGATGTTCAGGGGAAGGATACAAAAAGTTGTCTCAGAGATTTAACCTGTCAGTTTCCACTGTGAGGAACATAGTAAGGAAATGGAAGACCACAGGGACAGTTCTTGTTAAGCCCAGAAGTGGCAGGCCAAGAAAAATATCAGAAAGGCAGAGAAGAAGAATGGTGAGAACAGTCAAGGACAATCCACAGACCACCTCCAAAGAGCTGCAGCATCATCTTGCTGCAGATGGTGTCACTGTGCATCGGTCAACAATACAGCACACTTTGCACAAGGAGAAGCTGTATGGGAGAGTGATGCGAAAGAAGCCGTTTCTGAAAGCACGCCACAAACAGAGTCGCCTGAGGTATGCAAAAGCACATTTGGACAAGCCAGCTTCATTTTGGAAGAAGGTCCTGTGGACTGATGAAACAAAGATTGAGTTGTTTGGTCATACAAAAAGGCGTTATGCATGGCGTCAAAAAAACACAGCATTCCAAGAAAAACACTTGCTACCCACTGTAGAATTTGGTGGAGGTTCCATCATGCTTTGGGGCTGTGTGGCCAATGCCGGCACCGGGAATCTTGTTAAAGTTGAGGGTCGCATGGATTCAACTCAGTATCAGCAGATTCTTGAGAATAATGTACAAGAATCAGTGACGAATTTGAAGTTACGCCGGGGATGGATATTTCAGCAAGACAATGATCCAAAACAGAGCTCCAAATCTACTCAGGCATTCATGCAGAGGAACAATTACAATTTTCTGGAATGGCCATCCCAGTCTCCAGACCTGAATATCATTGAACATCTGTGGGATAATTTGAAGCGGGCTGTCCATGCTCGGCGACCATCAAACTTAACTGAACTGGAATTGTTTTGTAAAGAGGAATGGTCAAAAATACCTTCATCCAGGATCCAGGAACTGATTAAAAGCTAAGGGAAGCGACTAGAGGCTGTTATTTTTGCAAAAGGAGGATCTACTAAATATTAATGTCACTTTTCTGTTGAGGTGCCCATACTTTTGCACCGGTCAAATTTTGGTTTAATGCATATTGCACATTTTCTGTTAGTACAATAAACCTCATTTCAATTCTGAAATATTACTGTGTCCATCAGTTATTAGATATATCAAATTGAAATGGCTGTTGCAAACACCCAAATATTTAGAACTAAAAATGATTAAGATTAATAGGGGTGCCCAAACTTTTTCATATGACTGTATGTGCTGACTATCTGGTGTTACTGAGTATGTTCCCAGTATAGTCAGCCCCTATAGTACTGTGCAGGCCCCAATAACTCCGTGGCCAGATCATGCACAGTACTGTATGGGGAATTACATGGCCATGGAGCACTACACGTATGTGCAAGATTATAGTGAGGGATCTGTGATGCAGACATAGCACACAGGGCTGCCAGCAGGAATTTTTAACCCCCCCCCCACAGTATAATGCTCCACATGGTATGTATAATGCTCCCCAGTATAAAATACTCCCCTGAGCCCTCCACAGTTTCCCCACATGGTATATAATACTCCACAGTGGACCCACACAGTATAAAATGCTCCCCTGAGCCCCCCATAGTGGCCCCACATGGTATATAAGGCTCCACACAATATACTACCTTTTAGTGGCCCCAGACACAATATTCTCCCCAGCAGCCCCACACAATATAATATGCTCAATACAGTATAATATGCTCCCCACAGTCCCCCCCAGTATAATGCTCTACAATGGCCCCACAGAGTATAATATGCTCCCGAGAAACCCCACACAATATAATAAACTCCACAGTGACCCCACACAGTATAACAGGCTCCCCACACTGCCCCTTCCCCCCAGTGTAAAGCTCCACAGTGGCCCATAGTATACTATGCTCCCCAGAGGGCCCCCACTAGTATAATGCTCCACAGTGCCCCCCCAGTATTTTGCTCCACAGTGGCCCCACGCAATATATTATGCTCCCCAGTGTCCCCCCAGTATAATGCTCTTTAGTTCCCCCCCCGAATAATGCCCCACAGTGACGCCACGCAATATAATATTCTCTGCAGATGGCCACCCCAGAATAATGCTCCACAGTGACCCCACACAGTATAACATGCTCCAGAATGGCCTCCACACAGTATAATATACTGCCCAGAGAGGTTCCCCCAGTATTATGCTCCACAGTGGCCCCACACAGTATAACATGCTCCAGAATGGCCTCCACACAGTATAATATACAGCCCAGAGAGGTTCCCCCAGTATTATGCTCCACAGTGACCCCAAAGAATATAACATGCTCTCCAGAGCCCCCCTACATTATAATGCTCCACAGAGGCCCCATACAGTATAATATGCTATCCAGAGGGCACCCCCCCAGTTTAATGCTCCACAGTGGCCCCACACAATATAATATGCTATCCAGAGGGCCCCCTAACCAGTATAATGCTCCACAGGGTCCCACACAGTATAATATGCTATCCAGAGGGCCCCCTCCCCAGTATAATGCTCTACAGGGGCCCCACACAGTATAATATGCTCTCCAGAGGGCCCCTTCCCCAGTATAATGCATTACAGGGGCCCCACACAGTATAATATGCTATCCAGAGGGGCCCCCCCAGTATAACGCTCCACAGTGGCCCTACAGACTCCTTTAGTGCTATTATTATATTATACTCTGGGGTCTCTTCAGACCGCAGAGTATAATAATCGAAGGCCTGGGGGAGGTAAGGGAAAATAAACAGTTATACTCACCTTGCCTTACCTCTCCTGGGCCTCCTCGCGCTGCTCCACTATCTCCGCCGGCGCTGGCTTCCTCTTCTCTGCGGCTGACGTCACTCGTTGTGGACGTCACCGCTGAAGCCTGTGATTGGGTCTCAGCTGTTATGTGAGGCATGCCCCACGTGATCGCTGAGGCCCCGAGGCCTGGCCTCAGTGGTGATGTCTGCAACGCCAGAAGATGACGTCGGACTCAAGGACAGGTGAGTAAAAAGGTTTGTTATTTTTACTCACCTCGGAAAGGAGCCCTGTGGCACATGACGCTGGGTCCCTTTCTGTTATCGATATGGCCGGTCCTGACTCCCAGTTTGCCCCCCCCCCCCTAACGCCGGCCCTGGCTGAAAGCTATTAATATATTTCTTGAGCCCTTAAATCTCCAAGTTAATGAGGAACAATGGATATTACTTAAAGTATAACTAGGGAGGAAGTAGGTGAAGAAATTGATGGCTTAAAAAACAAAAGGTACCAATTCATGATAGATTGCTAAATGATTATTATTTACCCCCCCCCCCCCCCTCCATCTTCTAACTCTTTTTAACTATTTGGTGAAAGAGGGTGACATTCGTAGGCAAATGCTCGAAGCATGAGGGATTACTATACATAAAAGGGTGAAGACCCAATATTTACTGAGAATTATAGGCCAATTAGTTTGCTTCATGGTGAAATTGATGGGGACGGGCATAGAGATAGTCAACACCTATAAGTACCTGGGTGTGCTTCTCAATAATAAGCTGGACTGGGCAGATCACTTGGATGCACTGTACAGAAAGGGCCACAGCAGGCTTTAGAGTCCAGGGGGCACGTCATAGGGCCTTTTTCAACTCGGTAGTGGCATCAGCCATCTTCTTCGGAGTGGCCTGCTGGGGGAGTAGCATATGAACTAGGGATAGGAATAGACTCAACAAGCTGATTAGAAGGGCCATCTCTGTCTTGGGGAGCCATCTGGACCCAGTGCAGGTGGTGGGTGACAGAAGGATACTGTCTGTGGTGAGCTCCATGTGGGAGAATAACTCCCATCCGATGCATGAGACCGTGATAGCGCTGGGCAGTACAGTCAGTGACCGACTGCTTCATCCTAAGTGTGAGAAGGAAAGCTATCGGAAGTCTTTCCTCCCTGCTGTGGTTAGGCTGTACAACCAACACCGACCTAAGTGGAGATCATTCCATACAGAGAACTGAAAGATGTTTAAATTGTGGTATCCCTTCTACTACTTTTTTACCTGTACCTTTCTATCTGTACCTACTGTCACTGTAATGCCTCTACCTTGGAGCTTTGTTTGTATTTGTATAATCAATGCTGCTGTAACACACTGAACTTCCCCATGGTGGGACTATTAAAGGATTATCTTATCTTATTTTATCTATTAAATTAAGATTTTTGCAGCCATTTTGGCTTGAATGTTATTGTTAATTATTTCTTCTTTGATTGGGCCTGAACAAGTGGGTTTTATGCTTAAAAGGCAGGCAAGAGATGTATCCCTAGAAGGGTGGTTGATCTGACCCAGGTGGCACGGTTGGTGACACCAGTACACTTTTGTCACTTGATGATGATAAAAAGGCATTTGATACGGTGCACCGGTGGTTCCTTAGGTCTACACTGGAGAGATACAGGTTTTCTGGGGTTTTTAAGGGCAGTTCTATCTTTATATGCCAATGCAATATACTTTGTTTCCATTGCAGGCTTTAATTCTTAGCCAATTAAGATGATAAGAAGATGGTATAGCCTCACCCATGTGTCTCAGCACTAGAATGGAAATTTACACCATTTAGGAACTGACGTAGATTTAAACTGGTGTGAGTTATATTGAATGTGTCGGGTTGAGGCATCCCTGACTCGGCCAACTCCACCTATATTCACACAATGTGGTGAGCAAAGCACTGAACGCTGCTTTATAGAATCTGAAGAATAACGCATATTCTAGTTTGTTCAGTTTTTATGTTTACTACTTAATTTATGTGTTCCTTTATCATTTTAATGTCTTCAATGTTACTCTACAACGTAGAAAAAAAAATAAAATGACAAATCATGGAAACAAAAGGGGTGTGCTAATACTGTAATCTTCTTCCATTGTAACCAACCAATGGTCTGATGAAAGTATGAACGGTAATAGGCCACTTCTTTCTCATCGTTCCATTGCTGAACCTCTCATAATCACTTACCTTTGGACTACTTACCAATACCAACAAAAATATTTTTTTTTTTGCTGCTGTCAGAATGAAGAGAAAATAACTTAAAAGTAATGGACCCAACCAAGAGATTATTTTGGTCTAAATTTATACGTTCTAAACAATTTTTGGCCCCTGATAAGGTTTGTTGTTCATTTTGCTACTTTACTCTATACCCTATATACATAAATAAGATACAGAACATAAATACAGTGAAACCTCTTTCAGCCTACCAACCAAATTTGCAAGACAAGTCACCCCACAGTCACTGCTTATAGAGACGTAGCTTCCATAGATTATAAAAGGAGAAAATTGGTCTCTGAAAAAAATTGGTGTTTAAGAGGGTATTATTCTTACTGTGCATTGTCAAAAACACAATTATAGATATACAAGCAACAAACTTTGGATTCTTCAATGATTCAGCTATTCTGTAACAATACTTGGTGACTAACAAAATAATAATATTTGCACCAAGCCAAGTGTACAATATATTACACATTTCTTCTAGGAAAGCCCCTTTGCCCAGGAGAATTGCCTAGGGTACATTGACTTGTACCAAAGGGACACCTCCTGACCCAATTAAAATGAACTCAGCCCATGGTAATAGCTAATGACCCAAGGGAACAACTGAAAGGTGATTGACTTGGCCCAAGGGAACAGTTGATAATGCAAGGGAAATGGACTTGCCCCAAGGGAACAGCTCATGACAAAAGGGAGATGGACTCAATGGAACAGTGCATGACCCAAAAGAAATAGATTTGGTCCAGAGGAACAGCTGACAACTCAAGGAAACTGTTCAAGGGGTGGGATTTATCACCTGGTTCAATTGCTTGTTGCCTATGGAACAATTGCTTATTACACAGAACCAATTACTCATTGCCCAAGGGATTGCTTGCTACTGGGCCAATAGTGGGAAGTCCATTGGACAATTTTTATTACCTAGGGCTAATTGCTTGTTACTGGGGACAACTGCTTGTTACTTGGTAAAATAGCTTTTTGTCTATGGGACAATTGCTTATTAATAGGGAAAATAGCTAGGGGACAATTAGTTGCTTTTGGGGCCAATAGCTGGTTGCCTATGTGACAGTTTCTTATTACCTATAGCCAATTGCCAATTGGGTCGGTTTCTCATTGACTTATGGCCAATTGTTTGTTACAGGGGATGAGTGTTTGTTGCCTAGGGGTTAGTGCTGTATGACTACTCTTTGTTACCTGTGGGCTAGAGTTGTGTGAACAGTGGCTGCTGTTATTTGCCTAGGGGCTAATGCTGTGTTATCAGTAGCTACAAATGTAGCTCTATAAATTAGAAGATCATCAAAAAGTTATTTTTTTTTTTAGTAATTCAATTGAAAAAGTGAAACACATATTATATTGAGTCATTACAAACAGTGAACTTTTTCAAGTGTTTATTTATGTTAATGTTGATAATTATGGCTTACAGCCAAGGAAAACCCAAAAGTCATTATCTCAGAAAATTAGAATAATTAACCCAAAACAGCTGCAAAGGCTTCCTAAGCATTTAAAAAGGTCCTGTAGTCTGGTTCAGTAGGCGACACAATCATGGGGAAGACTGCTGACCTGATAGATGTCCAGAAGGTAGTCATTGACACACTCCACAAGGAGGGTAAGCCACAAATGGTCATTGCTAAAGAAGCTGGCTGTTCATAGAGTGCTGTATCAAAGCATATTAATGGAAAGTTGAGTGGAAGGAAAAAGTGTGATAGAAAAAGGTGCACAAGCAACCGGGATAACCGCAGCCTTGATAGGATTGTTAAGAAAAGGCCATTCAAAAATTTGGGGGAGATTCACAAGGAGTGGACTACTGCTGGAGTCAATGCTTCAAGAGCCACCACACACAGACGTATCCAGGACATGGGCTACAAATGTCGCATTTCCATGTGTCAAGCCACTCATGACCAATAGACAACACCAGAAGCTTCTTACCTGGGCCAAGGAGAGAAAGAACCGGACTGTTGCTCAAAGGTGTTTTCAGATGAAAGTAAATTTTGCATTTTAATTGTAAATCAAGATCTCAGAGTCTGGAGGAAGAGTAGAGAGGCACACAATCCAAGCTGCTTGAGGTCTAGTGTGAAGTTTCCACAATCATTGATGGTTTAAGGAGCCATGTCATCTGCTGGTGTAGGTCCACTGTGTTTTATCAAGACCAAAGTCAGCACAGTCATCTACCAAGAAATACTAGAGCACTTCATGCTTCCCTCTGCCGACAAGCTTTTTGGAGATGGAATTTTCATTTTCAAACAGGACTTGACACCTGTCCACACTGCCAAAAGTACCACTACCTGGTTTAATAACCACAGTATCACTGTGCTTGATTGGCCAGCAAACTCGCCTGACCTTAACCCCATAGAGAATCTATGGGGTGTTGTCAGGAGGAAGATGAGAGACACCAGACCCAACAATGCAGATGAGCAGAAGGCTGCTATCAAAGCAACCTGGGCTTTCATAACACCTCTGCAGTGCCACAGGCTGATCGCCTCCATGCCACGCCGCATTGATGCAGTCATTCATGCAAAAGGAGCCCCGACCAAGTATTGAGTGCATTTACTGTACATGCTTTTCATTTGGCCAACATTTCTGTGTTAAATAATTTTTTTACAGTTGGTCTTATATAATATTCAAATTTTCTGAGATAATGACCTTTGGGTTTTCCTTGGCTGTAAGCCATAATCATCAACATTAACATAAACACTTGGAAAAGTTCACTCTGTTTGTAATGACTCAATATACAGTACAGACCAAAAGTTTGGACACACCTTCTCATTCCAAGAGTTTTCTGTATTTTCATGACTATAAAAATTGTAGATTCACACTGAAGGCATCAAAACTATGAATTAACACATGTGGAATTATATACTTAACAAAAAAGTGTGAAACAACTGAAAATATGTCTTATATTATAGGTTCTTCGAAGTAGCCACCTTTTGCTTTGATTACTGCTTTGCACACTCTTGGCATTCTCTTGATGAGCTTCAAGAGGTAGTCACCTGAAATGGTTTTCACTTCACAGGTGTGCCCTGTCAGGTTTAATAAGTGGGATTTCTTGCCTTATAAATGGGGTTGGGACTATCAGTTGTGTTGTTCAGAAGTCAGGTGGATACATAGCTGATAGTCCTACTGAATGGAGTGTTAGAATTTGTATTATGGCAAGAAAAAAGCAGCTAAGTAAAGAAAAACGAGTGGCCATCATTACTTTAAGAAATAAAG
Source organism: Leptodactylus fallax (assembly GCA_947044405.1). Lineage (NCBI taxonomy): Eukaryota > Metazoa > Chordata > Amphibia > Anura > Leptodactylidae > Leptodactylus > Leptodactylus fallax. The sequence continues at coordinate 11,265,268 of CAMRHE010000015.1, read as the reverse complement.
GTCAGTCAGTCCGAAAAATTGGGAAAACTTTGAAAGTGTCCCCAAGTGCAGTGGCCAAAACCATCAAGTGCTACAAAGAAACTGGCTCACATGAGGACCGCACCAGGAAAGGAAGACCAAGAGTCACCTCTGCTGCGGAGGATAAGTTCATCCGAGTCACCAGCCTCAGAAATCGCAGGTTAACAGCAGCTCAGATTAGAGACCAGGTCAATGCCACACAGAGTTCTAGCAGCAGACACATCTCTACAACAACTGTTAAGAGGAGACTGTATGCAGCAGGCCTTCATGGTAAAATAGCTGCTAGGAAACCACTGCTAAGGACAGGCAACAAGCAGAAGAGACTTGTTTGGGCTAAAGAACACAAGGAATGGACATTAGACCTGTGGAAATCTGTGCTTTGGTCTGATGAGTCCAAATTTGAGATCTTTGGTTCCAACCACCGTCTCTTTGTGCGACGCAGAAAAGGTGAACGAATGGACTCTACATGCCTGGTTCCCACCGTGAAGCATAGAGGAGGAGGTGTGATGGTGTGGGGGTGCTTTGCTGGTGACACTGTTTGGGATTTATTCAAAATTGAAGGAATACTGAACCAGCATGGTTACCACAGCATCTTGCAGCGGCATGCTATTCCATCCAGTTTGCGTTTAGTTGGACCATCATTTATTTTTCAACAGGATAATGACCCCAAACACACCTCCAGACTGTGTAAGGGCTATTTGACCAAGAAGGAGAGTGATGGGGTGCTACACCAGATGACCTGGCCTCCACAGTCACCAGATCTGAACCCAATCGAGATGGTTTGGGGTGAGCTGGACCGCAGAGTGAAGGCAAAAGGGCCAACAAGTGCTAAGCATCTCTGGGAACTCATTCAAGACTGTTGGAAGACCATTTCAGGTGACTACCTCTTGAAGCTCATCAAGAGAATGCCAAGAGTGTGCAAAGCAGTAATCAAAACAAAAAGTGGCTACTTTGAAGAACCTAGAATATAAGACATATTTTCAGTTGTTTCACACTTTTTTGTTAAGTATATAATTCCACATGTGTTAATTCATAGTTTTGATGCCTTCAGTGTGAATCTACAATTTTTATAGTCATGAAAATACAGAAAACTCTTGGAATGAGAAGGTGTGTCCAAACTTTTGGTCTGTACTGTATGTGTTTCACTTTTTCAATTGAATTACTAAAAAAAAAATAAAAAAATTACTTTTTGCTGATATTCTAATTTATTGAGATGCACTTGTATTGCTGTGTGAACTGGGGTTATTGCTGTTTGAATTGGGGTTAGCACTGTGTGACCAGTGGCTACTGTAGCTAATGCTCACTGACTAAGGGCTAGAACTGTGTTACCAGGGGCTATTGGAGCTAGTGCTGTGTGATCAGTGACTACTAGGGCTAATGATGTGTGATCGGCGATTATTGGAGTTACTGCCTGTACAAAATGTGTGCCGAAGTGTATACAGATAATCTGGAGCTCATTGCTGATGGGTATCCATTACCTGTATGCAGGGATGTGGATTCTCTTCAGCTGTGTCTGTACTCTGGATCCCTGCTGTGCAAGTGTTCCTCCTACTCCTTTCTCTTGGTTCTGGTCAGCACAGGCGATGAGAAAGATGTGTGATCTTTCTTGTGAGATCACACAGCAAGAGCTGCTCCAACACTGACTGCCACTGATTGAGAGCAGGATATCAGGCTTCCTGACAGTATAGGGGATAATTTGCATATTGTACTTTGAAATTAACAGCACCAAAATCTCAGAAACAGTGGGGGTTGAATAGGTAATTCAAAGAGCCACGATCTGTGCGGCAGCAGCAGCAGCACCTACAACATGGTGCACAGAATTTCACATGACTGGGATAGTAAATGGTCCTCTTTAGGGATGTATTCACACAGTGTGGTCATATTGCATTTTTTGTGGTGATTTTTATAAAATTGTGGCAAAAGCCACAGTATGACAGCAATCAGGGCCACTTTAACCATAGGGCAAATGGTGCACAAGCACTGGGCCCTATGGTAGTGGAGACCCCTCTGGGATAGCGGGACAGTTTGTCCTGACTCCAACTCATCTGCATCCTCTGGGTGACATGAAACTATGGGGGAAACCAGGAAGGGGACATGAAACTGTGGGGGCAACCCAGAGAGAAACATGAAACTGTAGGGGCAACCAGGAGGGGGACATTATACTGTGGGTGCATCAGAAGATGGACTTTGTACTGTGGAGGCAACTGGAGGTGGACGTTATACTGTGAGGGCAGCTGGAGGGGGACATTATAATAGAATATGATGTCTGAGGGACCACTGGGGGATAGGTTAATGCGTGATGCCCATTATATTATATGGTGCCACTATAGGGGTATTTGACTGTGTGATGGGCTACTGAGGGGCAATATTTTGTATGGGACCCCTAAAGAGGCATTATACTACTAATGCCACTGAGTTGGCATTATAATTTGTATGGGTCAGATATGTCTAAGTGTTGGTGACGGGGGGGAACTTATGAAACCTTTGCGCTGAGCCCACCAATGTGTTAAAATAGCCCTGACTGAAATGGGTAACTAGACCAGAATTCTACTGTATGGAACAATTGCACTTTTTGATACACAAAGCAACAAGTCAGTTTTTCTGGTGTATTGTGCCCTGCCATATATATACACTGTATGGCTAGTTTACTAGAGAGACACTGATCTAGTAACACGTTGGACCTCATTTGGCCTCCAAAACCATAGGTATCATCAACAGGTATCAGAGGACTAAGGGTGTGTCATATAAAACAATCCACCAAATACCATTACTCCACCTTTGGCAGCCTGACATGTTAACACCTAGCAGGAAGGGTTCATGGATTCATGCTGCTTGAGCCAAATTCTGACCCTAACTTCAGCATGGTGCAACATAAATATGGATTCCTCTGTTCAGGCAATATTTCTCCACTGCTCATTCATACAATTTTTGTTGGAGATTGCAACTCATCAACTTTGTAGTTCTAGAGATGGAGAAATCACACAGTTAGGAATCTGATTTTCATATACATAGGGCTGTACATGGGCTTTCTGCTGCCTTAAAGGGGGTCTAGCACTGCCCCCAACTACTGCTCCCATAGTGCTGTAGCTTCTGTTAGCAGAATAAAAACAATACCTTTCTTTTGTTTCAGAGCCCCAGGGATGCGGAGAAAATGCATATTTTTCTTTATTCAAATGAGGATTTTGGAGCACAGGGGGTCAGTGTGAGTTGATCCTCACACTGCCCAGGCGGACGAGCTGAATGCAGGATGGGTGTGTTTAGTGATGATGTAGAAGTGCTCAGTAATAGAAGAAAACTCCCCTTGTGCTCCAAGATCTTCATTTGAATGAAGAATAAAAGTATTTTTTCTCCGTATCCCTGGGGCTCTGAAACATAAGAAAGGTATCGTTTTTATTTTGCTAACAGCATCTAAAGCACTATTGGAGTTGTTTAAAGTAGCTGGGGGCAGTGATAGACTCCCTTAAAAGTGAAATGGCGACCCCCCCAGTCATTGGGAATCAATTGTGATTAGGGTACATATACAAGTGTGTGTTGCTTATTTTTCACACCAAATCTGCATATGGATGGATTTTGTCTTGAATCTGAAAATATGAAGAAAAGAATTTACATGTAGATTTTAAAACTCATACCATATGTCATTTTCAGTGTGGTAATCTGCATCATATAGATGAGATTAAGAAAATGTAATTGACTTACATGCTACTGTAGTACCTCCTGGCTGACGTCCACAGTGACGTTCTTCCTGTTTGTGCCAGATGACTTCTGCAGTACATTGGAGGCCTCAGCAGTGGCCTCTTTACAAACAGCAGGTCCCGCCTTCCAAACCCCATCATTTTTTTTTTTTTTTTTGCAGGACAAATTTTTCTTTGAAAAGGTACTATTTAATATTCCTATACGATGTACTGGGAAGCTGGAAAAAATAATTGAGAAAAAAATGAAGTGGAATTGAGAAACTGCATTTGTGCAACTTTTTTTTTTACAGGCTTTGTTTTTACGGCCTTCAAAATGACATGTCACCTGTATTCTATACGTCGGTATGACTCCAGCAATATCAAATTTATATATATTTTTTTCACATTTTAACATCTTTAAAAAAACTCCAAAACTTTATATTTCCCGTGTACATTTTTTTGTTTTGATTTTTGTACAACAAGATGTACTTTTTATTCATACCAATATGGGGAATGTCTAGTGCTTTGATTGCTTTTTATCCAAATTTTTATAGGTGGCAAAATCTTGAGTTTTTTTTCCCGCTACAGTGTTCATCGTATAGGAAAAATATTTTCATAAGTTTGTAGACCAGATGTTTTTGGACATAGGGATACCTAAGGTGTAAGTGTTTCACTTTTATATGTTTTTCTAGGGAAATACAGTTCATTACAATGCTAATGCATTGCAATGCATTGTAAAATTGCAGCACTTTTATTATAGGCTGCATAGAGCAGCCTGTAATAGAAGTCTATGCCAGATAAGCCTGAGAGCCTTCAGTAGGCTGCCAGCTGTCATAGCAACAAATCACCAGCCCTGAATCTCGTTCCGGGGACTGGCGATCCCCCCACAATGGTACCTCAGCAGTGGCGTAACGATCATGGTCGCAGGGGGTGCGACCGCTATCAGGCCCAGAGGAGTACAGGGCCTGCGGCCAGCTGGAAATGGCTGGGGCCCTGGACTACCATGATAGTGGTTGGGGAAAGCCTGGTTCCCTGACCACTATACCTTTCCATTAGATGCCAGCCCAGGGGAGGTGACAAAAAAAAAAAAAAAAAAAAATACTTACTCACCTGTTCTGGGCTCAGTATCCTCTCCAACGCTTTTCCGGCCTCACTGCTGGGGCCATTGATTAGGCCCCAGAGGTCATATGGGGCGCTCTGGCGTATTGATGTCATCACGCCCCACGTGACCGCTGAGGTCCAATCACAGGCCCCAGCGGTGACGTCTGGGGCACGGGACGTGGGGACCAAGTGATCAAGAAAGATGGGAAAGACAGCAGGATGGAACGAGGATGCCCCGGAGAGGTAAGACAAGGTGAGTATAAGTGTTTGTTATTTTTAATCACTTCTCCTGGGCCTCTACTTATTATATTCTGGGGTCTGAGGAGACCCCAGAGTATAATAATAGCACCGGCTCTGGGTGGGGGTCACTGTGGAGCACCTAATAGTGTGTGGGGGCCATTGCGGAGCGTATAATGCTGTGTGGAGGCCACTGCAGAGCATATAATGTCGTGTGGGGGCCATTGCGGAGCATATAAAGCTGTGTGGGGGCCACTGTGGAGCATATTATACTGTGTAGGGGCCACTGTGGAGCATATTATACTGTATAGGGGCTACTGTGGAGCATATTATACTGTCCCAGTATTGTTTACATGCCGGGCACTGTACTGCTCACTCATCATTTTCTTGATAACGGCAGTTGTGGGTACTAAAGCTGTATCTCTTTCAAGTATCTGAGATATCGCTGCAGCACCCGTAACCATCACTATCAAGAATTAGCTATAGGGAGGGGGTAGGGGGCCCAACCACAAGACCTTAGTTACACCACTGCACCTCAGTTAGCTTTGACCATGACACCGGGGGGAGGGGGGGGGTAATGCCCATGATCAGTGCAGGCACTGATTAGGGCATTGCCCCGCATCTCTGCCATATGTTACTTAAATATTTAAGTACTCAACATCTACTGTGCTAGCATGCTGGATTTCGTGAAAGGGTCAAATCAAAAAAAAAAAAAAAAAAAAAAAAAAGGTCGGTTAAGCCCTTTAAAGTCTCCTAGGGATATTAAAAATTATAAGTAAGAAAAACAGTTAAATACCTTTTTTTAAAAAAAAACAAAAACAAAAACAAAAAAAAACACAAACAAATCTTATAATATACTATAGTCTCACAAAAAAAATAAACATTAGGTATTAGGTACTAAAAAATATATAAAAATATAAAAACGTATACAAATCATCTAAAACACCCTTTTGCTACAAAAACTACCACAAGCTATACAATTATACATTTCAAAATGATCAAATATTAACTGCAGTGCTCCACAAGATAATATAATGAAAAATACAATATTCCAGGGGAGGAAATTATGGATATATTTTGACTTTTCTCTACATCCTTATGAAGGACAGTATTATCCCGAAACGTTGCATATCTGACCATCAAAATTCTCTATGCAATTATTATGCGGCTCCTGATCTTATGTTAACTGTGATTTTGCTATAACAAATGAGCAAGCTCAATTGGAAACTCTTCGGAGTGTTGTCCTTCCTTTCTTGAGTATCTGAAGTAATTGGAGGAGTCCAGCCAGTTCTGCCTGGAATTGTGCACCCTACATTGTCCCTTTGCTTGAGACTTCATTCTTACCGACTTAGGATCGTGCACCTCTCCTCTTCAAGTTATAACAGAGCCTCTGCTTATTTATTTCAAACCCATGTCTCTACAGTTAGGCCTCTCTGGCCTCCTCGTTTATCCACTTCAGTGCAGAGGCGTGGGCCCAAGTGGGCCCCCAACTTAGGTATACTGATATTATCACTATACGGTGAACATATAATGATAGACAGCGGCTCTACACAGGGCTCTGCAGACCATTTAGGTGAATAAAGTGCAGTAACAATTAGTGACTTACCAATGACATCTTTGACTAATCATTCACATTTCCCATCTCTTCCATCTGGACCGCCATGACCACTTCTTCCAGTCTCTGTAAAGTTTGCAGCACAGACATCTTTGGTTCCTCACTTTTCGAGGCACCTGACCCACATTGTCCTTACCTACACACCCATCCAGCTGCTACCCCAATTACAAAATATATAATATAATTCCCCATAATGAATAATACCCCCAAGTGCATATTTAAACTTCCCTGAGTACCCCTTTTAACTAGTGCCCCTTAATAATGCCCCAGGTGTTTCCTAATTAAAAGGTAAAGAAAATTAGTGGGGTTGCAATACCCGGGACCCCCATGATCAGCTGTTTGAATGAACCATGGTACTTGTGTTCTCTGTTTACATAGTGTCATTAATTTCACAGCGGCCATGTGATGTAACTACAGCCTCATCCAATACACGTCTATGTGACTAGGCTGTAATTACATCACACGGTCACTATAAACAGACAGTGTTTGAAGTCAGGCCCCACGTGGCGGAAATGTCACGGAAAAAAAAAAAAAAAAACAGTTCAGTAGCAAATCCCATCCACACATTGTGGAAAAATACGCAAAACGGACACGCTGCAATTTCCAAAATCATTTAGGTTTTGGAATTCGCAACATGTCAATTATACCTACGGAGATACTGGCAGTTTTGCTATAGGTATAATGGAAGCAGAAAGTCCACAGGAAAACTCTGCGGACCTCCTGTGAAAAGCGTTGCGGGAAAAACCACAATGTGTTACCGCTGTGATTTTTCCTGCAGCGCTTTTTTGCTGCAGCCCACTACGTGGGGCCTTAGCTTTACTAAAGCCAAAGTACCACGTTAATTAAATTAATTGCCCCCTTACAGTGGGGAAAAAAAGTATTTAGTCAGCCACCAATTATGCAAGTTCTCCCACTTAAAAAGATGAGAGAGGCCTGTAATTGACATCATAGGTAGACCTCAACTATGAGAGACAAAATGAGAAAACAAATCCAGAAAATCCCACTGTCTGATTTTTAAAGAATTTATTTGCAAATTATGGTGGAAAATAAGTATTTGGTCACCTACAAACAAGCAAGATTTCTGGCTCTCACAGACCTGTAACTTCTTCTTTAAGAGGCTCCTCTGTCCTCCACTCATTACCTGTAGTAATGGCACCTGTTTGACATTATCAGTATAAAAGACACCTGTCCACAACCTCAAACAGTCACACTCCAAACTCCACTATGGTGAAGACCAAAGAGCTGTGGAAGGACACCAGAAACAAAATTGTAGACCTGCACCAGGCTGGGAAGACTGAATCTGCAATAGGCAAGCAGCTTGGTGTGAAGAAATGAACTGTGGGAGCAATAATTAGAAAATGGAAGACATACAAAACCACTGATAATCTCCCTCGATCACGGGCTCCACGCAAGATCTCACCTGTATGACCTGCAGAAAGCTGGGACTAATGTAACAAAGGCTACCATCAGTAACACACTATGCCGCCAGGGACTCAGATCCTGCAGTGCCAGATGTGTCCCCCTGCTTAAGCCAGTACATATCCGGGCCTGTCTGAAGTTTGCTAGAGAGCATTTGGATGTTCCAGAAGAGTATTGGGAGAATGTCATATGGTCAGATGAAACCAAAGTAGAACTGTTTAGTAGAAACACAACTCGTCGTGTTTGGAGGAGAGTAAATGCTGAGTTGCATCCAAAGAACACCATACCTACTGTGAAGCATGGGGGTGGCAACATCATGCTTTGGGGCGGTTTCTCTGCAAAGGGACCAGTAAAGTGGGTAGTAGACTGTGTGAGGACCAATAAAGGGGGTGTTATACTGTGTGGTGACTTGTAAAGGGGTCCATATACTGAGTGGGGACCAGTAAAGGGGGCAATACACTTTATGGGAGTCAGTAAAGGGGGTGTTATACTGTGTAGGGGAAAATAAATGGTTAATAAACTGTGGGGGCAGTAAAGGGGGTGATATACTGTGTGTGGCCCAAATAAGGGGATTTTTTTGATCTGCAAATGTGAGGGCATGGCCTACAAATTTAATTAGGGGCAATAATCACTATACCCCTTGATAAATTCCTTGAGGGGTCTAGTTTCCAAAATGGGTCAGTGTTGGGTCGCAAATATGACATGGTACCTGAAACTGATCACAGCAAAATCTGCCCTCCAAAAGCTCATTGGTGCTCTTTCTCTTTTGCATCCTGCTGTGTGACCATACATCAGTATGCATCCACATGTGGGGTATTTCAGTAGTCGGGAGAACTTATATGTAAATTCTAGGGCTAAATGAATGTATTAGCAAAAGAAATTGAAATGTATAAATTTCACCTCCATTTTTTAAATTCCTGTGAAATGCTTAAAGGGTTACGTAACTTCTATTTGCTGTTTTGACTTATTTAGAACGTACAGTTCTGAAAATGGGGTGATTTATGGATTTTTGTAATACAGAGGCTTTTCAAAGTCCCTTCAGTACTGAATTAGTCCCTTGAAAAATGGGTTTTGAAAATGTTCTTGAAAGTTTGGAAAATTATTGTTTGACTTGTAAGCCTTATAATGTCTGAAAAAGTTAAAGGGTGTTTAAAAGTTTAATGCCAACGGAGTTGTGGCCTGACATCCTGGCGCCAGGACGTGTTTAGACAGAGCTCCGTCCTAGGCTCACAATTCCGGGTGAATTCTGCACCAAGAATGGGCAAACTTAGGGTTAAGAAATCCACTGGAGGTTCCATTACCTCCCAGGCACCTGAAGTGCCAATTTCTAATTTTTTCCTCCCCCATCAGGGAGCAGTGGCAGTCTTCTGAAAGCGACGCTGGGTCGGAGGTACCGTCCCCACAGCCCGGCCGACTCCGGAGAGCAGCAGGAGCCTTCTGCACCAGCAACAAACCTATTGTGAGGACCCAGAGGCACGGGACACCTGTCACAACCCACACAACAACTTGGTGAGTTGTCCAACCCCAATAATGAGGTTCGTCTCGCACTCCCTGCCACGCCCAGGGTCCCGGCAGCCATCTTCCCCACCATGTGGAGGCACAGCGGTGTGCGGTTCCACTGCAGTGACATGCGCCGCGCCAAAGGGCATACCAGCACCTCTCATCTCGGACCTGCCCAAGACGTAGTGGACGCCCTCAGCTATCTAGTCACCACCATAGGGGTGACTCTAATTGGGGGGCAAGCCCCACTACTTAAAAAGCCCTGTTACGATCCCCGACCCACAAGGGCCTCAGCACCCACCGCCTTGATTTCCCCCCTGCTTTAATTCCTCATCTAATGAAGATACCACGCCACATGCTGCAGAATCGGAGAGGGGGATCATACTTTTGGCATTCCACATCTACCACCACTGGAGGAAGCCGCTCGCCCAAGGCCACCCCGAGCATCAGGCATTACTTGCCCTCCTCCCCAGCAAAAGGGATATGGACGATCTAGCTATACAGTCATGGCCAAAAGTTTTGAGAATGACACAAATATTATATTTTCACATGATCTGCTGCCCTCTGGTTTTTATGTGTGTTTGTCAGATGTTTTTATCACATACAGAAATATAATTGCATTCATATTATGAGTAACAGAAGCTTATATTGACAGTTAGAATGAGTTAATGCAGCAAGTCAATATTTGCAGTGTTGACCCTTCTTCTTCAGGACCTCTGCAATTCTCCCTGGCATGCTCTCAATCAACTTCTGGACCAAATCCTGACTGATAGCAGTCCATTCTTGCAGAATCAATGCTTTAATTTTGTCTGAATTTGTTGGTTTTTGTTTGTCCACCCGTCTCTTGATGATTGACCACAAGTTCTCAATGGGATTAAGATCTGGGGAGTTTCCAGGCCATGGACCCAAAATCTCTATGTTTTGTTCCCTGAGCCATTTAGTTATCACCTTTGCTTTATGGCAAGGTGCTCCATCATGCTGGAAAAGGCATTGTTGAGCGCCAAACTGCTCTTGGACGGTTGGGAGAAGTTGCTCTTGGAGGACATTCTGGTACCATTCTTTATTCATGGCTGTGTTTTTAGGCAAGACTGTGAGAGAGCCGATTCCCTTGGCTGAGAAGCAACCCCACACATGAATGGTTTCAGGATGCTTTACAGTTGGCATGAGACAAGACTGGTGGTAGTGCTCACCTCTTCTTCTCCGAATAAGCTGTTTTCCAGATGTTCCAAACAATCGAAAAGGGGATTCATTAGAGAAAATGACTTTACCCCAGTCCTCAGCAGTCCACTCCCTGTACCTTTTGCAGAATATCAGTCTGTCCCTGATGTTTTTTCTGGAGAGAAGTGGCTTCTTTGCTGCCCTCCTTGAGACCAGGCCTTGCTCCAAGAGTCTCCGCCTCACAGTGTGTGCAGATGCACTCACACCTGTCTGCTGCCATTCCTCAGCAAGCTCTGCACTGCTGGTAGCCCGATCCCGCAGCTGAAACACTTTTAAGAGACAGTCCTGCCGCTTGCTGGTCTTTCTTGGGCGCCCTGGAGCCTTTTTGGCACCAATGGAACCTCTCTCCTTGAAGTTCTTGATGATGCGATAGATTGTTGACTGAGGTGCAATCTTTCTAGCTGCAATACTCTTCCCAGTTAGGCCATTTTTGTGCAGTGCAATGATGACTGCACGTGTTTCTTTAGAGATAACCATGGTTAATAGAAGAGAAACAATGATGGCAAGCACCAGCCTCCTTTTAAAGTGTCCAGTGGTGTCATTCTTACTTAATCATGACAGATTGATCTCCAGCCCTGTCCTCATCAACACCCACACCTGTGTTAATGGAGCAATCACTGAAACGATGTTAGGTGGTCCTTTTAAGGCAGGGCTGCAATGATGTTGAAATGTGTTTTGGGGGATAAAGTTCATTTTCTAGGAAAATATTGACTTTGCAAGTAATTGCTGTTAAGCTGATCACTCTTTATAACATTCTGGAGTATATGCAAATTGCCATTAGAAAAACTGAAGCAGTAGACTTTGTAAAAATTAATATTTGTATCATTCTCAAAACTTTTGGCCATGACTGTAGATCTACGGATATAGCTACTCTGCAGTAGAGGGTGGACGATTTAGAGTTGTTCCAGTCTTCAGTGTCAGACTCTATTCAGTCTCTGCAGAAATCCTCTGAAACTGCCACCACCCACTACCACAAACTACTGTCACACATTGACGACACCTGGCAGTTGACTTCAACATCCTGGACTACGGTCTTTTATTGTTAAATACTGATATTTTGTTAGAACTCTGCTGTTTTGCCATTTGTTGTTCATATGCTGTTATTCTCCCGCTTGTATTGCGTTTCTTTATTCTCACTCTTGGGCCTGAATGGGTTTTTGCTGCATATTATTTCCTGTGTTGCTCCCTAACACCTCGGGCCCCTCTGTGTCTACTACCCCCCACATAGCTTGGTGGCTTGTTCCTAAAGACCACCCTGAGACTTGTGCTGAACATCTGTATTCCCCATTGGGGGCAGCTATCCTGCCCTCTCTGCTGGTTTAACTCCCTATCTCTCTTGCCCTCTACCACACCAACCCTCTCTCCAGGGTTTCTCCTTACCTCTCTGACATTCTCACCCTCCCACTTTTCCCTCCTCCCCCCAATGGCGGATATATCTCTGTCTCCTCTTTCAATATGAAGGGCCTGAATACCCCTGAAAAACGGGAGTAGCCACTTTCTTCCATAAAAAATTTCCAGTTAAAATTATCAACTCCCTCTCTGACCCCGATGCTCAGTACCTCTTCATAGTGTGTGAAATTTACGGGATCACCTATACTATTGCCAACATCTACTCTTCCCAACTCTGGCCAGGTTCTTTTCTTCCTCTCAACTCTCGCCACTGGGGGTAGGGGCACAACAAGACAGTGAGCCCTAAAGTTGAACGCCCCCCCGTCCCTGGCTAACTTGCCTGATCTGTCCTAGGCGACAGCCAGCAACTGGTCGACAGTCCTTTCTTTATATAAGTGGCAACACAGAACGCAGACAGGACGAACAACAAAAAGGTAGGTCAGCTAGCCAAGGGATCGGTAACAGACGAGCAATGCAGTACATAATCAAAATCCATGAGAATAGTCAAAGTCAAGGCCAGAGGTCAGGAATAGGAATACAGGTAACAAAACAGCAAGGGGTAATAGCCAGTACACACGAAGCAATAGCCAGTCACCATGTGAGGGCTGATGACCTGTTTATAGAAAGTCAGGACCTGCCCCATACTAGATTGGTAGACAGGCTGTCAATCACACAGGCAATGCTGAGATTAACTATTAGAGGAGCAGAGAGAGAGAAACAAAGGTGCAGGAGACGGGTGTGGCTGAAAGCCAATTACATAGTCTAGGACAGTGTTCAGACTGAGCAACAAGAATCTTAACCAAGGAATCAAAATGAACACACCTCCTGCACCGCAGCGTGCGAGCGGAGGGTGGCGCAGAGACCCAAACAGGCAGAGATGTTACACCCCTAATAGCCTCTTCCACAGGCAAAAGGCAACTCTCCTATGCAGCATCCCAGAGTGCTTTAAGTGTATGTCTTTTGTGCCTCCGGGTTGTGTTGGTATGTCCCGTCCTCTATGTTCTGTGTCACTTGTACATATTGTTTGCAGCTATCCCTTGTTGTTTTTCCCTGTAGTTCTCCCGTGTTTCAAACCATCCCCTCGGTACAGGCCACTAGGTGGGGTTGAAGGAGACTTTTGTCTCTAGGACGACCATTGAGAGTTCAGTTCTGTGCCAATCTACTGTGAGCTACAATTGTGTTCCTGCAGTCTGCAGAGAGAAGAGCACCAGCACTAAGACTGGACTTCAGCGGCTGTCCATACAGCCTCTAGGAGGATAGTGAATTGCCCAAGCCTCATCCAGAGACAGCCCTGAGAAGAGAGTTTTGGCTGTCAGGACTTTGGACTCTGTGCCAGGAGGAGCAGTGGAAAGCGCTGACAGGAGTTGACTCGGACCTTAGCCAAAGGTAACCAGATCCCTGTCAGGACTACCCTACACTACTGTCCCTAGTATTCATAGCTGGGAGTGGCACATGAGAGGAGTTGGAGTTGGAGTGGAGTCAGCCTTAGAGCCTTTATCACCCCTGGGCACCCTCCTAAGACCAAGGCTGGGAAGTTGGACACTGAATGACTACTACTCCCATTTTGGAAGCTGCTTAATGTACCTTCTCCAGTTGCTGAAGTAAAGCATTATCTTGTTCAACTGCATTACTGGCTGCCTGAGTCGTTCCTGCTTTAACATCAGGGCCCTTCCGAACACCATTACACCGGCTCAGAGTAGAGAGGTCCCCTCTACCAACTAGAAGCGTCCCAGGGGAAACTGCTACCACCACCATCAAATAGTGTTGCAGGACCCCCTCAGCGGTGTCTGGCCCAGGAGAGGCGCTGGGGTGCATGGTTGAGTGTGCTCAGCCTAGCTGGTGGCATGTCATCCGCCACTACTACTCCCATCCTCCGGTTCCCTCCATCTGGGTTGCGGCACCTACAACACTCTCAAATTCCACAGGCTCCTCCACTCCATGCTGCTGTGTGTCGCTTGGCATATTCTACAAACAGATGTAAAGGATTATTCCTTTTACTCACACGCCCATAACTCATACAGAAGACTGGACTACATCTTTGTATCTCATGCTCTTCTGCCACAAGTGACTGTAGCCTCTATAGGCAATGCCTTCCTCTCTGATCATACACCTATAACCTGCTCACTCAACCTCCTCCTTCTGTCCACTCGCTCCACTCCACTCTTGGAGGCTCAATGAGTCACTTTTGCTTGATACTCAATGCTTGGCTGATCTTAAAAGCTCCATTACTAATTTTGAACAGGACCACCTGCAAGGCACCACAGGTTTTAAAAGTGTCCTGAGAGATGTCCTGATCAAACACAGTGCCAGGATTAAGCGTGACGTGGGCTGTAAACTCCAGTCCCTCCTGCAATCCCTGAACACTTTGGAGGCACAACATAAGCAGAATGATACTCTCACTGCCTTAATGGCGATCTAGCACGAAATTAGGTCACTCCTTGAGCACAAGCAACAGCGACACAGACACCTAGGCTAACGCTCCTTCTACTGTGCTGGCCAAAAGTATTGGCACCCCTGCAATTGTCAGATAATACTCAATTTCTTCCAGAAAATGATTGCAATCACAAATGCTTTGGTAATAATATCTTCATTTAATTTGTCTTCAATGGAAAACCACAAAAAGAATTGTCAAAAAGCCAAATTGGATATAATTCCACACCAAACATAAAAAAGGGGGTGGACAAAAGTATTGGCACCCTTTGAAAAATCATGTGATGCTTCTCTAATTTGTGTAATTAACAGCACCTGTTACTTACCTGTGGCACATGACAGGTGGTGGCAATAACTAAATCACACTTGCAGCCAGTTGAAATGGATTAAAGTTGACTCAACCTCTGTCCTGTGTCCTTGTGTGTACCACATTGAGCATGGAGAAAAGAAAGAAGACCAAAGAACTGTCTGAGGACTTGAGAAGCAAAATTGTGAGGAAGCATGAGCAATCTCAAGGCTACAAGTCCATCTCCAAAGACCTGAATGTTCCTGTGTCTACCGTGCGCAGTGTCATTAAGAAGTTTAAAGCCCATGGCACTGTGGCTAACCTCCCTAGATGTGGACGTAAAAGAAAAATTGACGAGAGATTTCAACGAAAGATTGTGCGGATGGTGGCTAAAGAACCTCGACTAACATCCAAACAAGTTCTAGCTGCCCTGCAGTCCAAGGGTACAACAGTATCAACCCGTACTATCCGTCGGCGTCTGAATGAAAAGGGACTCTATGGTTAACCCGGCCAAGTCCCAGTTGCTCCCGATTGGTATTTCCCCGTCTCTAAAAAGGGAGCTGAGTGCCCAATTCCCGTTCAGGTGGGGGGGAGATAGCATTACGTATCTGGGAATCTCCTTGACGACCCCAAGCTCTAATCTCTTCTCCTTAAACTATGTACCGTTGCTGTCCAAGGTGTCCTCCCTCCTGGCCGGTTACTCTAAACCCATGTTGTCCAGGGCTAGTAGGATTGCCATAGTGAAGATGATGGTGCTCCCCATCATACTTTATTTGTTCCGCACTGTGGTTATTCCCCTCCCCAACTCCTACCTGACAAAACTACAAAAGCTAATTTCGGATTTCATTTGGGAGGGGAAGAGATCAAGGATACGCATGCGGGGTTATGACTAGACCCTGGGCTAGAGGGGGAGCAGGTGTCCCAGATGTTAAGAGATACTATGCTGCAACTGTTTTGGAGCAGTTGAGGGTCTGGTGGGGGGGAGTCAGCGGATACCGTTGGTTGGAGGTTGAGGAGTCCTCTATGAGCCTCCCATTGATTTCCCTCTTGCGGCCCAAATCATTCTGCCCTTCCAACACTCTAATTCCCCTACTAAGTATAAAGGCATCTGTCTGGGCATGGCGCTTTCTGACCTCATTCACCCCGGTGGCAGAATTAATTCCTTTGACGGACCTGCCATTACGTTACCTGGCCTCATTCCTGCCCGGTCTGAGCTTGAAGCGCTGGTCAGACGCTGGCCTCCAGAGAGTCGAGCAGTTATTCGGGGGGGCCCAATTGAAATCGTTCACTGCACTGATGGAGGAATTTCAAATCCCACAGCGGGATTTCTATAAATATCTGCAGATAAGACATCTCCTTCATCCCCACAATGTCTCAGACCCAGTGTTTCCTAGACTGGCCCTCCGGATGTGGCAGACATCGGTCCCTATTAAGGGTGGTTCCTCAGCTTTCTATAAACTCCTCTCCACCCCCTCAGAGCAGGTTAAACCTCTCTGTCTGATACGCTGGGAGATTGAGCTTGCTAGAAGCATCTCTCTCCAGGAGTGGTATGAAGTGTTGGGGTTTGTTAAGCGCGTATCGAGGGGCGCAGCCCACTGGGAGACGGTGTGCAAGATATCTCTTCGATGGTACAGGACCCCCACTCAGCTAGCACACATAGACCCTTTGTGCTCAGATTTGTGTTGGAGAGGTTGTGGTGCAAGAGGTACACTTATACATATGTGGTGGGACTGTCCCCCTGTGCTCGCTTTCTGGAGGGCCGTCTTCCAGTTGATGTCCGGTCTGGCAGGCATGAATGTCCCGTTATCTCCAGGCCTGGCGCTCTGCTTCCTGGATACTGAGTCTTTTCCAGGCGATATGGCAGTAGTTCTGGGCCAGATTATATTAGCGGCCAGAGCTATGATAGCACGCCAGTGGAAGAATCCACCCTGTTTGACGCTGTCGGAACTAATACAGCACGTCAACTTGGCCTATACACTAGAGAAGATGTTGGCATGTAGAAGCCATAGGTATACTGCCTTTCGCCTGAAGTGGGCCCTTTGGTCTGATTATGTCGGCTGTGGGGGAGTCCCTCTTTGCAGAAGGCCGGACCCCTCTTTCCATACATGATATTCTATTGCTCCACGGCTCTAGTAGTGTGGTGATGTGTATATTATAAACCTTTTTTTCTAGATAACTTACTGAGCGGTATGATGTTGTTTTCTGTTTCCCTTTTTACCTTGCTCCCTCCAAATTGTGTTATCACTACAACAATATGTATATGGATACTGTTGATGCCTTATTATCCCTATATATTATTTCTTTCCCTGTTATGCATTACAAAAAATTTTCTCTCAATAAAAATCTAAATTTAAAAAAAAAAGAAAAGGGACTCTAGGGTATGATACACAGGAAGACCCCACTTCTGACCCAGAGACATAAAAAAGCCAGGCTGGAGTTTGCCAAAACTTACCTGAGAAAGCCAAAAACTTTTTGGAAGAATGTTCTCTGGTCAGATGAGACAAAAGTAGAGCTTTTTGGGAAAAGGCATCAACATAGAGTTTACAGGAAAAAAAAAAAAAGGCCTTCAAAGAAAAGAACAGGGTCCCTACAGTCAAACATGGCGGAGGTTCCCTGATGTTCTGGCGTTGCTTTGCTGCCTCTGGCACTGGACTGCTTGACCGTGTGCATGGCATTATGAAGTCTGAAGACTACCAACAAATTTTGCAGCATAATGTAGGGCCCAGTGTGAGAAAGCTGGGTCTCCCTCAGAGGTCATGGGTCTTCCAGCAGGACAATGACCCAAAACACACTTCAAAAAGCACTAGAAAATGGTTTGAGAGAAAGCACTGGAGACTTCTAAAGTGGGCAGCAATGAGTCCAGACCTGAATCCCATAGAACACCTGTGGAGAGATCTCAAAATGGCAGTTTGGAGAAGGCACCCTTCAAATCTCAGGAACCTGGAGAAATTTGCCAAAGAAGAATGGTCTAAAATTCCAGCAGAGCATTGTAAGAAACTCACTGATGGTTACCGGAAGCGGTTGTTCGCAGTTATTTTGTCTAAAGGTTGTGCTACCAAGTATTAGGCTGCCAATACTTTTGTCCGGCCCATTTTTGGAGTTTTGTGTAAAATGATCAATGATTTGACTTTTTTTCATTCTCTTTTGTGTTTTTTCATTGCAAGCAAAATAAATGAAGATATTATTACCAAAGCATTTGTGATTGCAATCATTTTCTGGAAGAAATTGAGTATTATCTGACAGAATTGCAGGGATGCCAATACTTTTGGCCAGCACTGTACGAATGGGGTAACAAGGCAGGTCGCCTCCTAGCACGTGCGGTCCAGGAGTGCCAATCGGCATCCTATGTTATGTCTATTAAACAATCCTCAGGTTGAGTTTGCCCTATGGTTAAAGCGGCCCTGAGGTGCTATTATTATAGTCTGAGGAGACCCCAGAGTATAGTAATAGCACCGAAGTGGAGGGGGGCTGTTGGGAGCATATAATACTGTGTGGGGGCCACTGTGGAGCATATACTATTGGGTGGGGGGTCACTGTGGGGAGCATATACAGTGCCTTGCGAAAGTATTCGGCCCCCTTGAACTTTTCAACCTTTTGCCACATTTCAGGCTTCAAACATAAGGATATAAAATTTAAATTTTTTGGTGAAGAATCAACAACAAGTGGGACACAATCGTGAAGTGGAACGAAATTTATTAGTTATTTTAAACTTTTGTAAAAAATAAAAAAAACTGAAAAATGGGGCGTGCAATATTATTCAGCCCCTTTACTTTCAGTGCAGCAAACTCACTCGAGAAGTTCAGTGAGGATCTCTGAATGATCCAATGTTGTCCTAAATGACTGATGATGATAAATATAATCCACCTGTGTGTAATCGAGTCTCCGTATAAATGCACCTGCTCTGTGATAGTCTCAGGGTTCTGTTTAAAGCGCAGAGAGCATCATGAAGACCAAGGAACACACCAGGAAGGTCCGTGATACTGTTGTGGAGAAGTTTAAAACCGGATTTGGATACAAAAAGATTAACCAAACTTTAAACATCCCAAGGAGCACTGTGCAAGCGATCATATTGAAATGGAAGGAGTATCAGACCACTGCAAATCTACCAAGATCCGGCCGTCCCTCTAAACTTTCATCTCAAACAAGGAGAAGACTGATCAGAGATGCAGCCAAGAGGCCCATGATCACTCTGGATGAACTGCAGAGATCTACAGCTGAGGTGGGAGAGTCTGTCCATAGGACAACAATCAGTCATACACTGCACAAATATGGTCTTTATGGAAGAGTGGCAAGAAGAAAGCCATTTCTCAAAGATATCCATAAAAAGTCTTGTTTAAAGTTTGCCACAAGCCACCTGAGAGACACACCAAACATGTAGAAGAAGGTGCTCTGGTCAGATAAAACCAAAATCGAACTTTTTGACCACAATGCAAAACGATATGTTTGGCGTAAAAGCAACACAGCTCATCACCCTGAACACGCCATCCCCACTGTCAAACATGGTGGTGGCAGCATCATGGTTTGGGCCTGCTTTTCTTCAGCAGGGACAGGGAAGATGGTTAAAATTGATGGGAAGATGGATGGAGCCAAATACAGGACCATTCTGGAAGAAAACCTGTTGGAGTATGCAAAAGACCTGAGACTGGGACGGAGATTTATCTTCCAACAAGACAATGATCCCAAACATAAAGCAAAATCTACAATGGAGTGGTTCACAAATAAACGTATCCAGGTGTTAGAATGGCCAAGTCAAAGTCCAGACCTGAATCCAATCGAGAATCTGTGGAAAGAGCTGAAAACTGCTGTCCACAAACGCTCTCCATCCAACCTCACTGAGCTCGAGCTGTTTTCCAAGGAAGAATGGGCAAGAATTTCAGTCTCTCGATGTGCAAAACTGATAGAGACATACCCCAAGCGACTTGCAGCTGTAATCGCAGCAAAAGGTGGTGCTACAAAGTATTAACTTAAGGGGGCCATATAATTTGGCACGCCCCACTTTTTAGCTTTTTATTTTTTACAAGAGTTTAAAATAACCAATAAATTTAGTTCCACTTCACAATTGTGTCCCACTTGTTGCTGATTCTTCACCAAAAAATTTAAATTTTATATCCTTATGTTTGAAGCCTGAAATGTGGCAAAAAGTTGAAAAGTTCAAGGGGGCCGAATACTTTCGCAAGGCACTGTAATATTGGGTGGGGGCCACTGTGGTAAGCATATAATACTGGGTGGGGAGCATATAATACAGGGTGGGTCCACTATGTGGTGCATATTATACTGTGTGGGGCCACTGTGGGGAGCATATTATACTGTGTGTGGGGGGAGCAATGTGGAGCATATAATGCTGTATGGGGGCCACTGTGAAGCATATAATGCGGTGTAGGGGCCACTGTCGAGCATATAATACTATCTGGGACCAGTGTCGAGCATATTATACTGTTTGGGGCCCGTAACCGTCACTATCAAGAATTTGCTGTAGGGGGCCACGGACAAAAGTTTGCACCGGGGCCCACAAGACTTTAGTTATGCCACTCATACATATTGCTATTGGAAAGGAGCCCTGGCATATTGCCAGGCCCCTTTCCAATAGATGGCAGCCCAGGGGAGGGGACTGAAAATAAATACATATGCTCACCTCTCCTGGGCACAGTGTTCTCTCCGGCACTCTTCCGTCATGTGACTGAGGCCTGTGATTAGGCCCCAATCAGCGACGTCTGAAGATGGCTGAAGATGCAGAAGACAGCAGGACAGACCGAGGATGTCCAGGAAAGGTAATGCAAGGTGAGCATCAGTGTTTGGTATTTTTATACACCTTCCCTGGGCCTATGATTATTATATTCTGGGGTCTGAGGAGACCCCAGAGTATAATATCACCGGAATGGGGGGGGGGGGGCTGTTGGGAGCATATAATACTGTGTGGGGGCCCCTGCTGAGCATATAATACTGTGTGGGGGGACACTGCTGGGCATATAATACTGTGAGGAGGCCACTGTGAATCATATACTCTGTGGGGGCCACTGTGGAGCATATAATACTGTGTGGGGGCCACTGCTGGACATATAATACTTGTGGGGGCCACTGTGGAGCACATAATACTATTAGGGGGCCACTGTGAATCATATAATACTCTGTGGGGGCCACTGTGGAGCATAATACTGTGTGTGGGCCACGGTGGAGCATATGATACTGCGCGGGGGCCACTGTGGAGTATATAGTCAGATGAAACCAAAGTAGAACTGATTGGTAGAAACACAACTCGTCGTGTTTGGAGGAGAGTGAATGCTGAGTTGCATCCAAAGAACACCACACCTACTGTGAAGCATGGGGGTGGCAACATCATGCTTTGGGGCTGTTTCTCTGCAAAGGGACCAGGACGGCTGATCCGTGTATATGAAAGTATGAATGGGGCCATGTATCGTGAGATTTTGAGTGCAAACCTCCTTCCATCAGCAAGGGCATTGAAGATGAAACGTGGCTGGGTCTTTCAGCATGACAATGATCCCAAGCACACCACCAGGGCAACGAAGGAGAGGCTTCGTAAGAAGTATTTCAAGGTCCTGGAGTGGCCTAGCCAGTCTCCAGATCTCAACCCCATAGAAAACCTTTGGAGGGAGTTGAAAGTCTGTGTTGCCCAGCGACAGCCCCAAAACATCACTGCTCTAGAGGAGATCTGCATGGAGGAATGGGCCAACATACCAGCAACAGTGTGTGCCAACCTTGTGAAGACTTACAGAAAACATTTGACCTCTGTCATTGCCAACAAAGGATATATAACAAAGTATTGAGATGAACTTTTGGTTTTAACCAAATACTTATTTTCCTCCATAATTTGCAAATAAATTCTTAAAAAATCAGACAATGTGATTTTCTAGATATGTTTTCTCATTTTGTCTCTCATAGTTGAGGTCTACCTATGATGTCAATTACAGGCCTCTCTCATCTTTTCAAGTGGGAGAACTTGCATAATTGGTGGCTGACTAAATACTTTTTTTCCCCACTGTAGAACAATACTTGTTTATGTAATACTATCAACCCTATCATCCACTTCAAACTGGAAATCAAATACAATCCCTTCTCTCACCACTATTATTGAGAAAATTAATACACAATATATCTACGAATATATACATGCTTGTAATCAATTTACACACTAGAAATTCCTCAAAGATTGGCACTGCTGGAAATCATCCAATTTAGCTGTTTCTCTTCCATTTTAGACACACCAAAATATCTTTGATGACAACTAGCCATACTCCATTAATCCAAGATGATCTATTCCTCAAACTGTTTCCCTTTTTTTACATGTTGACCACACATGTTGAAATGCTACTCTACTTCACGCTTGTAACTCGTTTTTGTAACCTATTTCATTATCTATTATCATATTAATAGACTGAATAGTCTGTAATTGCTTTTTGTATAACTGACTTGTGTATTACCAGGGATAATGATTTGTACCGTATAACGTTTTATTTTCCTTGTATACTCCTTTCCCTTAACCTGTATTTACCCTTCTTTAAAACAATAAAAATAACTGAAACGGAAAGACTGCCAGGATGGAGTCTCTGGACCTGGATGCCAGCACACTGGAAGAGGACCCATAGCAGGGAGGAGGTAGCCAAGTGTGCAGGGCTCAGAGCATGAGCTTTAGGAGTGTGGGGAGGGAGACAGTATCCGTGAGCCTGGAATGGCTCAGAATGGTACCAGAGCCAGCTCTTGCCCTGGGGGGAATCCAGTCAGCTTCCCAGGGTATGGCCTAGACTGGACAACAGTTTGAGTACGCACAAGAGAGTCTCTGCTTTCCAGCTTCCCTTCCCCCTGCTCTGTATAAGATATATGCTGATAAGCACAGACCGTCATGTGCGTACTCAGCTTGTTGTCCAGTTTAGGTCCAGGGGTCCCCAGAAACTAGAGGTGACCCATAGTGATCACATAGAGGAGGGTCCACTACGAAAGCAGGTAACAAACAAGTTGATGAATTATCGTAACAGGTCCTTCCTTAATCCCTTCACACATTCTCACGTACATGTACGTGGGAGAATGTGGGTAGTTATGGCATCCCCACTCAGAAGCATAACCCGTGTGATCACCGTGGGAGCCCAGCTGTATCTAACAGCCAGGCTCCCGCTGCAACAGTAAGGACAGTGATAACACCGATCCCTGCTGTTTCAGCCTTATGACTGTTTAACCCTTAACATCTTAAGTGTTTGTTAGTGACACTGAATGCCGCGGGCGGCATCGGGAGCAGGTGTTAGCTGTAACTGGCAGCTAAAACCCTGATCCTTAACCCCTTGGATGCCACAGTCAAACATAACTGCGGCATCCAAGGGGTTCCACCATGTCAGATGTCCCCCTCTGCACCCCCTGCGGCGAGATCAGGGGGTGCCCATATGTAAATTCCGCAGCCTGGGGCCCGGCAAGTGACCCCAGGCTGCCTGAAGTACCTGGTTGATCCTTTCAGGAGCATAGGCTGACTTCCTCTATAGACTGCAATACACGTGTATTGCAGTCTATAGTACTGAACCAATGATCAGTGTATCGCTGGTTCAGGTCTCCTACTGGGACATATAAAAAAAAAAAAAGTTAGAAGAAGTAAAGTGTATGAAAAAAAAATTAATTACTAAAGCAAGGAAATAATGATTTTTCGCCATCTTGTCTTAAAAAAATGCTATAAAAAGTGATCAAAAAGTCATATGTACCCCAAAACAATACCAATAAAAAGCACAGATTGTCACACAAAAAATAAGCCCTCAACCAACTCTGTCAACCGAAAAAAAAAAATTGTTACACATTTCAGAAGATGGCAATGCAAAAATAATTGATTTCTTTCTCCAAATGGGTTTTTGTTCTGCAAAACTAGTAATGCATAAAAAAAACAATATATATGGAGGTATCGCCGTAATCGTACCGACCCACAGAATAAAAGTAACATATTACTTATGTTGTACGCTGCGTGGAAAAAAAAATTAAAAAGGTATAAAGCAATACCAGAATTAATGTGTTTTTTTTTAATCCACCAAGAAAGAGTTAATAAAATTTATTCCATAAGTTATAGGCACCCAAAAATGAGGTCATTACAAAATGCATCTCATACTGCAAACAACAAACCTTCATATGGCTACATCACCAGAAAAATAAAAAAAATATAGCTTGTACAATGTGAAGACAAAAACCCCCCAAAATCGCCAAATTATTAAAACAAAACTGGCTGCGGCAAGAAGGGAGTGTATAAGCTGTGCGAGCGTATATCAGGGGACACCCCAGATTTAGAGCTTACGAGGGAAAAGAAACCAGAAGTGACCCCCCTACCAATCATAGGAGCTACTGGGGAAATTGTAGGGAATTTGGTGTTCCCAATGTACTCCGCACAGGAGTGCTATTTTTGTTTTTGGACACCATGGACACTATTGCAGAGTTGCTGAAACACCAGTAAAGTGGAATCCCCTGACACGTGACCCCATTTTGGAAACTACACCCTTGAAAGAATTTAACCAGGGGTACAGTGAGCATGTTTAACCCCCAAGTGTTGCATTAATTAATTTTCCAGAAATGAATACACAGATGATGTGTGATAGGAGAAAATGACAATTTCTCCAGGTATACGTCATTTCAGTGTGTAATATGTTGTGCCCAGCTTGTATCAGAGACAAATGCTCCAACAGCTGTTGTGCCCGGGATACCCGTTTAACAGTTTTTGTAGTGTGACAGCTGGGAACAACATGATCAGGGACTGAAATGGCGTATCTATGGAAAAATTGCAATTATCAGCTGCGCAATCATTTCTGGAAATTAAATTAATGCAACATTCAAGGGTTAAAAATGCTCAAAATGCTATGTGTTTTGGACCGCTGATTTAGATGTTGGTTTTTGGACGCCGTGTCACATTTGTAGAGACTCTAAAAATACCCCTACAAAATGGGGTCACTTCTTGGAGAATTCCAATTTACTGGCACCTTCAGGACTCTGCAAAAACAAAATGGCGTCCAGAAAATCCCTCTAAATCTGTGCTCCCAAAGCTAAAAAGCATACTGCTCCTTCCCTTCTGAGCCCTGCTGTGTGCCCAAGCAGCAGTTTACACCCACATACTGTATACAACTTCTTTCTACCTGGGATAGCCCACTTAATAGTTTTAGGAGTGTATGTCTCTGATGACACAAACTGGGCGCAACGTATTGGGCACCGAAATGGCATATTTCTTTAAAAATTTCAATTTTCACTTTAATTTTTGGAAGCACTCTTGGGCTCAAAATGATAATACCCCTTGATAAATTCCTTGAGGGGTGTAGTTTATAAAATGGTGTCACTTTTTGGGGGTTTCCATTGTACTGGTACTTTAGGGGCTCTGCAAATGCGACATGGCACCTGAAAACTATTCCAGCAAAATCTGCCCTCCAAAAGCCAAATAGCGCTCTTTCAATTCCAAGCCCCACCATGTACCAATACAGCAGTTTACAACCACATATGGGTATTGACGTGTTCAGGAGAAATTGTGTAACAAACTGTGGGGAGCTTTTTCTCCTTTAACCTCTTTGTGAAAATAAAAAATTTGGGACTAAATTGACGGTTTATTAGAAAAAAAGGAAATTTTTCATTTTCACATCCCACTGTTAATAAACTCTGTGAAACAGCTGTAGAGTCAAACTGCTCATTATATCCCTTGATATGTTCTGTGAGGGGTGTAGTTTCCAAAACGGGGTCACTTTTTGGGCTTTCCATTGTATTGGTACTTTAGGGGCTCTGTAAATGCGACATGGCACCCGAAAACAATTCCAACAAAATCTGCCCTCCAAATGCCAAATAGCACTCTTTCCATTCCAAGCCACGCCATGTACCCATACAGCAGATTATGTCAACATATGGGATATTGCCATGTTCAAAAGCAATTGTTTAACAAACCGTATGGTGCTTTTTCTCTTTTAACCCCTTGTGTAAATGAAAATTTGGGGGATAAAGTGACATTTTATTAATTTTTTATTTACACATCCCAATGTTAATAAAATCTGTATAAAGGCTGTTGGGTCAAAATACTCACTATACCCCTTAATAAATTCAGAGAGGGGTAAAGTTTCCAAAATGGGGTCACTTTTAGGGGGTTTCTTTTGTATTGATACTCTAGGGGCTCTGCAAATGAGACATGGCACTGAAAACTATTCCAGCAAAATCTGCTTTTCAAACGTCCAGTGTCGCTCATTCCCTTTTGTGCACTGTCGTGTGCACAAACATCAATTTACACCCAAATGTGGGATATTTCTGCATTTGGGAGAAACTGCATAACAAACTTTGAGATGCATTTTCTTCTTTAACCCTTTGTGAATGTGTTAATTTTAGGGCTAAATGAATGCATTATTTTAAAAAATGAAATGTCTAAATTTCACCTCCATATTGTTTTAATCCCCGTGAAATACTTAAAGGGTTAACAAACTTCTCAAATGCTGTTTTGAATTATATGAGGGGTGCAGTTTTGAAAATTGGGTGATTCATGGAGGTTTCTAATATATAGGCCTTTATAATCCCCTTCAGAACTGAAGTGATCCCTCTAAAATTAGTTTGGAAGATTTTCTTGTAAATCTGGAAAGTCACTGTTACACTTGATGATGCCAATATAAAGCAGAGATATGGTAGATAATATTTATTAACGTATTTGGGTGGTATGACTATCATTTTGAAGATTCCAAATTTACAACAAATTTAAATTTTATATAGAAATATTGATCAATGTTTACAACTAACATGAAGTACAATGTGTCACGAAAAAAATCATCTCAAAATCACTTGTGTAAGTTAAAGCGTCTTAAAGTTATTGCCATATACAGTGACATATGTCAGTTTTGAAAAAATGAGGCCTGGTCCTTAACACACTTTTGGGCTCGGTCCTGAAGGGGTTAATATGGGGTTCTCTGACAATAACTATCATAATTTGTCAGTTGCTGGATACAACAGTTCTACCCTAAATGAAACTGCTGAGATGTGCATCCATGAAAGGGTTAACTGACTCACATCATCGTCCAAAGAGTGGGGTCAGGACACTTCGAATCCATCTACAGCACAAAGGCCATAAATTCAGCAGGAGGACTCAGCACAGAGAAGGTCTCACTTGGTTCAGCAGTGGGCTCAGACATCAAATGTCAACGGGCTGAGGGGTAAAGGTAGTAATGCTATATAGCAGTGATGGCGAACCTTTTGGAAACAGAGTGACCAAACTGCAACCCAAAACCCACTATATTATCGCAAAGTGCCAACACGGCAATTTAACCTTAATACTGTGTAGATCCACAATTGTGGACAGTTATGGACTCGCAAAATAAAGTTGTGTAAATGGGGCTTTACAGAGCTTTCAATAATACAAACAGCTTTGTACTGAAAGGTAGACGTTTGTATTTGGTACTTTTGAACAATTAATGTTCACTATTTACATCGCACAGGATCTGTTTTTTAGTGACCTTGCAGTGTTATTACAGCCTGTACTAATATTACATGTCTGCTATAAAACAAATACTGTGTGATATAAATAGTTAAGGTACTCCACACAGTACAATCTGCCCCACAGTGGCCCCCAGACAGTACAATGCACTCCACAGTGGCCCCCACACAGTATTATATGCTCCAGAGTGCCCCCCACACAGTATTATATGCCCAGTGGCTCCCACAAAGTATTATATGCTCTACAGAGGCCCCCACACATTATTATATGCTCCACAATGGCCCTCACCCAGTATTATATGCTCCACAGTAGGCCCCCACACATTATTATATGCTCCACAGTGGCCCTCACACAGTATTATATGCTCCACAGTAGGCCCCCACACAGTATTATATGCTCTACAGTGGCCCCCATATAGTATTATATGCTTCACAGTGGCCTCCACACAGTATTATATGCCCAGTGGCCCCCACACAGTATTATATGCTCCACAGTGGCCCCCACACAGCATTATACGCTCCACAGTAGGCCCCCACACAGTATTATATGCTCCACAGTGGGCTCCCACACAGTATTATATGATACTTACCCAGTATGTAGTCCCACGAAGAACGTCTTCCTTCTTATTCTGACTGCAGGTGCTGATGACTTACCTCATCGCGTCTGAGTCAGGGCAGAGGTCACACTCTGCAGTCATTGTAAGACGCAGTCCCGCGGACCCGCAGACTGCAGTGACAGGTTTCAGCTGTACCAGATTCCCTGTTAGTGAGCGATCAGGGCGATAGCGCGCGTACCGACAGAGAGGGCTCTGAGTGTCCTCTCTAGCACGCGTGCCATAGGTTCGCCAACACGGCTATATAGGAACAGCTCTCTGAGGAAGCAGTGGTGAAATAGCGTTGGGGATGGGGTCTATTTTGAAACATATCTTAATGAACAACATCAATTACTTACATTTTTGATGTTGATCCGAATAATATTAATTATTTTAGATGTTCAGATTATAAGAGATGGTACAACAATAAGGAACTAGATCTCATAAAATAAAAATAAATATAAATGTTAAAACATAACCGTAAAGGAGGGTAGATGGCTCCCTGAGTTAATTCTAGGCGAGACAGGCAAGAGAAAAAGTCCAGTTATATAAATGTAAGGAACTCTGATCACATCTGTATGGAACATACAGTAGATACTGTACAACTTGTTCAGACATCGGAAAGTAAAGAGGAATTTGAGGCGAACATCTGCCTCGGATTCTTCTTTATCTTCTGCCCCCGGTTCACGGTGCAGAACATCAGCATGCCCTTGCAGTTTTCAACCGCTAATTAGGCCCAAATGAATGAGTCTAACCAATGTGGAGTCTGAAGCCGTAGCCTCCGAATCAGCTGCAGAATCTGCGGTAAGGTCCAGCAGGACACTTTTTTTTTCCAGCTTCCTGCTCCAATTAGTTTCAATAGGAGGCAGAATGAGGGAGGAATCTGCTGCAAAACCAGTGTCAGATTCAACCGTGTGAACAGGGCCTGATACTGTTAATAGTGCCACTCCACAGTGGCCTCCACACAGTATCATATGCTCCACATTGACCCCCACAAAAGTATTATATGATACATAATGGCCCCCACACAATGTTATATGCTCCACAGTGGCCCCCACACAGTATTATATACTCCACAGTGGCCCTAATGCTGTATTATATGCTCCGTAGTGGCTCCCACACAGTATTATATGCCCAGCAGTGGCCCCCACACAGTATTATAAACTGCATAGTGGCTCCCACACAGTATTATATACCCAGCAGTGGCCCCCCACACAGTATTATATGCCCCTCTCCGCTCTGGTGCTATTATTATACTCTGGGGTTTCCTCAGACTATAATAATCGGGGCTGCAGGTGTAGATCACGGCGTTACTATGGGTATTTGCATTCACAGGAATACTTTTTGGTAAGAAGGGCTGATATGTTTATGGCATGCTATTACTATTTACTAATTTATATATACAAATATTAGATTAGTTGTATATGTTTAGCATATCTGATGCATGCATTATATTTTTGGTGCACCTGTCCATTTACCATCTTTATACAGCATTATGCATATTATACATGGGTATGGGTGGGTGCATATATGATTTTTGATATGCAGCTTACTGTGATGGACCTGTATGAGAATGCCGTGACCTTGCCTTTATGTGTTTTTAATATGTCTTTTATTAGAAATTTTTGTCCTTGTATGCTAATAAATTTGAAATATTTTTGTATTACCTAGTGGTTATGTGATTATTTATAGTGCTATCATTCCTGATAGGTATTATATGTTTCTCTGGGAGGTAAGGTTTGCGTTTATGATACCTAGTATATGAGATATGTAGGTATACATATAATAATCGGAGGCCCAAGGAAGGTGAATAAAAATAATAAACACTGATACTCACCTTGCATTACCTCTCCTGGGCATCCTTGGTCTGTCCTGCTGTCTTCAGCTTTGGCCATCTTCAGACGTCCCTGCTGAGGCCCATGATTGGTCTTCAGCGGTCACGTGGGGGCGCACTGATGTCATTGCGCCCCATGTGACCGCTGGGGCCTAATCATAGCCCTCAGCCTGGCCTCGGGAAGGGTGCCGATCCCAGGAGAGGTGAGTATAAGTATTTATTATTTTAGGTTATCTCCCTTGGTGACATGCCGGGGCCCCTTTTCATTTGCAATATGTATAGCGGTAGGGGAACCAGGCTTTCCCCGACTGCTATCATAGTGGTCCGTGGCCCCGGCCATCTCCAGCTGCCCGTGGGCCCCGTACCCGGCCGGGTCCGGTGACGGTCGCAGAGAGTCATTGGACCTAATCAGAAGGGAGTCTCGAGCTGTGGAATTGGCAGCAAGATTGAGCAGGACGCTGATTTTTTTCAGCATCCTGCTGCGATCTCTGCCTCCTATTGAAAACATGTACCCTTATACTCTTACACACATGGACAAAATTGTTGGTACCCTTTGTTTAATGAAAGAAAAACCCACAATGGTCACAGAAATAACTTGAATTTGGCAAAAGTAATAATATATAAAAATTCTATGAAAATGAACAAATGAAAGTCAGACATTGCTTTTCAACCATGCTTCAACAGAATTTTTTTAAAAAAGAAAACTCATGAGAGAGGTCTGGACAGAAATGATGGTACCCTTAACTTAATATTTTGTTGCACGACCTTTTGAATCAATCAATGCAATCAAACTATTCCTGTAACTGTCAATGAGACTTCTGCACCTCTCAACAGGTATTTTGGCTCACTCCTCATGAGCAAACTGCTCCAGTTGTTTTGGGTTTGAAGGGTGCCTTTTCCAGACGGCATGTTTCAGCTCCTTCCAAAGATGCTCAATAGGATTTAGGTCAGGGCTCATAGAAGGCCACTTCAGAAAAGTCCAATGTTTAGCCATTCTTGGGTGTTTTTAGCTGTGTGTTTTGGGTTATTATCCTGTTGCAAGACCCATGACCTGCGACTGAGACCAAGCTTTCTGACACTGGGCAGCACATTTCTCTCTAGAATCCCTTGATAGTCTTGAGATTTCATTGTACCCTGCACAGATTCAAGACACCCTGTGCCAGATGCAGCAAAGCAGCCCCAGAACATAACAGAGCCTCCTCCATGTTTCACAGTAGGAACAGTGTTCTTTTCAAGATATGCTTCATTTTTCCATTTGTGAACATACTGTAGAGCTGATGTGCCTTGCCGAAAATTTTGATTTTTGTCTCATCTGTCCAAAGGACATGCTCTCAGAAGCTTTGTGGCTTGTCAACATGTAGTTTGGCAAATTCCAGTCTGACTTTTTTATGATTTGTTTTCAACAATGGTCCTCCTTGATCGTCTCCCATGAAGTCCACTTTGGCTCAAACAATGACGGACGGTGCGATCTGACACTGATGTTCCTTGAGCTTGAAGTTCACCTTTAATCTCTTTAGATGTTTTTCTGGGCTCTTTTGTTACCATTCATATTTTCCTTCTCTTTGATTTGTCATCAATTTTCCTCCTGCGGCCACGTCCAGGGAGGTTGGCTACAGTCCCATGGATCTTAAATTTCTGAATAATATGTGCAACTGTAGTCACAGGAACATCAAGCTGCTTGAAGATGGTCTTATAACCTTTACCTTTTAACATGCTTATCTATAATTTTCTTTCTAAGCTCGTGAGACCACTCTTTCCTTCGCTTCCTCTGGTCCATGTTGAGTGTGGTACTCACCTTGTCACCAAACAGCACAGTGAGTATCTGTAGCCCTATATACAGGCCCACTGACTGATTACAAATTTGTAGACACCTGTAATGCGAATTAGTGGACACACCTTGATTTAACATGTCCCTTTGGTCACATTATTTTCAGGGGTACCATCATTTCTGCCCAGGCCTGTCTCATGAGTTTTCTTTAAAAAATTCTGTTGAAGCATGGTTGAAAAGCAATGTCTGACTTTCATTTGTTCATATTCATAGACTTTTTATACATTATTACTTTTGTCAGATTCAAGTTATTTCTGTGACCACTGTGGGTTTTTCTTTCATTAAACGAGGGGTACCAACAATTTTGTCCACGTGTGTATATGGAGATCAAAATACAACTGTATCAAAGGAGAGCCAAAGTTACATTTTTAAAAAAGCCTGAAACCAAAGTAGAGGGACAATTCAAGTGTTCAGTTTATTACTTTACTACATTATTTGGACGAAATGTAGCTAGCAGAGATACATAGAACATATAAGAGTCATAACATCTATCGGGTGTAAGAAGAGAGGGAAAGGATGTAAATAATATCTACACATAAGTTCATGCAGTTCTGACCCACATCTGCTTAAAAATCCAATCAGAACGGGCAATCAGGCTAATTTGTAGGGCACCTATTCTAATAACTATAAAAATCAAGCAAAGGTCAGGTTCTTGTTCAAACCATTGGGCTGAACAGATTTAAATTTA
Organism: Leptodactylus fallax; assembly: GCA_947044405.1. Taxonomy (NCBI): domain Eukaryota; kingdom Metazoa; phylum Chordata; class Amphibia; order Anura; family Leptodactylidae; genus Leptodactylus; species Leptodactylus fallax. Next base: position 11,233,024 of record CAMRHE010000015.1, on the reverse strand, counting down.
TAGATCCACAAACTCTCTCTGCAGGATCAATTTGTCCCAAGCGCCCCCATTCCTCATTCCTCTGACGTATCAATCTGGGTGCACTATTTTTTTCTTCTTCATTGAGTGTATTTCCCATTCTTTTCGAATCAACTTGTGGCTTTGACTTAATAAAATGCAGCAAAATCTGCATAAAAAGAAAAAAAAAAAAAAAAAACACTCAATGGGGCGAATATAGTAACTTATATACACCAATTTTCACAGGGCATCTTGCGCCAGCAGGGAAACTGATTAAAAAGTACAAAACACAAAGTTAACCAATTCCCACTACTGTATGTCTTCAGCCTTAGACAGTTTTGATAAATCTGTCACTTTGTGATTAACCCTGCAAAGCAGTTTAGCATGACCCTAAATCACAGCTGATTGGCACAACTATACTAGTTATTTTCTACATGTAAACGTAACTATACAAGTCATTCAGACTAAACAGTGAGCATTGTGACTTTTATTGCCAGTGTGCAACAGTATGACCTTTACACAAAGGATTGTTATCACATTGAACTGTCTGATCACTAGTGAAGTAATACAAAGTAAACATAGCATGATGCCACTTGCTCAGCTGCATAAAATATAAGTACTATGACAATGCCATTAAAACTTATTTTCTATATTTAATATTTTGTTTGAAGAAAACAGCATAATTTTGTCATGGAAAACAGTATTGATTTTTTGCAGAGTTGATGGCAACTTGGTTCCTTTAACAATTTAAACCTTTAAGAGTGCAGGTTAGTTTGTACGTTAATGCTCAGCAACTTTTTTCATATTTTCCCTCCTTGTCTTCCAAAATTCATAACTTTTTATTTTTATGTCGACATAGCTATGTGAGGTTTATTCTTTGTGTGAAGAGTTGTACTTTCATTTGCCACCATTTTCGGGCACATGTGAAATAACATACAATCCTATCATAAGTTTTTGAATTTTGTTTTTACAGGGGCGTTCACACTACCGTTGGTGACCGTCAGTGTCCGTTGCTATTGTCTGTTACAAGATTTTAGCAATGGACACTAGCTGAACCGTCAGAAATCCGTTAAGATTTCCATTAATTTCAATGGGATTTTTTTTTTGTGTCCCTTAGAGACCATTAGTGCCCGTTTACACCCAATCTGTCACGTCAGTTTTTTTTGGGTTTTTTTGCAGACAAAAAAATCCTACATGAAAGACTTTTGTGTATTAAAAAAAATGGTTTCATGACAGACGTCAAGCGTCCATTATTTTTTAACATTAAAGTTTATGGATAACGGACTGGTGTCCATTACTGGTCATTATACTGTCCGTTATTACTGTCTGGTTTTTTTTATGCGCATGCTCAGAAAGCAGAAACAAAAAAAAAAAAAAAACGGACAGTAAAAAACGAACACTGACAGACACTAATGCGTCCGGTTTTTTTTTAACTCCATTAAATGAATCAGTTAAAAAAAACGGACACATTAACTTCAGTTAGTGTCCGTTATGATAGGTGTTTTTTTTTTTAACTATCATAACGGATATCCAACGGTAGGGTGAACCCTGCCTTACTCTGCATGACATGGCAGCTTTGTCCAGCGGCTTTGTTACGGCAATACCATATTTATATTGGTTTTTATCACGTTCTACTGCTTTTACAAATAAAATGTAACTTTTTGAAAATGAACGATTTTCCTGGGATCACTATATTCAGACTCCTATAACTTTTATGCTATAAAAACGGAGACATTTCAGGGCTTTTCATTTGTGGGACAAGTTTCTACTTTTTATTGGTACCAATGTTTGGTATGTATGACTCTTTGATAACTTTTTATTGTTATTTTTTGGGGAAAACAAAGTGACCAAAATACGTTAATTTGTGCATTGTGATATATATATATATATATATATATATATATATATATATATATATTTTTTTTTTTTTTTTTTTTTTTTTACGGCATTCACCGTACGGGATACATAACTGTATTTTTGGACAGTGGGAACTCATACACATGTGGGGATACCTAACATGTTTGTTTGTTTACATTATGTATTTTTTAAATATAAAGATTTTTTTTTTTTTTTACTTTTTATTGTTTATTTATTATTCTTTATTTTTTTTCACTTTTTACATGTCCCACAAGGGGACCTGAAGCTGGAATCTCAGATTCCCAGTGCAATGTCCAGCAATAGATAGTATTGCAGAGCATTGCACATTAGTTCCTATGGGAACTGTGCATAGGCAGTCAGGAGGCCATTGGCCGGCCTCCTGACTGCCATGGCAACCCCTAGCAACCAACGATCTTATCGCGGGGGGTCCGAGGGGTGACGTGCGATCTTGTCCCCCTAGATGCCGTTAACTATACGCTTAGTGCCACCTAATAGTATGGCGCAGAGCAGGAAGGGGTTAAATAAAAGGTAGTCATATTACATAATCATTATTTTTGTAAAAATATTTTATGTATTTTGTATAAGAAATGACAACAATAGATTCTCAAATTCAAGTTCAATAGGTGCTTGCCAGTATCTTGTTGCTTATACAAAATTTAGATGACTTGTTCAACATTTTATTGAGCTTATTGTGAAGTTGGTATGACATTATCTTTTTGTTAAATGATATAAGATAGTACACAACCTGAATTTTTAATGTTACAAATAATAAGTCACCTCAGAGTAAGGGTACATTATCCCATAAATAATTATGATCAAGTGATGCTATTTACGCTCCAAGCTACAAATGACCATTAAAGATTAGCGTATTAGACAAAAAAAAAAAAAAAAAAAAAGCTTGAGTGACTGTATTGCTCTATAAATCTGCAATCTTGTTAGCTAAAAATAAATACTGATTTCACTTTACAGATAAATTTAAACATTACAAGCTGCCCTAGGACATTATGTCTCAAACCCATAAAGCTCTAGAATTGTTGATCCGAGTACTTGTGTCTGCAGAATCTTCTTCTTAAAACAATGAAAATTAAAGATCTTTTTCTGCTGTAAGATTCCTACATTGTTCAGAATCTCCTACTTCTGTATATTCTGGGATAAAATTAAATATGCTCAATGGCTGAAAGTGCAGTTGCCTACAACACTTCATTAGTCAAGCGTATTTTACCCATTTTAGTTATCTGTTCTTACTTTAACATGTCCTTGTCACTGTTTTTTCACCAAGAATCAGATCATCTGTATACTAAGAAAACAGCAGTGAGGACTTTGACCACTGACATCACCTCCATGCCTTGTGTTTGTTATATTTGTGTAGCGTCTGCACTCTCACTGTTATGTGAAATAAGTGTGTTGCCTCATGAGAAGCTGTAAGAAGCTCAAACTTGCCCAGGGCTAAAAAATATTCAATTACATAAACACAATCTTAGCTTGAAAATCTGATTGGTAGGCAGCTGCAATAAGAGACATATTTTATATTACGAGATGTATGGAATTAGTAATGTCCTAGGTTGTTTCAGTCCCATTGAAATAATAAATGCTGGCATTACTAGATGGGCACTTCTTGCAATGCTGTTCATTTGAATAACAGATATGCACTAACACTACAAGAAATTATATTAAGAACATCGCTAGAAATGTAGCCACTTGCCATGAATGGGACAGATTTTCAGACCCAGAAATTTCTGGAAAAAAAAAAAATCTGCTATGCATGAATATACCTGTAGGGTTTTTCAGGATTTATGTAAATAAATGTATCTGTTTCCTCTCTTGTTAATATCAATACTCAATAATATTTGAAAATGTTGAATAAAATAATTATTTAAAAACCTCTTAAATCTAAAGGTGCCCATAATCCTTCAATGGCTGTCAATCGAAATGCTGATTTGGCGGATAGCTATCCCTCCTGACTCCCCAATAAACATATAAGCCCATTTCAATTGAGAGGGAAGTAAAGGCATGCATAGTCATTAGTCTAAAGTTAAAGAAGACCTTTCACCACCTCCACCAATTCAAGTTCTTAGCATCTGTTAATAGGCGCTGCTCCACTGATTTCAGCGCAGTTGAAATTTCCAAATGTGCCAGAATCAGTGGAGCAGCGCCTATTAAGAGATGTAAGGAGCTGGAAAGATGTAAAAATACGAAAGGTCCTCTTTAAGGAAAATGGACAATTTCCACCAAAAATCATCATTTGTCGAATTAAATTTACTAATGAGTGCTGGTTTTAACTGACTGACACAATGTCATTGGACAAACAGATAGTTGCTACTAGCCCATAAACAATCTTTTTGTGAAAGAACATTCCCTGAAAGACAATTTGTCTTTAACTTAGTTTCAGCGGTTACTGCTCTAATATACGCAAACATGAGAACACAGGGCTAGAAGAGATTTTGGAATAGTTCCCTGGCCCTGTCCGCAAAGAAGGTAGGAGGGAATATTAGAGCAGTGTAGATCATAGCAGTTTGGAACAATGGAGCAAACCTCGGTGCTTCTGCTCATTTGCATCTTCTAAAATAAATTAATATTTTCATGGGAGAAAAAGGTGTTACATTCAAGTGAACCTGACCTAACTGTGTGGACACGGCCCCATTTTTCAAAACTGACATGTGTCACTTTATGATGTATTAACTTTGGGACTTTAACTAACCCAAGTGATTTTAAGAATGTTTTATTATGACACATAATGATAAACTTTGGTTGATATTTTTTGCATTTTTTTTTTTTTTTTTAAAAAATAGGAAATTTGGAAAAATTTATAACTTTGAAATCATCTATTTTTCAGAGCCATATCTCCCAACTCAGTTAATAAATATTACCTACCATATCATCTTTTAATTGTCCTTGAATTTATTTTGTATATTAGAAGACTTACAAGTCTAAAGCTGGGCACATACATTAGATTTTAGACTGCTATCATTCATCTGAAATGAACTGTAGTTGGTTGGTTGTATGGCCAACTGTCCCAAACACATGAACAACCACAAACCCTTGAACGAACATTCAACTATCCCAGATACTTGGAAAATTAGCAGACGAAAGTTGTTCAATATTAACAAAGTGCTGAAAACAGGAAATGAGAGACACTTTATGTGTGTGTTACCGTAGTAGTACAAACACAGGCCCACAATACAAAAGTCTCCCACACGTTTGTTAAGCCTCCTGCACACGACCAATGTAGTTTTTGTTGTCCGTAAATACTGATCCACAATAAACAGTCACTACTACATGTCATCCGCAAACACGGATCCGCACAAAGACTGGTATGATCTCCTACACTTGTCTGTGCCACAAATGTAGACAAAAATAGGACACGCTTCATAATTTGCAGTCCCTGGATACTGCACGGACACACAGCCACAAAAAATGCGGTCATGTGTCTGGTCCCATAGAAATGCATGTGTCTATACTTTGATCCACAATTGTAGATCCGCAGACGGCATAAAAAATACAACAGATTTTGGTTCTGACCAACATTAGTTGATGGTTGGCTGTATGGGATGAACTGTCAGATTTATGTACTCCCAACACAGTCCAAAATCTGCCAAACCATTTTTTGGAACACTTCAATTCTGAAAAGGATTTTAAAGGCCTATATATTAGAAACCCCCATAAATCACACAGTCGCAAACTGCACCCTTCATGTAATTTGAGGCTGAGGCCCCACGTTACAGAAACACAGCTTTTTTTGTTGCAGATTTTTTGAGCCAAAGCCAAGAATGGCTACAAAAGAAATTGGAAATACAGGTGCATCTCAATAAATTAGAATATCTTTGAAACATTCATTAATTTCAGTAATTCAGTAATTCATTTCATTATCAGCAGTCTTCCATGATTGTGTGTCCTACTGAACCAGACTGAGGGACCATTTAAAGGCTTAGGAAACCTTGGCAGGTGACACTCTGAATTTACAATACTGAACTTTTTTACAATATTCTATTCAACATTTACAGAAATAGAACACTCTGTTTGTAAAGAATCTAGAAAATATAGGTCGTCACTTTTTTAATTTAATTACTGAAAGAAATAAACGTTTCAAAGATATTCTAATTTATGGAGATGCACCTGTATTTAGGAAGCTCTTCTACTTTTACCGTCTACTCAATCCACTCCTGGCTTTGGCTCAAAAAACCGCAACAAAAAAAAGCTGCATTTTCACAAAGTGGGGCTTTAGCCTAAAACAGCATTTTGAAAGTTTTTTTTTTTTTTTACCCTTTAAATGTTTCACAGGAATTAAAATAATATGGAGGAGAAATTTAGATATTTCATTTTTTTTTCTATAATACATTCAATTAGCCCTAAAATGTACACATTCACAAGAAGTTAAAGGAGAAAATGCATCAATTTGGTATGCAGTTTCTCATAAGCAAAGAAATACCCCACATATGGATGTAAACTGTTGTTTGGTCACACGGCCATGTGCCAAAGGAAAGGAATGACACTTGGATCTTGAAGAACATATATTGCTGGAATAGTTTCAGATGCCATGTATTATTTGTATAAAGTACCGATAGAGTAGAAAACCCCAAAAAGCGACCCCATTTTGAAATCTACATCCCTCAAAGAATTTACTGAGTAGTATATTGAGCAGTTTGATCCCACAACTGTTTCACAAATTTTGTTAGCATAGGTACATGAGAATAAAAAATTATTTTTTTTACCAATAAAACATTGCTTTAGCTCCAAAATTTTCATTTTCCCAAGAGGTTATAAGGAGAAAAAGTACCCCACAGTTCACCAATACCCCATATGTGGTTGTAAAAGGCTGTATAGGTCCAAATATACAAGAAAAATTACCAAATCCATTTGTTAGGTACCGCTTCACTTTTGAAGGGGTTTTAAAGGCCTATATATTAGAAACTCCCCATAAATCACCCCATTTTCAAAACTGCACTCCTCAAATAATCCAAAACAGCATTTGGGAACTTTATTAACCCTTTAAGTGTCTTACAGGAATTAAAGCAATATGGAGGTGAAATTTAGACATTTCATTTTTTTTTCAATACATTCATTTAGCCCTAAAAGTTACACATTCCCAAGAGGTTAAAGGAGAAAACGCTTCAAACAATTTGTTATGCAATTATGCGCTATTTGACTTTTGGAAGGCAGATTTTGCTGGAATAGTTTTCAGCTGTCATGCTACAGCTGCAGAGCCCCCAAAGGTACTAATGAAGTGTAACCCCCCTCCCCAAAAGTGACCTCAGTTTGAAAACTACACCTAAATTACTGTTAAAGATGTAGTTTCTAAAATGGGGTCACTTTTGAGGGGTTTCCACTGCATTAGTGTGTCCCCAGTCTTAAGGCTGAGGCCCCAGATTTTACTGTGGTTTTTTGAGCCAAAGCTAAGAATGGCTAAAAAAGGAATGGGAAAGAAATAGAAAGTACTTATATTTCTACCTACTGCTCAATCCGCTCCTGACTTTGGTTCAAAAAAACGCAGCAGAATCTGCAACAAAAAAAGATGTGTTTCCACAACATGGGGCCACAGTCTAAGGCTAAGGCCCAACGTAGCGGGCTGCACCAAAAAAATGCTGCAGGAAAAACATGACAGAAATGCATTGCGGTTTTTCTCCGCGCTTTTCACTGAAACTGAACCTCTGCGGACTTTCTACTTCTATTATACCTATAGGGAAACTGCCAGCGTTTCCGTAGGTATAATTGACATGCTGCGATTTCCAAAACCGCAACGGTTTTGGAAATCATAGCGTTTCTGCTGTGCATATTTTTCTGCATTGTGTGGATGGGATTCGCTAGAATTCCATCCACTTTGCAGTGACTGTAAAATGATGCATTTTTTTGCCGCGGAGTTTATGCCACAAGGGGCCCTGGCCTAAAGGAGTTTTCCCATCAAACTGGAAAACTGAGCAGGTGTGGGGGGGGGATAAAGAGGGGATACTCACCTACTCCTGGTCCTCTCTTGCAGCAGGGTATCCTGCATTGCATTCAATGCTTGTAGTTGGGCCGGAAGTGAAGGGGCTCAGTTGATCGCTATGGTCAATCACTGGCCACTGACATGAGATTGGGGGACCTGACTCCACAACAGAGGACCATGGGTCAGTATTCCTTCTTTTCCTTGTTTTACTGCACCTTTGGCCCCCCTCGGCTTTCTAGTTTGATTGGAAAACCCTTTTAGGCGAAAACCCTGCAATTTGGCAAAAACCACAGCGTTTTACACTACCTGCAAAATGGATGGGATTCTGGCTAATCACATCTACACATTGCAGAAAAATATCCACAACGGAAATGCTGCAATTTAAAAAACTGTTGTGTTTTTGTAAATCGTAGCATGTCAATTATACCTACAGAAATGCTGGCATTTTCCTATAGGTATAATAGAGACAGAAAGTAAGCAGAGGAAAACTCTGTGGACTTTCTGTGAAAAGCACTGCGGAAAAAAACGTGATGTGTTTCTACCACGGTCTTTTCTGCAGCTCTTTTTGGCTGCGGCTCGCTACTTGGGGCTTTAGCCGTAAAGGTGTGTTCCAAATGATCCCCCACCCCCCAAGAGACTTAAAATAACAAAATATGCATAATCACCTCTCTGTTCAGGTGGAAATCCAGCAGACAGTCTCTGTTCAGGTTCCTGATCTTCGGTCCATACAAGAGCAATGCAACCAATCAGTGACAAGGGGGTAAATCTATGTAGTACCCTAAATGAAATAATCAAACAGCCAACCAATGAACAGCAATGCTATATAGTCTGTTTACATAAAAACACATACGGCAGTCCCATTGATCATAATGAAGTTTTCAGAATTCCACATGCTTGCTACAGAAATATCCCTATCCAAATAAGCTGAACTGATTTTGGTCACATATTTAAGTAACAAATCTTCTACAGGCCGGGGCCCCACATAGCGTAAATGCCGTGATTTGGCCGTACCTTTAAGGTGGATGGGATTCTGGCTAATTCCATCCATACATTGCAGAGAAAATTCTGCGATTTCAAAAACTATTGTGTTTTTGTAAATTGCAGCATGTCAATTATACCTACGGAAACTTTGGCGGTTTCCGTATAGGTGAAATGGAAGAGGAAAGTCCACAGAGGAAAACTCTGCGAACTTTCTGTGAAAAATGCTGCAGAAAAAAAAACGCAATGCAGGACTTTGTTTCCAGCGGAAAAAACCGGCTTCGCGGTGCAGAGGGTGTAAGCGCACACCTGCGCATTGCTTTAAAAACCCATTTAAAAGAATGGGTTTTTAAGCAATGCGTCGCAAACCTTTCCCTATCCAGTTTTCCGAGATTTTCAGTCAGATTCGCGGCGGACGGACTCCGGCGCAAGCGTGAACCCACCCTAAGTCTAACATGCTGTTAAAACTCCACTACTGAAGAAACTCTCCCTTAACCCATCCTATGCTAACTACCGACCCATTTATAACCTCTTCATGTCCAAAATCTTGGAACGCTTGGTCTATTCTTGCTTAATTCGCTATTTTTCCAATACTCACTTCTTGACCCCTTAAAATCTGTCTTCTGCACTCTAATCTCCACTGAAACGACCCTTACAAAAGTCTCCAATGATCTCCCGACAGTTCTAAAGGCAACTATTCTCTAATTATTTTTCTGTATCTTTCAGCAGCATTTACACTGTAGACCACCAACTTCTCCTTAGTATAATCCACTCTGGTGGCCTCATGGACACATTTTGATGATTTGCACATTATAGGACACTGGATGGTTGCCAGCTGATACAGCTTTATTTGTTTGTTTGTTTAATTAACCCCTTAACGACCGAGGGCGTAATAATACGTCCTGAGTCGCATGACGATGTATGGAGAGCGCTCAGGAGCTGAGCGCTCTCCATACACCGCAGGTGCCGGCTGTATAATACAGCCAGGACCCGCCGCTAACAGCAGTAATCGGTGCCTGCACCAATCGCAGCTGTTAACCCTTTAGATGTCGCGGTCAAATGGGACAGCGGCATCTAAATTGCGCAGCCGCCACCATTTTTACCTCCAGAACGTCATCGGAGGGCGGCGATTGGTTGCCATGACAGCCGGGAGCCTACTGAAGGCTCCCAGTCCTGTCATTACATTAGAGCTATTACACGATGCCAGAGGCATCGTCTAATAGCAGTAACGGCATTTTGCTATTCACTGCGATACAGTAGTATCGCAGTGAATAGTATGATCGATCAGACTCCCTAGGTTTCAAGGTCCCTAGGGAGTCTGATCATACAAGTAAAAGTATAAAAAAAAAAAAAAAAAAAAAAAAAAAACAACAACAAAAGTTCAAATCAACCCCCTTTCCCTAGATCAGATATAAAAGTAAATAAACAAAAGTAAGCATAAACACTTTAGGTATCCCCGCGCTCCAAAATGCCCAAACTATTAAAATATTTATCCCATACGGTGAACAGCGTAGCAGGGAAAAAAAAATCAAAATGGCCAAATAGCGGTTTTTTCAACACTTTGTCTCCTATAAAAAAATTGAATAAAAAGTGATCAAACCATCAGATCTTTCCCCAAATGGTATCAATAAAAAAGTCATGTTGTCCCATGTAAAAAAACGCCTTACCCAGCTCCATATATGTAAATATGAAAAAGTTACAGGTGACAATATGGCGACGCAAATTTTTTTTTCTATTTAGCAAAGTTTTTAATTTTTTAAAAGGTATCAAAACATTACAAATACTATATAAATTTGGTATCGCCGTGTTCGTACTGACCCGCAGAATACAGGTAACATGTCATTTTTACCACACAGTGAATGCTGTAAAAATTAAACCCATATGGATTTGGCGCAAATGCAGTTTTGCTCCAATTGCACCTCATTCTGAATTTTTTTCCAGCTTCCCAGTACATTGCACAGCATATTGAATAGTGACATTACAAAGTACAATTTGTTTTGCAAACAATAAGCCATCATGTGACTCTGTGAACTGAAAAATGAAAAAGTTATGGCTCTTGGAATGTGGGGAGGGAAAAACAAAAATGCAAAAACAAAAAATGGCCCGGTCATTAAGGGGTTAAAGTCACTTATCATAGGAATGACTGGTCCACTGTATAAGCGCTTCTACCTTTTGTGTCACCCCCTTTTACCTCATTGTAAGATGTTGACAATAGGGCCCTCACTCCTATTGTGGGAATTGATTTATTACAATGTACTTGAGACCTACAATTTGTAAAGTGCTGCAGAATATGTTGGCGCTATATACATAAAATCATCATCATTAGGTGTTCATTTTAGATTTTAAAATGTAAGTAAAATGTAAGTGGTATTAGGACACGGCAGCTGATATCACTGTGTCATACAGACTGCATTATAAGGGCAGAGTGGTTGCTTAACCAATTAGCGACACAGGACGTAATAGTACATCCAGGCCGCCCAGTGTCTTAAAAACCACGGACGTACTATTACGCGCTGTGTCGCCTGCTCGCTCACTATGAGCTCCAATGGGGGATTTTAACCACTTAGATGCCACGATCAAACATTACGGCATCAAATGGGGTTCCGCTGTCACAATGCCCCCCATCTGTAGTGCCGATGCATATTTTCAGAGTCCACATACCTGGTTGATCCTGCTGCGATGGTAGGCCATGTACCCATACTACAGATTACGACCACATACGGGGTCTTGCCATGTTAATAATCAATTGCTTAAACTGAGTGGTGATTTTTCTCTTTTAACCCCTTATGAAAACTTTGGGGATAAAGTGACATTTTAGTAATTTTTCATTTACACATCACAATGTTAATAAAATCTATGAAATGACTGTGGGGTCAAAATGCTCACTATACCCCTTGAAAAATTCTGTCAGGGGTGTAGTTTACAAAACGATTATCTGAAGAAAAGGTGAGTGCTACGAGTTCTGTTCCATGCCAACAGTAAAGTATCCTGATTCCATTCAAGTCTGGGGTTGCTTTTCATACAAGGGAATGGGCACGCTCGCAATTTTGCCTAAGAATGCTGCCATAAATACAGAATGGCATCTAAACATCCTCCTAGAGCAACTTCTTCAAAATAAGATAAATAATGCTTTTTCCAGTATGAGGGAGCAGCATGTCACAGGGAAAAGAGATAATTAAGTAACTTGGTGAACAAAAATTTAAAGTTCTGGGTCTGCGGCCAGGAAACACCCCAGATCTGAACCCCACGGAGAACTTGTGGTCAATCTTCAAAAAGCACAAGGACGAACAAAAACACAGAAATTGTGATAAACTCCAAGCATTGATTAGGAAAAAATGGGTTGCCATCACTCAGGATTCAGCCTAGAATCTGATATCTTGCAGGGTGAATTGCAGAAGTCTTGAAAAATATGGGTCGACACTATAAATATTGGGGTAGATATATTATAATAGTCTAAATGCAAAACTGTCTTGCTTGCCCATAGCAACCAATTGCAGTGCAGCTTTAATTTGTATTCTTCTCCTGAAAAAGGAAAGCCCAATTGTGATTGGTTGCTATGGGCACCCAAGACAGTTTTGCTTTGAGACCATTATAACAAATATGCCCCGTTGAAGCTTTGCAAAAACTTAATGTATTTGTCAAAAGTTTAAAAACCTATGAAATGTTATAATTGTACTTCAGTAAACTGACTTACAAATCTAAAAACACTGAAGCAGCAAACACTGTGAAAACCAGAGGCTCCGGGATCCTCTTTGGTACGCTGTGGAAGATGCAACAGAATTCGACCACTCAGTAAGGAAATAAATATCTCCAGAGGTGTAATTTGGGCAACAGAGGTTTAAAAGCGTTTTCCGGGCAAATTTTTATTTTTTTTTAAATGTCTGTTAGTGCTATTAATGGGTTAATAAATGCACCCATATACATTTAGCAGTGTTTTGCGTAATTTCTGGGAGCTCCTGGTATCTCCTGCATTTGTTTACATGGTTCAGCTTCCTGCAATGTAACTTTCACACTAAGTCCTTCTCACCTCACTCCCCCCTACTTTCTCTCTCCCTTACACCCCCTCCCTGTCTCTCAAGCTATCTTGCCCACTACTAGCCCTTCCCTACCTACTCAGCCCAATCCCCGACCCCATTATATACTTACCTCTCTTCCTTCCATGGCTTCTTCCTTCGCGACGGCCCCTCCTTTACTGATACTGCAGGCGCACGCTCTTCTCCCAGCGCTGCTCTATAGCGACTATCCACCTCTACTGCACATTCGTGGGACCTGCGCAGTAGAGGTGGATTATCGACAGCAGTGTGCAAAGCAGCGCTGGGAGAAGAGGCAGCAGTCAGAAAAAAGGAGGAGCCGTCCCACAGGAAGAAGGCTGAAAGGTAAACATGATGGAGTGGATGGGGTGGGGGGAGTAGTAGTTATGATCTGCTTCTGAAAATGGATCATCACCGGAAAATCAGAAAATGTTCCTGGGTAAATATACATTTTTGATTAATTATGTTATTTAGAAAGTAGGAGGGTGTATAGATTAGTGTAGCGATTTCCATTTATCCCGGACAAAACCTTTAAGGAATACTTCCAGTGCCTTGCGAAAGTATTCGGCCCCCTTGAACGTTTCAACCTTTTGCCACATTTCAGGCTTCAAACATAAGGATATAAAATTTTAATTTTTTTTGGTGAAGAATCAACAAGTGGGACACAATCATGAAGTGGAACAAAATTTATTGGTTATTTTAAACTTTTGTAAAAAATGAAAGACTGAAAAGTGGGGCGTGCAATATTATTCGGCCCCTTTACTTTCAGTGCAGCAAACTCACTCCAGAAGTTCAGTGAGGATCTCTGAATGATCCAATGTTGTCCTAAATGACTGATGATGATAAATGTAATCCACCTGTGTGTAATCAAGTCTCAGTATAAATGCACCTGCTCTGTGATAGTCTCAGGGTTCTGTTTAAAGCGCAGAGAGCATCATGAAGCCCAAGGAACACACCAGGAAGGTCCGTGATACTGTTGTGGAGAAGTTTAACCCCTTAAGGACCCAGCCCAAAAGTGCGTTAAGGACCAGGCCTCGTTTTTCAAAACTGACATGTGTCACTTTATCTGGCAATAACTTTGAGACGACTTAACTTACGCAAGTGATTTTGAGATTGTTTTTTCGTGACACATTGTACTTCATGTTAGTGGTAAACACTAATGAATATTTTTGTATTTATTTATAAAAAAAATAGGAAATTTGATGGAAATTTGGAAAAAAAAAAATAAATAAATCACAATTTTCAAAATGTGAAATGCTCTGCTTTTCAGATAGATAGTCATACCACCAAAAATACATTAATACATATTATCTACCATGTCTCTGCTTTATATCGTCCTGTAATTTATTTTGGATGTTAGAAGGCTTACAAGTGTAACAGCGATTTTGCAGATTTACAAGAAAATTTCCCAAACTAATTTTTTAGGGACCACGTCAGTTCTGAAGAGGATTATAATGGCCTATATATTAGAAACCCCCATAAATCACCCCATTTTCAAAACTGCACCCCTCAAATAATTCAAAATAATATTTAGGAAGTTTGTTCAGCCTTTAAGCATTTCACTGGAATTAAAATAATATGGAGGTGAAATTTAGACATTTAATTTTTTCCCACTAATTCCTTAATTTAGCCCTAAAATTAACACATTCACAAAGGGTTAAAAGAGAAAATGCATCTCACAGTTTGTTATGCAATTTCTCCCGAGCACGGAAATACCCCACAAGTGGGTGTAAACTGATGTTTGGGCGAATGGCAGCGCACGGAAGGGAAGGAGTGACACTGGGCGTCTGAAAAGCAGATTTTGCTGGAATAGTTTTCAGGTGCCATGTCGCATTTGCAGAGCCCCCAAAGTACCAATACAGTGGAAACCCCCTAAAAGTGACCCCATTTTGGAAACTACACCCCTCACAGAACATATCAAGGGGTATAGTGAGCATTTTGACCCTACAGCTGTTTCACAGATTTTATTAACATTGGGACATTAAAATGAAAAATTACTTTTTTTCCAATAAACTGTCAATTTAGCCCCAAATTTTTCATTTTCACAAGAGGACAAAGGAGAAAAAGCACCCCAAAGTTCGTTACACTATTTCTCCTGAACACAGAAATGCCCCATATGTAGTTGTAATCTGCTGCATGGGTAAATGGCAGGGCTCAAAATGGAAAGAGCGCTATTTAGCTTTTGGAGGGCAGATTTTGCTGGAATAGTTTTCGGATGCCATGTCGCATTTGCAGAGCCCCTAAAGTACCAATATAATGGAAACCTCTCAAAAGTGACCCCATTTTAGAAACTACACCCCTCAAGGAATGTATCAAGGGGTATTATCATTTTGAGCCTAAAAATGCTTCCCAAAAATTAATGTACAAAGTGAAAATTAAAGTTTTTAAAGAAATATCCAATTTCAGTGCCTAATACGTTGCGGCCACTTTCTGGCATCAGAGACATGAACTCCTAAAATTATTAAGTGGGCTATCCCGGGGACAAAAAAAATTATATATGTGGGTATAAACTGCTGCTTGGGCACGCAGCAGGGCTCAGAAGGTAAGGAGCACTGTGGGTTTTTTTTTAGCTTTTGGAGTACAGATTTAGAGGGACTTTCTGGTCGCCATGTTATTTTTGCAGAGCCCTGGAGGTGCCAGTAAATTGGAATTCCCCAAGAAGTGACCCCCATTTTGTAGGGGCAATTTTAGGGTCTCTGCAAATGTGACACGGCGTCCAAAAAAACATCAATCTAAATATGCGCTCCAAAAGCACATAGCGTTCCTTCACCTCTGCCCCCTGCTTTGTGCCCAAATGACAGTTTATGCCCACATGTATGACACTGGTGTACCCAGGATAACGTACTTAATGCCATATGTGGGTATAAACTGCTGTTTGGGCACAGCCAGGCACAGAAGGGAAAGAGCGCTATTTTGGTTTTTAGAGCACAGTTTGCTTTTTGGACACCATGCCACTTTTGCAGAGCCCATGAATTGTCAGTAAAGTGGAATCCGCAGACATGTCACCCCATTTTGGAAACTATACCCTTCAAGGGATTTATCAAGTGGGGTAGCGAGCATTATTAACCCTTAAGTGTTGCATTCTTTTAATTTCCAAAAATGAATGCGCAGCTGATAATGAAAAGTTAAAAATGAAATTTTTCTATAGATACGCCATTTCAGTGCCCCATATGTTGTGCCCAGTTTATGTCTGCACAGACACACACTCCAAAAACTGGTGAGCGGGGATCCCGGGCACAACAGCTTTTGGAGCGTTCATCTCTGATACAAGCCGGGCACAACATATTACTCACTGAAATGTCGTATTCCTGGAATAATTGTCATTTTCACCTTTCACCATCAGCTGCGTATTCATTTATGGATAATAAATTATAGCAACACTTGGGGGTTAAAAATGCTCACTGTACCCCTTCAGTGGTGTAGTTTCCAAAATGGGGTGACATGTCAGGGGATTCCACTGTACAGGCATTTCAGCTCTGCAAAAGTGCAATGGCGTCCAAAAACCAAACCGTCCAAGTCTGTGCTCCAAAAACCAAATAGCGCTCCTTCCCTTCTGTACCCAAACAGGAGTTTATACCCATATATGACATTAAGTACCTTATCCTGGGTACACCAGTGTCATACATGTGGGTATAAACTGCGGTTTGGGCACACAGTAGGGCGCAGAAGGGAAGGAGCGCTATGTGGCTTTTGGAGAGCAGATTCAGATGTTTGGGATCTGGATGCCATGTCATGTTTGCAGAGCCTCTAAAGTACCAGTAAAGTGGAATCCCCTAGGGAATGACCCCATTTTGAAAAGTGCACCCCTCAAAGAATTTATCAAGGGGTGTAGTGAGCATTAGTATCCCAGACGTGAATACACAGCGGATGGGGAAAAGTGAATGAATATCTAAGCTGTGCGTAGTACATTGGGTACACTAAATTCCCTACTATTTCCCCAGTAGTTCCTATTATTGGGGAGGTCACTCTAGGGGTCACTTCTGGTTTATTATCCCTCGTAAGCTCTAAATCTGGGGTGTACCCTAATATACGCTCGCACAGCTTATACATTCCCTTCCTGCCGCAGCCAGTTATGCTCTAATGATTTGGCGATTTTTGTCTTCACATTGTACGAGCTATATTTTCTTTATTTCTCTGGTGATGTAGCCATATGAGGGCTTGTTGTTTGCAGGGTGAGATGTATTTTTTAATGACATCATTTTTTAGGAGCTTACAACTTATTAAATAAATTTTATTAACTCTTTCTTGGTGGATTAAAAAACAACCCCATCAATTCTGGCACTGCGTTTTATCTTTTAAATTTTTCACCATGCAGCGTAGAGCGTAAGTAACATTTTACCTTTATTCTGTGGGTCAGTACGATTACGGCGATACCTCATTTATACTGTTTTTTTATGCAATACCAATTTTGCAGAACAAAAACCCATTTGGGGACATAAATCAATTTTTTTTGCATCGCCATCTTCTAAGATGCATAGCATTTTTATTTTTCAGTTTAGAGAGTTGGTTTAGGGCTTATTTTTTGCGGGACAACCTGTGCTTTTTATTGGAACTGTTTTGGGGTACATATGACTTTTTGATCACTTTTTATGGCATATTTTGTAAGGTGAGATGGCGAAAAATCGTTACTTTTGGCGGGTTTTTCCCGTTTTTTTTCCCCCCGACTTTCACCGTGTACATTAAATATGGTTTCAGTTTTATTGTACAGGTTGTTACGGACGCAACGATACCAAATATGTATTGTTTTTATTAATTTTTAGATTTTTTATATAATTCATTTTATATAGGAAAAGGGAATTTTTGGGGCTTTATTCTTTTATTAATTTTTTTTCACATACTTTATTATTTTTTTTTTTTCACTTTTTCTTGTGTCCCATTAGGACACCTGAGCCAGAGATGCTTTGATCTCTGGCTCAGTACTATAGACTGCAAGACACGAGCATACACGTGTCTTGCAGCCTATACAGGAAGTCAGCGCTATGGAAACACAGCGCTGACTTCCTGAGGTCTCGGCAGGATCAACCAGGTACTGGGGGCTCCAGGCAGCCTGGGGTCACTGGGCAGACCCCGGGCTGCAGATTAGAGATATCGGCACCCCCCGATCTCGCCGCGGGGGGGTGCCAGGGGGCGGCGGCGGCAAGACGGCGGAACCCCTTGGATGCCACGGTCACGTTTGACCGCGGCATCCAAGGGGTTAAAACCGCCGATCGGAACTCAGTTCCGACCGGGGGTTATGGAGCAGGGTGTTAGCTGTCAGATACAGCTAACACCTGGTTCCGATACCGCCCGCTCAGATAGTGAGCGGGCGGCCGGCCTCGGGCGTAGTATTACGCCCTGGTGCGCGAAGTACCTGGCGCCCAGGACGTAATAGTACGTCCAAGGTCGTTAAGGGGTTAAAGCCGGATTTGGATACAAAAAGATTACCCAAACTTTAAAGATCCCAAGGAGCACTGTGCAAGCGATCATATTGAAATGGAAGGAGTATCAGACCACTGCAAATCTACCAAGACCCGGCCGTCCCTCTAAACTTTCATCTCAAACAAGGAGAAGACTGATCAGAGATGCAGCCAAGAGGCCCATGATCACTCTGGATGAACTGCAGAGATCTACAGCTGAGGTGGGAGAGTCTGTCCATAGGACAACAATCAGTCGTACACTGCACAAATCTGGCCTTTATGGAAGAGTGGCAAGAAGAAAGCCATTTCTCAAAGATATCCACAAAAAGTCTTGTTTAAAGTTTGCCACAAGCCACCTGGGAGACACACCAAACATGTGGAAGAAGGTGCTCTGGTCAGATGAAACCAAAATCGAACTTTTTAGCCACAATGCAAAACGATATGTTTGGCGTAAAAGCAACACAGCTCATCACCCCAAACACACCATCCCCACTGTAAAACATGGTGGTGGTATTATCATGGTTTGGGCCTGCTTTTCTTCAGCAGGGACAGGGAAGATGGTTAAAATTGATGGGAAGATGGATGGAGCCAAATACAGGACCATTCTGGAAGAAAACCTGTTGGAGTCTGCAAAAGACCTGAGACTGGGACGGAGATTTATCTTCCAACAAGACAATGATCCCAGACATAAAGCAAAATCTACAATGGAATGGTTCACAAATAAACGTATCCAGGTGTTAGAATGGCCAAGTCAAAGTCCAGACCTGAATCCAATCGAGAATCTGTGGAAAGAGCTGAAAACTGCTGTTCACAAACGCTCTCCATCCAACCTCACTGAGCTCGAGCTGTTTTCCAAGGAAGAATGGGCAAGAATTTCAGTCTCTCGATGTGCAAAACTGATAGAGACATACCACAAGCGACTTGCAGCTGTAATCACAGCAAAAGGTGGCGCTACAAAGTATTAACTTAAGGGGGCCGAATAATATTGCACGCCCCACTTTTCAGTTTTTTATTTTTTTACAAAAGTTTAAAATAACCAATAATTTTTGTTCCACTTCATAATTGTGTCCCACTTGTTGTTGATTCTTCACCAAAAAAATTTAAGTTTTATATCTTTATGTTTGAAGCCTGAAATGTGGCAAAAGGTTGAAAAGTTCAAGGGGGCCGAATACTTTCGCAAGGCACTGTAGATTGCATGGGAGCCCAAGGTCACACTCCCTAGACACCTTTCTCTTCCTTATGCCAGTTCCAGGCTGGCTTACTTTACACCAATGTTTGTGCCTAAAATATAGTATACCGCAGTAATAAACCTGACTCATTTTATGAATTCCCCTTTCTAGACACTTTACAAAGGTATCTAAAACAATAAATCTGGCACAGTGCATGTGAACTAGAATTCCGGCACATTTTGATCTCCACCACTGCAAATATGCTTAGTGCTGGGCCTGAGAGAATGGCTCAAGACTTTCTTGGAGTTCTCTGAATCCTTGGGTTACGCACCACTCCTTCAAGCTTGGGTGTGAAAACATACAATTGCAAGCTTACTGGTATGCTGCCCAGTGCATATTATGCTTTTAGAACTAATAGCACCATTTTACCTTATGGTTGAGCATCAAACAATTGCCTTGGAAACTAAACCACCCAACTGCAGGTCAGCCAGGAGAGTATTCCTGGGCAACCGCTCTAAGGCTAGGGCTTGGCCACAACAGCTGACACATGGCTAAAGTTCACTAATGTAAGTGGATGGGGTCAATCAGTAATCATTTCTTTTGCAAATGACAGTGGCAGTCATAGATTCTCTGAGTCACCCCATACACTTACATCATGCTGCAAGGAGACATGACAATATTTTGATGCATGATGTCTGTCATGGCCAAAGTCTCCCTGTAACACTAAGCTAAGCAGCTAAAGTAATGTCAGATTTCACCTAGCTCAGTCTGGCAACCATAATTTATTTTGTCAATATCACTGTCAACCCCATGTTTATTGTAGGAGCTATAGAGCTGTACATAGCCATAACATAACCCATTGCCAAACAGCAGTTTATACCCACATATGAGGCTGTTAAGTACATTATCCTGGGTACAACAGTGTCATACATGTGGGCATAAACTGCAGTTTGGGCACACAGCAGGGTGCAGATGTGAAGGAGAGCTATGTGACTTTGAAGCGCAGATTTAGATTGTTAGCTTTTGGACGACTTGTCACATTTGCAAAGATCCTAAAATTGCCCTTACAAAATGGGGTCACTCTTGGAAAATTCCAATTTACTGGCACCTTCAGGACTCTGCTAAAACAACATGGCGTCCAGAAAGTCCCTCTAAATCTATACTCCAAAAGCTAAAAAAAAAAAACAGTGTTCCTTCCCTTCTGAGCCCTGCTGTGTGCACAAGCAGCAGTTTACACCCACATATTTAATTTTTTTGTCCACGGGATAGCCCACTTAATAGTTTTAGGAGTGTGTGTCTCTGATGACACAAAGTGGGTGCAACATATTGGGCACTGAAATGGCATATTTCTTTAAAAAAAACTAAATTTTCACTTTGCATGATCCACTGCACATTTATTTCTGAAAACCATCTATTGGATCACAGTGCTTACCATAAAATCTGTGAGGGGTGTAGTTTATAAAATGTGGTCACTTTTTGGGGATTTCCATTGTATTGGTACTTTTGGAGCTATGCAAATGTGACATGGCACCTGAAAACTATTTCAGCAAAATCTGCCCTCCAAAAGCCAAATAGCTCTTTCTATTCTGAGCCCCACCATGTACCCATACAACCGTTTATAACTACATATGAGGTATTGCTGTATTCAGGAGAAATTGTGTAATGAACTGTGGAGTGCTTTTTCTTATTTAACCCTTGTGAAAATTAAAAATTGGGGGCTAAATGGACGCTTAGTGGAAGAAAAGTAATTTTTCATTTACACGTTCATGTCACGTCAATGTTAATAAAATCTGTGAAACAGCTGTGGGGTCAAAATGCTCACTATACCCCTAGATAAATTCTGTGAGGGGTGCAGTTTCCAAAATGGGGTCACTTTGTTAGGGTTTCCATTGTACTGGTACTTTAGGGGTTCTGCAAATACGACATGGCACCTGAAAACTATTCCAGCAAAATCTGCCCTCCAAAAGCTAAACAGCATTCCTTCCATTCTGAGCCCCACCATGTACCCATACAGCAGTTTACAACCAAATATGGGGTATTGCTGTATTCAGGAGAAATGGTGTAACAAACTGTGGGGTACTACTTCTACTTTAACCACTTGTGAAAATGAAAAAATTGTAGCTAAAGATGAGTAATTTTTCATTTA
Source organism: Leptodactylus fallax (assembly GCA_947044405.1). Taxonomy (NCBI): domain Eukaryota; kingdom Metazoa; phylum Chordata; class Amphibia; order Anura; family Leptodactylidae; genus Leptodactylus; species Leptodactylus fallax. The sequence goes on along the minus strand of CAMRHE010000015.1, from coordinate 11,211,509 downwards.
CATGTCCCAATGTTAACCAAATCTGCAAAACTGCTGAGGGATTAAAATGATCACTATACGCCTTGATAAATTCCTTGAGGGTTTTAATTTCCAAAATGGGGTCACTTTGCAAATGAGACATTGCACCTGAAAACTATTTCAGCAAAATCTGCTTTTCAAATGCCCAGTGGCGCTCCACTGCTTTAGGATGCTGCCATGTGCCCAAACAGCAGTTTACATCCACATGTGGGGTATTTTGCTGCTCAGGAGAAATTGCATAACAAATTGTGTAATGCATTTTCTTCTTTAACGCCTTGTGAATGTGCAAATTTTAGGGCTAAATGAACATATTACTGAAAAAAAAATGAAATCTCTAAATTGTCATATTGTTTTAATTCCTGTGAAATACTTAAAGGGTTAACAAACTTCCCAAATGCTGTTTTGAATTATTTGAGGGGTGTAGTTTTGAAAATGGGGTGACTTATTGGGGGTTTCTACTTTACAGGTCTTTAAAGAACTGAAGTGGTCCCTAACAAATGGGTTTGGGAAATTTTCTTGTAAGGCTAAGTTCACACGATGGAAAATGAAGATATTCCTCTTCATTTTCCTCTTCTGTATAGCCTCTATAGAATACAACTCTGTTCCGGCTTTCCTCTGCTGATTAGGCCCAGATGAATGGGCTTAATCAGCAAGGACTCCAAGCTGGGGAATTGAGCAGGATACTGATTTTTTTTTCTGCATCCTGCTGCGATCTCTGCCTCCCATGGTTTTCATTCTGGGAGTAATCTGCCACGGATTCGGGGCAAAATCTGCTACCAGATCTGTGGGCAGACTCCTCTGTATGAATGTACCCTAAATCTGGAAAATGGCAGTTACACTTGTAAGCCTTCTAACATCCAAAAAATTCACTTCAGTAAGTTAAAATGTGTCAAAGGTATTTATAAAATCACACATGTCAGTTTTGAAAAATGAGGCCTGGTGCTTAAAGGGGTTGTCCAGGCAAAAATGGACAACAATTTTATTTTTTTTAATCAGCAAGGGGGAAGTGAAATTTTTTTTTTTTTAATTTCATACTCACTTGTCCACGATGCTCCAGTGCCTGCCAGCACGATTTGTTCCTCTCGGTCCGTTAACTTCTGGCGGAAATCCCTGCCACACATGACCGCTGCGGAAGGGATCCGGGACGTCACAGACGGCAAGCAGTTTCACTTTGAGAAGACGCTGGAGCAGCAGGATCAGACTGCGCTGGGAGGACACTGGAGACAGGCGAGTATGATTTATTTTTTCAGCTCCGCCCGGCCTATATAAAATATAAGCAATTTGCCTAGACAATCTCTTTAATGTTAAGGCTCCATGTTGCAGAAACTCAGCTTTTTTTGTTGCGTTTTTATGAGCCAAAGCCAGGAGTGGATTGAGCAGTAGGTAGAAGGCCTTCCTACATATTCCCCATTCCTTTAGTAGCCATTCTTGGCATTGGGGCAAAAAAACACAGTAAAATCTGCAACAACAAAAAAATTTGTTTTTTGCAACACCTTAGGTAGTTGTTGGCTGTCACTGAGGGGTCAAAAGACCTGAAAACTTTAGCCTGGTGGGGCCCACAATCTTCACCCAGCCCAGGCTAGTCGTAATCCACACCTGACCACCATAAATAAACCATACAATATACGGTGCAATATATTTTTTGTACAGGTTGTTATGGGGCTATGAACGTATTTGTAATTGTTCCAGTGCATTGAATTTTTACCACGCACATTTCTCGTTACACTGCGGTATTTTCTCTCTTCTGCTGCATGTTCAGACTGAGACTGATTTACGCAACAGCTCCAACTCCCAAGACAGGAGCACCAGAAATCACTAGAAGCGTACTGTGCAGCCTGCAATGATGAAAGCTGTCCCGTGACGTCACCGCTTTCCATGAGCACATTCTCCAGCAGCCGTCGGCTGCATCCTCAGCTCGGGGCTGGGTGTCTGAGGCCGCCTCATGAGTCATCATCTGTGCTTCCCAATCCTAAAAGAATGCAACTCTCCTTAGATAGTCTCAACACGCTGCAGGACTCAACCACACCACCCAAAAGGGGGGTCTGCCACCTTACTTCTTAGTTTCTAGTATAAACCAGCCATAGGTACGGCTCTGACTAAACTCCTCCAAGTACGAAGCTCGGCAGAAGCTCTTTCACTCCATGCCTGACAAATAATGTAATAGGGGGAGGAAGCTAGGCCACCCCCGTGCTGCACATGGTACGGTCCTGTGTTAGAGGTTGCACAGTGTCTGTTACAATAGCATTTCCATCAGCTGCTCCTCTAGATTTCTACCAAGTGGTTCTCTCTTCTTAGGTTTCTGTGAGCAGCAGGAAAATTCCGGTAGAGAAGCAGAAGCGCTAGATCCCCATTCACACCAAATCAATCTGTGCACATCAGAGCCGAGTTTTCTGTGTGAGCAGGGAGGGGGCTGGACAATAATACCCTTCCCTCCCTGGTGATGAAGGGGATTTTTTTCCAACTGTTAAACGGATCCTGTTGCCCTTAGGAATGAGACTGCACCAGGGAAGCAGAAGTAGCCCCTGATATTTGACATCACTGCAGAGCGCCCCGGACTGGCACCACATAAGAATACCAATCACTGGACCTGCTCATTGCACCCACTGAGGACATGGACAAGAGGAACGAGGATACCGCACAAGGTATGCGGCAGACATAGGAGCCTGTGTGTGGTAGGCTGGTGCTGGGGCATCACTTGGCATATGCCAGTTCTCAGCCGGGCAGTATGGGTGAGGTCACTTGCAGAGAATATTGTACACTAGTGACACTGCAGATTCCTGCACCGGGCACTAGATCCGTGTCCTCTTCATGTGCCACACAATGCTGCCTGCAGATAGTCATCATGGAGGAACACGACACAATAGACTGATTCAGGAGGAGGGGGCACAGGCCCCTTGAGGCCAACAGGCAGTTTCTTTGAAATATATATATATATACTTCTATACTGTAGCAAGCCCTAAGTAAACTTCAGTGCCTGCTTCCTGGCTGGTTTCAGGGTGTTACATATGATAATAGATTCTTCTGTCTAGAAGTTTGAAGACACAGGACTAAAGGAAGATTCTGCTAAGTTTTCTGACCCAGCCCTCCTGTGTGCACTAGCTATTCTTCATGGAGTTAAAACCCTGCCATAAGTTTTGTAGTGTCAGCCCCCTTGGTCATTTGTATTGTAGGTACTACATGAAACTTCAAATATAGGATTCCACTCATAAAAATCCCCTTTCCTCTTCCTGTGAGCTGATATCAGGGTCCGGCTGCTAGAACCCCTGGGGATGCTGATATATTTCTCCATTGAACTTAGTGGACGACTGTGTAATATATGGTTCTTCCCCCTGGATAATTGATGGGATTCTGAGAAGGCCCCCACCCCACCCATTAAGAAGTTGTGTTAAAGAGACAACCTTTTAATGGTCATTTACTCCTTTTATATAGAATAGTATTAATCTTTGGTACAAAAGTAAGGAAATCCATAGGTATTCTTGTTTCTTTCTCTTTATGGCACCCTATGGGCTGTCACAGATTGCTCATAACCTGCCCCATTATCTGTATAAATATAACATGCAGATAAATATTATACTGTTAAATATTATATGAACTGGTGCAGGGAGAATTTATTTGTATAAAAAGTGGTGACATCATCTGTCACTGAAAATGTAAAGGTCAGGAAGACTATATTTTATCAAATTTGACCAGTTCCATGAATAGATGTGAGGTTCTGTCAGTTTGGTTGGATTTTGACTACAGCATACAGTGGTCAGTTTCACAGTGGAAACCTAGATTAGACAGGCTTAACCCTTTTCTGCCGCAGTCATTTTCCGATTTTCGTTTTTTACTCCCCACCTTCCAAAAACCATAACTTTTTTTTTTTTTTTTAATAAATTTTTTTGTTCACAGAACTTAATGAGGTCTTAATTTTTGCGGGACAAATTGTATTCTGTAGTGGTACTATTTAATATTCCATTCCACCCGATATAATGGGAACCTGGAAAAAAAATTCAGAATGGGGTGGAATTAAAGAAAATCTGCATTTGCAACACTTTCTTATGAGTTTTCTTTTTATGACACGGTGCGGCCAAAATGACATGTTACCTATATTCTGAAGGTCATTACAATTATGGTGATAACAAATTAAATAACTTAAAAATAAAGTTTGAAAAAAAAAATTTCTTGGGAGTAGGCATATTCTGACTCTCGTAACTTTTTTATATTTCTGTATATGGGACTGCATGGCGTCTTTTGCATGGGGCCAGATGTACTTTTTATTCACACTATTTGGGGGAATGTTTGATGTTTTGTTCACCATATGCGAAAAAATACTTTTATACATTTGTAGTTCGGGCATTTTCAAATGCAGGGAGGCTTAATTTGTTTGATGGTTTAGTTTATTTTTATTTGAGATTCAGTATCTACTTTGCTATGATAGGCTTGGGAGCCTTCATAAGGCTCCCAGCTGTCATGGATACTGGACAGCTCCCATGATCTCGCCATTTGGAAGAAGTGCTTTTTTAATGTTTGGGAAACAATCTTCAAGGGTTAATGTCCGCGATTTGTGTGGAGTCTATTCATTACCATGAGGTCTCCACTGTATAGAACCAAATTTAAAGACCCAAAGCCCATGTACTATTATGGCGGATGCTGGGAAGGAGTTAAACTGCACCATTTATCAAAATATCTAGTTCTGTTTGATGAATTGTGCATATGTTTAGTGCAGGGGTGTCAAACTCATTTTCAGCAGAGGGCCACATCTACCTTATGGTTGTCTTCAAAGGGCTGTTAGTAATTCTGCGACTGTATTAATGTAGCTATGCCAGTTAGGCATAGTTACATTTACAGCCTGTTGAAGGCAACCATAAGGCTGATGTGAACATATTTTTAATACTTAGTGTCCTAAGTATCTCCCCAAAATTTTGGCACATTTATTTTGACACAAGGGGTCACAAGTTAGGTCATGCCCACTTTCTGATTAGCCACTCCCCTTTTGTACGAGCTGTAAATGTGTCTATAAAGTGTCTAAAAAAGTTGATAAATGTGTCGCAAGGCATGTTAGACAGATTTTTGGTGCAAATTACTCCAGAATTCTGGTGCATTTTGCTTAGTAGATTTCCCCCAATAAGTTATGGTTGTCTTACTTGAAGGCTTGACAGATTTCTAGAAGCCAAGTAGCCAATGCACATCTAGACATCTGCTACATATTAGTTCTTGAAAAGTTACTGGCTCTGTCTCTATCTTATTGGTTTCCAGCCAGTGCTAAAATTGTAAAACTGGATGCTTCTTGTATAACCTTTGGGCAAGTTTTAAAGCAGATAAGAGAGGGTTATGTAGAAGTGGTCAGATCTTGTCACTGGTGTCGGTGTTTTGTCTACTTCATGTTCTGTGGAGCTAATGGACAATATAGGAGATAAATGAAAGCAAGGTCATAGTCAGTATGGCACTGTAAAAATGCGATTGATCACAAATTGTTTTAGTAAATAGATTGTAACACTAGAAATCGTCAGTGTAGAGTAAGAGCAAACATCAGTATAAATTGAGCCCGTGTTTCTATGCTATAGATTACACCATTGGCCTGCATAAGAGGCAACCAAATATCACGTTTTACTCCAATGTCATGACTGACTGGTGATAATTCAACCATTACTGAATAGAAAATGTAGCCTCTGGCTTCTTTGTGGTTTTCTCTGTCATACCCTTGTATGTCTTCCTGGAAACTTGTTTATGTCTGTTGCCCTTGGATACTATGTATGGTATGCGACAGCACACAACATTGAAAGAGCACTGCAAAGCTATGCCTTATCTACAGCTAGAAAAAAAAAAATCAGTGTATGTGACTAATATAAGCACGTGTGTGACTTTGTGGAGGAAGGAAAGCTATATATAAATGTAGTATATGTGTGTATATGAAGCCTTCCTAATGAATGACAAATACCTTTATTACTTATCCTTATTACTTTTTTCAGTTTCTTCTGGGTTGCCGAAACAAATGTTGTGCCTTGTTATGCATATTACTTACACTACTGGCACATTGACTTTTCCATGGCACTGAAAATACTGTTTCCTTGTTAGTGATGAGTTAAGAAACTGGGAACTTCACATTACATAATAATTGAAGTTCTGGCATATGCTTAAAATGGATGGTTATGGGGGGCGGAGCCTACTGTGGAACGGAATGGCCGTTGTAAAGCTCCAGGCCTGAGTCCTATATAGCGGCAAGAAAGAGCGACGTGCCCGTGGATTGCACTCACCTAACGGCACAGGGAGCGCTTGCTAATCTCGAGGATGCCGAGAAAGAGGAAATCTGCGGTTAAACCGCAGAAAATTTCAGATTTTTATTTCCCCCACAGAGGAGGGGAAGACCAAAATGGCGGCGGTTCGCGCTCCAGCGCGGTCTCCGGGGCCTCATCTCCGTCCCGAGACTCTCCGGAGGAGCCGCTCACCCTCTCCACTCGGTGGAGAGCGCTGTCAGAGCCATCGATTCCACAGCTGATGGGGTGCGGAGGCACCGGGGCCGTCTCCCCGGCGGGCCGAGGTGAGCGCGGTTCCGGGGCCTTCTCCTGCCGACACACCGAGGCCTACAGGCCTAAACAACGCGGAGGCACCCCACTTGCCCACAGCCAGCCCGGTCAAGCAGAAACCCAGGCTCCAGCACACTGAGTCTCCAGAAGGGGAGGTGAGCGATACCACACTGTCTGTACCGCCATCTATCGACTTTTTTGCAGATATTCCGGCTACTGCAAGCCTATTTACTGAGGCCTCCATGAAAAACATGCTTATGGTCTTTTGTAAATCACTGACAACTGACATGTCTTTAATGGTTAAACCGCTAGATAGAGATCTCCAGGAATTGCAAAAACGCACGGTTCATGTAGAATCTAAAATGGCGGAGTTTGCTGCATCACATAATGCTCTTATAGATGCACACTATGAGGTGGAAAAAGATGTGTCGTTTCTGAAAACTAAAATAGCAGACTTGGAAGACCGCTCGCGGCGCAATAATCTGAAGTTTAGAGGGATTCCAGAGTCGGTATCTGCGAACAATTTGACAGCTTTCCTTCAAGACCTGATACGCACGTTCTTACCAAACCTCACGATAATGGACTTAACCATTGATAGAGCGCATAGAATCCCAAAGCCTTCACACCTGGACGAAGCCGTACCCAGAGATGTATTAGCAAAAATCCATTTTTACCGCACTAAAGAACTGCTGCTGCTGACCTCACGGAAAATAGGCCGGATACCTGACCCATACCAGAAAATTTCCATCTACTCTGACCTTTCGGAAGCAACTCTACAATTGAGAAAGCAATTCATCCCTATTACTACGACGCTACGCCACCATAACATCCTATATAAATGGGGATTCCCGGTCAGAGTGATCATATCTAGAAACAACCTTACTCATGTTATCAAATCTCTGGAAGACGGCAAACAGTTGCTGAACAAATGGAACATTCCGCTCCTTGACCCGACGCCCAAATTACCACCTGGCCCAATGTCTGATGGTTGGCATCAAATGAAAACCCCAAGACGTCCACCAAAAGGGCTGCACAGCTAGAGACTCACCTTAAAATGGATTCCGTATGTCCACTACTGCTGAACTTATCCCCCCAGGATTACAACAGCCGCTGGTCCGCTGTACCACATTTCCTTTCTTTGTTTTGTTGAGGTGGCTTAGCCGCTGGTTTCAGTGTTTTTATAGTTTGTTTTCTCCTCGGTTTTGGCATTTGGGACGATGTGAGTACACAAGGCACAGACGAAAATGCTTCTTCCTGCTACTGGTAATTTTGGATGTGGGTGGTTGTGGTAAGACTATTGTAGCATTACTAACTGTAAATTATGGTACTTAATATTATGTCCATGAATGTCAGAGGTTTGAACTCCCCCTCAAAAGAGAGCCCATTTGTGGCGAGAGGCCCGAGCTCAAGGCTGTGACATTCTTGCAGTTCAAGAAACACATCTTTTAGAGATAGATGCCTTTTGAGTCAAACATTCAGCATACCCACATATATTTCACGCTCACTGCTCTTCCAAGTGCAGGGGAACACTAATTGGGATCAGAGATTCAGTGGCATTTCAGCTGGTGTCCCATCATGCTGACCCGGGAGGGCGATTTGTCATATTAGTCTGTATCCTTAATAATGTCACATACACATTGGTTTCGGTTTACGCCCCGAACAGAAGGCAGGTGTCTTTCTTGGGGAGACTTATGAAAGTAGTGGAGAGAAAAAAGCAAGGATGCTTAGTATTAATGGGAGACTTTAACATGGCTCCGGACCCAGTGGCAGACACTACTTCTGGCACAACGACACGTCATCCTTCATTTTCGCAGGCTATATGGCGTCATGACTTATTTGATGCATGGCGTATCCTGCATAATACCGAAAAAGATTACACCTACTATTCTATGGTTCATAATAGTTATTCCCGAATAGATCTATTCTTAATAGAACAAACTAGTATTCCCTTGGCCGTGAAGTCAGATATTTCACAAATAACATGGTCAGACCATGCAGCAATAACCTTGACTCTCAGAGAAAAATATGAATGCCCTAGAGCGTACGTATGGAGGTGCAACGAATTCTTAATGTCACAGCCAAAATACAAAACAATCCTGGAAAATGATCTGAAGGAATTCTTTCGGACCAATGCTTCTTCTGCCCCTAGCCCTGATATATTGTGGAATTCACATAAAGCTTTTATCAGAGGAACATTTATCCGTCTAGGACACATTGAAAAGAAATCTAGGTTAGCAGAAATTGATCGACTACTGCACCAAATAAAGTCTATCGATAATAGTAATAAAAAATCTCCTTCCCCCTCCAATGCAGCACAGTTGGCGACACTACGCCATCAACTGACAGCCTGTCTACTGCATAACTATGAGAAAAACTTGAAAAGGGCAAAAGCGACTTATTACTCTCAATCTAACAAGGCAGGGAAGCTTCTAGCGTCCAAACTTAAACAAAAACATACACGGTCCAAAATCCCATTTGTCCAAAGCAAAGATGGCACACACAAAATTAATGATCCTAGCGGCATCGCCAATGCCTTTAAAGCTTTCTATGAAGACTTATACAACATTAGAGAGGATTCCTCTGTAACACTTCCAACGAAACAAGAAATTGCCAAGTTTCTCGCAAGTACTCAATTGCCCACACTCACAGAAACACAACTGGACTCTTTGAATGAGCCCATCTCACCTTCAGAACTGCTGTCAGTAGTCAAGTCGCTGCCACCTCAAAAGTCCCCGGGCCCAGATGGCCTTACTAACGAATATTACAAAAAGTTTTCTCCACTCCTGTTAAGCCCGCTGCTGTCGTTTTTAACGGCTGCGGTGGACTCCGGCACTATTCCAAGAGAGAATCAGGAGGCCCTGGTGGTGACATTGCCTAAACCGGGCAAGCCTGCCATCAGCCCCCAAAATTTTTGACCAATATCCCTATTAAACTCAGATTTAAAAATTTATGCCAAAATTATAGCGAATAGAGTAGCGGCTTGTCTTCCGAGCTTAATAAAGCACGATCAAGTGGGATTTGTGAAGGGGAGGCAGTCATACGACAATACTAGACGCATTTTGAATATTATACACCACATTAACTCTAGAAAGATGGAGGCGGTGGTTCTCGCATTGGACGCCGAGAAGGCGTTTGACAGGATTTGCTGGTCGTATGCCTTCTTGGTGCTCAGGAGCATGGGGTTCACTGGAGCTATTTTAAGAGCAATTGAGGCGCTGTACTCTGCACCATCTGCAAGAGTATTCACTAATGGGGTAATGTCAGATCCCTTTTTAATAACGAACGGGACTAGACAGGGGTGCCCCCTCTCGCCGCTGATATTTGTTCTCTCGATGGAACCACTGGCCCAGGCACTCAGACTGGACCCAGACGTGGGTGGCATTGCTATACGGGACAAAACTCATCTTATATCACTCTATGCAGATGACATCATTCTTACCCTGTCCAACCCACAAAATTCTATTCCCCGACTTATGGAGATTATTGCTAAATTTGGGCACCTATCATTTTATAAACTAAATATGGCCAAGTCACAAGCCTTACCTTTAAATATTCTTCCCCCCTTGCTGCAACCCTTACAATCGCGATATGACTTTGATTGGAGGAAAGATGGCGTTCAATATCTGGGGATACAAGTGACACCCTCTTTAGGGGCCCTATATAGACATAATTATACACCCATGTTGAAAATAATCAGGATGAGATGGAGCGATTGTCCAAAGTAGATGTGTCTTGGATGGGGCGGGTCGCAGCCTTCAAAATGTTATTACTGCCTAGACTCTTGTACCTGTTTCGCACACTCCCTATATCCATCCCGGTTTCGTTTTTCGAAACCATGCAAAGGATGATTTCGAAATACATATGGAGTGGAAAGAGACCCAGAATTAATAAAAGCTTCCTATTTAAACGAAAAGAGGCGGGGGGACTGGGAGTACCAGTGGTACAGAATTATTACATAGCATCCTTGGTTACGCAATGTGCTAGATGGAGATCAGCGGATACCTCGATTCCATGGTTACATATCGAGCATTCGTTTATATATCCCTTAAAGTTGATGGATGCCCTGTGGGCGCCCTTCTGGAACATTCCTACGCCTAAGTCCTTCTCCCCAATCATGCAAGCAGCAATGACCGCATGGAAGCTGCTCCACGGGAAAGCAAACCCTACAAGTCATTTTTGTACCTCGGAGATGCCTTTGTCACTTCTGGCCTGGGCGATAGAGGACCTGGTAACTTCAGGGTGGGAGGTGAGAGGGATTACACGGGTCTCCCATTTACAATCCGGTACCACACAAATTTTATCATTTACAGATATTACACGGAAATTTGGGGTTCATGGTGGTGACTTCCTTAAGTACTCTCAAATATGTCACTTTATATCTAAGAATCCAGTATCGCAACTACCCCACAGTAGTACGATATTCACCTGGTTGTCGACTAAGATGAGGGGATTGCGGTTTCTATATGACAAAATGGATGGAATAGCGACTTTTACTAAATCAATACCATTCCGTTGTTGGGAGAGGGATTTGGGAAGAGTCATTACTTTGGATGAGTGGGAACAGGCAATGAAGCTAAGTCTTTCATCCTTAAAATGTAGCACTCACATAGAAACAGCGATGAAAATTACATTGAGGTGGTACCGTACCCCCTCCACTTTACAAATGATATACCCTTCCGTCTCTGGAAACTGTTGGAGGGGATGCGGGGGGAGAGGAACCCTTCTCCATATTTTGGGACAATGTCCCATTATTCATGGATATTGGAATAGAGTCTTTGATATGCTATCAGAAATATTTAATTTTCACTCCCCATACGCCTCTCCTCTGGCCATCCTATTGATTGGAATTCCCGAGGAATGGAATAACTTTAAAAAACTCCTGTGTAAGATCTTGACTATAGCCAAATTATTGTTGATGCAACGATGGAGATCGGTGACCCCTCCGTCTGATTCCACACTGTTGCAGGCTATTAATACTACATATGCCTACGAGAAGGTAATTGCATTAGGAAATGACTCATATCATAGCTTTAAAAAGGTATGGGATGCGTGGATTCACTCTCGATTTGCCGCATAATAGGAGCCATGGAGTTGTACAGAGTCCGCTCTTGTACATCGCAATGGGTGTGGAGATGTAGGAAATAGAGAAGAGGTAGAAAACATGAAAGATTGTCTATGAAGTGCCTACATGTTCTTGTTACTGTTATTGTTATTGTTCAACACTTATACAAACTTTATCTTTTGTCTCAAAAATTTACCATGGACAAATTCAAATCAGAATGTATAGTGCAATGTATGTCAATTTTGTTCGTACATTTATTGTGAAAACCAAATAAAAATTATTGAAGCTAAAATGGATGGTTACTGTTTTAATCCTATAGTTTTGCTGTTTGTGGCACTTCTGCAGACACTTTAGTAAGACGTGTTTTGGCAGTCTTAAAGAGGACCTTTCATGTCTTCAGGCACATGCGGTTTTACATACCGCTAGAAAGCTGACCGTGCTATAGACGAGTACAGAGAGAGGGGGCGTTCCTTACAGCCCAGTGATGACGCTCAGCTGTGAGGAACGCCCTCCCCCAGTACAAGTCTATGAATGAGAACTGTCAGGGAGGACGTTCCTCACAGCGCAGCTAGACTGTCAGGAACGCCTTTCTGACAGTAAACCGTGAAACTTACACCGCCGATATCTCCAGCCCCGGTGCACATACCGGGAAAGCCGGCAGTGCGCTGAAGGATCATAAAAAGTGATTAGAACGGGTCATTTATGGGATTTAAAATCAATCCACCAGTGTGCATTTGGAGCATTCCTGCCGTAGATCCGCTCTTGTTGGACTTGCAGCACTTTTGTACCATCCAAAAAATAAGGATACACGATGGACAGCAACGTATCCGACTTCTTTGAGGGTGGGTTCACACTTGCGCTTGAGTCCGTCCGCTGCCAATCCGAGTGAAAATCTCGGGAAACTGGATAGGCACCGGATACCGACAGGTTAGCGACGCATTGGGTTTTTAAAGCAATGCACGGGTGTGCGCTTACACCCTCTGCGCCGCGAATCCAGTTTTTTCGTCGGAAACAAAGTCGGACATGCAGGACTTCGTTTCCAGCGAAAAAAAAACTGGATTCACGGCGCAGAGGGTGTAAGCGCACACCAGCGCATTCCTTTAAAAACCCATTCAAATGAATGGGTTTTTAAGCAATGCGTCGCTAACCTGTCGCTATCTGGTGCCTATTCAGTTTCCTTAGATTTTCACTCGGATTGGCAGCGGACAGATTATCAGCAGATGGTAATCAGTTTGTGTCTGTTTTGCAATCCGTTTTTCCCTCTTTATTCTTCTCTGCGCATGCTCAGAATGAAGAATGAAAAAACTGATACAAACAGACACTTTTTTTGTCAGATAACCTTTGGACGGATCCGCCAAAAACGAAGGATCTTTAGACGGATTCACAATGGGCAGACACCCAGTGCAGATGTGAACATAGCCTTACTTTGTTCATCTCCAGAATGCTGAACAGTACATCCACTGACTTGCGGAAAACAGTGATATCACACCTTTTCATTACTCCTTACAGAAAGCAGTCTGATCTGTAGGGTCTGTCTATAGTGGTGATAAAGAAACAGTTGCAATATAACATTACGATGCTTTATTAGGTCTTCCACAACAACAATGTTATGTTAGATTTGTTTTATTTACTTAAAGGGGTTGTCCACTTTCAGATCAATATTGAGAAACCAATGTTATTATTTGTATGATAAAAAGTTGTAAGGTTTTCCAATATACTTTCTGCATCAATTCCTCACAGTTTTCTAGATCTCTGCTTGCTGTCATTCATTCTGATTACTCATAGTGGATAAAAATCTGTCCATGGTCATGTGATGAACACACAGGTGCACAGCTTATTAACAGGTAGATGTCTGATTACTGTTTTGTGTCTGTAAGGACCTGTGCACCTGTGTGTTCATCACATGACCATGGTTTTTTTTTTTCATTATTGTTGTAGAGAAGTAACTCTGCGACAGCTATACTATCTGTATATGATCTAAAGATATGTGTCTTCTTAAAAGCACTGTTGACCAATATGTTGGGTTTTCTAACCCGAATTGAACCAGGTAATGAATATATCCCAGAGGGGAATCGATCTTAGGGTCTCTCTGGTATCGCTTGGTTTTGTCCGGGTTATTGATGTCCTACCCTCCTATACAAAGAGGGTTGCTGTATTTGGCTGCCAAATGGTTGGGTCTCAGATTAGGGTACATCCGGCCTTTATTGATATCGGCTGCTCGGGGCAGCTGCTGGGGGTGTCGGATGGGGGTGCCCGTACCATAGCCACGCCCGCTGGCCATCTTCTGGTTATGCGGCAGTGACGTGTGGGTGGGTGCAACTGCTGGATAGGAAGCGGCCCTCTGATGGAGAGGGGGAAAATCTGGTTCGACATTTGCGCCTGAGTAATGGGAGCAAATGAGGTGACTGGATCTGCTCCCACAGCCGACATCGCATAACGGAGTGATGTTGGGTGGGGTGGATCCATGGGCGGAGCCCAAGAATGACTCAATTACGCTCTTGGACATTGCATCTATAGGGACCCACAATACATCACGCCATTGCCAGTCAGGTAGGACGCCTGGGACTGGAAGTGAGGGTAAAATGGCCCTTATAAAGCCACATGGAACACTGTATACGTCCCTATCTTTGCCCCTGTAAAGCAGAAAACCAGTTCTGAGGGGTGGGGGGTGATTATGGAGACCCAGGATAACATGCCCAGGCTTTGTGACTTTGGCTTCTAGCTTGAACTTTGGTGATTTATACAGTATATCCCTGCTGAATGGTTTGGATTCCCTGAGGTGTTAGATCTACCACTGATGAAACGCGTAGGTACATTTATTATTTAAGGGATAGCTGTGGATTGCCCTTGTCAGGGTCTCTATTTGTGGCTTGTACTCCTTGCTGAGCTTCTATTGCAAACTGAGTAACATACCATGAAATGTAGTAATAAGAACTGCTGAATACTAAAATATACCTAAATAAATCCCACTGATTGCTCCCACATCATACCAATGTTTGCTTGATTTGCATTTCAGGGTTCTGGGAAAGCTGAGTAGCATAGCATGTGGAGCTGTGATAGGGAATATTGATACTACATTCAGCTAAATATTCACTCCCTGTCACATAATTGTGCACTTTTCAGGGTCCCAGAAATCTGGGAAGTTTATCAGGTAATGCTGTATTAGGTACTGCTGAGTACTAAGCAAGCCCTCCTCCTTGCGCTGTATTTATTTCCTAACTTGACAGATATATCTTTAAGGGTTCCAAGAAAGCTGGGTAACGTACTAGTCAGTGCTGTAATACAGATATACAGACTGTTGCCTAGATAAGGTTTGCCTTATGTTGGCAGCAAGAATCTGTGAAAGCTGGGTGATGTGCACAGCATAGATAAAAAAACCCCACACATGTATTACTTATTTATTATGCTTACTTATATAGCGCCATCATTTTCCTCTGCACTTTACAGATATTGTCAGTCACTGTCCCATATAGGGCTCACAATCTACATTCCCTATCAGTATGTTTTTGGAGTGTGGCCTCCCCTCTCCATGGTGTAATTCATGCTCTGGAGCTGCATTCCAACATTACACTCAGTGGCACTCCTTTACAGCATTATAGTGGATGGGAGCTAAGTACCACCCCTCATCACTTCCTGTGATGTTATGTCGGCACTAGTAGCGGGTCTCCAGCCTGTACTGGCATTGCACAGAGCCTGACCAATCTATGTCTGCAAGATTTCTGCCAAACTGCTCAGAGCTGCAGTTTAGCAGTTAATCTTGCAGACCTAACTAGAGATGAACTATATCTTGTAGCTTTTTGCTCTTATTCTTGGTTTTCAGGCTTTAGTGTTCCTTTAAACCACTTATTAAACTTTCCATATATCGGTACACATGCTTGCTTGACTACAATTCCATATTTACAAGGCATATGTAATGGTAGCTGCTGGTCAAATGTTTGTACAACTAATGGCAATCTAATGTGTATTGTCAGCAGTAGATGGCAATTTATGAGCTAAATTTTAACATAGTTTTATTAGTGCTCTGTTATTTCAGATCATAGAACTTAAATTAGTGGATATATAGTCCTAAATCTCTCCACCATGGAAGAGCATTTAAAAATAAATCTAACTTCCACCTTTTAGTTTCATGTAGATGAGAGGTCTGCCTTCAACTCCCACACCACAGTTGAAGTATATGCTTATTGTGCATAAAGGAAGTAGCATTGTAGGGAGAAGTTAGCGGTGACACTTGAGTGTAATGTCATGATCTGGTTTTTTGCTAGAGTTAGCAAAGTTTCATGAAGAAAACAAATCTTTTTTTTTTTTTTTGCAAAATACTCTCTGAATTCTGACTGTAGACAAAACTATGTTGTGCAGAATAACAAAATATTCTATCCATCTTAGATATTCATTAAAGTAATAGGTAAAATTAGGGCTGAAATAAAATTCTAAGCTAGTTGTTTAAGACATTTAATAAGGACATATAAACAGTGATTAATAATTCTTCTTAGCTGGACATTTTCATAACTCCTGGCATATTTCAGTGAGGAAGACAAGAAAGAAAAAAAGACCTTTCACCACCAAGTCCAGCTCTTTGCATAATTTAATAGGAGCTGCTGTACTGATTCCGGCACAACTGTAATTTTTTTTCCACCATTCTCGAGCAATCAATGTTGTTAGTTTTGATGTTTGATATGCTATTTAGTCTCTGTACTGTCAGGAGGGCGGTGTCAGGCAAGATCAGACAAGGGGTGTGATTCTGAGCTCTGACACTATCTGCCTCTGATTGGAGGTTTGATTGGCACGCTATTCACGACGGTTTTTCTTCCCCACTTGAGATCAGTAGCAGGATCTGTCACATGAAAGACACCACAGTGTCCGTTAGAGCTACTCATTTGAAACCTTTTTTTCAATAGGGGGCACTTGGCTTGAAAAGTTTGAGAAACACTACGTTAGGCTATCCTTACTGGCATCTTGGCTGTTGGTTATAACAGACGCCATGATGTTTTGAGGGATCCAATGTATTACAAATGACAGTGTGTGACTTTGATAGCCGGATGAATAACAAAGCATTCTGCACTATTCTTACTGTAAGCAAAATAAACCCTGGTGGTATCCCCATTTGTGTTTTAGTTTCATTTTACAAGATTCTTTGAGTTACTTTCT
This sequence comes from Leptodactylus fallax, assembly GCA_947044405.1. Lineage (NCBI taxonomy): Eukaryota > Metazoa > Chordata > Amphibia > Anura > Leptodactylidae > Leptodactylus > Leptodactylus fallax. The sequence goes on along the minus strand of CAMRHE010000015.1, from coordinate 11,194,778 downwards.
TATGCTTCCTGTTGCTTGAGTAGTGGAAGAGGCCTAAAACAAGTCTAAGAATGGAGATGTCTTATATAGCAGACAGAAAATCCTGAGACCTCTTCAGAACATGAAGCACTACATATACACATATACATAAATAGAGGACATCCAGATAGGAAGTCAAGGGGTTACTATAAAATATGAAGTAACGCTGCTTGCAGGTGCAGGCTAGAAGAAGAGACATAAGCATATGTAATACTTCTTAAACTATTCTACATGTGTTTTGACACTTTTCTGTAGAAAGCTGAAGACAGGTTGCAATAATAAGTGTTCAGTCTTTCTTTCTATGTTTATTCATTGACAGGGTACCAATATGCCTTAGTGTACTGTATAATAATAACCGTACAATCAATAGTTCTTCATCTCACTTCTTCTTGAAAGCTGTGTTGAGGATGAATGCTCTGCTGCTCTCGTCTACCACTGCTGAATCTTTTATTATCAGACAGTTAGGCCTACTGTAGACATGATCTGCTGGCACAGACTGCTTGAAGTAGATTACATACCAGCCTACACTGGGCAAGGAGCTCAGCCCTTGTACAGATAGAGATAAGTTTGATCAGACGCTTGGTCTTGATAAATATAGTATTATTTATTGTTGTAATGGGTTTATCAGCAAGAAACAACTGGAGATGTAAAACACTGCAAAGCAAAAATCACAGCTGTGCCCGCAGCATGACTTATGGGTCACAGCTGTATTACACATCCAGGACCCGGGATTAGCTGCTGGAGTTGGAAGTATTTTTCAGCTTGACCCCTCAGTTGCTGTGATCAATAGAGATCATGGCATCTGAATGGTTAGGAGGTGAGATCAACTGAGGGGGTGACCTCCATTGAACTGAGTTGCAATGCCAGACATGGACTGGTGGGGCACTGTTTCCAAAAGAAAGCCGCCATGTTTTTCTAATTTTGGTCAACCCCTTTAAGTGAGAAAAGACATAATCAGAGACCAGCTTGAGCACTGTAGGCGTTCCATAGTCCATGTTTTGTTGCGTTTATCTATTGTGCTGTAGAAAAGGATGGTGAAATTCTGCATAACTTTGGATGTCTTTGCCTTCATGTGCGGATTTCTACCTTAGAATCAAAGTCAAGAACGCCTTGAAAAAGGCTGTAAGTCATTTGGAGGCAGTAAAGATCTGAAGGAGCAACCTGGCACTTTTGATTTACAATATAAAATAGCATGCTCTAAAAACAGTGATGTAATCAATATAACCCCTGAGGAGTGATAAGTAGAGGACACTTATCACTCCTAGATATCGACACATTTAATAAAAGTTATATTTTATATTCGTATTAATTTCCACTGCACTTTTCCACCTTTTTCCCTTTCCTCATTATGTATAGTTTCTCAGGCAGTGTACACTGCAGTCGATACAGTTAATATCCCGCACATATAATGTGGACAAGTCACCTGATTTAATGGTAGAACGGTTCTTAGACTCACATTCAGAAGATATGTGACTGGATCCAGGGTGATCATGGAGTTGAATACGCTTGTATATAATGACTAAACAGTGATCCAGAAAATATGATAAAGGGGAAGCGCATTGCCAGCAAATATCAGGAAAAGCAGAGTAAAGTCTATAGGTAAGTACCATGAGTAATTTGAGCTGGTTCTACTTAAAAAGTGTCAAAATGGATCTTTTCCAGGACTTGGACCAAATCATAGACTACAATTCAGAGTTTAGTCAGATGATTATTGACTATGTCATCAAATAATTACACATGCAGAAGGAACTGTAGGTAGCCATTTTACATAAAAGAACTTATGTTTGGTTATCAGCTTCGCAAAGAAAGGTGAGAATCCTGGCGGGTGCTTTCCCGCCTGTGGAATTGGGTATATTGCTCATGCATTTCTGTGTTTTATTGGCACTAAATGTATGTCATTGTGAACCTAGGGCTTCTTATAGGCTAGATCTTTTTGTTTGTCTCTTATTGTGCAGTTGTCACTACAGAGTTGTCTGTAGTTGATGGGGGAGATTTATTATTATTCTGTGCCAATTTTCTGATGTAAAAGTAGCAACACTCGCAAAACTGGCAAAAATGATGCTGAAAATTTCGCTCCAGGCGCACAGCCTGGTAGATGGTGTGCCTCATCTACGAGGAAGCATACCCTCCCCCAGGGCAGGGGATATGAAGATTGGCATTGAAAATGTCAGTCTTCATAAATCTCCCTCAGTGAGTTCACAGGTATCCTTTTTGCAACGCTAAAGAGCATTTGAAAAGTTTTTTTTTTTTTCCTTTCAGTTTAATCTAAAATCCAATTTGGTGCAGTCAAACCTAAGAGAAAATTGACTGGTACTTTATATATCCCAGATACCAGGCACTAAGTAACTTGCATAACAAAGACTTGTCTATGCTGTGTTAAATATGCAATTTACAGATGTAGCAGAGCTAACCCGAACTTCTACAATTGGTTAAACTGCTGCAGCATGATATCTTATCTCAGAGGAAAACAAAAAACAATGAAAAGTCATTGGAAAAACATTTTTCAATGACTTTTCATAGTTTTTTGTTGTCTTCTGTGATAAGATATCATGTTGCAGCAGTTTAACCAATTGCAGAAATTTGGGTTACCTCTGCTACATCTGTATTTAAAGGAGTATTCCCACCTGGGCATTTATGGCTATATCCAGAGGATATGTCATAAATGCCTGATAGATGTAGGGGAGATAGATTCTGGTCCCACCTCTATCTCAAGAATGGGGCTCTGTCCTTGGCTGCAACAAAAGGAGATGGGGTCCCTAATGTTTGATTCTTTCCATTTATGTGCTGCCCTCCCTTTCCCTTGCAGCCGAAAATGGGGCCCAATCCAGACAGATGTGGTCCCACCACCTATCTTCTGGATATAACCGTTAATACGAAGATGGGAATAACCTTTTAACACTATATTTCAGATGTACAGTGCCCTAGAAGTAAATGGTGTTATAAAATAATTAATCATTACTAGAAAAGGATGCAGCCTCCTTATTTTCAGTAGATTTAGAAAGATCTCTAGAACTTTGGTCGCTGGGCTGATACAAAGGAAAAATAAGCTTATGGGAATCTGTCACCAGGAAACTTAATATCAAACCAACCACAGTGTATTTTAGGGGATATTATGATGAGCACCATCATAACTTTAGATAGTCTAGTAGAAAAAGTTGCTGTGAAAAAGTGATTGATAGAAATATTTAAATGAGGCTCAAGTGCAATGGGGGTGGCCAGAGCCACACAGTACTATCCGTGTATAATTGATTGATAACCAGCAATTTTAGTCTGGGTTCACACTACTGTTGTTAATGTCCTTTGCTGTCATCCATCATAGGATGGCAGCAACGGACATTAACTGTAGCAGAGTAACGAACACAGAGTCTGTGTTAATTTCCATTGATACAAATGTAAACAACATGACAGGTGCTGTCTTCCATCACGTTTGTTTACATTTTTAACGGAAGAAAAAGTCCTGCATGCATGACTTTATCTTCCGTCAGAAATGTAAACAAATATGATGCGTGAACCTACCCTTAGCGTGGCTGGGGCCTGGATAGGCGTTCAATTTTAGAGCGGGTGGGGTCTGACTGTCAGGACCCCCACAGATCAGCTGTTTATTTGTAGCGCACAGCTCCTGGAAATGTTTACACATTGGGAGCTGCACTGCTCACTCACCATAGTTTAGAAGCTACGCTTTTGTTGGTTATCTACTACAGTGGTGATTGGGACACTGCTGCACTACATATAACTGCTGCTGCTAGAAGTAAAGCAAGTGAGGAGTGTAGTTCTCAGCATGTAAACAATGGCTGTAGCTGCTCTAATAAACAGCAGATCTGCAGTGGTCCGGACAGTCAGGGACTCCCAGCGATCAAAAATTGATGGCCTGTACTAAGGGTAGGCCATCAATTTGTAAAATGTGGACAATCTGTTTAGGTGACTTTGGTATTATAAAATTTATGGGTACTAAATACTTTTCTTTATTCTTGTGAAAAATGTTTTTAGCTATTTAATGATGGGAACATATGTAGTAATGCTGTTGTATGAGTATTACACAATATTCTGGTTTGTAAATGAAACAGGAGTACACACCCCAGCTTTCACTCTGTCACAGCATGGTTTTATCCATTATCAGCCGGTGTGGGGCTTTATGGATGCTGCACTGACTCAGAGCTTGTACAGGTGCGGTGGCCTCACAGGCATATTCCAGCATCGACGCACAATGAAATAATGATTGCTGCATGAGTATACTGGATTAACCATTATTTCCCCGGAGCAACTTGCTATCTATAACACAACACAACAGTTGATAATTTTGTTGGTTCTAGTATAATGCTACTGCTTTTCTTTGCCTCTCTGTCTCTCTATATGAGAGCCCACTGCAACTTCTATATTCTACAGCAGGGGTCCCCAAACTTTTTACACAGGGGGCCAGTTCACTGTCCCTCAGACCGTTGGAGGGCCGGACTATAAGAAAAACTATGAAAATCCCTATGCACACTACACGTATCTCATTTTAAAGTAAAACAAAAAGGGAACAAATACAACATTCAAAATAAAGAAATAGTAAATTTAAGTCAACAAACTCACCATTATTTCAATGTGAAGTATGGGCCTGCTTTTGGCTAATGAGATGGTCAATGTCCGGTTCCATATTTGTCACTGCTAGCCGTAACAAGTGATGCAAGTGCACATCGGTTAGTCTAGATCTGGTTGGAGATTTCAGATGTTTCATTCTGGAAAAAGTCTGTTCACAAACATAAGTGCTGCCAAAGATTGTTGCCATTTTGAGTGCATGATTCCTGAGATTAGGATAGGTCTCAGAGGAGAGAGATGCATAGAAGTTAAGCAAGCTGCTTGCCTTGAATGCATCTTTCAGAGAGTCACAATTCTGCAATTCAGCCAGTTCCATTTGGTAAATTGCATCCACATTTTCAATGTCAATAGAAAATGGGTTACGGAAAAGCTGTATGTCCTGTTCATGGAGATGAAGCTCTTTAAATCTGAATTGAAACTCCTTTTGCAACTTTTCCAGTGAATTCACACATGTTTCTTTTGGGAATGCAATCAAGGGGTTTTCCGCTAACAGATTTTGAGTTAAGGGGAGATGGCAGAAATTTTCCTCCTTCACTTGTTTGATAAGGAGGCCTAATTTTACTTCAAATGCTTTCACATGTGATTGCATATCACAGATGAGCTTCCCTTTTCCTTGAAGTTGCACATTGAAACTGTTGAGTAGCTCTGTTACATCTGTCAGAAAGGCAAGGTGCCATTTCCATTCTGCATTATTGAACTCTGGTACTTCTTTGTTTTTTGAAAGCATAAAATCTGTAATCTGTGGAAGTAAGTCATAAAAATGTCTCAAAACTGTCCCTCGACTCAGCCAACGGACTTCTGTGTGGTACAGAACATCTTCATAGGCAACATCTAGCTCAGACAGAAATTCCTGAAATTGTCTGTGGTTTAGTGCATTAGTTCTAATGAAGTTAACACAAGATACCACAATTTTCATAAAAGAGTTCCACTTCAGTGATTTACTACATAGCGCTTGTGGGTGGATGAGGCAATGTATGGCTATTGGATGAGAATGATTACGTTTGTCCATCTCTTGGTTAATGCGAGCAATTACTCCTTTCTTAGACCCCACCATGCTAGGCGCACCATCAGTTGTCACACTGGCTAGTTTAGCCCAGTTCAGCTCCAAATCCTTCACAGTTTGGGAAAGCTTTTCATAGATATCCTCTCCTGTAGTTGTTCCTTTGATGCTTTGCAGTGCACCAAGCTCTTCCATGACTTCGAAATTGTCATTCATCCCACGAATAAAAATTAGAAGTTGTGCAGAATCACGAACATCATTGCTCTCGTCAAGTGCCAAGGAAAAATAAGAAAGTTTTGCAAATGCTGATGCAAATTGTCTCCCATTTCTTCAATCCTTCGTGTAATTGTAGATCCTGAAAGACTAATTGTACTAAATAAGTCTGACTTTTCTGGACACATCTCTTTGGCAACAGAAAGAAGGCACTCTTTAACAAATTCTCCCTCCACGAATGGTCTGCCAGTGCATGCTATTAGCTTGGCAACTTGAAAACTTGCTCGCAGTGATGAAATATTTAGCTGCTTCTGCTTCACAACAGTATTCTGCTGAGTTGTCAATGAATGTTTCAGTTTTAATATTTTATCTTTTCTTACATCTCCAACCAAACAATCATAGTTATCTTTATGTTGCGTTTGATAATGTCGACGCAAATTGTATTCTTTGAACACAGCCACTATATTCTGACATATCAAACACACAGCTTTTTCCTTGTACTGCATGAAAAAGTAATCATAAGTCCACTGTTCTTTGAATATCCTACACTCCGAGTCAATTTTTCTCTTTTTTGACATCATTGTTTCCTAGGGATTCCAAATTGCCATTAGTAAAATACCAATAGATATATATACAGCCCTACAAAAACAATATATGCCAACAATAATACTGTACACACACTGTACCTCAGATTATAACACTTACATACACTGTACTCCCCAAATACAGCACAGTGCACCTCTGAAATTTGCTTCTCTCTTCCCGCAAATAGGTGCTGCACTCTGCCCCCATATAAGTCCAGCTCTCTCCCCCATATAGGTCCAGCTCTTTCCCTCATATAGGTCCCATGCAGTCTCCCCCATATAGGTCCCATGCAGTCTCCCCCATATAGGTCCCATGCAGTCTCCCTCATATAGGGCCAGCTCTTTCCCCCATATAGGTCCCATGCCCCCCCATATAGGTCCCATGCAGTCTCCCCCATATAGGTCCCATGCAGTCTCCCCCATATAGGTCCCATGCAGTCTCCCCCATATGGGTCCCATGCAGTCTCCCTCATATAGGGCCAGCTCTTTCCCCCATATAGGTCCTATGCCCCCCCATATAGGTCCCATGCCCCCCCCCATATAGGTCCCATGCAGTCTCCCCCATATAGGTCCCATGCAGTCTCCCCCATATGGGTCCCATGCAGTCTCCCCCATATGGGTCCCATGCAGTCTCCCCCATATGGGTCCCATGCAGTCTCCCCCATATGGGTCCCATGCAGTCTCCCTCATATAGGGCCAGCTCTTTCCCCCATATAGGTCCCATGCCCCCCCATATAGGTCCCATGCCCCCCCCATATAGGTCCCATGCAGTCTCCCTCATATAGGGCCAGCTCTCTCCCCCATATAGGTCCAGGTCTCTCCCCCATATATTTCCAGCTCTCCCCCATATAGGTCCCATCAATCCCCCATATAGGTCCCATCAATCCCCCATATAGATCCAGCTCTCTGATCCCCCTCCATGCCCAGTAAAAAAAAAAAGTGAAAATATACTTTACCTAGCACTGCAGCCGCTCCCGCTCTGTGGTCCCGGCTCCTCTGTCTTCGGCTGTAAGGCCTAGATGACGTGACGTGATCATTCTAGGTCCGGACGATGAGCGCCGAGCGTCTACACAAGAACGAGACTTCCCGTGTAGCGCTCGGTGGGTTATTTCAATTGTAAGTGCCTGTGCCCTCACAATTGAAATAACAAAAGGAAATTGCGACGCGGGCCGGGTGCGGATGACGAGCGCCGAGCGTCTACACAGGAACGAGACTTCCCGTGTAGCGCTCGGCGGATTATTTCAATTGTAAGCGCCGCCTGTGCGCTCACAATTGAAATAACACAAGGAAATTGCAACGCGGGCCGGGTAAATGGCCTCCGGGGGCCGGATGCGGGCCGTAGGTTGGGGACCCCTGTTCTACAGCATACAGAGTCTGACGAAGGTCAGGGTTGTGACCGAAACGTTACTGTATGAATACTCTACTGTTGAATAATCCACATTTGCATCACATCATGCCATTTTCTACGAAGTCTGTTACATATTTTGATACGTACAACTACTAGGAGTGCCTTCTATACCTCCATATATATACAGTTGAAACCAGAAGTTTACATACACTATATAAAAAGACACATATGCATGTTTTTCTCACTATCTGACATGAAATCAGAATAAACTTTTCCAGTTTTAGGTCAACTAGGATTACCAAAATTATTTTATACTTGCCAGATGCCAGAATAATGAGAAAGAGAAAGGCATTTTTATTACTTTCTGCAAAGTCAAAAGTTTACATACATTTCATTAGTTTTTGGTACCATTGTCCTTAAACTGTATGACTTGGGTCAAACGTTTTGGATATCTTTCCACAAGCTTCTCACAATAGTTGGTAGGAATTTGGGCCCATTCCTCCTGACAGCACTGGTGTAACTGAACCATGTTTTTAGGCCGCTTTGCTCGCACCTGCCTTTTCAGCTTTGCCCATAAATTTTCAATAGGATTGGGATCAGGGCTTTGTGATGGCCACTCCAAAACATTGACTTTGTTATCCTTAAGCCACTTTGTAACCAGTTTGGCAGCATGCTGTGGGTCATTGTTCATTTGGAAGATCCATTTGCGCCCAAGCGTTAACTTCTTGGCTGATGTCTTGAGATGTAGCTTCAGGATTGTCACATAATGTTCTTTCCTCATGATGCCATCTATTTTGTGAAGTGTACCAGTCCCTCTTGCAGTAAAACAACCCCACAACATGATGCTGCCACCCCTGTGTTTCACAGTTGGGATGTTGTTCTCAGGCTTGCAAGCTTTTCCCTTTTTCCTCCAAATGTAACAATGGTCATTCTGGCCATTAGATAGATAACCGGAAGCTGCATAGTGCTATAATAGAACCAGGAGATAGTCATCTCTTTACTGTGAGGGAATAAAACTTGGTTACCTTTTGTACAATGTAAAGGAAAGTTATGGACCTAGCCATGTGAGTTTAGTGTTGCACAGCACTTTATGTATACAACAGAGAAAGTAGGAAAGAGTGTTATAAGATGCATGAATTGAAGTGGAGGAAATTGTGTCTATTTAGTAAAATGACCTGGACATTAGGCGTGTTGAACCATTTTTATTTTCTTGTACACAAATATTTTGCCCTACAAAGGGCAAACATTTATTTATAACAGATATAGGAGAGCAAGACTGTCTCCATCTCTCATGCATCCTCTGTGAGAACACTATTTCCCGTCCTTTTTTCTGACAGGAGATAAACTAGGAGATAAGTGTTTTGTTACCTGCTTTATTGAATAAAAACACAGAGCATTAGATGTGTACACACTGAACCTACCAATTTCAACATGTTTGGCCAATCCTCCACTGTGTATGAAGGCCTCCTGACTCTCCCCTGACTGCAGATGTCAGGGGACATAAACATCAGACCGTTGTGCAGCAGCTTAGTTCACTACACATGAGGGTGGGTTCACACTTGCGCTGGCACTCTGTCCGCCGTGAATCCGACCTAAATGTTAAAAAAGAAAAAAAAAAGATTGGCACAGGATAGGGAAAGGTTTAAGACGGTTTGCTTAAAAACCCATTCGCTTGAATGGGTTTTTAAAGCAATGCACGGGTGTGCGCTTAAATCCTCTGCGCCGCGAAGCCGATTTTTTTTTCGTCGGACATGCAGGACTTTGTTTCCGACGAAAAAGTCTTCAAGGTCTTTTTGAAGCTTGTGACTGTGGAGGACAGTCTTTATGTGTATTGGTAGTGAGTTCCTGAGTATGGAGGATGCATAGAAGTCTTGGAGATGGTTGTGTGAAGAGCGGATAAGAGCAGAATGGAGCAGGAGGTCTTGAGAGGAGTGAAGGTTACGTGTGGGCAGATAGCGAGAGATTAGGTCAGATATGTATGGAGGGGACAGGTTGGATGGCTTTGTATGTCAGAGTTAACATTTTGAACTCTCTGCTCTAAATTTTGCCCACCCTTTCTTTGTTGCTGTCAAGGGTAAAGTTTTCAGACCACTACTCCACCTGCAATGGGACTAATGGTTACAAATGTAATACAAAGGTTAAATTCAACAGGCTTTTCCATGCTGGAGGGCATTTTTGATACTATCCTCAGGATAGGTTATCCGTATCCAATTAATGGGGATTTGGCTGCCGGACCCTGCACAAGCCAGCCATTACAGTCAACCTCTGGCATCGGAACCTATGCAGAGGATGGAGTCAGAAGCTTTGTTCACTATATAGTAACTGCAGTTCTTGAATGAGATCAGAGCTACAGTACAGATTTGCTAGTGGTGCTGGAAGCTTTTGGATCCAATAAAAGATGTCTGTTATTCTTCGTGTACCATTTGTAGCATGCTGCTGGAAGAAAATTCCCATCGTCCAGCTCAGGAATCTGACAATGTAGCCATCCCAGAAATAGTGTATTGAAAAAAAATATAACTGTGTAATTAGCTTCCTAAATCAATGTAATCATGTTAACAGCAAATAATTGGCTTGCTCATTTTCATGCAAATTGCATTTCTTAGGGACTTGTGACTGATGGAGCCTTTGTTCTTACCACAGAAGCAGTTACTGAAAGGTAGTGATAGAAGAAAAATAAGACTTTGGCTCAGTGAATTATCCCTGAATACACAGTAGAATTATGAGAACAAAAACAGGAACTCAGCGCACTCCCAAATCTTAGCTCAGTGGAACAGATTTATTAAGACTGGTGTTTTGTACGCCAGTCTTAAAAAAGGTGCGGACTGCCACAAGGTACACCTGAATTGCCAAGAGATTTTAGCCTCTGAAATGCGCCAAAATGGAAGTCTACACCAGGTAGGAACTAGCATAGAATTCTTGTATAACTCATGCCAGAAAATTGGAATGAGTTATAATAAATATGTCAAGCCAAGGTGTGCATGCCCTGGTCCACCCAGCTCTACCCACATTTGCTGAATGTGATGAGAGAGGCGCAGAATGGGGGATGTGGCGCATCTTTGGCACAAGAGATGGTCTTGTGCCACATTATCCCAATTTACCCCAGAAAACTGGCGTTGGATTTTTGATAAATCACCCCACCCCATTGCATTTATAATGCGCCACTAACTACAGATTCTAATTTAAATCCTGAAAAGAAAAATGTTAATGAATATCTGTCTCAGGCTGACAAAGCCAATATAAAACTTGCTTTGGCCGCATTTGAACAAGCATTATCTCCAAATATATAGTCCATATGTTGGCCATATTTCTTGACCTAACCATGGCTTGAACTCAAGACATCATACTACTGATTTATGATGCTGTGAGCTCCCTAACTGCCCTGGTTCTGCTGTTCTGTACTCACATGATGCCAAAATTATTTAAAGGTGTATCACAAATTATTAAAAAGGTTTTCCAGCCCCAAATCAATTTCACACTATCCACAGGATAGTTCATCAGTATGTGATCTGTTGTACTTTGTCAAGTCAGGTCCAAATAGCAAGGGGTTCCAGAAGAAAATTTGGTGTGTGGATGGACACAAAATAAACATCAACACGAGGAAACAAAAACACAAAACAACAAGCACAGTTCCAGTAATTCAGAGTGTAAAAAAGCGATCGTAAGCACTGTTGGGCTGAAGAGAGGACGTGAATCCAATAAGCTTCTCTCATGTTTAGGAAATTTCCCTCCAAAAGGAGTGAAGATTCTGACTCTCTTTTATATGTGATGTACCTGACGCGGGCATCTAAAGATAGTGTGTGCCATGGCTTTTCTACTTCTTGCTACAGCACTCAAACTCATCTTCACCATGGTCATGCGTTGGAGGAATTGGAGACCCCTGGTCTAGTGATTGTAGGAGTTCCAATGGTGGTGTCCCCCAGTGTTCCTACGTTTATTGTCTATCCTGTGGAATGCTGTAGCATGCCGAATGTCTGCGCACACATGACTCTGCTGCTTGGTTGTACAGTGAAATATTTCCTATGCTGACTAAGTAGCTCATGATTGTGCGGCTCTTTTGTCATGACCCAAGATCAGGAGCAACTTAGTTCAACAAATAATACTGGTAGGGTTGGACTGAAGTACCTAGGACCCATCAAAAGAAATAATTCTGATGGCTGCTCTGGTCTTCTGCTAAGACAATCTGTTCTTGAATAAAAAAAATCTATTGCATCGCAAGTGCAGTTCTTTAAGTTCTTTTTCTCTATTCTACTCTGCGGCATCTGCATGCGCCTCAAATTCTGCCCACAGATAATACTTTGTGCAAATATTAGCCAACACTTGGGGTCAGGGTTCAGCCACAAGTGGCTGCCACACAGCAGAAACCCAGTCTTACAGCATTGGTGTTGTTGACCCTTCGGGAGCTGCTGTTGCAAATGGGGTTTATTTGTTTGCATATATTTTCTTATGTGCTAAAAGATGTATGGATGCATTATATAGATTGACACTTGTCCCTTTGTGGCTGTGGTCCCTGAATGTTATCGGCAACAATATTAGTAAATGTATTTCAGGATTTAGTATAGTTACTCAACTTATGTTTAGCATATACCTTTTATTCAGCAAACTATACCTGATTTCTTTATTTTACTGAAAATGAACAATTTAAAGCCTACAGTACCTTGTGGCTTTTATGTTTTAGCAAATAAAATAACAATTCTGGGGCTTCTTTTCTTATAAGTCTGCATTGAGCTGTTCCTCTGTTATTCCTCATGGACAAATTTCTGAATAAATTGACATCTTGATGTTTATATTTCCCCTGTCAAGGAGAAGGGGTTCTAACACTGACAACACTCATTGGACTGCATCATTAAGTCATTATCCCCAACAGGTAACACTCATTGTTTATTTATAAATTGCTCTGAGGAATAACAGAGGAATGATAAGATACCCAGTTTGAGGAAGATACTCCAGAATTATTGGTTCACGAAGAATACAAGTATTTACTAAAATAGACATGTAAAGCTACGGGTTTTCGTTCATTTAAAGGGGTTGTTTAGCCAATAAAGGGCTCAGATTGGTGTAAAAAAAAATTTGAAAAACTTCATACCTCAACTCACTGTTTCCTGCTGCTCCTGCTATGGATTATTCTATGTACTGAATTAAAAAAAATCAATGAATTTGCTTGTAAGTGCTTAGTTTCCTTGCTATACAGACACTTATTTGATACCACGCTGGTCTCCCTGTGTGGTGAGAGGAACCAGTAAATGGAGACTGGTGGAGGACCCATGAAGCATTGGAACAGGAGAGGTGATGGATCAGTGAAGTATGAGATATATACAGTGAAACCTCTCCAGTAAACCACTCCTTTTGATAAAACTCCCCCCCCCCCCCCAAATCTTATAAATCAATTTTTTCAGTAATCAATTTTCCTCCCATTATACTCTATGGAAGCTGCCCATCTATAATCAGCCCACCCCTTTATCCAACCTAATACCACTTTTTTTGAGCAATTTTTTCACTGGGAACCCCTTTGAAAAGACCAAATGTGTAATGGAGCAGAGAGGTCATGACATAGTCAAAGTCTCAATTTTGCCAGGACAATCTTGGGAACTGGGTTACAAAATGGGATGAGGTTTACCAGACCAAAATGAGCATTTTTAGGGCATTCCCAGGTCGGCTTTAAAGTTCAGATTTTGGCCTATGAAATGTCAGAAAGTATGGTCAAGGTTAATAATGTGGGGGAAATGAAAAGTGGAGTCATTTTGGTGTCTAGGAATGAAAGGAGAGGCATGCTAGAAACCAGGAATGAATGGGATAGCCATGCTGAGAACCAAGATTTAAAGGTTTATCATGCTGGAGCCTAGGAATGAATGGGGGACAAGGCTGAGGACCACTATTTAAAGGGATACCAATTATGGTACCAGGAATGAGAGGGGGAGCCATTTTGCCAAGAATGATGTGGCTATCTTGGACTAGGAAATGTCCACTTCACCAGGGTTGTGGCTATTTTATTAGTCCCAGTCTAAGCCTGGTCCTGTGTGATATGTCGATGTGATACATGGTACTGTGTAATATGCTGCAGTATAAAATACATGATTGTTGCTTTCATTATTTGGGGGGACTGTACGTACTTGCTGACACCCTTATAAAAGAATATTTTTCTGTGCAAATTTGGTTGGTCGGTAGTTTTACTGTGTGTGTCTATATATTTCTGTGTGTGTATATATGTGTATAATTACACAATTTTTTTATACATCATTATGAGCCTTTTCTAAATAAGTTTTATTAGCCGCAGACCCATTTTTAAATATCAATCAATGAAAGTACTTTTAGCTAATGTGTATGTGTAGCATTGTGAATGTACATATGCACATACCCTGTTTCCCCGAAAATAAGACAGCGTCTTATATTAATTTTTGCTCCCAAAGATGTGCTGTGTCTTATTTTCAGGGGATGTCTTATTTTTTTTTCAATGAAGAAGAATTCACATTTATTGCTGAACAAAAAAATGAACATTTATTATATACGGTACTGTACAGTAGTTATCACAAACCAGCATAACCAGACAAACTGTGAATCCTATCAAGAATTTCTTACTACCGTACCATTATTTCCATGTACAACAATTAACAGTATGGTACATTTACCAATATTTACGGTACGAATAGAAAGTAAAATTTATTCAATGACAGTTATGTCATCATCTTCTAGGACATCATCATAACAATCCAAACCATTAATTTCCCTGTACACAGTATCATGTCCCATAGTGGCCCCTGCACACAGTATCATATCCCATAGTGGCCCCTGCACACAGTATCATTCCCCATAGTGGCCCCTGCACACAGTATCATATCCCATAGTGGCCCCTGCACACAGTATCATTCCCCATAGTGGCCCCTGCACACAGTAGTTTGCCCCATAGTGGACCACCCATGAACAATTATTATACTGTGGGGTCTTTTCAGACCCCAGAGTATAATGATCGGAGACCCAGGAGAGGATAGAAACATAAAAAAACAACGTTGCTTACCTGTTCCTCGCTCCTGTGCATGCCCGTGCGCTACTCCGGCCGCCTTCACTGTTAGACCAGGCCGCGTCACGTGATCCGGCCGGCGTCGCGACGCAAAATGATGTCCGCTGACGTCACCAAACAGGCCCGAAGCCTGGAGAAGCGTAGGACAGGTAAGCACATAGTTTTTTATGTTCGCTCACCTCCCCTGGGCCGCCGATTATTATACTCCAGGGTCTGAAAAGACCCCGGAGTATAATGATAGCAGAGATTGTGGGGTTCTCCCGCGGCCTCACATATCGTATATACCGTATGTTCTGTTCGGGAACATACGCCTTACTTTCGGGGGATGCCTTATATTAGGCAATTCTCCGAAACCTCTCCTATGCCTTACTTTCGGGGGGTGTCTTATTTTCGGGGGAAACACGGTATATGTAAGTAACTAGCATTTATCAGATTCCATTCAACAGTGGTGTGACATGTTATGCAGTTACAGAATCTTCTAATCAATTATGAAAAAGAAGAAGAAACAGAACCAGACTGATTTCACTATTTTTATGAAAGGGATGACGTTATTGTGAATCTATATGTGTGTGTGTGTGTGTGTGTATATACACACATATTATACTGTGTGTCAGCTTCTGTTTCGGAATCTTGCCCAGTGAAGACTGCGACAGTAGAGATGCGGGGTATATTTTGGGAAAGCAGTAATCAGCTTCTGTTTTGCTCTTTCCGGAAACCCTGCTTTGTCCTGTAATGTCCCAGCCTTCGTTCAGTTTACTCTGTGGCCTGATTCATTTCCCACAATATATCACTTTTCCGCCTCAATGCCTGAGATCCTGCCTCTCCTGTAATCCCCTGACACTAGTGCTGGTACGGACAATGATGTTGTTGTTGGAAGGTCAATAAGCAATTTTCAGACATTATTAGATGATTTTGATTGTCTACACAACCTTGTAAAAATTAGTGCACGACTGTCCTGATGGCCAGATGGTTCCATGACATTTAGCCCATCATATATTCGCTTGTTGTAGACATATTTTAGAAACTCCTACATGGTGAAGTCTTGAGTAGCAGCCGCGGCTGTGGTGCCCAGCTCTACCTTCAACATAAAATAATTTTTAATTGTTACATTGTACAATTATTGATATTGTATGATTCATTAGATGCAGAGCTTATTGTGTATTTACTTGTATAGAAAATTTAGTCACTGGATTTTTTTTTCCTGAATTAGAGGGCTTTACTTCTGTTTGATAATGCACATCGGCATTTCTGAAGGAGTCAGAGTCAGGCAGTGGGGTAAATAGTCATCGGTGGTTTGACCTACAGATTCCAATGCCCTGGGAGCAGCTGCCCCAGTGAATTAATATTAAAGAAATAAAACACTGGATTTATGATACAGTGTGATCATCATGTGTATTTATTCTTGTTGTCCTGTTTACTACATCCATGTCTAAAACTTACAGTATAGAAGTGTGTGTAAATCCATACACTGTAGTGGTGGCTTCGGGAATTTCAACTCTGCTCCCATTCACTTGAATAGGGGTAGAGAGCTGCATTGGGCTGTAGACTTCATATATAGCTTCCGGTGGCCAAAACAGCTGATTGGCTTGGGGTCCCCCGATCGATCTGATACTGATTATCTGTCCTGTAGATAGGTCATCGGTATCCAATTTTGCTGGATTGTGGAGAACCCCTTTAACAGAATGTGGTCAACTTTGGCATTTGGACACCTTGTATTGCATAATGTTAGAGGATGCAGATAAGAGATTCTACAGCCTATCCCCAGCCACCACTCAAAAGTATACTAACCAGGTCTTCTATGATTACATTTTCAGTTCTGGTAAGTCAAAATGCACAAATTTATTTCTGGGTTGAATAAAAAAAAACACATAAATGTGATTCCATTTCTTGTATGATCCACAGTTTGCACTATGCATTTTAAGATTATATAACAGAATTGTTATCTGTTTGTGATCCTCATCTTTTCATCATAAGCTTTTGAGGCCTGAGATGAGCAGTGAGATCTACAATAATATGTTGTTAAATAATAAAGACTTTATAAGTTTGGAGTTTTGAAGTTTCACATGGGTGGAAAAATAACAGAAAAACAACATTGTAACATTGTTCTAATCCCCCCCCTTGGAAAAGGTGACAGTTTAGCATTTATATGCAGAACATGTTTCACTTAACCTCTTCCTAAACTCTGAGAACATCTACACATTAGTATTACACCCAGTCTAGTTTAGATGTTGGAATAGAAGAGTATATAAAGAACTGTGGGAATAATCGGTTCTTTAAACTGGTTGTCATGACACAAGAGGAAAAGACAGGGTATGATCTCAGCCATGAGAAATTCTGAGTTGGAGGAGACAGTCTGTGTCAAGAGATGGTTATGTGCTCTTGGGTAGGCTGTTTTTTTCATATATTGGTAGCAATGCTGCAAACCCTTTCTAAAATGGTAAAATGTGATAATAAAGCATTATTTATTTATTCATTATGTAACTTGAAGAGCTGATTCATAGGGAGGACACATACCCCGGGTCCTCCATCATGTAAGGGCCTCATTGCAGGATTTAAAGGTCCAAGACCTATTAATTGATGATCTATCCTTAGAATAGTTAATCAATTGAAGATCCTTGGGGGTCCAAACACGCAGCAGCGGTGCAAAGGATTTTTTTTTTTGAATTTTAGAGAATTAGAGAATTTTTTTTTTAGCCTGGAAACCCCGTTAAATAACCAGTCTGTGACGCCCAATGTGAAAAACCAGGACCTAAGCTCTGTTGTGTTAGCATAATGTAGTACTGTATTGTATTTGGATATTTATTTAGGTATTATATGGCATAAGAGCACTGTTTGGCATTGTGTCCAACATTTTACCAGAAAAAATAGCGCTGCTTGCTAAAAGCTCAATGAGATCCCTCTTTCCCCATCACTGTTTGAGCTCTGATGCCACTGAATATGTACTGTAGTCCATCTTCATCCAGGTCTAGCTATACTCAGTTTCTCTTTTTCTTCCCTATACCCGTTTACTAGATGAGTTCTACATAAGAATGCAACTGAGTGAGTGTTCTGTGCATGAATGTCTATGTGGCAGTTAGTAGGTGCACAGAGCAAGGTGCTCCTGGGAAAGGCTGTTTCCACTAGTGAAGAAGACAGTCAAAAAGACCACCATTGTAGGGCAGAGGTGCACGTAGGAGGTGGGTGAAATCACAGTTACTGGACAGATGATTTATCTGTATGGTTGTTCAAGTTTATAAAAAATAAATAAATAAGAAAGTAACCTTTTTTTTTTTCAATTCAAATATTTTATTGAATTTTCACAATTAACAACAAAGATCAAAACAGACCATAAACACAGAGATACAAACAATGCGGATTGAAGCCACCATGGAATCCCAGAATAGCCACAATCAACAAGGCAACAAAAACATTGATTAAGGAAGATGAAGAATAAGTAGAGAGGGAGGGAGGGAGAGAGTAGAATGAGAGGAAAGAAAGAGAATAAGAGGTGAGAAGAGGGGAAGAAGAGGAAGAAAGAAAAAAGAAAAAAAAAAGGGAGAGTGAGGTTGGGAAGGGGGATTGGTCTGACAGGGGTGGTAATGGGGGAGTGAATAGGGTAACATACCATGTGTGGGCACAGAGGGCAGTATGTATCAGGACCACAGTAGAAGGACCTGAAATTCACAGTATAAGGTCAGATGTAGCTACACATACAATTGTAGGACATATGCAGAGTGGGGAGACTAAGCTAGAAAGTAACCTATTTAATGAGAGGGTTACAAGAGCTTAAAATTGTCACAAAGGTGATGCCTTAAGTGAAAAAGCAATCTCAACTGGTATTGGAGTAGGATAGAATTGAATAACATAAATTTTACATCCATTAACTACTGTACATTTTGTTATTGTTGTGTTCATACAGAGAGAACCTGTGAGATAAAAGGCTCCTCAAACAGCATTTTGCACCTGTTTCTACCATTTATAATACCTAAATAATAAATGCACTGACTTGTCTGCACAGTCATTTGTTATATACCGGGGGCTCCTGACTATCACCAAATACCAAAACAAATGTCCAGGATGAAAGCCAGGGTGGCCAAGTGTCCGCAAATTCTTGGACACTACATAGAAATAATAGACTTTAAAATAACAGGCCATCTTGCGGCTCCCCTCTGTCCAGGTGGTCACGTGATCGGCCAGGATCTGTTAGAGCTGCTGGGTCCTACAGGACCCAGATCAGCTCTATAGTAATGTGAAAGCAATGTGCAAGAGGCTGTATTCCTCCTGCAACTGGGGCTAAATGTACCAGCCCCAGTTACAGGGTAAATCAGCCTCCCCCCAAAAAAAAAAAAAAAAAAAAGTGATCATATGTCCCCAAAGGTCCCCAATAGAAAATTTAACAGACACGGTTTCCCTCCTCTTTTGTTTATATTTTCCCTGATTATAAAAAAAAATTAAAACACATGCAAAAATAAAAACAACATAATAAAGCCCTATGTGTCACCGAAAAAAGACGCAGAAATTAGTTGAGTAACGCAAATGATAAAAATGTTACAGCCCTCTAAAACCGCACATACAAAAAACTTGAAAATGTGCCTGGTCTGGAAGAGGGGTAAAGCATCTGGTATGGAAGTGGTTAAATCTACTTTCAGGTGGACTTAGCCCATTGAAATGAATACAGGGCAGGAAAAAAAAAACATGGTTTTTGCCTCACCTTCTTTTTTTTTTTTTTTTTTTTTTTTTATTTGTCTCCCATTCATTTTAAAAGGCTTTGGAAGGTGGAATCTGCCTGCAAATAAGTTGTGGCGCTTTTTTCCCCCTTTCTAGCTGACTCACAATGAAATGAGTTGCAAGGCGGATTTTGAGGAGGATTCCGCCTGCAAATAAATACCACTTGATCCTAGTGTTCGGCAGGAGTAGAGCGATTCTGGGTGGCATTTTATTATAATGTAAAAACAAAGTAGCTAACTGCTCAAAAAATTGAATGTATACAGAAAGTTGGAGAATCTGTATATGGCAACAGACCTTAAAAAATATATGGGTAACCTATACCTGTCATGAGGTCAGAGAACTAGTAATACATTTAGCTGAGCCATGTTGAGCAAGCAGCAGGTCCAGCTGTGTAAAGAGCCTACCAATCGCACAGCTCCAGTTTGAGGGATTTTTACCACCTTCTAGTTTAGCATTTTACAGATATATTATTTCACAATCTTAAATTCCCCATATTAAAAACAAACATAAGTGCACTATACACCAATATCCTAGGAATAGAAAGCCAGTTAAAGGGGTCGTGCCACCAAAGACACCTATACCCTCCATAGAATTGGGATAAGTGTAAGATTACTTGGAAGCCTGTCTAGAGAGGGACCAAAAGTTCCTCAGTATGCTGTATGTGAATGTAGTGCTGATATAGATAGCCCTTGTTGCACAAATCCTTTAAGCCATCAATATATTTTTTTAGTGTCTTGTGTATGTTCTCAACTTTTTGAATGCACCAATTCTTCACTTTTTATAGGCTATGTAAAATAAATCTCTTCTGACCCCAGATGTCTAGTGTACAGAAAAGTTGAAGGAAAGTAATAGGCACTTGGGTTACGACACTGTGACTTAAATACCAGATCACATGCATCATATCCATCCTGGGCTGGTCACAGATAGAGGTGTGTGTTGTGTTTTTGTCTCATCAATGTAATCACTATTTCCATTTCTGTGCCCTAAACATTACAGAACAAACTGTAGGAATCTGTACATTATTCTGGTATTTTGGGGAGGGGCAGGAAATGAATGACTACAAGTAGTGAGTCATGCACAGGTAAGGAAGTTGGAGATAACATGAAGACTTGATACCAGGTAAACTAAAATTCCCCTAAAGGCAGTGTGTCATTTCCAGTTCATGCTTTCCAGTACTAAAGCTGCCGAAATTAAATGAAACAATAATTGTCTGAAATGTGAACTGCTGTGGAGATTTAGTAGGCTAGAAAGGGTATGGGGCAATGAGTTTTATTAAATTACTCGGGTAGATTTTTCATTAGCTACCAAATAAGCAATGTTTTAAAAATCTTTTCCCATGAAAGGAAGTTCTCCCCTATCCATAGGATAGAAGATCAGTGGGGGTCCGACCGCCCAGACCTCCACTGGTCTGGAGAACGGGGAACTTTCGCCAGATTTTTGTATGAACGTTCATTCTCTATCATTGCCCTGTGTAAAAGGCTTTGCAATGAGCTGGCGTATGAGAAAGCTCTTATTTGTCAACAGACCGCATCTTTTATGTGACATTAAAAATGATCGTTGTTTGGCATCTCCTTGTGTAACCTGGATGTTCTGCCGACAATATTAGAAGTGAACATCTGCATGAGCAGTCATAATTTATCTCTG
Organism: Leptodactylus fallax; assembly: GCA_947044405.1. Classification (NCBI taxonomy): domain Eukaryota; kingdom Metazoa; phylum Chordata; class Amphibia; order Anura; family Leptodactylidae; genus Leptodactylus; species Leptodactylus fallax. The sequence goes on along the minus strand of CAMRHE010000015.1, from coordinate 11,173,674 downwards.
ATCCCGCAGAATGACTTACATGTACAGTCATGGCCAAAAGTTTTGAGAATGATACAAATATTAATTTTTACAAAGTCTACTGCTTCAGTTTTTCTAATGGCAATTTGCATATACTCCAGAATGTTATAAAGAGTGATCAGCTTAACAGCAATTACTTGCAAAGTCAATATTTTCCTAGAAAATGAACTTTATCCCCCAAAACACATTTCAACATCATTGCAGCCCTGCCTTAAAAGGACCACCTAACATCGTTTCAGTGATTGCTCCATTAACACAGGTGTGGGTGTTGATGAGGACAGGGCTGGAGATCAATCTGTCATGATTAAGTAAGAATGACACCACTGGACACTTTAAAAGGAGGCTGGTGCTTGCCATCATTGTTTCTCTTCTGTTAACCATGGTTATCTCTAAAGAAACACGTGCAGTCATCATTGCACTGCACAAAAATGGCCTAACTGGGAAGAGTATTGCAGCTAGAAAGATTGCACCTCAGTCAACAATCTATCGCATCATCAAGAACTTCAAGGAGAGAGGTTCCATTGGTGCCAAAAAGGCTCCAGGGCGCCCAAGAAAGACCAGCAAGCGGCAGGACCGTCTCTTAAAAGTGTTTCAGCTGCGGGATTGGGCTACCAGCAGTGCAGATCTTGCTGAGGAATGGAAGCAGGCAGGTGTGAGTGCATCTGCAAGCACTGTGAGGCGGAGACTCTTGGAGCAAGGCCTGGTCTCAAGGAGGGCAGCAAAGAAGCCACTTCTCTCCAGAAAAAACATCAGGGACAGACTGATATTCTGCAAAAGGTACAGGGAGTGGACTGCTGAGGACTGGGGTAAAGTCATTTTCTCTGATGAATCCCCTTTTCGATTGTTTGGAACATCTGGAAAACAGCTTATTCGGAGAAGAAGAGGTGAGCGCTACCACCAGTCTTGTCTCATGCCAACTGTAAAGCATCCTGAAACCATTCATGTGTGGGGTTGCTTCTCAGCCAAGGGAATCGGCTCTCTCACAGTCTTGCCTAAAAACACAGCCATGAATAAAGAATGGTACCAGAATGTCCTCCAAGAGCAACTTCTCCCAACCGTCCAAGAGCAGTTTGGCGCTCAACAATGCCTTTTCCAGCATGATGGAGCACCTTGCCATAAAGCAAAGGTGATAACTAAATGGCTCAGGGAACAAAACATAGAGATTTTGGGTCCATGGCCTGGAAACTCCCCAGATCTTAATCCCATTGAGAACTTGTGGTCAATCATCAAGAGACGGGTGGACAAACAAAAACCAACAAATTCAGACAAAATTAAAGCATTGATTCTGCAAGAATGGACTGCTATCAGTCAGGGTTTGGTCCAGAAGTTGATTGAGAGCATGCCAGGGAGAATTGCAGAGGTCCTGAAGAAGAAGGGTCAACACTGCAAATATTGACTTGCTGCATTAACTCATTCTAACTGTCAATATAAGCTTCTGTTACTCATAATATGATTGCAATTATATTTCTGTATGTGATAAAAACATCTGACAAACACATATAAAAACCAGAGGGCAGCAGATCATGTGAAAATATAATATTTGTGTCATTCTCAAAACTTTTGGCCATGACTGTATATCGTCTGCAAAGGGTAGTTAGGGCAAAATGTACATCATTCTGCTTGTGCTGGCACAACTGGATGTGCTAGCGCGAATACGGGGTGGCCTACTCTGTGAACTGGAGTCCTGCTGCGATGGCCATAGGCAGTGATAACACATTTTGTATGGCCTTTTAATCCTCTTCATTTGTAGCTTTATCCTGCTCCCTGCCATCACCACCCCCCCCCTCCTCAGTTGATACAATTGCGAGACCCAATGGGTTTTTATGGTAGCCGAGGGTCTAACAAAAGGCCCCTATGTCTGCCATCTTGGGGCACCTGTGAATCCTTACTAGAGGCAGGGCCTGATACATTGCTTAGCAGTGTATTACATATGTAGTGTAGTGTACTATTTCATTGATCAAGTTTCCTAGGGGGACTTGAGAAAATGTTAAAAAAAGAAATGTTTGAAAATGCATTTGAAAAAAAAAAACAAAATAGAAAAAAAAAACTTTTTTTTTTCTCTTCAAAAACTGTTTTGTATCCTAGAAAATGAAAAAGAAAATATACAAATATTTGATATCGCCACGTCCATCACAGCCCAATGTATTAATCAACAACATTATTAACCCCGTAGGGTAGACACCATAAAAAAAATAAGTGAATGCAAATATGTTGTCCTTTTATTTTTACAGGATTTCCCACTACCAAGTTGCAGCTTTTTAATATGTGACATTGTAGTACTGTTCTTAACCACACTATGGTCTCCCATATGTGAACCAGATCTTCAGATTAGTCCCATGTCCTTTACCTGAACTTACTAACTGAATAGCTGCAGCTGGAGCCCAGATTGTGTTATGCTCCTTATAGATGTATGCTGTTGGACAAGCCATGTGTAAGTAAACTATGTCCCCTTGTAGCCACATTTGCTAAGATCAGTTCTGTTAGCACAATGTGAATTAGAGGTTAGTGCACTATTTGTGCCATGCTACATTTCAAATGTGGTTTTAGACAATTTTATTATGTCCTGTGTATTTCAACTGCATAAAGTATTCTGCAGAACATTGGCTTATAATACACAAAAAAGATCATTGTATTTTTGATGAATAGCACTACCACAAAGCACTGATGTGCTGAGTCAATGAATTGACGATATAGTCATTATGGGATTTTTTTTTTTTTTTTTCCTTTCTTATATGCTGACAGATTTACTGAGTGCATATAAATGAAACAACTGTTGATGGTGTGTGATAAAATATAGTAGAGGTCACTAGAGGATGACTGCAGCAGTGTAGCTTTACACAATAGTAGGGCTGTGGAGTTGGTAGGCCAAATCCGACTCCTGCTCCAAGTCGGAAACCTTCATAAATGGCTGACAGCCATGGTCTGTCAGAAGCAGTAAAAATCCTCAAAATTATTCAAAAGCTAGTGACTTAATTCCTGTAAAAGTAAATATGTAACAATGTATCTAATTATACAATATTAATTATTGTATGATTAAAAACAATCATTTTATTCTGAAGCCAGAGTCGGTGACCTTTTTTTGATACCACCCAAAATTAGTCCCGACTTTGTAGCCCTGCACAGTTGTAATCTAAATAGAAGCAATTTATAGGCTTGTTCCATGTATGCCGGTTGCTTCATCTATTCTGTGCTTTAGACATATATAAAGGATTACCTACTGGACTTTCCTCTAATAATAAAATATTCATGATGTTACCTCCCAACTTTTTTGTTACTGAGGGACACTTGAGGTTTACTTTTTGAATAGGTTTTAGTAAAATATTAACATAAACCATATCTGAATATACATCTAGATTAATGCACATCTATTTCTAATTACAAATGAGGGACATCTAAGAATCAAAGAGGGACTTGGGTCAAAAGTATAGACTGTCCCTGCAGAAAAGGGACACTTGGGAGGTATGTGAACTGCGTATTGATTCAAGGAATTCTAAATGTGCCTCAGCTCTAGTTCTTTGTGAAACCACATGTTTGCACACAAGGACTGTAAGAAATGTGCTCCATGTTATCTTTCACAGTAAAATGGCTGCTACTTGGACATGTTCTTTCTCTGAAGGAGTGATTGCATTCTTAACGCATTAGCTAAGGTCAATATTTAAAGCAGCAGCAAGTGTGGGCACAGAGATGTGATCTGGTTGTCCTCCTGGTCACATGACTGCCTGTGTGTGAATGAGACTTCCAGGGGTGGTCTCTCTTAATCTTCCTGCCGCTGTTTATCATTCTCTTACACAGAATCTCCTGGCTTTGCTTCTGTCTCTGTGTGAGAAGAATAGGCTTCTAGAGACAGCTCCAAAGGCATCAGGACTATCAGATTCCTTAAATGTGTAGTCCAGCATTTATTCAGCACCACAAATCTATTCTTGCTTTGTTCTCTTATATCTAAATTTCCATACACAAAGCACAAAAATCTGGTGGTTGCGCAACAAATTGTGATTTTTGTTTTTACACGTCCCTCACCATTTCGTGAAAGGGGGAATGGGCAGGGCTACTGGTACCACCAGATTTCTCAGGAATGGCATTGTCTTCATAAATCTGCTCCAAGGAATGAATGAAAATAGTATGTCATCAAAAACTGTTTCCAGTTTCGTGTAATAGGTCTTAATAATGTCATAATGCCTATGACCAAAATCAAACCAAAAGCCAGGATAGTTCTGTTTTATTCTGTTTTCAGACATTCTTATCACAGTGTATGGCAGTTCCAGGTCTATTTTTCTGTAGGACAGTTCCATTATTTTGTGCTACACTACAGTATATAAATATGACCACTTCTGCAGTTTAAAAGTACTTTAATCTGTCTCAATATCTTGAGAATGAAAATGCCTCAAACTTCCGAGACTGCACCCCTTTCTGTTTCACAGTGCCATTACATCCCATAGCTGGAATGTCAATATGAGATTGGCAATATTTCCAACGCTCTCAAATGAGCGTCAAGGCCCTACATTCCAATCATTGGCAGAGGTCTTAACTAGACTGACTTAAATACAAGCTTCTGAAATGTGTCCTGGGATATAACTGTAATACAAAGGGCCCCATAGCAAAGTTAAGAATGGCCCCAGCACTTAATTTTCAGTAAAAATTACCTACAGTAATGCATACAGCAGCAAAGATATTTCACTTGAGCAGCAATCCATGGATGGATAGTGGTGTCATATATGGCACAAATGAGATCACTCATAAACATGCCAGATTTTAGAAAGCTACTACTGCTACCTTGTTGTTTGGCCTAATAAAGCTACTTGCTGCTACTTGTTGGCAGATTTTCCTTTTGTTGCTTGTTACATATACTCCAGGGGGGAATCGAGGGACTGCCGTGCATATAACCTTTAAGCCTGGTCTTCCGCCTTTGCCTGGATTGTACAACTACTACAAAGTTGCCTTCCAAACTTTGTCCCTACTGCTATGTCTGAGGTGACTGTAGTTAGAATAGTGTATAAGGCAGAATAAAAGCATGACAATCCAGTTCAGCCTATTATCCTTTAATGTTGAGTCAGTGGTAGGTGAAAACCCCAGGAATCCAGGTCGTCTTGAGATTTTTTAAGTGAGCAGATACCCATGGTGGCTTCCTTGTGCAGAGAGTTCCATAGTCTCATTGCTCCTACAGTAAAAAAAATAAAGAAGCCCCTTCTATGTTTATGTATAAACTTTCTTTCCTCTAAACATAGTTAAATGGGTTTTCCCCATCTCCCTTTCTCTCCAGCTTTGCCTGATGTTTCCTCTCCGCGCTTCCTGTATTCTTCAGCAAGCTGGTGGGCGGGCTTTGACTGATGAACAGGACACTATGAAATATCTCACTAGATATAGACATTGTCTTTACCATGTGATTATTTATTATCATTACTAGAAATCTAATATAAATGCAGATCAAATAATATACACAGTAAATTTATATTACATTACACAGGTTTGCATAGAACACTTACACAGACAACGAACTTGCAGTAAACTCAGTGTTATATTTGTTTACTGAGAGATAAAAACACTGTCTGAGCCTTTATCAGCAAACCACATTAGCTGAACTGATTGTCCTGTTGGCAGAGCTGTACATAACAGCACAAGAACTCGCCACCCAGAGAGCAATCCCTCTGACCTGTTATCACAGGATAGTGACCAAGGAAACAATGTGCAAACAATGGAAGGCATAATCTAACACAACAGGCAAATGAAGCAGCATTTCTAAATGTATTAAGAATAATGTATTTAGAACAATGTATTTAGAAAAACTCTTGACACACAAGCTCGCAGTATAGGTAGGATCCTTGAGATGGGAATTCCCCTTTAAGTCCTGGATATGAAGAGATCCTGGCATAGATCTCTGTATTGACCATTGATATATTTATACATGTTTATTAGGTCATCCATCAGTCTTGTTTTTTCCAAACTATATAAGCTTTGTTTTGATAATCTTTTTCCTTGCCTGCCTTTGAACCTGCTCATGCTCTGTTATAGCTTTCTTGTACATAAAACTGTATGCAGTCTGACTAGTGATTTGTAAAGGGGCAGAACTATATTCACGATTTCTGCATCCATGCCTGTTTTCAAGCACCCTGTGTACATGTATTGTCCTTAACTGCTGCCTGACACTGATTGGTGCAGTTAAAGGGAGTCTGTTACCTCCAAAATCACTTCTAAGCTACTTTTATGCTGTTGTAGGACCAACGACCAGTTAATGACACAGTTAGCATACCTTTGTTTTATCAAAGTACAATCTTGCTGAGAAATGTAACTTTTATGTTACTGAAAATTAACTGTTCAGTGCACTCGGTGTGGGGCCACAACTGCCAAAGCACTCACTTTCTTTTGTGGTCACTACCCAGTGCTGAACCCAAATCGGAAAGCCTGACTTGCCCATGGACAGCAAAAGTGTCCACACTATAGAATAATAACGTGGTGCAGCATCATACTGTGGATTATTGGAATAGCATGTACTATAGGCATACTGCACAGTTTGTAGCCACTGTTGGCTATACCAAAAAGTATTTCAGTATAGTTATAGCCCCTCCTACTGAACCAAAAAGATATAGAAATATTCTGTAATGATTTTGAGGAAGATGTTCAATGTGAGTGAGCGAGCGCTAGACAGTGGAATTGATCATGACAATAATAACATTAGACTATAAGGCTGTACTTGTATACATATGCTTTAACTTACTCTGCATGTTAGTAGGATGCTAGTTGCCATCTCTGCGGGCCTGTGTCTTTGATTATTAATTAACAGCAATTTGCATTGACTAGAAAAGAAAGTGTGGCTCTGGTAGGTGTGGCCCTGCCCCAAGTGCACCAAACTGCTTAGGGTGGATTCACACTTGCGCCCGGAGTCCATCCGCCGCAAATCCGACCTAAATTTTGGAAAAAAGGATTGGGAAAGGTTTGAGACTCATTGCTTAAAGAGGACCTTTCACGTCGTCATGTATATGCTGTTTTACATACCGCTAGAAAGCAGACAGCGCGCTGAATTCAGCGCGCTGTCTGCTTTCCCGTTATGTAGCCCAGGGCTGGAGATATCGGTGCCGGTAGCTCTGTGCCACATCATCAGAAAGGCGTTTCTGACAGTCTAGCTGCGCCCTCCCTGACAGTATTTCTCCATAGCGCTGTACTGAGGGGGCGTTCCTCACAGCCCAGCTTTATCACTGGACTGCAAGGAATGCCCCCTCTGGCTGTACAGGGCTATGGGATGAGTACTGTCAGAGGGGGGCGTTCCTTACCGCCCAGTGATGACGCTGAGCTGTGAGGAACGCCCCCTCAGTACAGCGCTATGGAGGAATACTGTCAGGGAGGGCGTTCCTCACAGCGCAGCTAGATTGTCAGGAACGCCCTTCTGACGATGGGGCACAGAACTACCGGCAGCGATATCTCCAGCCCCGGGCCACATAATGGGGAAAGCAGACAGCGCGCTGGATTCAGCCATTTTTTTTTTTTTTGTCGGAAGCAAAGTCGGACATGCAGGATGCAATCAGACACCCGCGCATTGCTTAAAAAACCCATAGCAGTGAATGGGTTTTTAAGCAATGCGTCTCAAACTTTTCCAAATCCCCTTCCTATCCTTATTTCCGACATTTAGGTCGGATTCGCAGCGGACTGACTCCGGGCGCATGTGTGAACTCACCCTCATATGCAATAAAAGTTGAATTTCTCAGCAGCAAAAGTGCACTTTTGACACTAAAAAGGTAACCGGCCAACATCATATAGGTGGTTTTGGTGGTGGTAGACTCCCTTTAAGTTTACTATCAACTAAACTTCTTAAGTCCTTTTACCATGTTGGTTTTAGCCTGCCTTTTCCAATTTAGTAAGTAATCTTGGCATGGATTTCTTTTACATCCATGCAGGTCTCTGACATGTCAAACAATTTATAAAAGAAGAGGTGCACATTTGCTATACATTTCATATCTGTCTCTACATTAGGATCCTTAAAATGCCAAGCATATACAATGTGGCAGATACTATGAAGTTGTTTTGTATGTGAAGTCTAGTATTTAATTTATGTATCTCTTTTTTAGCTTAAAGAAATGGTATTTATCTAGTAGGTACAGTTGTGCTAAAAAGTTTATATACCCCGGCAGATTTTTTGTTTTTTTGGCCTTTTTTCAGAGAATATAATGATAACACAAAAACTCTTTCTCCACTCCTGGTTAGTGGTTGGTTGAAGCCATTTATTGTCAGACTTCTGTGTTTTCTCTTTTTAATGACATAATGACAACCAAAAACATCAAAATGACCCTGTTAAAAAGTTCACATACCGTGTATTGCCCCCCCCCTCTAACATCAATGACAGCTTGAAGTCTTTTGTGGTAGTTGTGGATGAGGCTCTTTATTTTTTCAGATGGTAAAACTGCCCATTCTTCTTGGCAAAAGTCTCCAGTTCCTGTAAATTCCTGGGCTGTCTTGCATGTACTGTGCACTTGAGATCTCCCCAGAGTGGCTCAATGATATTGAGGTCAGGAGACTGAGATGGCCACTCCAGAACCTTCACTTTCTTCTGCTGTAGCCAATGACAGGTCGACTTGACCTTGTGCTTTGGATCGTTGTCATGTTGGAACGTCCAAGTACGTCCCATGTGCAGCTTCCTGGTTGATGAGTGCAAATTTGCCTCCAGTATTTGCTGATAATGCGCTGCATTCATCTTTCCTTCAACTTTGACCAAGTTTCCTGTCCCTTTTGAAACTCACACATCCCCACATCATCAGTGATCCACCTCCGTGCTTTACAGTAGGAATGGTGTTGCCTTGTTGACATGGTGACACCTCTCCATATGTAACGCGAGATTCTTTGTGGCAAATCGACCGTGCAGCCCATTTTTCTTCAAGTGCCTCCTTATTGTGCATCTTGAAACAGCCACACCAATAGTTTTCAGAGAGTCCTGTATTTCAGCTGATGTTATGTGTGGGTTTTTCTTTGCATCCCGAACAATTTTCCGGGCAGTTGTGGCCGAAATTTTGGTTGGTCTACCTGACCTTGGTTTGGTTTCTGGACATGTTATCAGGCCAAAATCACCAGGGTATGTGAACTTTTGAACAGGGTCATTTTGATGTTTTTGGTTGTCATTATGATTTAAAAAGAGAAAACACAAAAGTTTGACAATAATTGGCTTCAACCAACTACTAACCATGAGTGGAGAAAATGTTTTTGTGTTATCATTCATATTCTCTGAAAAAAAGGCCAAAAAATCAATAAAATCTGCCGGGGTATGTAAACTTTTTAGCACAACTGTATGTGATTTTACATGCATCTGTCTAACCACACCCTTTTATAGCTTCATAATGATTTTGTTAAAGGAAATCTATCACCCCCCAAGCATATTCAGTTGTCACCACAGCATTACAGAGAACATTACAGTGATAAATAAGTATACCTTTCTTATGCATGTCACTTTTGTAAATTTAGAGAAATACAACTTTGAAGTCTTACGCGTTGGTGCACTGGAGACAGGCCTTTAGCTCCCTGGAGAACTGTTTTTGCCACTTACCATATCCTTCCTTAACCGCCCATTGATGTGGGAATTGATTCTCCTACTGCTATAACATCGTCCTACCTAAGCAGCAAGAGCAGTGCTCCCAGAGCTAAAGCCGCACCCCCAGTCCACCAACTGCCTCATTTACATAAGGCTTCAAAATAGTTTTTATACAAAAGTGACATATACAATGCAGGTATGCTGTTTATTTCTATAATGTATTGGTGGCAGTTGAGTATGCTTGGGAAGATGGTAGACTCCCATTAAAGTTTTAAAGTGAATTGTACCAAGATGTACCCAAGATTGACAGATCCCCATGCAGGGGGAATTTACAAAAGTTTAGTAGGAAAAGAAAACTTGAATTCTATGTTAATGATACTTGTTTGCTACCTTTAGGGTGTCACAACAATGGTGCCATCTTGCCAGACAAAGCTTATAGCCACTGTCTCCCTCCCATTGCCCTCTGCCAAATGGGTCCTCCATAAATATGTGTTCAAATTCAGTTGAACCTGACTTAGCAGTGCTAGAGGTTAAATTGTGATGCATCTGGTGTAGACGGAAAGGTATGATTTGAGGGGGGAGGGGCGGTCTGAATTACCTGCCTATATGGAAAGAAGTTTATTTCCTACTTGTTCATTGCTTACTCCATTGTGGGTCCACCAGAGGAAAGGACAAGCGGACCTTTTTCCACCTCCACCCATTCAATTTCTTAGCATCTGTTAACAGTTGCTGTTCCACTGATTCCAGCACAGTTGGATTTTTCTCTCTAGCCCCCACCATTCCTAAGTAACAAACAAATTTAGTTTTGATGCCTGATGTACTACTTAAGGGGGTTCTCCTGGCAAAAAAAACTTTAAAAAAAAAAAAAAGCTATTTTAGTTCTATTAAGGGGTTAATAAGTGCACCAAAATACCTTTAGCAGTGTTTTGAGTGATTTCTGAGTTTCTCTGGGAGATCCTGACATCTTCTGCATTTCTTTACATGAGTAGCTTACTGCTGTCTTACCTACAACTACCATTATGCATTGCTATTCACTCAGATCCCCCTCTCTCTCCCTCCCCCTCCTCTCACACCCCCTCCATGTTTCCCTAGCTAGCCTGCGGACTACTAGCCCTACCTACATGACTAACCCACCCCCCACACCATCCCATCCTACTTACCTGTCTTCTGTGTCCTGAAGATCATTTTCTTCTGTCCCGCCAGATCCTTCTTCTGTGGCGCCCGCGCAATAGAGCCAACAGCTCTATTGCGCATGTGTGGGAGACAGGCTTCTTCTCTTCACGTCTGCCAGTGATTGCGCAATAGGCTCTATTGCACAGGTGCCGGCAGAAAAGAAGGAAGTGACGCTTCGTTCCCAGAAGAATGAAGACAAGTATGTATTCCAACTAATGGCACGTTGGAATAGCCTTTAAATAGGCTATTCTAATCCTACCTTCCATTCTCTTTCCTCCCCCCCACCCCCGTTTCTGTAAAAATCCGTTTATTTCGATATGCAAATTACGCTCACGGAGCACAGGCGCGCGTTAGTGTAGTATTATTGTATAGATCGTATTGTAGCATTGTATAGAGATTGTGTGGCCAACATTACTTCTATGCTTGCCCAGCTTTTCCAGAGTGATAAATTCCCTATCTGACAAACGTAGACTAACTCCTGGCCTGAGTCCTAGGAAAGCTGGATGACAACATTAAAGAGCTACATTGGTGATCATAGCCCCGTCAATGTTTGTTACCCAGAATATCAGGAATGCCTAATTAGGCAGAAATGAATCCCCAACTCTCATGGGTCAAAGTTGGACAAATCCTCCATATTGTATGTAGCAAAGCTAGGCAGATTTACCATTCAGCGTCCAAGGAAAACTGAATTAGGGTGGGTTCACACCTGCGCTTGGTGTCCGTCCGTCGCCAATCCAGTGAAAATCTCGGCGAACTGGATTGGCGTCGGATACAGACCGGTCAGCGGCGCATTGGTTAAAAACCCATTCATTTGAATGGGTTTTTAAAGCAGTGCGCGGGTGTGCGCTTACACCCTCTGCGCTGCGAATCCTTTTTTTCTCGTCGGACACGAAGTCCTGCATGTCCGACTTTGTTTCCGACGAAAAAAAAAGGATTCGCAGCGCAGAGGGTGTAAGCGCACACCCGCGCATTGCTTTAAAAACCCATTCTAATGAGTGGGTTTTTAACCAATGCGCCGCTGACCGGTCTGTATCCGACGCCAATCCAGTTCGCCGAGATTTTCACTGGATTGGCAACGGACGGACAGCAAGCACAGGTGTGAACGAAGCATAACAGGGACTGCTGTATACGAGATCTACCTAAATAAATACCCCAACTTGTTGTATTGTCATACCATAGCATGCCAGATTCCCCTTTGGGGTTCTGGTAAAGCTGGGTAAAATAGCATGGAGAAATGGTATGAAAATATAATGGAGACTGCTAGATACACAATCCATCGAAATAAATCCACATTTCTGCTATGTAATTCTGCTGTACCATGGAAAATGCAAATTTGTTTTCCAGGGTTCCAGTAAAGCTAGTTAACATACCAGGTAATTCTGTAATAGGGACTGTTTTATACTAAAAATACCTAAATAGATCTCTCTCCATGCTCCAAAATCATGCCATAGCTTGTTAAGCTGGGAAACTTACAAGGTAATAGGGCTTGCTAAATACTGAATAAATTCCCCTGCTCACTCTCAAATCATGCCAAAGCTTTCTAAATTTACCTTTTAAGGTTCCAGGAAAACTGGGTAACATACTAGGTAATGTAGTAATATACTAAAATAAATCCTCCTGCTTGCACCCAAATCATGCCGAAGTTAGGTAGATTAGCCTCCAGGGTTCTGGGAAAGCTGGGTAGAATAGCACATAGAGCTTGTAATAGGGGGAAATGAATGCTGTATTTGCCTAAATAAACTCACACATTTTTCCATAACTGTGTTATACCTCACCAAATTTGCCTTGCAGGATTCCAGAAAAGCTTGGTAACATCACCAGATAATGCTGTAATAGGGACTGCTGAGTACTAAATATACCTAACTAAAAACCCCTCTTTGTGCTATAACCATTTTCTGTATTTCCAAATTATTACACAGCTAGCTAGTTTTGCCATTCAGGAATTTAGAAATGCTGGGTGACTTGGACAAAGTAGATAAAGACAACAAAATTGTAATCCTCAGTTTTCCATCCATTACTTAGGATAGGCTATAAATGTTAGATCAGTGGGGGTCAAAAAGCCAGGACCCCGCAGATGGGCTGTACTGGGACAATGCAGTCTCTCAGTAATGTTTACATGTCGGAAGCTACGCTGATCACCCGCCATATAAAAGTATAGTGGTGACTTTGAGTACTGCAGTGCTTTTCCAACGACTTCAATTAATCTAATATTGATAGCCTATGTTAAAGATACACCATACATATTACAAAGGTTGATAACCCCTTTAACTATATGATGCATAGATTTGTTTTTCATTAATTTTCAGAGTTTAGTGTCCCTTATATAACTGGAGTCTTGTTTGAACTTTTGAAGGAGGGCAAACAAGTTGGCAGCATGATATGGGGTTGTGAAATGGAGAAGATTGTCTGCAAATAAGCTGACTGCATGGGTCAGGGTATGATCACAAGGAGGAATTTGGCACTGAATTTGAGACGCCTTCTACCTCAAAATCAGCCTCAAATGCCACCTGAAACCAGCCTCCATTCATTTCAATGGGAGTCAGATGCAGATTTTTCCTCTAGCAGATTTTGCTTTCCAGCTAGCATAAAAATAAGTGTCCTGCTCAATCTTAAGGCAGATTCAGTCTGAGAACTCCCATTGAAGTGAATGAGAGGCAGAAAATACCGCTTCTGCAGAATTTGAACAAGCAGAAAAATTCAGCTTCAAATTCCGGAAGCTAAATTTTTCAGCTAGGAAAATTTACTCCCATGTGAACAAGTCCTAAGAAGAGGCCGTAAAACCTTTATTGTCCTGGTGGGCAAGAATAGCTTCTCCCATGGGGTCCATCGCTAATGCTAAGAGTGCCGTTAAAGGAGAGCACCCCTGACGAGTGACACTGGCAATATGGTTGGGTGAAGGTGTGTTTATAGTTTGGGAGCTTTAGATATGCAGTGGGGTGGTCATAGGGTAAAATGAGGGCTGAGAGTAAAGGATCAGGGAACCCAAACTTAGCTACTCTTGGAAACTTAGCTACTATTAGGCCAAAGAATGGTATCTAAGGCTTTTTCATTATCGAGTGCTATCACTAAATGTGGGATATATTGGATAGAATGAATAATATTCAAGTTTCTACGGATGTTGTCTGTTGCTTGATGCATTAATATGAAGCATACCTGATCTCAACTTCTGATCAGTGGGGGCCTGACCACTGAGACCCCCCCCATCAATCCTGAGAATGGAGAGTGTTTTACTCCCAGTTAGAGAGACAGCCCTCCTCCATTAATTTTTAATGGGAGCGTTGGTAATAGACAAAGTACAGTCTTCTTTCTCCAACACTCTCATTGAAATGAAGGGAATGGAGACGTGTTTGCATCCACCGCTACATACTCAATGGGAGTAAAACACTCCCTGTTCTCAGGATCAGTGGGGGTCTCACTGGTCAGACCCTCACCAATCAATTTATTCTCTATCCTGGGGATAGAGGATAAATAATGTTTGTGGCATAACCCCTTAAACTTTTGTCATCACTGTGATTCCAATAGCTGTTGATGGACATGTTCTGCTGTATTCGTTCCAGCGTTCCATTTCTGAAAACAATTATGCTTTATTGATTTAAAGCAGTTTACAATTAAGTTCTCCCTACTGAATATGTTAAATGGGTTTTGGCATTAAATCTTTCCTATCTTAGCAATAACATTTCAGTAGCTTGTTTTCATATACAGGTTCTAGTGATCTGTTACTTTCATTCACTCTGTGAAAGTTTCTGTTCATACTGTTTCATGTATGCAGCAACAGTCACCCTCCCTAGGTCCTGAGCTGGCAGCCACGTGGTGATCATAGTTATGTGGTAAATGGAAGGGGTTGGCTGTTTGGAACCTTCCCTGTCTTTTGATGGCTTCTGGCAGCTGGAAGCTTTGCAAGGTCAGACTCCCTGGGTTTTAATGTCATCTGAATCCAAGTACCATGGAGGCTAGATAGCCGGTACAGTGTAAGATAGATAGAGATATACGTGTGTGTATGTATGTATGTATGTGTGTACATATATATATATATATATATATATATATATATATATATAACAGTCATATGAAAAAGTTTGGGCACCCCTATTAATCTTAATCATTTTTAGTTCTAAATATTTGGGTGTTTGCAACAGCCATTTCAATTTGATATATCTAATAACTGATGGACACAGTAATATTTCAGGATTGAAATGAGGTTTATTGTACTAACAGAAAATGTGCAATATGCATTAAACCAAAATTTGACCGGTGCAAAAATTTGGGTACCCTTATCATTTTATTGATTTGAATACTCCTAACTACTTTTTACTGACTTACTGAAGCACAAAATTGGTTTTGTAACCTCATTGAGCTTTGAACTTCATAGCCAGGTGTATCCAATCATGAGAAAAGGTATTTAAGGTGGCCAATTGCAAGTTGTTCTCCTATTTGAATCTCCTCTGAAGAGTGGCATCATGGGCTCCTCAAAACAACTCTCAAATGATCTGAAAACAAAGATTGTTCAACATAGTTGTTCAGGGGAAGGATACAAAAAGTTGTTTCAGAGATTTAACCTGTCAGTTTCCACTGTGAGGAACATAGTAAGGAAATGGAAGACCACAGGGACAGTTCTTGTTAAGCCCAGAAGTGGCAGGCCAAGAAAAATATCAGAAAGGCAGAGAAGAAGAATGGTGAGAACAGTCAAGGACAATCCACAGACCACCTCCAAAGCGCTGCAGCATCATCTTGCTGCAGATGGTGTCACTGTGCATCGGTCAACAATACAGCACACTTTGCACAAGGAGAAGCTGTATGGGAGAGTGATGCGAAAGAAGCCGTTTCTGAAAGCACGCCACAAACAGAGTCGCCTGAGGTATGCAAAAGCACATTTGGACAAGCCAGCTTCATTTTGGAAGAAGGTCCTGTGGACTGATGAAACAAAGATTGAGTTGTTTGGTCATACAAAAAGGCGTTATGCATGACGTCAAAAAAACACAGCATTCCAAGAAAAACACTTGCTACCCACTGTAAAATTTGGTGGAGGTTCCATCATGCTTTGGGGCTGTGTGGCCAATGCCGGCATCGGGAATCTTATTAAAGTTGAGGGTCGCATGGATTCAACTCAGTATCAGCAGATTCTTGAGAATAATGTACAAGAATCAGTGACGAATTTGAAGTTACGCCGGGGATGGATATTTCAGCAAGACAATGATCCAAAACACAGCTCCAAATCTACTCAGGCATTCATGCAGAGGAACAATTACAATGTTCTGGAATGGCCATCCCAGTCCTCAGACCTGAATATCATTGAACATCTGTGGGATAATTTGAAGCGGGCTGTCCATGCTCGGCAACCATCAAACTTAACTGAACTGGAATTGTTTTGTAAAGAGGAATGGTCAAAAATACCTTCATCCAGGATCCAGGAACTGATTAAAAGCTACAGGAAGCGACTAGAGGCTGTTATTTTTGCAAAAGGAGGATCTACTAAATATTAATGTCACTTTTCTGTTGAGGTGCCCATACTTTTGCACCGGTCAAATTTTGGTTTAATGCATATTGCACATTTTCTGTTAGTGCAATAAACCTCATTTCAATCCTGAAATATTACTGTGTCCATCAGTTATTAGATATATCAAATTGAAATGGCTGTTGCAAACACCCAAATATTTAGAACTAAAAATGATTAAGATTAATAGGGGTGCCCAAACTTTTTCATATGACTGTATATATATATATATATATATATATATATATATATATAAACACACACACGTGGACAAAATTGTTGGTACCCCTCGTTTAATGAAAGGAAAAACCCACAATGGTCACAGAAATAACTTGAATCTGACAAAAGTAATAATATATAAAAATTCTATGAAAATGAACAAATGAAAGTCAAACATTGCTTTTCAACCATGCTTCAACAGAATTTTTTAAAAAGAGAAAACTCATGAAACAGGCCTGTACAGAAATGATGGTACCCTTAACTTAATATTTTGTTGCACAACCTTTTGAGGCAATCAAACGATTCCTGTAACTGTCAATTAAACTTCTGCATCTCTCAACAGGTATTTTGGCCCACTCCTCATGAGCAAACTGCTCCAGTTGTCTCGGGTTTGAAGGGTGCCTTTTCCAGACGACATGTTTCAGCTCCTTCCAAAGATGCTCAATAGGATTTAGGTCAGGGCTCATAGAAGGCCACTTCAGAATAGTCCAATGTTTTCCTCTTAGCCATTCTTGGGTGTTTTTAGCTGTGTGTTTTGGGTCATTATCCTGTTGCAAGACCCATGACCTGAGACTGGGACCAAGCTTTCTGACACTGGGCAGCACATTTCTCTCTAGAATCCCCTGATAGTCTTGAGATTTCATTGTACCTTGCACAGATTCAAGACACCCTGTGCCAGATGCAGAAAAGCAGCCCCAGAACATAACAGAGCCTCCTCCATGTTTCACTGTAGAGACAGTGTTCTTTACAAGATATGCATCATTTTTCCATCTGTGAACATAGAGCTGATGTGCCTTGCTAAAAATTTTGATTTTTGTCTCATCTGTCCATAGGACATTCTCCCAAAAGCTTTGTGACTTGTCAACATGTAGTTTGGCAAATTCCAGTCTGGCTTTTTTAAGTTATTTCTGTGACCATTGTGGGTTTTTCTTTCATTAAACGAGGGGTACCAACAATTTTGTCCACGTGTGTGTATATATACAGTACAGACCAAAAGTTTGGACACACCTTCTCATTCCAAGAGTTTTCTGTATTTTCATGACTATAAAAATTGTAGATTCACACTGAAGGCATCAAAACTATGAATTAACACTTGTGGAATTATATACTTAACAAAAAAGTGTGAAACTACTGAAAATATGTCTTATATTATAGGTTCTTCAAAGTAGCCACCTTTTGCTTTGATTGGCATTCTCTTGATGAGCTTCAAGAGGTAGTCACCTGAAATGGTTTTCACTTCACAGGTGTGCCCTGTCAGGTTTAATAAGTGGGATTTCTTGCCTTATAAATGGGGTTGGGACCATCAGTTGTGTTGTTCAGAAGTCAGGTGGATACACAGCTGATAGTCTTACTGAATGGAGTGTTAGAATTTGTATTATGGCAAGAAAAAAGCAGCTAAGTAAAGAAAAACGAGTGGCCACCATTACTTTAAGAAATGAAGGTCAGTCAGTCCGAAAAATTGGGAAAACTTTGAAAGTGTCCCCAAGTGCAGTGGCCAAAACCATCAAGCGCTACAAAGAAACTGGCTCACATGAGGACCGCCCCAGGAAAGGAAGACCAAGAGTCACCTCTGCTGTGGAGGATAAGTTCATCCGAGTCACCAGCCTCAGAAATCGCAGGTTAACAACAGCTCAGATCAGAGACCAGGTCAATGCCACAGAGAGTTCTAGCAGCAGACACATCTCTACAACAACTTTTAAGAGGAGACTGTGTGCAGCAGGCCTTCATGGTAAAATAGCTGCTAGGAAACCACTGCTAAGGACAGGCAACAAGCAGAAGAGACTTGTTTGGGCTAAAGAACACAAGGAATGGACATTAGACCTGTGGAAATCTGTGCTTTGGTCTGAGGAGTCCAAATTTGAGATCTTTGGTTCCAATCACCGTGTCTTTGTGCGACGCAGAAAAGGTGAACGAATGGACTCTACATGCCTGGTTCCCACCGTGAAGCATGGAGGAGGAGGTGTGATGGTGTGGGGGTGCTTTGCTGGTGACACTGTTGGGGATTTATTCAAAATTGAAGGAATACTGAACCAGCATGGTTACCACAGCATCTTGCAGCGGCATGCTATTCCATCCGGTTTGCGTTTAGTTGGACCATCATTTATTTTTCAACAGGACAATGACCCCAAACACACCTCCAGACTGTGTAAGGGCTATTTGACCAAGAAGGAGAGTGATGGGGTGCTACGCCAGATGACCTGGCCTCCACAGTCACCAGACCTGAACCCAATCGAGATGGTTTGGGGTGAGCTGGACTGCAGAGTGAAGGCAAAAGGGCCAACAAGTGCTAAGCATCTCTGGGAACTCCTTCAAGACTGTTGGAAGACCATTTCAGGTGACTACCTCTTGAAGCTCATCAAGAGAATGCCAAGAGTGTGCAAAGCAGTAATCAAAGCAAAAGGTGGCTACTTTGAAGAAGCTAGAATATAAGACATATTTTCAGTTGTTTCACACTTTTTTGTTAAGTATATAATTCCACATGTATTAATTCATAGTTTTGATGCCTTCAGTGTGAATCTACAAGTTTTATAGTCATGAAAATGCAGAAAACTCTTGGAATGAGAAGGTGTGTCCAAACTTTTGGTCTGTACTGTATATATATATACAGTCATATGAAAAAGTTTGGGCACCCCTATTAATCTTAATCATTTTTAGTTCTAAATATTTGGGTGTTTGCAACAGCCATTTCAATTTGATATATCTAATAACTTACGGACACAGTAATATTTCAGGATCGAAATGAGGTTTATTGTACTAACAGAAAATGTGCAATATGCATTAAACCAAAATTTGACCGGTGCAAAAGTATGGGCACCTCAACAGAAAAGTGACATTAATATTTAGTAGATCCTCCTTTTGCAAAAATAACAGCCTCTAGTCGCTTCCTGTAGCTTTTAATCAGTTCCTGGATCCTGGATGAAGGTATTTTTGACCATTCCTCTTTACAAAACAATTCCAGTTCAGTTAAGTTTGATGGTCACCGAGCATGGACAGCCCGCTTCAAATTATCCCACAGATGTTCAATGATATTCAGGTCTGGGGACTGGGATGGCCATTCCAGAACATTGTAATTGTTCCTCTGCATGAATGCCTGAGTAGATTTGGAGCTGTGTTTTGGATCATTGTCTTGCTGAAATATCCATCCCCGGCGTAACTTCAAATTCGTCACTGATTCTTGTACATTATTCTCAAGAATCTGCTGATACTGAGTTGAATCAATGCGACCCTCAACTTTAACAAGATTCCCGGTGCCGGCATTGGCCACACAGCCCCAAAGCATGATGGAACCTCCAGCAAATTTTACAGTGGGTAGCAAGTGTTTTTCTTGGAATGCTGTGTTTTTTTGACGCCATGCATGACGCCTTTTTGTATGACCAAACAACTCAATCTTTGTTTCATCAGTCCACAGGACCTTCTTCCAAAATGAAGCTGGCTTGTCCAAATGTGCTTTTGCATACCTCAGGCGACTCTGTTTGTGGCGTGCTTTCAGAAACGGCTTCTTTCGCATCACTCTCCCATACAGCTTCTCCTTGTGCAAAGTGTGCTGTATTGTTGACCGATGCACAGTGACACCATCTGCAGCAAGATGATGCTGCAGCTCTTTGGAGGTGGTCTGTGGATTGTCCTTGACTGTTCTCACCATTCTTCTTCTCTGCCTTTCTGATATTTTTCTTGGCCTGCCACTTCTGGGCTTAACAAGAACTGTCCCTGTGGTCTTCCATTTCCTTACTATGTTCCTCACAGTGGAAACTGACAGGTTAAATCTCTGAAACAACTTTTTGTATCCTTCCCCTGAACAACTATGTTGAACAATCTTTGTTTTCAGATCATTTGAGAGTTGTTTTGAGGAGCCCATGATGCCACTCTTCAGAGGAGATTCAAATAGGAGAACAACTTGCAATTGGCCACCTTAAATACCTTTTCTCATGATTGGATACACCTGGCTATGAAGTTCAAAGCTCAATGAGGTTACAAAACCAATTTTGTGCTTCAGTAAGTCAGTAAAAAGTAGTTAGGAGTATTCAAATCAATAAAATGATAAGGGTACCCAAATTTTTGCACCGGTCAAATTTTGGTTTAATGCATATTGCACATTTTCTGTTAGTACAATAAACCTCATTTCAATCCTGAAATATTACTGTGTCCATCAGTTATTAGATATATCAAATTGAAATGGCTGTTGCAAACACCCAAATATTTAGAACTAAAAATGATTAAGATTAATAGGGGTGCCCAAACTTTTTCATATGACTGTGTATATATATATATATATATATATATATATATATATATATATATATTGGTGTGTGTGTGTGTGTATGTGTATATAATATATATAGTAGGTGCATACTGTATAAAAGTAATTACAGATCCTAGAAATAAAAAAAATAAACTACAAAAATTCTAATTGTTTCTGCAAAATTAATTTTAACTGCATTTTCTTCTGTACTCCGCAGTCTGTTTTTGTTGACTGGTTGTCCTCTCCTAAAACAGTAAAGTAAATTTAAGCCATTACACTAGTTCACACTAGCGTTCATCTCTGTCATTCGAGTCCGCTTGGGGACCTGAAAGACGAAGAACCCGTCCGGTTAAAAGCGGTTACCTGTGGACCCCATAGACTATAATGGGGTCTGCCGGTGTCCATTGGGTTTCCGCCGGTTTTATTCTGAAACTGGTGGAGAGAAAATTTCTCCTTGCAGGACTTTTCTGTCTGCCAATTTTAGACGAAATCTGCGACAGACTCTCCTATACAGACTCCAACGCAGATGTGAACCTAGCCTAAGTTTGCAATGAGCAGCTTTCACAATGAAAAATATTGAGAAATCACTGTTATATGTTTCAAGCTCTAACTGTAGGTAGGTTGTAATGTTTTAGCCATTTTGATGTTTAGTCACTGAGCTGCAGTGTTTAGACCACAGCTTTATGTAGGCATGTGTTTGTTTAGACATGCATGTTCCTACAACACTGTGTATAACCATGTGAACAGATGCTTGCACCTTGGGCTACATTCACACCTGCCCCTGATGTCCATCCAGCATAGAGTCCGTTAGAAATCCCAGATGAAAAAGTCCTGCAAAACCAAGTTTTTGTCCGAAGTTGTCAGTACAAGAATAAAGGACGCCCAGTGGTCCCCACTATAGTCAATGTGTTCATTGTTGTCATTCATTAGATGGACCTTTTATCCAGAGCCGATGATGTAGATGTGAACGCGCTCTTAGTTAGGGAGGCTGAGCTATGTACTCCTTCAGTTATAGCTGTGTTACAGGAACTGTCTGCTCATCAGTAGTTAGTGACAAAAGTTTCTGTCTCCCCTCTGGAGAGCCTATGTGGTACTCTCCATCTGTGTAGTATTCCATGTAGAATATATCTGGTGAGAGTCACATGCCTTTACTGAAGAGAAGGCTTTAGATAGCAAAAACTAAATTAAGGCAATACTGACTGAATTATCTATAGTGAAGGAATAGTTGATAATAATGAAATAGTGAAAGAAAAACAATCACCAGAGTGCTTCTTTAAAAGATCTGCAGCAAACATCCTTGGTGCCAGATACCACAAGACACCTTCAGTGGCTCGTGGATAATGTACCTTGAAGGGCCAGAGCTGTTTTGAGGCACAAGGTGGACCTACACAATATTAATCCTATCAGTATAAACCAAAAACTAAAGGGAGGAGTAATAGTAATTGAAGGCTTTCTACTCTGAACCTTAGAAAACAAAATGTTGACACAGCAGGTATAGTTTATTTGTTCATGTCAGACAGACTGAAAATTATCTGAGCCTTAATTGTTTTATATATAAAATAGGTATTGAGTCTGCAACTTTTTATAGTTATAAGGGCGAGTCCCTATAGACTGACAGCTGGCAAAAACTGTGTGTCAGGGCTGAGCACCAGACAGTCTTTCAGTTAACAGGTGCAGCATTACTGGCAGTTCTGGAGTGAGCAGCTGTAGGGGAGAATGCAGAGAGGACAGCTGTGGTGATCGCGGACCCTTCCCACAATAGAAGAGGCTGCCTAGTAAAGCTGGGGGGAGGGAGCCCTGGTAAATAAGCAGAGATGGGGTACTTCACCTTTATACTTGTAGTCATTATTCCATCCAATAGTGCACTAGTTATTATCAGTTAAAAGGGATGGCCAGGATTGGTTAGTGTTTTTTTTTAAATTTATAACCTAACCTTACAATAGGCCACAAAAATCTGATCAATGGTGGGCCAACTAGAGACTACCACACGGATCAGCTGTTTTGGGCCACTTCCAATGCCTATACTATACACTGTCATGTATAGGTACACTGAACAGTTCACATGCGTATGGATTAAAAATTGATTTTCTCAGCAGCAAGGTTGCGCTGACACAAGACAAATAAATATATATTCACTATGCCACTAACCTCCCCTACAACAGCATAAACGTAGTTTACAAGAGGTTTTTGTGGTGGTAGACTCCACTTACAACTCACTTTTTTGCCTGTTTAGTTGTAACAATATCTCCAAGTTTTTTTTTTTTCTGCTTTAGCTTATATTAAAGAGAACCTTTCACCACCTCCATCAGGTGCAGTGCTTTACATCATTTAATAGGAGCTGCTCCACTGATTCTGTCACAGTTAGCCCCCACTGTTCCTGAGTAATCAATGCTGTAAGTTTTGGTGCCTGGTATGCTATTTAGTCTGTCAGGAAAGCGGTGTGATCTGTCGAGGGACCCAAACAACAGAGAGGTTACACACTATAATGGGTTCTGTCGGGTGTCTGTCTTTTCTAAACTGAAACCGGTGGAGGAAAGAGTGCTGAAAAGGACTTTTTCTTCTGCCGTTTTTAGGTGGACACTGCGACGGAGACTCCGGCACGGATGTGAACGTAGCCTGATCCAAAAGCTTTTATGCTCTGAAAGCTGCTTTTCCAAACACTTGAAGTTTTGTAGTGAAGCCTGTGAAGAAAAAAAAAGCAGATAAGAACCCAACATTGTTGGAGCATGCTGCATTTTGAAAAACGTATGTACTTCTGGTTGCACCAAATGATCATCCAACGTGAACCATGGTGATAGAGACCGTCTAAAAATCTGCTAGGTTTCAGTTTGCTGTGTAAATCAGAATCAACCTATTGCTGCTTACTAAAATATCTGCCATTTAGAATTTAAAGCAGCTACAGCCTCACTGGGGAAATATATAGCCAGTAATATGGAAGTATTGTAAAGAAATGAGAGATTTCAATTACATCTAGTATACCAAGTTATGCTTTAATTTCTGTATGGAAATCTTTGAGTCATTCCCGCACTACAGTCTTCCAGTATGCCTCATGTGACTGGAGATAAGAATGTAGCTCACTATGATTTCTTGCATAGGACTTTGGTTATAACACATTTGTTCTTTTCCTGCTCTACAAGAACTAAAAATATTCTGCAGCCTGATCATTCCTGTTGGGATGGGTTACATGGAGAGCTCGCTAATGAACAGGACGCAAGAAAACTAAAGGCTGCTATCTACTCAACTGTTTCCATAGAATATTAACCCCTACAGTAGTTTGTTGTCTTTCCTGGCTCGTGCAATGTGGTACTGTAACTTGTAGGTATTTGGTTGTGGTATCTGCAGTAAAAGTACAATTCTAGGTATGTGCCATAGATTGGTGACGCAGATACAGTTAAAGAGGACCTTTCATGTCCTCAGGCACATGCGGTTTTACATAATGCTAGAAAGCCGACAGCGTGCTGAATTCAGCGCACTGCCGGCTTTCCCGGTATGTGCATCGGGGCTGGAGATATCGGCGGTGTAAGTTTCACGGTTTACTGTCAGAAAGGCGTTCCTGACAGTCTAGCTGCGCTGTGAGGAACGCCCTCCCTGACAGTTCTCGTTCATAGATTTGTATTGAGGGGGCGTTCCTCACAGCTGAGTGTCATCACTGGGCTGTAAGGAACGTCCCCTCTCTCTGTACTCGTCTATAGAGCTGTACTGTCAGAGGGGGCGTTCCTTACTGCCCGGCGATGACGCTGAGCTCTAAGGAACGCCCCCCCAGTATAAGTCTATGGGCGTGTACTACCAGGGAGGGCGTTCCTCACAGCGCAGCTAGTCTGTCAGGAACGCCTTTCTAACAGTAAACCGAGAAACTTACACCGCCGATATCTCCAGCCCCAGGGCACATACTGGGAAAGCCAGCAGTGCCCTGAATTCAGCACGCTGTCGGCTTTCTAGCAGTATGTAAAACCTGTGCCTGAGGACGTGAAAGGTCCTCTTTAAGTCAAGAAATATTTGGACAGCGACACAAGTTTTGGCATTTTAGCGGTTTACCAAAATATATTGAAGATAGTTATATAATCAATATGGGCTTAAAGTGTAACACCCCCCCCCCCCCCTTTTTTTTTTTTTTTTTTTCTATTGTGTTCTGGGGTGCTTGGCAACCATTTTTGTAATATACTTTATTAACCTAGCTAACTTTCTTTTCATTATGAAGCAGGCTGTAACATTCTCCTTAGCAACCCTCTAATTTTTCTCAGCTTTCAAGAATTACCTATAACAGAACCTGAGATATCACTAATTAAAAACACAGTTGGGAATGTGATTTTATACGCAGCATGAACTGCTGCATATTAAGTTCAAATTCCCAACTGAGTTTTTAACTAGTGATATCTCTAATTCTTTTACAGTCCTTAAATATTGAGAATCTCAGCTTTCTTATGATAACAGAACCAGTGGTATAAAACCGGAGATACAGCTATTTTGAAGTGACCATCCGCCCTTTGTTAAATGCTTCAGTTCTACATTCTGCATAGGTGTACGGACAGCGTCTTCCTGGCAATGCTTAGAGCATTGCTAATGGGAGCTTCACAGCCTGTTTTCTATTAAAAGGAAGGTTGATAGATTAATAAAGTACATTACAAAAATGTTCCCCACACAAGCCCTGAGACACAATATTAAAAAAAATAAAGCAAAAATTAAAATGGGAGAGTCACACTTTAAAGTGCAGACTCTCAGCTTTAATTTGAGGTTATTCAGATTCTAATTGGAGGAAGGGTTTAGGAATTACAGCTGTAAAATATGCAGCTGCCTCTCTTTCAAGGGACCCAAAGTAAATTATCTCAAAAGCTATTTAATGGGGTGCATGGGCTATTCCCTCGTTAATCCATCATCAATTAAGCAGGTAAAAGGTCTGGAGTTGATTCCAGGTGTGGCTTTTGCATTCGGAAGCTGTTGATGTGAACCCACAACATGCGGTCAAAACCGCTCTCAATAGAAGTGAAACAGAGCATCACTAGGTTGAAAAAAGAATAAATCCATAAATCCAGTCATGAGTGGCCAAATCAACAGTTTAATACATTGTACCAAAAAAAGAGTGCTTTGGTGAGCTCAGTTACTCAAAATGGTCTGGATGTCCATGAAAGACAATAGTGGTGGATGATCGCAGAATCCTTTCAGTGGTGAAGAAAATCCCCTTTACAACAACCACCCAAGTGAAGAATACTTTCCAGAAAATAGGTGTTTCAGTATCTAAGTCTACCCTAAAACAAAGTGCAAACAATTAATCACCCTCAGTAATAAAGGCCAGGTTAGACTTTGCCAAAAACCATCTAAAGAAGTCAGCCAGGTTGCACTCCATATCCTGTGTAAAACATGTTGGAGGCAGTATGATGGCATGGCTTCCAATGGCACTCAGACACTAGTGTTTATTGTTGATATGACAGAAGATAGAAGCAGCCGGATGAATGCTGAAGTGTATAGGGATATACTTTTATGATCAGATTCAATGAAATGCAGCAAGGTTGATCGGATGGCACTTCACAGTATAGATGGACAATGACCCAAAACATACTGTGAAAGCAACCCAGCAGTTTTTTGAGGCAAAGAAGGGGAATATTCTGCAATGACTGAGTCAATCACCAGATCTCAACCAGATTGAACAGCCACTAACTTGCCTAAGACAAACCTTACGTCAGAAAGACCCACAAACAAGCAACAACTGAAGACAGCTGCAGTAAAGGCTTGGCAAAGCATCACAAAGGAGGAAACCCAGCATTTACTCATATCCATGTGTTCCAGACTTCAGGCAGTCATTGCCTGTAAAGGATTCTCTACAAAGTATTAAATATGAACATTTTATTTCTAGTAATGTTAATTTGTCCAGTTACTTTTGAGCCCCTTAAATGAAGAGGCTTTGTAGAAAAATGGTTGCAATTCCTAAACGTTTCACAGGATATTTATGTTCACCCCTTGCATTAAACCTGAAAGTATACCCTTCAATTGTATCTCAGTTGTTTCATTTCAAATCCAATGTGGAGGCATGCAGAGATCGAATAATGACAATTGTCACTGTCCAAATATTTCTGGACTCAACTGTATATCATTGGTTAAGCTGGCTCTAGATTTCAGATGGAAGTCTGCCACCAGATATGACATATTTACATGTTGCTAATGGCAAACTTTTCCAAGCTGAACTGAACCAATATCAATCCCCCAGCCAAAAGGGTTTTTACATTTTTGAGGGATACTACATACAAAGGACAAGCAGAGAATTCTGAGCTCTATATAAAAGTTAAAAATTCATATGTCTAATGCATTTTAAACCTCATAGTTTATCTTTGGCAGATGTCTAGTTCGGGAGTTCCTTGTGAGGGTGATATCCTCCTTCCCCCAATAGCAGAACTGTGAATAGTGGAGAATTACTATATACTCAACAAGAAGCAACTCTTGAAATGTCTAATGGTTCAATTTTTTTTTTTTAGTCTAGGAACTTGGTGTAAAATTTCACAAACGTATAGCAACTTAAAGATATAGGAATTGTCAGTCCATCTGTTTTCTCATAGTAAGTCCCTCAATTGCCTAGCCACAGACCTCTGTGTTTGTTTTTTCTTTGCTATGTTTGTTTTTTGTTTTTATTGGTGTGGGTTTTTTTTCTTAATCTATCCTTCATAGAGAAAAATATGGACATCAGCACTATGGCCAATTCAATAGCAACAATAGGTACACTACTCCACACACAACTCCTTCCAAATACATAACTGACCTAGGTGTTAAATTGACTTTTGCGATTGAGACTTTATTTTGGCATGCATGTCTTTCTTGCACTCAGTTCACATTAGTGCTTGTTCTTCATCCGAGGTAAAAGTCCTCCAACAGAGACTCCAACGCAGATGTCAACATAGCCTTAAATGTATAACTAGTAGTCAGTGGTACCACTAGATGGCACCTTTTGAAAATGTACTGTCCCATTAAATGAAGATAATGTTAAATAATATATACAGTACAATATAAGGAATGGCAACAAGTTGGTAACTATCAACAACATGTTGCAACTTCTAGTACTTGTTACTTTTTCTATGCCTTGATGCCTTCTTTGTTACATAACCAACTATTATCAGTATTGCAGCTACTTTGTAGTTCCTCATGAAGAACTAATCGTGCATCGGTTCTTGGTATTATGTTTAAGTGCTGAATTGTTACTGTACTTGCTCTACATCACTAGACAATTCTAGTGTTTTTTTTTTTTTTTTTCTTTTCAGTGCTCAGTGATTTGTTTTAACATGAATACATTGATAATGAATACTATAAATAGTATCCTTGAATTGCTTCAAGGCAATGTGTCGCCAGAAAATGACCTATTTTTTGCTGAGGTTTTTAAAAAATTTTTCCATATTATTACCTATATTAATAGATTCCTAAGAATCCTGCAATTCTGACTTTGTCCACTAGGCAATATAATATGCTGTGGCTTCCTGTTTTCTGTAGGAGATTTCTTCTTAGCAGCCACCTTGCTTATCAGCAACTGATGATCACAGCTATCATGTATATGTAGATAAGAATCCATAGCCCCAATAGGTGATTTCACAGTTTATCTACTACCCCCTCTGTGCAATGACCTCTGCCGAGGTCATAGAGAATGCCTAGAAAACTCTCCCATACAAGTCAATAGAGTCCATTGTGTCTATGGACCATGGTCCTTCTATAGGAAATAGGAAGTCACAGAATGTATTGGGCTTAGTGGCGTTGTAACGGTAAGATTTTTAGGATTTTTTTATTTTTTTTTTAATATACTGTATAAATTTGGAAAATTTAAGAATTTTTGGTTAGGTGATGTTTTTAAAGAATATGTTTAAAAAGAACCTTTCACCACCTCAAATAAGTCCAGCTCTTTGCATCATCTAATAGGTGCTGCTCCACTAATTCTGGCACAGATGGAATTTTTAGTTAGTTTTGGTACCTCATATGCTATTTAGGCTCAGGACTTTCAGGAGGGCGGTGTTGGACAGGAGCAGGCAAGGGGTGTGATTCTGACACTGGCTGCCTCTGATTGGAGCTCAGAATCGCATAACCACCATCCGCCCCTTCTCTACGCCGTCTGTCTGTCTCCCCCCCACCCCTGGCTGACACCGCCCTTCTGACATTACATAAATTCACTTGCTGCGAAAATTCCAAATGCACTGAAATTAGTGGAGCTGTGCCTATTAACAGATGCTAAGAACTGGAATTGGTGGAGATGGTGTATTCTACATACAGTGGGGAAAAAAACTATTTAGTCAGCCACCAATTATTCAAGTTCTCCCACATAAAAAGATGAGAGACCTGTAATTGACATCATAGGTAGACCTCAACTATGAGAGACAAAATGAGAAAACATATCCAGAAAATCACATTGTCTGATTTTTAAAGAATTTGCAAATTATGGTGGAAAATAAGTATTTGGTCAATAACAAAAGTTCATCTCAATACTTTGTTATATATCCTTTGTTGGCAATGACAGAGGTCAAACGTTTTCTGTAAGTCTTCACAAGGTTGGCACACACTGTTGCTAGTATGTTGGCTCATTCCTCCATGTAGATCTCCTCTAGATCAGTGATGTTTTGGGGCTGTCGCTGGGCAACACGGACTTTCAACTCCCTCCAAAGGTTTTCTATGGGGTTGAGATCTGGAGACTGGCTAGGCCACTTCTTACGAAGCCACTCCTTCATTGCCCTGGCGGTGTGCTTGGGATCATTGTCATGCTGAAAGTCCCAGCCACGTTTTGTCTTCAATGTCCTTGCTGATGGAAGGAGGTTTGCACTCAAAATCTCACAATACATGGTCCCATTCATTCTTTCATGTACACGGATCAGTCATCCTGGTCCCTTTGCAGAGAAACAACCCCAAAGCATGATGTTGCCACCCCCATGCTTCACAGTAGGTATGGTGTTCTTTGGATGCAACGCTGCATTCACTCTCCTCCAAACACGACGAGTTGTGTTTCTACCAAACAGTTCTACTTTGGTTTCATCTGACCATATGACATTCTCCCAATACTCTTCTGGAACATCCAAATGCTCTCTAGCAAACTTCAGACGGGCCCGGATATGTACTGGCTTAAGCAGGAGGACACGTCTGGCACTGCAGGATCTGAGTCCCTGGCGGCGTAGTGTGTTACTGACGGTAGCCTTTGTTACGTTAGTCCCAGCTTTCTGCAGGTCATTCACTAGGTCCCCCCGTGTGGTTCTGGGATTTTTGCTGACCATTCTTGTGATCATTTTGACCCCACTGCGTGAGATCTTGCGTGGAGCCCCTGATCAAGGGAGATTATCAGTGGTCTTGTATGTCTTCCATTTTCTAATTATTGCTCCCACAGTTGATTTCTTCACACCAAGCTGCTTGCCTATTGCAGATTCAGTCTTCCCAGCCTGGTGCAGGTCTACAATTTTGTTTGTGGTGTCCTTCCACAGCTCTTTGGTCTTCACCATAGTGGAGTTTGGAGTGTGACTGTTTGAGGTTGTGGACAGGTGTCTTTTATACTGGTAACAATGTCAAACAGGAGCCATTACTACAGGTAATGAGTGGAGGACAGAGGAGCCTCTTAAAGAAGAAGTTACAGGTCTGTGAGAGCCAGAAATCTTGCTAGTTTGTAGGTGACCAAATACTTATTTTCCACCATTATTTGCAAATAAATTCTTTAAAAAAATAAGACAATGTGATTTTCTAGATATGTTTTCTCATTTTGTCTCTCATAGTTGAGGTCTACCTATGATGTCAATTACAGGCGCCTCTCATATTTTTAACTGGGAGAACTTGCACAATTGGTGGCTGACTAAATACTTTTTTTTTCCCCACTGTATACTGTACATTTGTAATATTCATCAGTATATAGTGCCTAATAAAGTGAGTTGTTTTTGGGATGGATACTGGTTTTCACTGAAAAATTGTGAAAAATTATATATTGTGTTCTTGTGTACAACTAGGCCTTGACTCACTATTGTATTTAAGAACAACTATTGTGGTGGTGGTGGTGGTGTTATTATTATTGATTATTATTAATAATAATAATAATAATAAATCATCATTACTATTATTATATCTTTTTTTTCATTGTCTTGGGGTGCTGTTTCAGGAACACTTTTTGTAATATACTTTATTTACTTATTTCATTTCCTTTTAGGATAAAACTGGCTTTCAAGTCTCTTCTTGGCAAAACACTAAAACACTAATTTTTCGTTTGCCAAGGAGAGTCCATTCTGTTCACCAGTGTGTATAGTGCATACTATACACTCAACCAATTGTTCCATACAGAGATGGGGTTTCCTAACCTGCCTCTACAGTACCTGCTTTCCAAAGGCTGCTCTACTGTGATAATATACATCTAACTAAAGTTTATTTTGCCATCCCTGTCTGCAGTCTACCTCTAACTTCTGAGCACCATAGCACTGTGGCATTTAGCACTTCTGGCTCCTACACTATCTCTCCACTGTGCATTCCCACTAGCAAAATGTGCAAAGAGAGGTAGTGTAGAAGGCGGCAGTACTGACTACTATGGTTAGACGTAGACAGGTAGGCAGAGATGGTAAAATAAACTTTGAGTACATTTACATGATGTTTACATCCGTTTATAAGATCTGTTTTAAGTGATTCAAAAAAGCCTAGTCTGCTATATTTTTGTGTCTGGCAAAAAAAAATTGGATTTCTGTGTGTGTTTTTTTTGTTTTTTTTTGTTGTCTTAATTGACTCCATGTAAATGGATGGCCATCTGTTTTGTTTTTTTGTATGTTTTGTTTTTTGTATCGGTTAAATATAAATGTACCCTTAGATTTATATTATCTAGGTAAAGCAGTCTGTAGAAAGCAGTAGACCAATATCAACCAATCATAGCAAAGGTTTTTTTTTTTTTAAGCACAGACTACAAAATGAAAGCTATGCTGCGGTTGATAAGGGCAACAAAGTAAGTTTTTCTTTTGGACAGTTTAATGTATCTGCCCCTATTTGTATACACTATACACACTGTGTATGAAACAGACTCTCCTATGAGGGATTGAAATAAAGTTAACGTATATTACAAAAATGTTCCCCAAATAGCCCCTTCACACTACTGAAAAATAGAAATGAGAGGCTTTCATTGATTTTTGACAGACAGTTATCTAATATTGGTGTTTGTATATTTTATAGGTGTTGAAGCAACAACAGAAGACGGTGTACGGCCACCAGCAGAGCCCTCATGTAGCTTAAACTCTGGGTTAGCAAGTGGACAGCCGAAAACAAAGACACAAGCAGAAACTGACAGATCTTCTTTAACTAACAGTCAACTCTCACAAAAAACTTCTGGACTTGATACAGAACAATCAGCAGAAGGGCCATCTACATCTTCACAAACAGATGATTCTTGTGTTTCCGCTGAGGAGGGACCAAGATTAGCCAGTGATGATCACACTTCTTTACCACACACTGAAAGACCAAGCACATCACAAGCACCTGAAAGTCTCAGTTCTCCAAAAGAACAGCAGATAGTAAGATGTGATGGGACTTCTCCCTCTGCTGCTCAATCTTCTCCTCTGGCCATTACACCCAAACAAAAACTAGGTGCGCCTCATAAACCTTTAGTGTCCATTGGCTGACACATGAGTGATTGTTTAGAGCTAACATATATTTACTGGACCACTTAGAAATTGCAGGCTGGTTTTCAAGTCACTGTTGTTGTTTGCTCTCTTCTGATCTAGAAAGAAGTATCAGTGATACAGCAGGCTCTGTTTCTCAGTACTTGCTTTCTTACTGCTGTTTGTGATGTTGCTGAATCCATCATTTCACACATTGATACAATATATGTTGCAGATCTTCAGCTCACATACAGTATAGGCAAAATGTATAAAGATCAAACAAAGATAACTAAAAGAAGCATTTTTTGGGTTGCTCAAAATATTTGTAACCCAGGTAGCAGTAATAAGGGCAATAAAATTGGACCTTTACACACTTTGTTATACAGTGGGGAAAAAAAAGTATTTAGTCAGCCACCAATTGTGCAAGTTCTCCCACTTAAAAAAATGAGGCCAGCCTATAATTGACATCATAGGTAGACCTCAACTATGAGAGACAAAATGAGAAAACAAATCCAGAAAATCACATTGTCTGATTTTTAAAGAATTTATTTGCAAATTATGGTGGAAAATAAGTATTTGGTCAATAACAAAAGTTCATCTCAATACTTTGTTATATATCCTTTGTTGGAAATGACAGAAGTCAAACATTTTCTGTAAGTCTTCACAAGGTTGGCACACACTGTTGCTGGTATATTGGCCCATTCCTCCATGCAGATCTCCTCTAGAGCAGTGATGTTTTGGGGCTGTCGCTGGGCAACACGGCCTTTCAACTCCCTCCAAAGGTTTTCTATGGGGTTGAGATCTGGAGACTGGCTAGGCCACTCCAGAACCTTGAAATGCTTCTTACGAAGCCACTCCTTTGTAGGTGACCAAATACTTATTTTCTACCATTATTTGCAAATAAATTCTTAAAAAATCAGACAATGTTATTTTCTGGATTTGTTTTCTCATTTTGTCTCTCATAGTTGAGGTATACCTATGATGTCAATTACAGGCCTCTTTCATCTTTTAAGTGGGAGAATTTGCACAATTGGTGGCTGACTAAATACTTTTTTTCCCCACTGTACATAAATGGGGATGACATAGTTTGGCTGCTGCCAACATGCTTTTTCTGCTTCTCTGCTCTCAGAACAGTGCTAATTTAGCTCTTAGCTAAATCATGTCTGACAGTCTAGTTGTTGCTGATATGCTGCATAGGGGTGTTGTCCAGGAATTGGAGCACTCCAAGCGGAGGCCGGGGGATGTGTAAAATAATGAAGCATACTCACCTGTTCCTGGTGCTCCGTTATCTGCCGCCACCGCCATTCTTTCAGTCTTGTGCTGGTGCTTCAATGCCAGAAGTCCTCAGTCTTACATGACCATTGAGGCCAACGGCTTCAGCGGTTGCTGGAGAGGGACCGATAATGTAATTTAAAGGGATCCTATCATTCAGAAAGGCCAATTTTAGTAAGACCACGTCGTAATAGCCTTTATAAAGGCTATTCTTCTCCTACCTTTCTTGTTTCGCTCCTCGCCAACGTTTAGAAGAAGTGTTGATTTTTATCTTTATGCTAATGCGTCTTCAGAGTGCACATGGGGCATTCCCCCAATGCTGAAACTGCACAGGGAACATCCCCTGTGCTCTCCTCAGACGCATTTTTGAACTTACCGCGCTGCCTCGCTTCTTCTTTAGCAGACACCTCTTCTTGACGTCATCCTCAGTTTGTGAGACATGTGCCAACTGCGCTCAGACATTTTCCTGTGGCCTATTACACGAGCGTACTGCATGCACTGTATGTAATAGGCCACAGGAAAATGGACGGTGCATGTCTCCCAAACGAAGGATGACGTCAAGAAGAGGTGTCTGCTAAAGAAGAGAGGTGGCGCGGTAAGTTCAAAAAAGCGTCTGAGGAGAGCACAGGGGACGTTCCATGTGCAGTTTCAGCACTGGGGGAACGCCCCATGTGCATTTTGAAGATGCATTAGCATAAAGATAAAAATCAACATTTCTTCTAAATGGCGGTGAGGAGCGAAACAAGAAAGGTAGGAGAAGAATAGCCTTTATAAAGGCTATTACGACGTGGTCTTATTAAAATTGGCCTTTTTGAATGATAGGATCCCTTTAAGTTATCTAAAACTTCTAAGTCACTGGTTCCTTGACAGAGACCACTTAGGTTGCTGACTGGTCTCAACGGTCACATAAAGCTGAGGACTTATGGCATCAATGCCAGGCAGGGGACAACAGAGCGCAAGGGACAGGTGAGAATGGTTTTTCTTTTTTTTTTTTTTTTTTTTGTTGTTTTGTTTTCCTTTTTATTTTACACTTCCCCTGGCCGTCACTCAAGTTGCTCTCCAGTTCCTGAAAACCCCTTTAACAACCACAGACTTTTTAATGGCTTGTAATGCTTGGCATTCTTATAAGTCTTTCTCAGATTACTGAAGTCTTCAGCTCAAGACTGCCTCAATGACATAAGGAGGGTCTAAACTGGAGGGTGGAGACTAGCTGCCATACAGCCCACACAATAGGGAGAGGAATATACTGTGTCACCCTCTCTCTCTCTCTCTCTCTCTCTCTCTCTCTCTCTCTCTCTCTCTCTCTCTCTCTCTCTCTCTCTCTCTCTCTCTCTCTCTCTCTCTCTCTCTCTCTCTCTCTCTCTCTCTCTCTCTCTCTCTCTCTCTCTCTCTCTCTCTCTCTCTCTCTCTCTCTCTCTCTCTCTCTCTCTCTCTCTCTCTCTCTCTCTCTCTCTCTCTCTCTCTCTCTCTCTCTCTCTCTCTCTCTCTCTCTCTCTCTCTCTCTCTCTCTCTCTCTCTCTCTCTCTCTCTCTCTCTCTCCGGAACAGCCACAGCTTCGCCTGTCTCTTGGACTTCCTGCTCACTTCTCCTCATGCTGTCACCATAGACTTCTGTAGACATGTGTCATGAGTCATGCCACCTTCAGTCTGTCTTGAGATAGATACAGTAAAATTTTCAGCATTAAACTTTTTTTTGGGTGCTTGGTGCATTGTAGAATATTATGAAATCAATTTAAACTAATTAGTTGGAGCTATTGTCAAAGTGAACGTGCTTAGTATTGCAGCTCAGCCCCATTAAGTTCATGATAAATGTACTTAAAGGGGTGGTCCTGTTATGGACACTTATTCCACATGTCCAATCACTGGGGGCCTGATCGCCAGATCCCCCAGTGATCCAGAGAATGGGAGACTGAAAGTCCCTCTAAGTCCTCCTGTGAATGGAGCACCAGTGCGTTTGCGTGACAAGCGCTCCATTCACTTTTTTGGGGTTGTGGGTGCTGCCGGAAGTTACAGTTCTGACAGCCCCATAGAAGTGAATGGAGTTCCAGTCATGCACTTGCACTGACACTCCATTTACAAGGAGGCCTTAGGGTTATTTTATGTCCCTGTCCTCCTGAACACTGGAGTACCTGGCAATCGGGCCTCCAGCAGGAGGGAAAAAGTGTCCATAATGGGACAACCACTTTTAAGGTCACTGGCTTGTGAAGTAGAAGTGGCTCTCACCCAGCACCACTGCTGCTTTCAGAAGCTAATCTGTGAGGGTCCTGGATATCTGACCGACCCCAATCAGATCTTGATAACCTATCTTAAGGATATCTCATGAGTATGTAATTCCTGGAAAACACTGAGGCCACACATTGTGGAAAAGCTGCGTTTTTTGTTGCAGATTTTGCTGCTACTGTTTGAGCCAAAGCCAAGAGTGGCTTCGAAAGGAATAGGAAATATAAAGGAAGCTCTTATACATCTCCCTTCTGCTTAATCCACTTCTATAAGCAGTATCTTATTAGGATCAATATTATATAGGTAAAAAAGTGTATATGCTGTATAAAGTGACCATAAATTGGCTGATTGCAGCTTTTGTGTAGCATAAAAAATGCAAGATTATAGGAGGCACATTGCCCTGTGTAATCATGGTCGCAGTAGCTTTTTAATATTCTTTTAAGCTCTGTTTTCTTGTTTTCCCTTTATGAAGCAAAAAAATGAATATCTGATGCAGACTTCCTCATTCTACCACCCAGTTATTGACTGTTCATGGCTTGTGGCAGGAGGAGACAGCCTGCATGGAATATATCAGAAAGGGCCAACATTAGTTTCCTGATTCTAATGTATAGTCATGGCCAAAAGTTTTGAGAATGATACAAATATTAATTTTTACAAAGTCTACTGCTTCAGTTTTTCTAATGGCAATTTGCATATACTCCAGAATGTTATAAAGAGTGATCAGCTTAACAGCAATTACTTGCAAAGTCAATATTTGCCTAGAAAATGAACTTTATCCCCCAAAACACATTTCAACATCATTGCAGCCCTGCCTTAAAAGGACCACCTAACATCGTTTCAGTGATTGCTGCATTAACACAGGTGTGGGTGTTGATGAGGACAGGGCTGGAGATCAATCTGTCATGATTAAGTAAGAATGACACCACTGGACACTTTAAAAGGAGGCTGGTGCTTGCCATCATTGTTTCTCTTCTGTTAACCATGGTTATCTCTAAAGAAACACGTGC
The DNA here is from genome assembly GCA_947044405.1 of Leptodactylus fallax. Taxonomy (NCBI): domain Eukaryota; kingdom Metazoa; phylum Chordata; class Amphibia; order Anura; family Leptodactylidae; genus Leptodactylus; species Leptodactylus fallax. Next base: position 11,136,966 of record CAMRHE010000015.1, on the reverse strand, counting down.
AGTCATCATTGCACTGCACAAAAATGGCCTAACTGGGAAGAGTATTGCAGCTAGAAAGATTGCACCTCAGTCAACAATCTATCGCATCATCAAGAACTTCAAGGAGAGAGGTTCCATTGGTGCCAAAAAGGCTCCAGGGCGCCCAAGAAAGACCAGCAAGCGGCAGGACCGTCTCTTAAAAGTGTTTCAGCTGCGGGATTGGGCTACCAGCAGTGCAGAGCTTGCTGAGGAATGGCAGCAGGCAGGTGTGAGTGCATCTGCATGCACTGTGAGGCGGAGACTCTTGGAGCAAGGCCTGGTCTCAAGGAGGGCAGCAAAGAAGCCACTTCTCTCCAGAAAAAACATCAGGGACAGACTGATATTCTGCAAAAGGTACAGGGAGTGGACTGCTGAGGACTGGGGTAAAGTCATTTTCTCTGATGAATCCCCTTTTCGATTGTTTGGAACATCTGGAAAACAGCTTATTCGGAGAAGAAGAGGTGAGCGCTACCACCAGTCTTGTCTCATGCCAACTGTAAAGCATCCTGAAACCATTCATGTGTGGGGTTGCTTCTCAGCCAAGGGAATCGGCTCTCTCACAGTCTTGCCTAAAAACACAGCCATGAATAAAGAATGGTACCAGAATGTCCTCCAAGAGCAACTTCTCCCAACCGTCCAAGAGCAGTTTGGTGCTCAACAATGCCTTTTCCAGCATGATGGAGCACCTTGCCATAAAGCAAAGGTGATAACTAAATGGCTCAGGGAACAAAACATAGAGATTTTGGGTCCATGGCCTGGAAACTCCCCAGATCTTAATCCCACTGAGAACTTGTGGTCAATCATCAAGAGACGGGTGGACAAACAAAAACCAACAAATTCAGACAAAATTAAAGCATTGATTCTGCAAGAATGGACTGCTATCAGTCAGGATTTGGTCCAGAAGTTGATTGAGAGCATGCCAGGGAGAATTGCAGAGGTCCTGAAGAAGAAGGGTCAACACTGCAAATATTGACTTGCTGCATTAACTCATTCTAACTGTCAATATAAGCTTCTGTTACTCATAATATGAATGCAATTATATTTCTGTATGTGATAAAAACATCTGACAAACACACATAAAAACCAGAGGGCAGCAGATCATGTGAAAATATAATATTTGTGTCATTTTCAAAACTTTTGGCCATGACTGTATATCACAATTGTGCTTCTTTGAAACCCTAGTTTAAAGATCATGATCAATGTTTTTCTTCAAGCAGATGTAACTAATAAATTGTATTTATGTTTTGAAGTCAATATGGCCTCCACAGACTTTGCCTGCTACTCCATATGCAGAATAAAGTCTGCCACAAATTGCCATCAGGATTCTACAGATAGCTTTGCATGACAATGGCTGGATAATATGTTATTTTCAGCTTTGCATGCTTAGTAAAACATTATAATGACAGCAATATATTGATGTAGTCTTAACTTAAATCTGCGCTTTTAACCATTAAATGATTTGAAGATAGCAGGCTATACATATTGGTCCTTGACCTGATTTTTAGGGTCATAAGCTTGCTGACGTTTTCCAGTATTTATTCCATTTTGGACTGCTATTGATCTAAAGTATGAAAGTTTAGTTACCTAAAGAGCTAAAGTAAACAGCCTATTCAGACTGCAATTTCAATGTATACTGTGTCTTAAGTATTTTCTGATGACCTATGTCTTCAGTGCATGCCACTATGTAGTTTATACAGTTGCATTCAACACCAGTAGGTTCTCATTATTTTGCAGGATGCCTCTGTATGGATAGCAAAGTGTACTGTGCTGTTCCATACAGCTGAAAAAGTTGTATTGACGTTTCCCAACCTGACCTAGGCCAAAAGTAGGTCTCCATTGGCCTCTGTCAGGCTTATGAATACTTTTGACATATGCTTCAGAAGCTTTCCCAGTGCATACAGCAAACACTGGTGTTGGAAAAAAATAACATTGCTATAGTTTGACTATTCTGTACCTATACTGTATTATTTGATATTATAATTTTGTTATTTTTCTTGCTAGTATTTTAAGCATTATTTGGCCTTTTCTATGGTACAATAGGCATGCACAGATGATCTAAATATACTAGAACCGATGTTTGAATTCCCTCACAGATACCCAGAAAGCAGAGCAACGGCAGAAGCAAGCTAAGGAAAGGAGAGAAGAAAGGGCCAAGTATCTGGGTGAGGTTTTTTTGGGAGAAAATGCAGTAGATCTTTTATTTGTTGAAAGTAAACAACACAGTGTTTATCATCCCTGTTTCCTGCTAGAGGCTTCGTCTCACCCATTAGAACGCTTTAAATTTGCCCTTGCCGGGAAAGCTCACAAGTCAGACACATGAATATTTCATTTATAGAGGAGGCTAAAGAGCATATTTTACTTTCAAACATACCAAGAAACAGAGAACTTGAGTTTTCAATCTGGACTCATTTTTGCTGTTTTCTCTTAAATCAACTGTTTTTTTATAGTGCTATCATACTCTGCAGTGCTGACAGCATATGGTTTCTTATTTATACTTTATCCAAAATGACAGACTTGGGGGCTATTCACATTAAGATTTGATCATCAGTTTAACTAATCAGTTTTACGCATACAAAAAAATATTGATGCTTAAAATGAATGGAAAGTGATGACTATCAGTATCTGGTTTATTTTGTGGGACTTTTTTTTTGTGTGGTATGTCCTACTTTTCTTTCCTACAGAAACTGATCCTTTTTTATTTAACATTGACTTAATGTAATGGATGGTCATCTGTTTTTTGTATCCGAAAAACTGATCAGTTAAATTGATGATGAAAATGTGATGTGAACGGCTCCTTATGATGGAATGTACAGCATAAAAAGTAGTACATTAAAAAAAAATATTCTGGAACCTGTTGAAATAAGCTCTAGGTTTGTGAATTAATATAGCTTTATATAAGAAGTCTGCTGCAGCAAAAAAAATGTATACAGAAGAATGCCAGTGCCCAGAGTGAATATTTCCTATACTATGTGAGGATGTCATTCTTGGTTGTTCTCTGATGGAGGATGACTAGTAATTCGTATTCTGAATTTTAAAGGGAATTTATCATTAAAAAAAAAAAAACACTTTTAAGCTAATGGCACATTGGAATGGCATTTAAAAAGGCCATTCTTCTCCTACCTTTCATTGTTGTCTTCTCCCAGCCGTTTGTGTAAAAATCCGTTTCTTCAATTATGGAAATGATCCTCACAGAGTACCTGGGGCGTTCCTCCGTGGCAGCGAGCACCCATCGCATCATCGCTTGTCACCGCCCATTAGTCTGTTGTGGTCTTCACTGTATCTTCTTTCTTCTACTTCCTCTGACGCAGCGCTGGACTGCCGCCATTTTCCGGTGGTTTTTCACAAGAGGCGCAGTACGGACCACCGGAAAATGGCGACCCGTCATACACAGTCGCTGCCGTCCAGCGCTGCGTCAGAGGATGTAGAAGAGAAGACCAAGATGGGAGTCACCACAACAGACTAATGGGCAGTGACAAGCAATGACGCGATGGGTGCTCGCTGCCACGGAGGAACGCCCCGGGTGCTCCGTGAGGATCATTTCCATAATTGAAGAAACGGATTTTTACAGAAACGGCTGGGAGAAGACAACAATGAAAGGTAGATAAAGATTGGCCTTTTTAAAGGCCATTCCAATGTGCCATTATCTTAAAAGTGTTTTTTTTAATGATATACTCCCTTTTAAGGTGTAGCAACTTGATATATCTCAATGCATTGAACTGTAATACTGTATTATACTTAGGATAATATGATTTTAGAATTGCTAGTCTGACTCACAAGTTTATTTTATTCATCTTCAAACAGTCTTTACTAAAATATCTATGAAAAAACATTTTCTTTGTGTCAGCTTTGCTACATGGCACAGCATGAGGTTATTAAGATATGCTGATTTGCTTGTTTCTATTACCAAACAGTAGGCAAGCCAGTGTTTAAGTGAAGGGTGGATAGTCTAGCTCTCTGGAATACTGCCAAAGCTTGTGAGATTGCCGGATTAGAGATATTGATCAGATTCTTTATATTGTTTTTATGTCAGCCCATAAGCATTGATCTAAACCTACTGCAGAAGTTTAAGGCGGTGCCCCGTGCATCTCTGCAGTCCCCAATGTCACCCTTCAGATGCCAGAGGATGAAGGAATAGAAGAGGCTCTTTGTATAGACATCTCTGCAGTATACAATACAGAATGAATGATGCTTTTTGCTTGGTGTAGGGCTTTGTTTCCCACCAGTGTGAATGACCTGCTTTTGTGGAATATTCCAGTTAAACGTAAAGAAAAATGTATATGAAAAAAGATGACCTCCCCTATAGTACAAAGTAGGGACCTACACATTTATACGAAGCATTGCATTAACTGAAATTACCACTTTTATTTCAATGGTCTGCAGCTTCTGTGGCAGAACATCAGCATCAGCCATAGAAAATAAATGACAGCCATCATTCTGCTGGTGGATTTGCAATAGAACAACAGAAAATTTAAATTCCCAATCTGAGATCTAGATAGATACACAAACAATATATTGAATATATTTCTCACTTTTTGAATTCAGCTAGCCATAGTGCTGATCATCTTTACCATGCAGCCACAAGTAAAGTTCTAACCCAACTTTCTACTTGCCTCCAGCTGCCAAGAAGAGTGTTTGGCTGGAGAAAGAGGAAAAGGCAAAACAGCTTAGGGAGAAACAATTACAAGACCGGAGAAAGAAACTGGAAGAACAGAGGCTCAAGGCAGAGAGGAAACGGGTCATACTGGAAGAAAGACAAAGGTTAAAGTATGAGAAAAATAAGGTATGTCAATGTAAGCACAGAGACCATTTTTTTTTCCATTTTCTTTTAGCTCTACTTGTACATCTTTAAAGTTATCTAACACCTTTTTAGTTATTCAAGTACCAGGTGAAGTATCAAGGACCAACACAAGGACACCTAGGCCTTATTTTTATATACAGCTGTATTTTTGATGAATGTGTACAACAGACTACAAATGGATCCATAATTGTGTATGGAGCAGTTCACACAACTGTCTTTCCAAAATCTGTGTGGAAAAAACTGCAGCCTGCACTATATGATCCATATTGCGGACAGCACAGACTTTGAAACCATTATACACAGATAGACATATCAGCAGACATATGGAGTGTGCAGACTTATAAAAAAAATTGTCCATTTTTTATCAGATGATTTATATTTGTGTAAAATCTGCCTCATAGATGAAGGTTCCATTAAGCTACAACAAACTTTCTATTGTTCTATATCATTTCACATCTTGACTAAGATGTCTCCAGGTGCTGTAAACAGTGCAGCAAGTGGTATATGTTTAACATCTTAATGACACAGACTAGTTTGTATCTTCAGTATGCAGCTTTATTTTCCAAGATGTCATTTTATGTGGTAATAACTTTGGGACACTTTCACTACCTTACCCAAGTGATTTTGAGAATTTTTTTTTTTTGACTCACTGGGGCAAATTCATTATTCTCTTTACACCAGAAAACTGCTGTAGAGGGATGATATTGAGATACAAGTTTGGCACAAACTGCTGTTTGGGCACACATCAGGGCACAGAAGGCAGACAGCGCTTTTGGAGGGCATTTGCAGAGGCCCTAAGGTGCCAGTGCAGTGGAGAGCACTAGGAAGTGACATCGTTTTGGAAACTACAATCCTCACAAAATGAATCTATAGTGAACATTTTGACCCCAGATATGGTTTCCAAAGAGAAATGCGCAGTCGGTGGTGCAAAATGAAAATGTATATTTTGTTAGATACAGTGGGGAAAAAAAGTATTTAGTCAGCCACCAATTGTGCAAGTTCTCCCACTTAAAAAGATGAGAGAGGCCTGTAATTGACATCATAGGTAGGCCTCAACTATGAGAGACAAAATGAAAAAACAAATCCAGAAAATCACATTGTCTGATTTTTAAAGAATTTATTTGCAAATTATGGTGGAAAATTAAGTATTTGGTCAATAACAAAACTTCATCTCAATACTCAATATATTCTTTGTTAGCAATGACAGAGGTCAAACGTTTTCTGTAAGTCTTCACAAGGATGGCACACACTGTTGCTGGTATGATGGCCCATTACTCCATGCAGATCTCCTCTAGAGCAGTGATGTTTTGGGGCTGTCGCTGGGCAACACAGACTTTCAACTCCCTCCAAAGGTTTTCTATGGGGTTGAGATCTGGAGACTGGCTAGGCCACTCCAGGACCTTGAAATGCTTCTTAGAAAGCCACTCCTTCGTTGCCCTGGCGGTGTGCTTGAGATCATTGTCATGCTGAAAGACCTAGACACGTTTCATCTTCAATGCCCTTGCTTATAGAAGGAGGTTTGCACTCAAAATCTCACGATACATGGCCCCATTCATTCTTTCATGTACACGGATCAGTCGTCCTGGTCCCTTTGCAGAGAAACAGCCCCAAAGCATGATGTTGCCACCCCCATGCTTCACAGTAGGTATGGTGTTCTTTAGATGCAACTCAGCATTCACTCTCCTCCAAACACGACGAGTTGAGTTTCTACCAAACAGTTCTACTTTGGTTTCATCTGACCATATGACATTCTCCCAATACTCTTCTGGAACATCCAAATGCTCTCTAGCAAACTTCAGACGGGCCCAGATATGTACTGGCTTAAACAGGGGGACACGTCTGGCACTGCAGGATCTGAGTCCATGGTAGCGTAGTGTGTTACTGACGGTAGCCTTTGTTATGTTAGTCCCAGCTTTCTGCAGGTCATTCACTAGGTCCCCCCGTGTGGTTCTGGGATTTTTGCTCACTTGTGATCATTTTGACCTCACGGGGTGAGATCTTGCGTGGAGCCCCTGATCGAGGGAGATTATCAGTGGTCTTGTATGTCTTCCATTTTCTAAGTATTGCTCCCACAGTTGATTTCTTCACACCAAGCTGCTTGCCTATTGCAGATTCAGTCTTCCCAGCCTGGTGCAGGTCTACAATTTTGTTTCTGGTGTCCTTCCACAGCTCTTTGGTCTTCACCATAGTGGAGTTTGGAGTGTGACTGTTTGAGGTTGTGGACAGATGTCTTTTATACTAATAATTTCAAACAGGTGCCATTACTACAGGTAATGAGTGGAGGACAGAGGAGCCTCTTAAAGAAGAAGTTACAGGTCTGTGAGAGCCAGAAATCTTGTTTGTAGGTGGCCAAATACTTATTTTCCACCATAATTTGCAAATAAATTCTTAAAAAAATCAGACAATGCGATTTTTTAGATATGTTTTCTCATTTTGTCTCTCATAGTTGAGGTCTACCTATGATGACAATTACAGGCCTCTCTCATCTTTTTAAGTGGGAGAACTTGCAGAATTTGTGGCTGACTAAATATTTTTTTTTCCCCACTGTATATGTTATTTCAGTGTCTGATATGTCACGTCCAGCTTGTGGTACTGTGAAAAGTTAGCTCTCCAGTTATTGTGCTCTGATTCCTGATTTTGTAAACTCCCTACATGCGGGCCTAATCTTTTGCCTGGAAGTAAGAAAATAAAAAGTTTAACCCCAAAATATGATCTAGTTTTAGAAACTATACCCTCCAATGATTTTTTTAAGAGGTATTATTATTTTGAACTCAAGAATGCTTCCCAAAAATTAATGTAGAAAGTGAAAATTAAAATTTTTAAAGAAATGCGCTATTTCATTGTTTAATATGTTGTGCCCACAGAGATCTGCACCCCTAAAATTTTTAAGGGGCTATCCTTGGTACAAAAGCATTGTACCAAGTGTACTATGTATATTTAGGCTAAAGCCCCACGTTGCGGAAAAGCAATTTTTTTTGTTGCTGTTTTTTGAGCCAAAGCCAGGAGTGGATTGAGCAGAAGGTAGAAGTATAAGAACTTCCTATATATTTCCCATTCCTTTTGTAGCCATTGTTGGCTTTGGCTCAAAAAGCCGCAACAAAATCTGCAACAAAAAAAGCTGCGTTTCCGCAACGTGGGGTTTCAACCTTAGACAGATTGTTTTTTGGATGGCATGCAGTTTTTGCAGAGTCCACGAGTTACCAGTAAAATGGAATTCTCCAAGAAGTGACCACATTTTGTAAACTGCACCACTCAAGGGATTTATCAAGGGGTGTACCAACCATTTTTAACTCTTGAGCGTTGCATTAATTTGGTATTAAATATATTATATAGTATTATATAAGGGTATTTTGGCAGTTTTATTTGTTATTTTACATTTTTTTTGTGTGTGTGTGTGTGTGTATAATCATCTGTATAGTACAGTACGTCATGGCATGGGAATTGGTTAAAGAGGACCGGTCACCAAGTCTCAAAAGTACAATGACTTCATCTGATGTCACCCTGAGCAATTTGGTGTTTTGTTTATCCAAATCAGTTTAACTGTTCCTAAGTCTATTAAAGGGGTTATAACTTTAAGACCAATATTCAGAGATAAATGTTATTGTTTATATATTAAAAAGTTGCAGTTTTCCAATATACTTTCTGTATCAATTCCTCACGGTTTTTTAGATCTCTGCTTGCTGTCATTCATTCTGATTACTGTCAGTAGATACAAATCAGTCCATGGTCATGTGATGAGTACACAGGTGCACAGCTCGTTACCAGGCAGATATCTGATTACTGTGCTGTGACTATAACGAGCTGTGCACCTGTGTGTCCATCACATGACCATGGTCAGAATTTCATCCACTAGAGGTAAGCAGAATGAATGACAGCAAGCAGAGATCTAGAAAACCGTGAGGAATTGATACAGAAAATATATTGGAAAACTGTACAACTTTTTATTATACAAACTATAAGATTTGTCTTTCAATATTGGTCTGAAAGTGGACAACCCCTTTAACCCCTTCCCAACATCCACCGTAATAGTATGCCAGATATCGGGTATTTAAATATGGCGGCCGCTTGGGAGCCTAGCAGCCGCCATTGCCTCTGGGTCTCTGCTGTATTATACAGCAGAGAACTGGGGCTAATGCCCGCGGTCAAGGACCACACTGATTGCGGGCATTAAGATCCCCGACACTTCGGTCAAAACTGAACAAGGTGCCATTTTTCTGGTGGCGTCTGGGCGCCAACATTTTGCTGGGGATCGCCGTCCCCTGGATCTTGCTCCAGGGGGCCGGCATCCCGTTGGTATAACAGCGGGGATCCTATTGAAAGCTCCAAGGCTTGTCTTTCAATGCATTAGCATTGTAATGCATTGCATTAGAGATCAGACCCCCTGGGGTTCAAGATCCCTAGGGAAAGTCTAATAAATAAAAAAAAGAAAAGTTCAAATCACCCCCCTTTCCCTAGAATACATATAAAAGTTAAACACTACAGTGAACAGACATACACTTTAGGTATCCCTGTGTCCGAAAAAAAGCCTAGTCTACAAACCTATAAAAAAAAAAAATTTTTCTGTACAGTGAACACCTTAGCGGGAAAAAAAAAAAGTCAAAAGTGCCAAATTGCCTTTTTTTCGCTATTTCGCCTCTGATAAAAATTTTAAATAAAAATGATCAAAGCAATAGACATTTCCCAAAATGGTATAGCTAAAAAGTACACCTGGCCTTGCAAAAAAAAAGACGCCCTATGCATCCCTGTACACAGAAACATCAAAAAAGTTACGGATGTCACAATATGGTGACTTTCAGAAAAAAACATTTTTTTCAAAGTGTTAGATTTTTGTTAAGGGGTTAAAATATAAATAAAACTATATAAATTTGGTATTACCGGAATCATACCAAAACATAGAATACAGATGACTTGTCAATCGACCTCAATACGTGAGAGCCCAAGACTGTGTGTCAGGTACCGTGATCTGTAATACGGGGGCACCTCAGGGTACGGTTCTCGCCCCTTTCCTCTTCACACTGTACACTGCTGATTTTAGGTGCAACTCATCCAGCTGCTACCTACAGAAGTATTCTGACGACTCTGCAATAGTAGGCCTCATCACAGACGATAATGACAGGGAGTACAGAGAACTGAACCGTTTTTTTGTGGACTGGTGCCACCGGAACCACCTGAAGATTAACGCGGGGAAGACCAAGGAGATGGTGGTGGACTTCCGTAAAGGCAGATGCCCTCCAAAACCAGTGGACATCCTGGGGACGGGCATCGAGATTGTGAACACCTATAAGTACCTGGGTCTGCTCCTTAATAATAAGCTGGACTGGGCAGATCATATGGAGGCCCTGTACAGGAAGGGCCACAGCAGGCTCTACTTGCTTAGGAAGCTGAGAGCCTTTGGAATCCGGGGGGCACTTCTTAGGACTTTCTTCAACTCGGTAGTGGCATCAGCCATCTTCTTTGGAGTGGCCTGCTGGGGGAGCAGTATATCAACCAGGGACAGAAATAAACTTGACAAGCTGATTAGAAAGGCCAGCTCTGTCCTGGGGAGCCCACTGGACCCAGTGCAGGTGGTGGGCGACAGAAGGATACTGTCCGTGGTGAGCTCCATGCGGGAGAATAACTCCCATCCCATGCATGAGACTGTGATTGCGCTGGGCAGTACTGTCAGTGACCGACTGCTCCACCCTAGGTGTGAGAAGGAGTGCTATCGGAAGTCTTTCCTCCCCACCGCGGTTAGGCTGTACAACCAACACCGACCTAAGCGGAGATCATTACATACAGAGAACTGAAATATCTCTCTGCCTGTTAAATCCCCCCCCCCCCCTCTGCTACGTCCTATCTGTCTGTCTGCTATTAATGTAATGCCTCTCACCTTGGAACATTCCTGTACATGTTGTATTTGTATTTGTATCTGCTTATCTTATCTTTGCTGCTGTAACACACTGAATTTCCCCACTGTGGGACTATTAAAGGACTATTATTATTATTATTATTATTATTATTATTATTATTATTTTGGCTGCAGAGTGAACGCTGGAAAAATAAAGCCCTTAAGAAAGTCGCACAAATGCACTTTTTCTTTTCTTTTTTTATAAATTCTTTATTTTAGATATTATATAGAAATAACAACAAACAATGATGGCGTGAGCCAAACAAGCGCTTGGCCTCAAGGATCGAGGCATACATCAGCTTCAATACATAGTAACATGGTAACATGAAATAGATGTATTAGCACATCAACTGCTGCTAATCATAGCAGTTGTCAGGGGGACAAAAGGAACAAAGAGGGGGGGAGGAGCTGGGAGGGGAAGGGAGAAGGAGGGAGAGAAAGAAAGACAGGGAGAGAACAAATGTGGTAACATCAAGTTAACACACAAATGACAGACATGCAAGGACCCTGACCTCTCCATGCCGGCAGCGTAAATCCTACATCAAGGTCTACCCGTCAGGTCTCTATAGGCCTGGGATCCCTGAAAGAGAATCCACGGCGTCCAGGCCGCCATGAAGGATTCCCTCTTATCGCGAAGGGATGCCGTGAGATCCTCCATGTACTGGATGTCCTCCACTTTGCGAATCCAGTGCAGGAGAGAAGGGGGATTAGACCATTTCCATAGCGCTGGGATACACGCATTGACCATATGCCGTAGGGAGGATTTGCGATAGGTACACAGGGGGGTAATCTGAGAGGTGTAGCAGAAAGAAGGCTGGCGTGTTAGGAATGGAAGTTTGGAATATCCGACCTAGCACCCTGTGTACTCCCTCCCAAAAGTCTCTCAATATCGAGCATTCCCAGAAGATATGTAAAAGCGTCACCTCCGACGAGCAACAGCGCCAACACACAGTAGAGGAGGACGGGAAGAGTCTGTGTAGTTTAGACGGAACATGGTACCATCTAGTCAGGATTTTATATCCCGCCTCCTGATAACTGCTAGCCATCGAACTCTTGTGGGTAAACTCAAAAATTCTGGAGCACTGTTGGTCAGAGAAGGTCATGGCCAGATCGGCCTCCCATCTGGTTAAGTAGGAGGGTCTGTGGCCCGGAGGAGGGGACACCAGGAGCAGATAGAAATCGGAAAGTGAGTGTCTTAGTAGGCCCCTTCCCATGCAGGTCTCCTCGAACCTCGTGAGCTGTCTGTCATACCCCGGGGAGTTAGGTAATGAGGAAAGAAAGTGCGTGAGTTGAAAGACCCGCCATGGACCAAGCGCCGGAAGGTCCGGCGTGGTAAGTAGTTCCCGGTGAGACACCCAGTCACCCTCAGAGCGAAAGTGTAGGGCCCTCTGTCTGCCCGCCACTCGCCACTGCCGGAATGGTCCTTGAGATAAACCCGCCATAAAGGCAGGGTTTCCTAGGATGGGAAGTAAAGGTGAAGGGGAGGGGGAGATCCGCTCCCTGCAGAAGAGCGATCTACATACCCGGAGAGTGGGTCCTATGATAGGGTGGTGTCTCAGGGCCCCGGGGCATAGCGAGTCCAACCAGGGGAGCGAGTCCAGGGGGGCGTCAACGAATACGTTTTCCATGGCGACCCATTGTTTGTAAGGAGCGTGACGACACCAGTCTAGCACTCTTTGGAGCATGGAGGCCTCGTAATACTTTCGAGGGTCAGGAAGACCCAGACCACCCCATTGTTTAGGTAGCGTGAGAGTAGAACGCGCCAGCCTAGCTCGCCCACCCTGCCACACAAAGTTGATTAGGTCACTGTACAGTAACTTGAAAAAACCGGGGGGTATGTGGATCGGTAAAGTTTGGAAGAGGTATAGCAGACGGGGCATAATATTCATTTTGTATATAGCGCAGCGGCCAAACCATGTGTATGTACCTATGGACCATCTCTTTAGGTCGGATCTAATGGCCCGGAGAAGGGGGAGGTAATTTTTGTCATAGAGCTCGCCTAGGTCCCTGGGTATCATCACCCCTAAGTACTTGATAGCTATTCTTGACCATCTGAAGGGGAAGGAATCCTCCAGAGAGGACTGTATCCCCTGCGGAAGCGAAACGTTAAGGGCCTCAGATTTCTGGAAATTAATTTTAAAGTTGGTAAGATGACAGAAGCTGTGGAATTCAGACATTAGGGAGGGAAGGGATTTGGCCGGGTCCTGCAGGAAGAAGAGGAGATCATATGCATATGCTGCAATTTTCAGGACTCTACAGCCTATCCTTAGGCCACCTATGTCCGGGTTAGATCTGATCTGTCTAAGCAGAGGTTCTAGTGTTAAGACAAAGATCAGGGGGGATAGGGGACACCCCTGGCGCGTGCCATTCCCTATCGGGAAGGGAGATGAGATAATGCCGTTAACTCTCGTGGAAGCTGACGGATTGGAAAACAAGGAAGCGATCCAGGATCTCATGATCGGGCCAAGCCCCACATGATCCAGGACCTCAAATAGATAAGACCAGCTCACTCTATCAAATGCTTTTTCAGCGTCAGTTGAGAGAAGACAAAGTGGGAGGTCATGGGTTTTGGCGTAGTGTATGGCGTTAATTACCTTTACTGTATTGTCCCTAGCCTCACGTGTGGGGATGAACCCAACTTGATCGGACTGTACTAGGCCAGGCAATAGAGGGGCCAGCCTGCAGGCTATTACCTTAGAGAAGATTTTTAAGTCAACATTGAGGAGTGATATCGGTCTATAGCTGGCACACATCGCAGGGTCTTTACCCTCCTTATGTATTACCGTTATATGGGCCCTAGTCATGTCCGGGGGGAGGGTCGCACCTGCCGACAGAGAGTTTAAGGCACGCACCAGGGGGTCCACCAACTCTTAACGAGTATTTTTTATAGTAGGAGGCTGGAAAGCCATCAGGGCCTGGGGCCTTACTAGGTTGCATTGTCTGAAGCGCCTGAGCTAATTCTTCCTTAGTTATAGGTGAGTCAAGAGCGGTTTGGGCTTCCACCGAGAGTTTAGGCATACCGGAGTCTGCTATATACTGTCTCAGAGCAGATGCCAGGGAGGGGCCATTCGACTCTGGGAGACATGACGGAAGGTTGTAGAGGGTACGGTAAAACTCCGCAAACTCTTCTGCAATACGGTGTGGATCAGTGTTGCGCCTTCCCGTCGAGTCAGTGACCGAGGGGATATAATTGCGTGTCTTTTGTTCCCTAAGGGACCTGGCGAGCGTGCGGCTACATCTGTTTCCAAATTCATAGAAACGGCGCCGTCCCCTAGCCAAGAGATATTTTGTACGTATATCTAGACGTTCTCGTAGTTTTTTACGAGCTACTAGAAGGGCCGACTGGGTGTCTATTGCGTGAGTGCGCTTGTGGGCCTGCTCGAGGGAAACCACGTCGGCAATCAGCGCGGCTATCTCTCGAGACCTCTCCTTTTTAATGCGGGACCCATGCTGCACCAGCACCCCCCTAATCACACACTTATGAGCTGCCCATAACGTCAGGGGAGATACTTCCGCTGTATCATTCTCCCGGAAGTAATTGGTCAGGGCAGAAGAGACCGCCTGAGATGTTGGGATGTCTTGGAGCAGCGACTCATTAAGACGCCACTGCCAAGCTCGGGGTCTCGTGGCGGGGAATGTCAGGACAGCATGAACCGCGAAAGTGATAGGGTCAATCACCGCTCCGTTTATTAAAGGAACGTCTGCATGACTAATGAAGAAATAGTCTAGTCTCGAGTACACATCCCTAGCATGGGAATAAAAGGTGTAGTCTCTCGTGTCAGGATGGACCATGCGCCATAGGTCTATCAATTGGTGAGAGAAAAGCAGTCGACGGATACGTCGGAGAACCTGCTTAGGCATGTAGGACGAGCCTCTGGAGATGTCTACCGAGGGGTCCAGTGCTACATTGAAATCTCCCCCCACTAGAAGAGTGCCCTCTGCAAAATCGGCCAGTTTAGCCAGGATGCCTTCCAAGGCGGCTGCCTGATTGGAGTTGGGGAGGTAGACATTGGCTAGAGTAAACAAAGAGCCTGCTAATTCCCCCTTTAAAAACCGGAATCTACCCGAATCATCACACAAGGCTGCCTTGTATTTCCAAGGAACCGAACGCGCAATAAGAATGCTCACCCCCCTGGACTTGGACCCCGGGAAACAACTATGGTACACGTTGGGGAATCTTGGGGAGGAAAAGGTAGGGACCGCCCCCTCCCGAAAGTGTGTCTCCTGGATAAAGGCCACCTGGGCCCTCTTACCCCATAAAAGTCGGAGAAGGGATGATCTCTTCTCGGGAGTGTTGAGACCATTAGCGTTGATGGAGGAAAACACCAAAGAGTCCATGGCGAGGGGCCGGGGTCCTGCAAAGGGAGAAAACAAAAACAAACAAGCAACACACACAGGACTCACAGAGAGAGAGAGAGAGAGGGAAAGAGAGAGGAGAAAAAAAAAAAAAAAGGGGGGAAGAAAGCGAGGGGACGAGAGAGTGCAAAGGGAGGGATAAGAGACCAAGAAATACAACAATTAATTCCACTCAAGGCTAATCCAAGAGCAGAAAACAGTGGGATAACCCACTTAAGCAGGTCTCAGGAGCACACCGCAGTATACGCCCAGAGAGCTGCTAAGCTAGACTATCGGGGGAAAAGTAAAAACTCAAATCTAGTTGCCACCCTTTCCCCGAGCATGAGAATGGAAAGAGTAATCAATACCTAAGGAGGGAGAGAGAGGGGGCTAAACCCTTACTAAAAAGTAATCCCAGCCGATCAGACGGGGGGGGGGGTAACCCCCTGCTAGGGTATGCCTTACAACTGGGTAGGGGGAGCTAAGGTACAAGAAGCTCAACAACTTAAGTAGGGAAGTGGGGAAGAACTTAGGATAAAGGCCTCTAACCGCCCTCCGTTGGATTGAGAACCCTTATGTATCCCCCAGGGGGAAATAAAGCAAGAGACCCGCAAGGTGCCCCCTCTCGCACAAAGCATACCAGGTGCCCTGCTCGTCATTAACCAGAATGTGTGTTAAAGGGGAACACCCTAGGAAAATACATCACATTTCAAGTAGACCTCCGCCAGACACCCTCCCCTCGAGGTCGTCTCCGAGTCAGGGCAGATGAAGGCGGGCGCCCTCCCGGAGGCACAGGCGGCAGAGGATAGATCAGCCAGTCAGGGAGAGAGAGATCAGGCATATCCAGAAACTTTGCCAGCAAAGTCTCTTGTTCCGGAGAGTGAAGTGCAAAGGTAGCTCCGTTGCGACGTATCTGAACATGGAAAGGGTGACCCCATTTATATGTGGCCCCAGAGTCTAGGATGGCTTGTAAGGTTGGTTTAAGGATTCTGTGCATGGCTAGTGTAGTAGGTGCACTTGGGTGTTCATAAATGGGACCGGGCCACCACGCCAGGCCTCCTGGAGAATATCCTCCTTCTCCCTGAAAAAATGGACTCTACAAAGGACATCCCTAGGCGGTGTCTTTACGCCTAGGACCCAGCACCCGATGGACTCTGTCAATGGTGATCTCCGTGTCCAAAGGACGAGACAGGACTGTGTTGAAGATCAATGTCACGGCAGAATGGAGCTCCGAGGGGGGTAGGCTTTCAGGGATACCCCTAAGTTTGACATTATTTCGACGACCTCTATTTTCTTGATCATCGACCTGAAGAAGGATGGATCTGTTGAGGTCTCTTTGGGTAGACTGAAAATTTTCTACGGCAGTGAGGCGTTGGTCCAGAGAAGCAGCCTGCTTTTGTTGAGTAGAGAGTTGTGTAGATAGAGTCTGTAGTTCCGTTTTAAACTCAGACATGATTTTCTCTTGCTTTTCCTCCACTCTGCGGACCATAGCTTCCAAGTCCAACTTAGTAGGCATATTGCTGAGAAGGTTCCAGATATCCGATAATTTAGGACGCTTTCGGCGGTGAGAGGGTGAAGCTGCATCTCTCCCAGAGAAGTCAGATAGGTCAGAGGAAGCTGGAGAGTGAAGGGCTATCGGGGTGCCCGAGAGGTCAGGTCTCAAACCCTCACACTGGTCTGAGGCGCCAGGGACGACGGTCTCCGACCGTGGGTCTACTTCATTGTGGGATACTCTGGTTGCTCCTGTTGTCAGCGGAATGCCGCCAGGAGAGGGCCTGGCTATATATGGATCCATTTCCAGAGGAACATCTGGGGTCTCTACAGGATGTAGTTTATTCTGGGAGGTCATAGACTGATAGGAAAGTGACCCTGATTGTATTATAGAAGGCATGAGAGAGTGAGACAGTGAGCTTGCACCAGATCCAGCTGGGCCAGGTATTTCATTGAGAGAGGGAGACTGCAGGAGCTCAGGAGTTAACTGTTCCTCGGTGGGAGGTGAGGGTTGAAGCGAGGGAACACTGCTGGGGCCGCCATTTTGGGAGCGGGGGGTGGGGAGGGGGGACCGGTACCTGCCGGTGAAGCGCTGAATTCCTCTCTGTCGGCGGCTGAGACAGCAGCGGAGAGGATAGCTGCGTGTGAGGCCTCCCCTGGGAGTCTGGAGGGTCCGCTGGGCAATGAAGAGGCGCCGCTTGTGTCACTGAGGCGCGCGCCGGCGCCATTTTGGCTCCCTCCGCCTGAAGGGAGGAGGGTGAGAGCAAGAAACGCACGATGTGCGGTTCCGTTAGGGAGGAGGAGGTCGTCCCCCTGCGTCCAGGGCGTTTAACCATTTCAGGTAAACCGTTCAGGGGCGATTTTAGAGCAGTTATACCCCCTTAAGGATAGCTAGAAGCGCTCGGGGTCCGGGAGCTCTGTAGATGTGCGGCTTTACGGTGACATGTCTAGGCCACGCCCCCCCAAATGCACTTTTTCTTCAGTTCCACTCCATTCTGAATTTTTTGCAGCTTCCCAGTACCATTATGAAGTACAATTTTTTCCGCAAACATTAAGCTCTCATATGGCTCTGTGAACGGAAAAATTAAAAAAGTTATGGGGTTTGGAAGGCGGAGAGTCAAAAACAAAAATCAAAAAATGTCACCGGCAGGAAGGGGTTAAAGTTGGTGTAAATTAAGGTCTATTAGAGAAGTTGACATTTAAGTCAGCTCAACCTGTTTTAGGTGTTCCTGCTACCAAGTGATTATGATATTTGATTCTAGCAGCAATGTAAATCACATGTATTAAAGCACAATATGAATTTGTCATAAGAACATCTAGATTATTATTACACCTTTAAATTTATTAATTCTATCAATGATGTTGCCACTAGAAATCTTTAATTTAGCTATGAGAGGGATGCACTTTTACTGGGTCAATTTCAATTTCCACAGTTTGCCCAAAAAATCTGACAGTTTACGATACACTGTTCTCAGCCTACAGACTGCTGTAAACTGCAATCTAGACTAGAGACCATTTAGTTTTTAATGACTCTTCCTTCTGTGTAGCATACCATATATCTGCTGCTAATAACTAAACCGTTTAAGAAGGGGCAGTGTTCACCTTTATTGGCAGTTTGTGTTCCTACACCTAACATCTAGCTAGACTGACATAAAACGTGTTTTTCATACAAACGCCCATGTATGCAGGTGTGAGCTCAGGGCCAATTTCAGGACAGGTCATATACCTGTCTGTTTTGTGGCCCAAGCTCACTGAAGGCAGAGAATGGGACCGTGCAGGCACAAACCGCACATGGATATCATCCATGTGCCATTCAACTCACCGACCTATTACATGCACATGGTCGTGTGCATGTAGCCTAAATGTATGTGAGGTGGGAGTAAATGCATAAGTGCTGGGGGACATCAGTCTTCAGTTAAGTCACTTCACCAATTACATTTACTAACTGGACAACACAACTCACAGGACTTTCTCCATCAGTGTATTTTGGAGGACTGTCCACAGTATTGCATCACTGCCTGGCTCAGAGCAAAAACAAGCCTAGCACTAACCAGTATTAGGTTTTATTTCTGCACTGCTCTCCCGGGTTATCTGCTGAATTATGGCACGGTAGGTGATGCAGATTCTGTGGTTCAGTATCTCCTGACATGACTCCTGCTGAGATAGTATGAAGTATTGTGCTTCCACTACCAGGGGACAGCTATCACATCAGTCTATGCCTGGGCCCACTAGAGGATCCTCCGGTGGTCCAGTTCAGCACTGCCTCTGGTTAATAGCATTTAGTGAGATGGATATGCTTCACAGCACAGTCATGTCCATAGGCAACCATAGTCTGGAGCCAGCTCGTTGAGGTTTATGGGAGAGTTTTCCAGGGAGGGGAAGTATATAAGCTGTGATATCATCTGTTTACAGGAATGGATGACGTGATGAGTCACTATGAATATTATTTGTAGAGGTATGACCTTGTATTGAAATTCTGTTTATCTTATATGTGATATACTGCAATGAAAACCCTTACAGACTTGGCAATTAACAGTCTATTAGAGGCCAGAGTGAAACGTTCAGGATATTGCACTTTTTTTTTTTTAATATAGATAGTGGCGTGCAACATTTAGAAATAAAATAATCAAAAATTCTTAAAAATATGTTTAACATAAAAACTTGGTTTAAAAAATTTTTTGTTGACATATTCCATTTAAGCTGTCCTTGTATTATATGGATGGCGTTTATCTGAAAGGCCTCAGTATAATACTACAGTTGCCTGACTAGCCGTTTCTTCCCTTGGTAGAATCAACTTTTTGCCAGGAGGGAGAACAAAAGACGATCACTAGACCACCAAGACAGCTGCATTGTGAACAGGGATGTCTTCCTCATTTAACCAGTCCTACATTTCAAATTGTAGTATATCAGGGAAACTTCTTTATAAATTACTAGTATTTTATTATTATGTAATGCTTTTTAGGATGAAAGTTTAGATAACAAGAGGTTTTTTTTTCTGTTTCACTTGTTCAAAATGTTGTCATTTGAAACTATAATTCCAATATTTAAAAAATTATCTGAAATTTACTCCATTTCTGTGTGTGTTTCTGACCATATTGCATTGTCACTTCTTAGGAGAAATATGAGGCAGCAGTCAGCCGTGCCACAAAAAAGACCTGGGCAGAGATACGCCAACAGCGATGGTCATGGGCAGGTGCTTTGAACCAGAATTCTCCAGGACATAAAGGAGGTAAATAATAACATTAATGCATTTTTAAATTACTTTAGATATTTGTATATATATCTCTGGCATAGGGATTAGATTTGTGTTAGCAGATCCCATCATTTTTCTGGGGTCCAACAACAATCTAATTTCTTTATGGGTTGTCATACCTTCTCCCAAAGTCTGATGTTAGGGAAACAAAACAGACAAACAAAAGAATTGGACAGGTTGGATTTTTTTGTTTTTCCTGGAGATAATCTGCGCCAGCGATAGGTGGAAGCTGCATATCCTCCGCTTTATTAAAGAATAACATTTGCATTGAGATGAGCCATACGTGCATGTTAATAAGGGAGCCTAACTTTAGAGCTATTCAATGAATGGTCATTTGGCTGATTGCTTTGTAATATCAACAGACAACTACACTCCTGTTGTGATGTGCATGTCAATCCTGGGGCTATACATTTATTTACTTATCAGATACTTATTGTACTGTGCTGTGTTTTTCTTGTTTCTCCTAAATTTTAGCTGTAAATAGATGCTCAGTGTCTGCAGTAAACCTTCCCAGGCATGTAGACTCAATAATCAACAAGCGATTATCTAAATCCTCTGCTACCTTGTGGAACTCGCCAAACAGAAGTAAGTGTTGTGGAAGTTTTCTAATTATATCCAGTGTCGGCTCATCCTCATCTGTGTAGCGGAACAGCAGACCTTGCATAATTCTGACATCTTATACATCAGCATGCCTTGGAATTTACAGTGCGGTTTAAATTAGAGGTTTCTTGCTTGAAGATCACAAAGAAGTTGAGGTATTACTGCAGGACATCTGCTTTAGTTTTTGGGAGAAGTTTCTTAATGACCTGTTCATGTAAACAAATGAAAAAGACTGTATATAAGCTGCTGCTCAAAGACCCTTGAGACTCTGGATTGCTGTTTCTCTGGAATGTAGCTAGTTACCAGATCTGGCCTCCCAAATATTTCCAGGGCGGATAGCAGAGGAGGAAGTCTGATCATTGCGGAACCATGAAGTTTCTGGCCTGTCCTTTCTTTTGTAAACATATGGCTATACTTGCCACTGATCTGAAGACGTTGTTTTGAAATGTTGAAATGAAAAAACTTCTGTAGTGTTGGTGATACATTTATAAAACGCACTTTAAGCCTATGTCATTTTTTCACAATGACTATAGACTGTTATGCCGGGCAAGGCGGGGTTTGGGCTAATTTTTGGAACAAGTATTTTAGGAACAAATTTTGTCATTTACAAAATGTATACATTTCTTATACAACAAACCTTATGTTGAAGGGAGTTGTTCATTAGGAACTAAGATAGTATCAGGTTTTCATTCTAAACATATTTATTGGCGCTGGGAATGCATACCTTTTATTAAAGAGGACCTTTCATGTCCTCAAACACATGCGGTTTTATATACCGCTAGAAAGCTGACAGTCTGCTGAATTCAGCGCACTGTTGGCTTTCCCGTTATGTGCCCCGGGGCTAGAGATATCGGTGCCGTTAATTAGTAACGATATCGATCTCTGCCCACTTTCAGAAGGGCGTTCCTGACAGTTTAACTGTGCTGTGAGGAACTCCCCCAGGAATGTTGGAGTTTCGGCACAGATATCTCTAGCCCCAGGGCACATAACGGGAAAGCCAACAGTGCGCTGAATTCAGCGCACTGTCGGCTTTCTAGCGGTATATAAAACTGCATGTGCCTGAGGACATGAAAGGTACTCTTTAAGCATACATTAAAAAGGATTTTCTAGTAGAATTTAAAGCGTAACTAAACTTTTGGACAACTTTTGATTTCTGGCAGTATTTGTGTCATTAATAAATTTTGTAATATACACTACCGTTCAAAAGTTTGGGGTCACCCAGACAATTTTGTGTTTTCCATGAAAACTCACACTTTTATTTATCAAATGAGTTGCAAAATGAATAGAAAATATAGTCAAGACATTGACAAGGTTAGAAATAATGATTTTTATTTGAAAAAATGTTCTC
Source organism: Leptodactylus fallax (assembly GCA_947044405.1). Taxonomy (NCBI): domain Eukaryota; kingdom Metazoa; phylum Chordata; class Amphibia; order Anura; family Leptodactylidae; genus Leptodactylus; species Leptodactylus fallax. The sequence continues at coordinate 11,115,236 of CAMRHE010000015.1, read as the reverse complement.
CTTCAAACTTTGCTTTCGTCAAAGAATGCTCCATTTGCAGCAATTACAGCATTGCAGACCTTTGGCATTCTAGCTGTTAATTTGCTGAGGTAATTGGCTTGATGGGCACTTTTTGCGTACGGTCAAGCTGCTCCCACAACAGCTCAATGGGGTTGAGATCTGGTGACTGCTCTGGCTACTCCATTACAGATAGAATACCAGCTGCCTGCTTCTTCCCTAAATAGTTCTTGTATAATTTGGAGGTGTGCTTTGGGTCATTGTCCTGTAGTAGGATGAAATTGGCTCCAATCAAGCGCTGTCCACAGGGTATGGCATGGCATTGCAAAATGGAGTGATAGCCTTCATTATTCAAAATCCCTTTTACCTTGTACAAATCTCCCACTTTACCAGCACCAAAGCTTGACAGATGGCGTCAGGCACTCTTCCAGCATCTTTTCAGTTGTTCTGCGTCTCACAAATGTTCTTCTGTGTGATCCAAACACCTCCAACTTCGATTCATCTGTCCATAACATTTTTTTTCCAATCTTCCTCTGTCCAATGTCTGTGTTCTTTTGCCCATATTAATATTTTCCTTTTATTAGCCAGTCTCAGATATGGCTTTTTCTTGGCCACTCTGCCCTGAAGGTCAGCATCCCCGAGTCGCCTCTTCACTGTAGACATTGACACTGGTGTTTTGCGGGTACTATTTAATGAAGCTGCCAGTTGAGAACCTAGAGGCGTCGATTTCTCAAATTAGAGACTCTAATGTACTTGTCTTGTTGCTCAGTTGTGCAGCAGGGCCCCCACTTCTCTTTCTACTCTGGTTAGAGCCTGTTTGTGCTGTCCTCTGAAGGGAGGTGTACACACCGTTGTAGGAAATCTTCAGTTTCTTGGCAATTTCTGGTATAGAATAGGCTTCATTTCGAAGAACAAGAATAGACTGTCGAGTTTCACATGAAAGTTCTCTTTTTCTGGCCATTTTGAGAGTTTAATCGAACCAACAAATGTAATGCTCCAGATTCTCAGCTAGCTCAAAGGAAGGTCAGTTTTATAGCTTCTCTAACCAGCAAAACTGTTTTCAGCTGTGCTAACATACTTGCACAAGGGTTTTCTAAACATCCATTAGCCTTCTTACAAAGTTAGCAAACACAATGTACCATTAGAACACTGGAGTGATGGTTGCTGGAAATGGGCCTCTATACACCTATGTACCTATTGCATTAAAAACAAGACGTTTGCAGCTAGACTAGTCATTTACCACATTAACAATGTATAGAGTGTATTTCTGATTCATTTAATGTTATCTTCATTGAAAAAAAAACTGTGCTTTTCTTTCAAAAATAAGGAAATTTCTAAGTGACCCTAAACTTTTGAACGGTAGTGTACTTTAACAATTTTGATAATTTCTGTGAAAGAGAATCTCCTCTTTCACATGACACAAAAAGCAAGTTTGTACGTTTTATAATGTCCGAGATATAACTATTTGAAGTGACCCCCCCACCATATTTTCTCTACATTTTACTCCCGTACACAGTAACCATTAGTGAGAGGCAGGAAAAGCTCTCAATACAGAAGCAAGAGAGAGTGAAAAAATGCAGGATTTCACAGAAGGGAGACAAAATTTGTTAATAAAGTATATTTAAAAAATTTAATGGCATAAAGCGTACCTAAACTTTCGGACAAATTTTGATTTTGTGGTAGTATTTAAGTCCAGTTAAGACTAATAGTTCAAGTAGTGATCAGGTGTCAATGGTCATCCTTTCTTTTCTGTCCAGAATAATTTATTCAGATACACAGATGTGCTCTGAGTCAGCGGTATCACGCAGAAAAAGGTAGCTTATGTTTATTGTTCTGTGTGATTTGAAGAATAATTTTAAGCAGAGGGATGAGCCTTGAAGCTTGGATCCCAACTTGAGTTAAAAGATGATTAAAAATAGTATATTAGCTTTACTGGATATTATTTATTGTATATTTAAAGAGGACCTGTCACCATTGTTTGATTCTTTCTGTTCCCCTGATCTATTTGGTGGTGTTCTTTTAAAATCCGTCCTCCCTTTTAAAAGATCTGGAAGATTACGTGCAAACTAGCTCTGATTCTCCAAGTGAGCGGTAACCTTATGTTTTTCTATGAGAAAAAAAAAATGTTGCTGCCCACATGAAGAATCAGAGCTAGTTTTCATGCAATCTTCCAGGGGCCATATCTTTTAAAATGGTGGACAGATTTTAAAAAGAAGAACACAAAATAGATCAGGGGAACAGCAAGAATTAAATGATGTACAGTGGGGAAAAAAAGTATTTAGTCAGCCACCAATTGTGCAAGTTCTCCCACTTAAAAAGATGAGGCCGGCCTGTAATTGACATCATAGGTAGACCTCAACTATGAGAGACAAAATGAGAAAACAAATCCAGAAAATCACATTGTCTGATTTTTAAAGAATTTATTTGCAAATTATGGTGGAAAATAAGTATTTGGTCAATAACAAAAGTTCATCTCAATACTTTGTTATATATCCTTTGTTGGCAATGACAGAGGTCAAACGTTTTCTGTAAGTCTTCACAAGGTTGGCACACACTGTTGCTGGTATGTTGGCCCATTCCTCCATGCAGATCTCCTCTAGAGCAGTGATGTTTTGGGGCTGTCACTGGGCAACACGGACTTTCAACTCCCTCCAAAGGTTTTCTATGGGGTTGAGATCTGGAGACTGGCTAGGCCACTCCAGAACCTTGAAATGCTTCTTATGAAGCCACTCCTTCGTTGCCCTTGCGGTGTGCTTGGGATCATTGTCATGCTGAAAGACCCAGCCACGTTTCATCTTCAATGTCCTTGCTGATGGAAGGAGGTTTGCACTCAAAATTTCACGATACATGGCCCCATTCATTCTTTCATGTACACGGATCAGTGGTCCTGGTCCCTTTGCAGAGAAACAGCCCCAAAGCATGATGTTGCCACCCCCATGCTTCACAGTAGGTATGGTGTTCTTTGGATGCAACTCAGCATTCACTCTCCTCCAAACACGACGAGTTGTGTTTCTACCAAACAGTTCTACTTTGGTTTCATCTGACCATATGACATTCTCCCAATACTCTTCTGGAACATCCAAATGCTCTCTAGCAATCTTCAGACGGGCCCGGATATGTACTGGCTTAAGTAGGGGGACACGTCTGGCATTGCAGGATCTGAGTCCCTGGCGGCGTAGTGTGTTACTGACGGTAGCCTTTGTTACGTTAGTCCCAGCTTTCTGCAGGTCATTCACTAGGTCCCCCTGTGTGGTTCTGGGATTTTTGCTCACTGTTCTTGTGATCATTTTGACCCCATGGGGTGAGATCTTGCGTGCAGTCCCTGATCGAGGGACATTATCAGTGGTCTTGTATGTCTTCCATTTTCTAATTATAGCTCCCACGGTTGATTTCTTCACACCAAGCTGCTTGCCTATTGCAGATTCAGTCTTCCCAGCCTGGTGTAGGTCTACAATTTTGTTTCTGGTGTCCTTCCACAGCTCTTTGGTCTTCACCATAGTGGAGTTTGGAGTGTGACTGTTTGAGGTTGTGAGTGGAGGACAGAGGAGCCTCTTAAGGAAGAAGTTACAGGTCTGTGAGAGCCAGAAATCTTGCTTGTTTGTAGGTGACCAAATACTTATTTTCCACCATAATTTGCAAATAAATTCTTAAAAAAATCAGACAATGTGATTTTCTGGATTTGTTTTCTTATTTTGTCTCTCATAGTTGAGGTCTACCAATGATGACAATTACAGGCCGGCCTCATCTTGTTAAGTGGGAGAACTTGCACAATTGGTGGCTGACTATATACTTTTTTCCCCACTGTATGTTATTGAGCACTTGGTAGCAGATGCTCTTAAAGTGTTTTGTTTTATTTTATGTATAATGGGACAAATTGTTTTCCAGTGACAACGATTATTAGGGTCCATTTGTGCCAATTTTAAAACTTATTTTAAAAGTTACTGTTGTTTTCTAATTTTTTTGTTAATATCTACACCAGGGGTCGGCAACCCCCGGCACGCGTGCCACTCTTGGGCTTATTTACCTGGCACGGGCAGCCCGAGATCTCACCCAGCAGTTTCGATCGGACCAAACACGGCCGAAACGAAACTGCTATTATTAGCAGCGGAAGGCCAAGAGAGATGACAAACATAAAAAACAACGTTAACTCACCTTTTCCTGCGCTCTGCAGCCGCTGTGTGCTCTTCGGGCGCTTCTGCCTGACATAAGAGACAGCTGACGGTGCCTCAGGGGTCACGTCCAACGTCATTACGCATAATGACGCGACGTGACCCCTGAGACTCAATCAGCGGTCGCTGACTACAGGCAGAAGCGCCCGACGAGAACACAGCGGCTGCGGAGCGCAGGAAAAGGTGAGTTAACGTTGTTTTTTATGTTTGTCATCTCTCTTGGCCCTCCACTTATTATACTCTGGGGTCTGAAGAGACTCCACAGTGTAATTATAGCTAATGAGTGGGGACAATTGGAATATTTTATAAAAGTTTAAATATTATACTGTGTGCAGGGGCCGTTATGGGACATAATACCGTGTGCAGAGGCAGTTATGGGACATAATACCGTGTGCCGGGGGCGTTATGGGACATAATACCGTGTGCAGGGGCCACTATGGGACATAATACCATGTGTGGGCGCCGCTATGGGACATATTACCGTTTGCAGGGGTTGTCAGTCTTACAATTATAGACCGGCACTCCCGAGTACTTCAACTTTTGATTTTTTTAATTGAAATCGGCACGCCGAACAAAAAAGGTTGCCTACCCCTGATCTACACAATATACAGTACAGACCAAAAGTTTGGACACACCTTCTCATTCCAAGAGTTTTCTGTGAATTGTAGATTCACACTGAAGGCATCAAAACTATGAATTAACACATGTGGAATTATATACTTAACAAAAAAGTGTGAAACAACTGAAAATATGTCTTATATTCTAGGTTCTTCAAAGTAGCCACCTTTTGCTTTGATTACTGCTTTGCACACTCTTGATGAGCTTCAAGAGGTAGTCACCTGAAATGTTCTTCCAACAGTCTTGAAGGAGGTCCCAGAGTTGCTTAGCACTTGTTGGCCCTTTTTCCTTCACTGTGCGGTCCAGCTCACCCCAAACCATCTCGATTGGGTTCAGGTCTGGTGACTGTGGAGGCCAGGTCTTCTGGCGTAGCACCTCATCACTCTCCTTCTTGGTCAAATAGCCCTTACACAGTCTTGAGGTGTGTTTGGGGTCATTGTCCTGTTGAAAAATAAATGATGGTCACACTTTTTTGTTAAGTATATAATTCCACATGTGTTAATTCATAGTTTTGATGCCTTCAGTGTGAATCTACAATTTTTATAGTCATGAAAATACAGAAAACTCTTGGAATGAGAAGGTGTGTCCAAACTTTTGGTCTGTACTGTATGTGTTTAAATAATGTAGATTTTCAAACTGGCCACCAGAAAATTAAAATTGATTGCTTGCTTGTCAGCTGTTCTGTTTAGGCTGGAACAGAATGCACAGAATTATCTTTTTGTCAACAGAAGGGGGAGCAGTTTTACTGCTGGGTGCCTAGATAATGCAGGATAGCAACACTAAGCATTCAGACAGTGCTCCATTATGTATCCTACCTATCGACCTCTGGAAAAGGAGGCTGTACTACACTATTTCATGGTAGCTGGAAGCAAATAGTATTTGGCATTTCTCTGAAGTTAACATCCATTTATTTAACCTACTGCTACGCACATACACCCTGCTTTAGTGTCTGTACAGTCAGCATGTATGTACTCAAATATTGCCAAAAATAAACAAATGGCCACATTTTAATAAAAATACTAATTAGTGAAACTAATATGATATGCATGATATATTTCATTTCATATATACACTCTTGTGGGTTTTTGTTTTTTAAACCCAGCTATTATTTAAAAACAAGAAAAGTAGTAGTAAAACATTTCACACAGCATTTTTCTTATTATTACCAGTCATGATTGCTTTTACTATTCACTGTTGCCATTTCTTCCATTTATATGCTATGTTGACCTGCTTATCTCTTGGCAGATAGGAGTTTGCAGCTGAGCCCATGGGAGAGCAGTATTGTTGATCGTCTGATGACACCCACCTTGTCCTTCTTAGCACGGAGCCGCAGTGCAGCAACGCTCCCTGGTAACAGCAGAGACTTGAGTAAGAGTTTGAGTGTTTGTGTTTCTGTAGCTACAGAGTGATCAGACATTTTTCTCACTGTTTATACTTGTATTTCTCATATGGTTAATAGGTTCCCTTGTATGTCCCCGTTCCGCCTCTGCAAGTCCTCTCACACCATGTAATAATCACAAGCATCGCTGCCCTGAACGCCGTAGGACCACAGCCGGCAGTCCTGACATAACACCCAGGAAAAGGAGTGATTCATCCCCAGTAAGTAGCATCCTCATGTTGGAGGCTTCATTCTAGGTAAAACACACAGGAAGGCAATAAAATAAAATTTTGTATCAGACCATATGTGATCCTTTTAAGGTACTACAAAATCATTTGCCTTTACCATGTTGCAGCCTGTAGAACTGAGGGATATTTAATATCTGTTTCCTGAAATATGCAAGGTTTAATTGATAGTTTCTTATACTTAGAAAAAGAAAGAAAAGAAGGAGAAAGACAGAGAAAATGAACGTGAAAGGAGTGCTCTAAGTAGGGAGCGTATACTTAAGAAACGCCAATCACTTCCAGCAACTATGAGCCGTGCATCAACCACATCTGACAAAAGGTTGGTTAAAGCTGAGGAAAAATGCACACTTTTGTCCACTTGGCATATGTTTATAATAGTGTTTATCCTTTTCGCAGCTTGAAGTCTAAAAATCGCCCTTCCTCTCCGTCTACCCCTACCAGACGCCCAGTTTCACCCTTTCCAAGTCAAACAGCGCTATTAACACCAAAACAGGCTTCTCCAAAGGGTGCCCTGGTAACACCCAAGCCAAAAACCAAGGCAGAGAAATTGAAGGAAGAGAAAACCCCTGGCAAGGTCAAAGAGAAGAAAGCAGATTACAAGGTTGACAAAGAGCGACAACCATCTCCTGCGCCTCAGCTAGAGGAAACAACAAAGGCACAGGAAACACAAGAAAGTGCCTGTTCTAGTACAGCGCCAAATACAGGTTTGTACACCATAGCTAGAGCTTTAAATTCATTTAAAATGTGTGATATTCTGTTGATATTGTCCTTTTCATATTCCAGGCTCTTCAGCTGCTGTTTCAAGTGTCACTTTTCCTGCACAAGTCCTTATGCCTGTTTCAGCTGCAGTGAACGCTAGCTCCTCAGCCCCCTCTCCAAGCAAGCCAATGGCTGGCACAACTGATAAGGAGGAAGCTGCTCGCCTACTGGCAGAGAAGAGGCGACAGGCCAGGGAGCAAAGAGAGAGAGAGGAACAGGAAAAGAGGGAGAGAGAAGAACAACAAAGGTGGACATAATTAACTTTATGAGGGTGGGATGTAACCACTGGCTACATTATCTCGTACAAGTACATATAGGTGTGCTGTGGTTTTCTATATGCAGAAGAACAACTGTCAGTTCTGTGATAGACAAAAATGTCTTTTCTGACTAATGGAACTTTTTCTGCCTGTCAGAAATGTGTTGGAAACACACACAATACAGAGATTTTTATATCCACACTTGCATTGAGGAAAGTCATATCCACCATATCCAAGTGTGAAAATTACATTACTACATATAAATAGGCCTGTTTGCTTAAAGAGGTATTCCCATCTCATGGGGAGATGAGTTGTCTGTATGCCACCACTTCATGATCAGTGGGAGTTTGACCTTTGGGACCTTAACTGTCCCTTTTAGATAGGGGACTCCCATTCTTATGTTCTCTGTGAATAAGAGTTTAAAGAGTTGTTAGTGGGGGAAAACACTATTTAGGCTACATGCACATCATGTGTGTAGTGTACGGGTCAGTGAAAAACAAAGCGGATAACACATGGATGGCTCACGCAAAGACTTGTGAACAAAATGTTCCTTTTAAAATCTGTAAGACTCAAGGAGTTTATTTATACCACCCCTACATCTACATTTACAGGTGCATGTGTTAAACGCCAAAACCACATAAATGTGTCCAAACAATATCTGCATGTAAATTTAATTTGTAGTTAAATTGCAATTGCAGAATCTAATTTTCCATTCCTCTATACAGTCTGTAACTCAAAACATTATTTCTAAATTTCTAACATTAACTAGTGTATTAACTAGGGCCATTTTTAGATTGGCATAATATTGGTGCTTTATTGCTCATGTATTATGAACACAACCTCTAAAGCTACTTCGGTTTATCAATACTGCTGATACAATGTTATAACTCTGGATTTGATGACCCGCTGTAGGACTGTACTTTGAGTGGAAAAAAATACCCACTATTACATCTGAAATTTGCAAAATACTGACTGTCGCCATAATATCCTTTATGACTAATATAACTTTCCCTGCCTGTCAGAAATGTGTTTAATGTGCATCTCTAGTGATTGTTTTCCTCTATAAAGATCAGGTATGGACAGTATATGGACCGTGTCAAATGTAAACTTTATTGATGTTTTTGTGTATGTGGTATAAGTGTTTGGTGCAACTCTTTTGGTGCTATGATCTGGACGTTGGCAAACATCTGGGTCACGGCATCAATAAATGGCTTGATTAGGCTCACACGGTTTATTAGATTACATTATCACCCCTATATGTGACAATCAGAGAGCAAAAGTACAGTGTATTCTGATTGATAAGAGACAGAAATCCATGTTGCTCCTTCAGCTCAACCCCTCTGCCCCCCACCACAATACTGTCCCAAGGTGGTGGTTGAGGTTGAGTGGGAGAAGGACACTTCAACTGACCCATAACTCAGAATTTAAAAGGGCTAGTAACATGAGCCAGGATTCATTTTAAGTAATCTAGGTATAAAGGAAAAAGAATGCAGAGTGGCACATAGCGTAAAACCATACAAAATATTACTATATTGTGATCACAGTATAATGCCACATTAGTGTTCCCTGCACAGTATAAACTTATCTAAACCTGGGGTGCATCTTTTTGTTTGAAAAATATCGTAAATAGTGGAAGTTTTCAGCTGCTCTTCAGTTCGGACCTTTACTTAGTAGTTAAGTACCCCCACTCTGTTGGCCTTGGCAACCTGTCATGCCTCGTGGACAAGCATAGTAAAAACTGATGACAATTTATGGTTTTGGAATACAAATTTGTTAAAAGAAAAAAAAGTATGATGACAACTGATTTTTGCATCAGCTGTAATGACTTGAGGGAGAAAAAAAAACTGTTACTGATGCAACTGATGTATGTGAACGTACCCTTGTTATTTAGTTTTGGAGTCCCATTTTAAAATTAATAATTATTTTATTCATATGCAAAAGAATGCCTTTGGGGTGTACCTTAGCTTGCCTCATTTCTAGATACCTCGGCAATGCACTTTCCCCCTCATTTGCATATGAATAAAACAGCGATGTACATAAAAATAAGGCTCCAAAGCTGAATAATAAGTCCTGCAGTTCTGACATTGTCCACTAGGCTACCGAGGCTTCCTGTTTTCTGTAAGAGATTTCTTTGCAGCAGCAGCCTCACTTATCAGCACACTGATAATGACAGTAATCTTGTGTATGTAGAGAAGATACAGAATCCACCAGTCCAAAAAAGTGATTTCACAGCTGATCTACTCCCCTGTCACACAATGACCTATGCCTAGGAAACTCTCCCATGCAAGTAAATAGGGTCTCCTCCAGACCATTGTCTTTATGGTCCATGGTCCTTCTAAAGGAAACAGGAAGTCCTATATATTATATAAGCACAGTAATCGGACATCTGTGTGTCCATCATATGACTATGGACAGATTTTTATCTACTAAAAATAAGCAGAATGAATGACAGCAAGCAGAGATCTAGAAAACTGCAAAGAATTTTTACAGAAAATATATTGGTAAATTGTACAGTGGGTACGGAAAGTATTCAGACCCCTTTACATTTTTCACGCTTTGTTTCATTGCAGCCATTTGCTAAAACCAAAAAAAGTTCATTTTATTTCTCATTAATGTACACTCAGCACCCCATCTTGACAGAAAAAACCCCAGAAATGTAGATATTTTTGCAAATTTATTAAAAAAGTAAAACTGAAATATCACAGTAGAAGCACCCTTTTGAGCTAGTACAGCCATGAGTCTTCTTGGGAATGATGCAACAAGTTTTTCACAACTGGTTTTGGGGATCCTCTGCCATTCTTCTTTGCAGATCCTCTCCAGTTCCGTCAGGTTGGATGGTGAATGTTGGTGGACAGCCATTTTCAGGTCTCTCCAGAGATACTCAATTGGGTTGAGGTCAGGGCTCTGGCTGGGCCAGTCAAGAATGGTCACAGAGATGTTCCGAAGCCACTCCTTTGTTATTTTAGCTGTGTGCTTAGGGTCATTGTCTTGTTGGAAGGTGAACCTTCGGCCCAGTCTAAGGTCCAGAGCACTCTGGAAGAGGTTTTCTTCCAGGATATCTCTGTACTTGGCAGCATTCATCTTTCCTTCAATTGCAACCAGTCGTCCTGTCCCTGTAGCTGAAAAACACCCCCATAGCATGATGCTGCCACCACCACGTTTCACTGTTGGGATTGTATTGGGCAGGTGATGAGCAATGCCTGGTTTTCCCCACACATACCGCTTAGAATTAACGCCAAAAAGTTCAATCTTCGTCTCATCAGACCAGAGAATCTGGGAGTCCTTCATGTGTTTTTTAGCAAACTCTATGCGGGCTTTCATATGTCTTGCACTGAGGAGAGGCTTCCTTCGGGCCACTCTGCCATAAAGCCCCGACTGGTGGAGAGCTGCAGTGATAGTTGACTTTGTGGAACTTTCTTCCATCTCCCTACTACATCTCTGGAGCTCAGCCACAGTGATCTTTGGGTTCTTCTTTACCTCTCTCACCAAGGCTCTTCTCCCACGATTGCTCAGTGTGACTGGACGGCCAGGGCTAGGAAGAGTGCTGGTCGTCCCAAACTTCTTCCATTTAAGGATTATGGAGGCCACTATGTTCTTAGGAACCTTGAGTGCTGCAGAAATTCTTTTGTAACCTTGGCCAGATCTGTGCCTTGCCATAATTCTGTCTCTGAGCTCCTTGGGCAGTTCCTTTTGACCTCATGATTCTCATTTGCTCTGACATGCACTGTGAGCTGTGAGGTCTTATATAGACAAGTCCAATCAGTTTAATTAAACACAGCTGGACTCCAGTGAAGGAGTAGAACCGTCTCAAGGAGTATCAGAAGGAAATGGACAGCATGTGAGTTAAATATGAGTGTCACAGCAAAGGGTCTGAATACTTATGACCATGTGATATTTCAGTTTTTCTTTTTTAATAAATTTGCAAAAATATCTACATTTCTGTTTTTTTCTGTCAAGATAGGGGTGCTGAGTGTACATTAATGAGAAATAAAATGAACTTTTTTGCTTTTAGCAAATGGCTGCAATGAAACACAGAGTGAACAATTTAAAGGGGTCTGAATACTTTCCGTACCCACTGTATATCTTTTCATTATACAAACAATAATATGTCTCTTATTATTGGTCTGAAACTGGCCAACCCCTTTAAGTTTTTTCATGTTTTGTATCTACTGTATCTGGTACATCTTGACCTTCTAGTGTTATTGAGCTAAAGCAACTAATCCAGTAATCTGAGACCCACTACTGTTCCTTATCTTTGGACATTTCTATATTGCCGATTAGTAATTTGTTTAATACTTTTATAGTGTAATTGCATAGATGTTTACTAATCACAAATGTTTGCCAACTTTAGACGAGAAAGAGAAGAGCGAGCAATACGAGATGCTGAGGAAAGACTCCAGAGAGAGGCTGAAGCCCGTCAACTGGAGGAGCAGAGAAGACAAGCAGAGGAGGAGAGACGTCAACAGGAAGAGGAAGAGCAGCGGAAGGCTGCAGAGGAAAAAGCCAGGGCTGAGCAAGAGGAGATGGAGAGACTACAGAAACAAGTGAGATAACAGTAGAATCTAAAACATTGTATATTCATGTGCTGGATCTTAAAACACTTCCTGCCGCAGCCTTTTTTTTGATTTTTGTTTTACTTATACTGATACTTATTTTGGAGCCCCATTTTCATGTAAAGAATCATTTTATTCATGTGATTGAATACGTGCCTTTGGAGTGTACCTTAGCTTGCATGGTTGTTTTTGTTTAACACCTTTTATAAAAAAAAAAAAAAAAATCCAAAACTTTGAAAAAGATAATTTTCTTGGGAGTTGCTGTATTCTAACACTAACTTTTTACATTTCCATATTTTGGCATAAGGCTTCTTTTTTTTGGGGGGAGGGGGCAGATGTAATGTTAATTTGTACCATTTTGGAGAAAATCTATGTTTTGATCACTTTTTATTAATGTTTTTGTATTCTTACACCCCCTAGGGGTCTTAACCAAGGTATCTAAAGGATTAATGCCCGCAATCAAATACAGTAGAGACCCAGTGGCTATGACCTGAAATCTGCCATAATAGTACGGTGTATGTTGGGAAAGGGTTAAAGGGAACCTGTCAGGTGGTTTTTCCACCCTAAACTGACCCCAGCATGTTCAGCATCAAGTAATGACCTTTCCTATGGTACCTCTCACTAAGCACCTTTTGCTAAAAAGGTCAAGTTCTAAGCTTTTAAAACCTTAGATTTTCATATGCAAATTTATCTTAACTTGTCACTTGATCAGGAGCAGCTTCATCTAGTCATGCAATTATTACACTAAATCTGACTTGTCTCTCACCTGTCAGACCTCAGGCTGATATCCTATGGCCAGATTAGGATTTAACGCAATGAATGTATGAATAGATAAAGCTGTCCCACCCCCTATGACTAGCTAAAGAGCACCTTTCATGTCCTCATCGATGTGCGGTTTTATATACCGCTATAAAGCTGACGGCTTTCCCGGGATATGTGCCCCGATGCTGGAGATATCGGTACCGATAATTTTGGCACCAATATCTTCCCACTGTCAGAAGGCCGGACCTTACAGCCTAGCGTCATCGCTGGGCTGTGAGGAAGGCCCCCCCGACAGTACTCTTCCGTAAACGTGTACTGGGGACGGGGGGGGTACCTCACAGCTCAGGATCATCGTTGGGCAGTAAGGAACACCCCCCTCTGACAGTACAAGGCTATGTTCGAGTACAGTCAGAGGGGGTATTCCTCACAGTCCAGCGATGATGCTGAGCTATAAGTCCCACCCTTCTGACAGTACTTGGCTATGTTAGAGTGCAGTCAGATGGGGTGTTCCTCACAATCCAGTGATAACGCTAGGCTCTAAGGCCCGCCCTTCTGACAGTGGAGAGATATCAATGCTAAAATTAACGGCATTGATATCTCCAGCACCAAGGCACATACCTGGAAAGCCGACGGTGAAGCAACAGAAAGCCTAGTGAGGGGCACCATAGGAAAGGTCATTACTTGATGCTGAATCAGTTTAGGCTGGAAAAAGCACGTGACAAGTACTTTTTGTAATGTAGTTATTGATGTGGATGTCCTGTTTGTTGGTCATATGACTGATCCATAACAGATCACACAATGCATATGCAACATTAGTCTTTGAAAATATATCCTATGTTTAGAACTGTAACAAGAATGAGCCTTTGCTGCCCCCTGTTGTTTTTAGCGTGCATACCATATTTTTTTTATTATCTCATTGTTTACCAACCTCTTTTTTTATTTTTTTATTTTTTTTGTAATTTTATGGAAAATTTGTTTGGTGGTAGTTCTAGTTGGTGCTTTAACAAACAATTTTATTTGTATTTTTCTCTGTGTATTGTAATGGATTTCTTACGCTAGGTTCACACCTGCGTTTGGGTTTCCGTTTTTGGCGGCTCCATCTGGTGACCCGAAAACGGAAACCCAATCTGCTTAAAAAGCGGATACCCGCAGAAAACCGCGGATCCCATAGACTATTATGGGGTCAGCCAGGTTTCCGCCCAAAAAATACGAAGAGAAAATTCCTGCTTTTGAACGGAATCCGGGCGCAGGTGTGAACCAAGCCTTACACCCGGGGTAGGCAACCTTTTTTGTTCCGCGTGCCGATTTTAATAAAAAAAAATCAAATGTGAGCAACTCGGAGTGCCGGTCAATAATTGTAAGTCTGACGACCCCTAAACTAAAGTCATATACCATAAGCCATAATACAGAAGTGCTGCCACAAGATGCTTTAGGACGCATACGTTTACTGGTATTTCCTGGGATGCACCTGTACTTTCCAGTGAGAAGCAATGAAAGTCCATGTTCATCCCGCAGTTAGTGGTAAATGTATGTGTCCAGGAGCACCATATGGCAGCATCCTTATTGTGAAAACACATTATGTATCTGGGTGCAGCTATATTCTTAGGCAACTGGAACTTTTACTTCGATGTAAAACTGCGTTCACATGGTTTATTTTTGCACAAAAGATGCCTGAATTTTCTGTGCAAAAACACATCCTTAATACAGAAAACACACCACCGTTATACAGAATAATGTCCCATAGCGGCCCCTGCACACGGTATTATGTCCCATAGCAGCCCCTGCACACGGTATTATGTCCCATAGCGGCCTATGCACAAGGTATTATATCCCATAGCGGCCTCTGCACACGGTATTATACACACGTGGACAAAATTGTTGGTACCCCTCGATTAATGAAAGAAAAACCCACAATGGTCACAGAAATAACTTGAATCTGACAAATGTAATAATATATAAAAATTCTATGAAAATGAAAAAATGAACAAATGAAAATTAGACATTGCTTTTCAACCATGCTTCAACAGAATTTTTAAAAAAAGAAAACACATGAAACAGGCCTGGACAGAAATGATGGTACCCTTAACTTAATATTTTGTTGCACAACCTTTTGAGGCAATCACTGGAATCAAACGATTCCTGTAACTGTCAATGAGACTTCTGCACCTCTCAACAGGTATTTTGGCCCACTCCTCACGAGCAAACTGCTCCAGTGTCTCTGGTTTGAAGGGTTCCTTTTCCAGATGACATGTTTCAGCTCCTTCCAAAGATGCTCAATAGGATTTAGATCAGGGCTGTTTTCTTCTTAGCCATTCTTGGGTGTTTTTAGCTGTGTGTTTTGGGTCATTATCCTGTTGCAAGACCCATGACCTGCGACTGAGACCAAGCTTTCTATCTAGGATCCCTTGATAGTCTTGAGATTTCATTGTACCCTGCACAGATTTAAGACACCCTGTGCCAGATGCAGCAATGCAGCCCCAGAGCATAACAGAGCCTCCTCCATGCTTCACAGTAGGGACAGTGTTCTTTTCAAGATATGCTTCATTTTTCCGTTTGTGAACATAGAGCTGATGTGCCTTGCCAAAAATTTCGATTATTGTCTCATCTGTCCATAGGATGTTCTCCCAGAAGCTTTGTGACTTGTCAGCATGTAGTTTGGCAAATTCCAGTCTGTCATAGTCAAGTTATTTCTGTGACCATTGTGGGTTTTTCTTTCATTAAATGAGGGGTACCAAAAATTTTGTCCACGTGTGTATCTCATAGCGGCCTCTGCACACTGTATTATATCCCATAACGGCCTCTGCACACGGTATTATTTCCCATAATGGCCTCTGCACACCGTATTATATCCCATAGCGGTCCTTGCACACCGTATTATGTCCCATAACGTCCCCTGTACATGGTATTATATCCCATAGCGGCCTCTGCACACCTTATTATGGCCCATAGCGGCCCCTGCACACCTTATTTTGGCCCATAGCGGCCCCTGTACACAGTATAATGGTCCCATAGCGGCCCCTGTACACGGTATTAGGTCCCATAGCGGCCCCTGTACACGGTATTAGGTCCCATAGCGGCCCCTGTACACGGTATTAGGTCCCATAGCGGCCCCTGTACACGGTATTAGGTCCCATAGCGGCCCCTGTACACGGTATTAGGTCCCATAGCGGCCCCTGTACACGGTATTAGGTCCCATAGCGGCCCCTGTACACGGTATTAGGTCCCATAGCGGCCCCTGCACACGGTATTAGGTCCCATAGCGGCCCCTGCACACGGTATTAGGTCCCATAGCGGCCGCTGCACACGGTATTAGGTCCCATAGTGGCCCCTGCACACTGTATAATATTCAAATTTTTATAATATTCAAATTTTTGCCACTCACTAGCTATTATTATACTGTGGGGTCTCTTCAGACCCCTGAGTATAGTAAGTGGAGGGCCAAGAGATGTGACAAACATAAAAAACAATGTCATTCACCTTCCCTGCGCTCGGGAGCGGCTCTGTTCTCTTTGGGCGCTTCTGTCTGTAGTCAGTGACCGCTGGTTGGGTCTCAGGGGTCACGTCCGGCGTCATTATGCGTAATGATGCCGGACGTGACCCCTGACGTCCTGTCAGCGGTCTCTTACTTCAGGCAGAAGCACCTACAGAGCCGGAGTGCAGGGAAGGTGAGTTAACATTATTTTTTATGTTTGATCACCTCCCCGGGGGCTCCGCTTATTATACTCTGGGGTCTGAAGAGACCCCACAGTATAATAATAGCAGTTTCCTTTCGGCCGTGTTTGGTCCAATCGAAACTGCTGGGTGAGGACTCGGACTGCCGTGCCAGGGAAATAAGACTCGCGTGCCAAGAGTGTTGCCGACCCCTGCCTTACACAGTAGCAAGATTATATACAAGCTATTACGCATATGAAGGCTTTTTGTTTTTGTTTTTTTTTAAAGCTTGTATACATATAGGCAAGAATCATGCAGTATATCATGTCATGTAAATTCATGCAGTTTCTGATGGCCTTTACTGTGACTGCAATTGCAGTACATGCACTTTGCAGTGGTGTAATGGTGGCATGGTTGCTTCTGCACTCTGCTAACCCATGTGAATAGATCCTTGAGTTTCCTTGTATTTGTGCCCTTCTCTGATATCAGGACACTGCAATAATTCCAGTTTGTAGTCTACCGTGTGAAGTGTCTATACCTGTTTCAAACTTTTCACCTTTTATTAAGCTTTATAACCCTTAGTTGCTTATGAATGTAAGTTTTCAACATAGGTTTAACATGAAGTTTAACTGACTTATGTTACCTAATTAATTTTGTATGCCTTTTGCATCAATTTCAATGATGTAAAACTGCATGTGAAACACACAGTAAATGACTGCTTCTAAAAAGACTGCATTTAGTTTGTGGTAGAGTTTTTGACCATGTGGTACATCCACGCAGCACTGTGTACAGGTATATGTTTAATGCAATTTACTGTACCATTGTATTCCAGACTTGTGGAAATTATTATTGTCTATTAATGAAATTTAATAATTTTTAATTGCAGTTATGAGTAGCACATTAAAAAAAAATAAAAAAAAAATCATCCAGTTCTTTAATAAAAAAAAAAAAAGCGCCACGTACAACCAGATTAACAAAACAATGTAACAATTTCACTAAACACTATGTATAAAGAGTTCTTTTGTATGATCATGGTTTTAGATCTCTTCTATTTCAGACTGTTTTACAGAATGTTCTTGAAGTGTATTTACCTTCTGAAACATGTATTTCTCCAGAAAGAAGAAGCAGAAGCCAAAGCTCGTGAAGAAGCAGAAAAACAGAGATTGGAGAGGGAACAACACTTCCAGAGAGAAGAGCGGGAGCGTTTGGAGCGGAAGAAGGTACTAACCAATTCTTGTGGCTTACTGAATTTTCTTTTTTTTTTTTTCATATATGGGAGATTTGACAGCTTGACTTTGCATTTTCAGAAAGTCTTTTCTTAAGTGTGTGCTATGACTGAAAACGTTACTACATCTTTCATTTTGGTCCTTCCTTCATTTACAAGGGAAACCTCTGGTACATTAACAACAACAATGTATGCTCTGGATATGTAATATAGTAGTGTCATATTTTGTCATATTTAAAAGAAATTTCATACGAATGGAATATATAAGGATAGCTGGCAGCAATTTTTTGCATGCAGGACGCAGATACCGCCGCTGACTTCTACAATACCATCATCACTTCAGCCCTTGACTCTGTGGCACCCTTCACTATCACCAGAGCCCGACCGATCAATAGGCAACCCTGGCACACTGACCTGACTAAAAAACTGAGACGTGCCTCACGGGTTTCAGAACGCCTCTGGAAGAAAAGCCACTCCCAGGAGGACTTCCTTAGGTACAAAGAGGCAGTTCTCACATTCAAGAATGCACTCACCTCTGCAAAGCAGGTCTACTTCTCCACACTAATATCTGCCCTATCCTGCAACCCCAAACAGCTATTCAGTACCTTCAACTCCCTTCTCCGTCCTCCTTCGCCCCTTCCGACATCACTTATCACCAGTGGTGAACCTAGCCTCTTTGCTGCCTGAGGCGGACTATAGAAAGACGCCCCCCCCCCCCAAAAAAAAAAAAAAAAAAAAAAAAACTGAGTTTCCATGCTACTAGTTTAACACACTGTTATCGTCGCACAATATACACAATACACAAAGTTATAAAACAGTTTTTAAGAATTCTTCTTCCTGTATTACTTCAGTATCAGATCAACAACACGGCATTAACAATGAAAGTAACTTCACACATCTTCTGCTTGGTGGATGGACGAGCCCATGTGGCCCCCATTCTCTATAATAGGAGCCCCGCAGATAGCTGAGTACTGGACTTCGGGTATCTTTGGCACTCCCATTGAAGTGAATGAGAGCCCCGCGGGTTCGTCCATCCACCAAGTGACACACCTAGATATATGGCTGCAGCCAGGCTGGATTCCCACCTAGTGGGGGGAAAAAACCCAATTGTCAGGCTCAGTGGGGGTCTCAGCAGACAGACCCCCATCACTCAGGTATTTATCCTCTATCATTTAGGTGTATACAGGGCAGTAACATTCTGTGACTTACAGGTGACGTCTTTGACTAATCGGTCACATTTCCCTTCTCTTCCCTCTGGACCGCCATGACCATTTCTTCCAGCTGTGACTTGTCTCTGTAAAGGTTGCAACACAGACATCTTTGGCTCCTCACTTTTCCAGGCATCCAACCCACATTGTCCTCACCTACACAAAGCCCCCATCCTGCTGCTACCCCAATTATATAATATATGATATAACCCCCCATAATGAATAATACTCCCAAGTGCATCTTTATATTAATAATGTCCATGTGTACCCTGTATAAATAGCGCCCCTTATTAATAATACCCCAGGTGTTAACTAATTAAAATGTTTTCCAGGTCATTAATAAACTAATCAGTGGCGTTCAAAAACCCAGGACCCCCACTGACCAGCTGTTTGAATGGTACCTGTGTAAGCGCCATGACCGCTTCTCTGTTTACATAGTGTAATTCATCTCATAGCGGCCATGTAATGTAACTACAGCCTCGTCCTATACATGTCTACAGTATGTGACAAGGCTACAATTACATCACACGGTCACTATAAACAGACAGCGTATAATATAAACAGGTGCCATAGCCCATGTTTATAGCGCCCCATTTACACACACTATAATGTTCCACAGCAGCCCCTGCACACAGTATTACACAGTGTTATGGCCCGCAGCGGCCCCTGCACACTGTATTATGCCTCTCAGCGGCCCCTGCACACGGTATTATGCTCCATAGTGGCCCCTGCTCACGGTATTATGCCCCGCATTGGCCACTGCACACGGTATTATGTTCCGCAGCAACTCCTGCACACAGTTTTATGCCCCATATTGGCCCCTGCACACGGTATTATGCTCCATAGTGACCCCTGCACTTGTATTATGCTCTATAGTGGCCCCAGCACACGGTATTATGCTCCATAGTGGCCCCTGCACTGGTATTATGCTCCAGAGTGGCCCCTGCACTGGTATTATGCTCCATAGTGGCCCCTGCACTTGTATTATGCTCTATAGTGGCCCCTGCACTCGGTATTATGCTCTATAGTGGCCCCTGCACTCGGTATTATGCTCTATAGTGGCCCCTGCACTGGTATTATGCTCCAGAGTGGCCCCTGCACAGGGTATTATGCTGCATAGTGGCCCCTGCACTGGTATTATCCTCCATAGTGGCCCTTGCACTGGTATTATGCTCCATAGTGGCCCCTGCACTTGTATTATGCTCTATAGTGGCCCCTGCACTCGGTATTATGCTCTATAGTGGCCCCTGCACTTGTATTATGCTCCAGAGTGGCCCCTGCACAGGGTATTATGCTCCATAGTGGCCCCTATACAGGGTATTATGCTCTACAGTGGTCCCTGTACAGGGTATTATGCCCCATAGTGGCCGACCCATGAACTATTATTATACTCTGGGGTCTTTCCAGGGATGCTACAGCAGGTCATGGCCTATTTATATAGATAAAAAAAGCTATACTCACCTGCGATGCCTTGATGCAGCCGCCGCCTCCTATTCTTGTCCGCGACGTCTGTGTCTCAGCGTAGGCGGCGTGATGACGTCATTGTATCGCCGCCTGCGCTGAGATGTGACGTCTTGTAAACCAGCCCAGGACAGGCCGCGCTCAGTTCTGTTTTTTTTTTTTTTTTTTTTTTTTTTTTTTAAAGCGGCCTGTCCTGGGCTGGTTTACATTAAATAGTAAAATGACGCCCCCCGGACAGTGCCGCCCGAGGCGGCCGCCTCACCTCGCCTCATTAGCGGTGCGCCCCTGCTTATCACAGCTGATGACTTTGCCTCTCATTTCAAAAGTAAAATTGACACCATCAGAGACAGTCTCACCCTATACCCCCGACAACCACCCCACCCAACTGCCCTGTACTCTTCATCTTTAACCTGTTTCTCCACCGTCACTGATAAAAAGTTCTCCACCCTAATCTCTAAATCCCACCTCACCTCATGCGCGTTCGATCCAGTCACATCTCATACCCAAACTCACTGAAGTCATTACTCCTGCCCTAAGCCAGCTCTTCAACCTATCCCAAACCAATGGAGCCTTCCCTTCCGCCTTCAAACATGCTACCGTCACACCTATACTTAAGAAACCCTCCCTCGACCCGTCCTCTCCAGCCAACTATCGCCCCATCTCACTGCTCCCGTTCGCCTCTAAATTGCTGGAGCAACACGTCCACTCCGAACTATCTTCCTATCTCTCGTCCAGTCTGCTCTTTGACAGACTATTGTCAGGCTTCAGACCCCATCACTCCACACAAACTGCCCTAACCAAGGTCACTAGTGACCTTCTAACTGCCAAAGCCAAGCTCCTCCTCCTCGACCTCTCCTCTGCCTTTGACACAGTCAACCATTCCCTCCTGTTAGAAACGCTCTCATCCCTTGGCATCTCAGACCTGGCCCTTTCCTGGATCTCCTCATACCTCATCAACCGCACATTCAGCGTCTCCCACTCGCACACCACCTCCCCGCTCACCTAAGACCCCTCCTGTTCTCCTTCTACAACCTCGGCCTTGGCCAACTCATAGAATCCCATGGTTTCCATTACCATTGCTATGCTGACGACACCAAAATATATCTCTCCGAACCAGACATTACCTCTCTGTTGTCCAGAGTCCCAGAATGTCTAGCAGCTGTAGCCTCCTTTCTCTCCTCCCGCTTTCTCAAACTCAGCATGGAGAAAACAGAGTTCATAATCTTCACCCCTCCTCGAACGGCCCCCTACCTGGCCCTTCTATCAAAATTAATGGAACCACACTCACCCCAGTCCCATGGGTCTGCTGCTTTGGGATAACCTTAGACTCTGACCTATCCTTCAAGCCGCATATTCAAACCCTCAACACCTCCTGCCACCTCCAACTCAAGAATATCCATCGAATCCGCTCCTTCCTCACCCCTGAAACTACAAAGATGCTAGTCCATGCCCTCATAATCTCTCACCTTGACTACTGTAACACCCTTCTCCATGGCCTCCCAGCTAACACTCTTGCCCCCCTCCAGTCCACCTTAAACAGTGCTGCTCGCTTAATACACCTCTCCCCACGTTCTTCATCGGCCGCTCCCCTCTGCCAATCCCTTCACTGGCTACCCGTTGCCCAGCGAATAGAGTTCAAATTACTAACGTTGACCTACAAAGCCATACACAACCTGTCCCCTCCATATATCTCCGACCTAATCTCCCGCTACCTGCCCACGCGTAACCTCCGATCCTCCAAAGACCTCCAACTCTGCTCTGCTCTTATCCACTCTTCACACAATCGTCTCCAAGACTTCTCCCGTGCATTCCCCATACTCTGGAACTCATAACCAAGACACATAAAACTGACACCCACAATCACAAGCTTCAAGAAGGCCCTGAAGACTCACCTATTCAGGAAGGCCTACAACCTCCAATAACACTACTGTCCCCACACCACCACCTGAACAGCCTCTACCCGCACCTTCTGTCTCTACCCCTCTTCCCTCATAGATTGTAAGCCCTTGCGGACAGGGCCCTCTATCCCACTGTGTCAGTTGGTCACTGTTAGTATTATCTGTTTTGTATGTCTTGTGCACTGTATGTTAACCCTCAAATGTAAAGCACCATGGAATTAATGGTGCTATATAAATAAACAATAATAATGTTAATATTCTGTAAAATACTTTGCTTTCTTTCCCACATTGCAATTAAGTTAGTCTGTTTTAATTTGATCCTTAGATATTAAAACCAAAGTGTTAATTAAATGATTAAATGTAAATATTACAGTGTGTAAAGCATTACTCACCTCCCCTGGGCTTCAGCACAAGTCCCCATCCTAATTCTGGCCTCCTGAATGACATTGGGTACCGCTGAGGCCAGTGATTGGAAAAGGTCCAAAGAAGATGGAGACCCTCACTGGAGCCCAAGGGAGGCTATTATCACTGTTTATGTTTATTCACCTCCCCTGGGCCTCCAAGTATTATACTCTGGGGTCTGAAGAGATTCTGGTGTATAATAGTAATTTGTGAGTGCTGAACCCCAAAAATGTAATGTTTGACCGTGGACCACCACAGTCATTCCTATTATATATGGGGTTTTTTTTCATTTTATTAGCGTAGTGGCCACTCTAGGACATTATACTGTGTGGAGGGACTACTGTGGGACATTATTCTGTCACATGGAATGAATGGGAAGGGGCGAGGGGCATGCTTTCTGAACAGTCTGGGGCTCATGGTACCCTTGGATCCGCCTGAGTTGTAAGTAATGAGTGCAACTTACCAATCACTGAGTGTTGGGACCACTGTATTATATGTGTAGGCTATGATGTATGGGGACCATTCTATTACACGGGGTGCACTGTGGGGGCCATTGTATTACCTATGGGTCACTGATGGGATTATTCTATCGAGTTTGAGAGCCATTATATTACATGCGGGAGCCGTTTTATACCTGATAATGAAGTCTCCAAACAAAGCCATATTTTGTTAACATTTTTAAGTGATTGCTACTTTGAGTATACTCAGTTGGGATGTTTTCTCACTAGGGGGGTACTTTGCTTGAAAAAGGTTTAGAAATACTACTCTAAAGGGGGTGACAAACAAATTCACTGTTAATCATCCATAAAACAAATTCTGTCTGCACATAGCACAGAAGTTTATGGTGAATGCTTATAAATTCCAGGTCTTTGATGTTCTGTAAAGTCACCTTCAGTATAATTATTATTGTAATGCTGGAATTTTTGCTTCTTGTGTACAGTTAAATCATTTCTGCTCTTATTCTGAATATTCACTCACTACTTGGTCTTTGCTTATTGTAGCGTCTTGAAGAGATAATGAAAAGGACACGGAAATCAGACGCTCAGGTAAGTACAGCAAGTATTTCCACTAGACACAATTGTTTACAAGATGCACAGGCCCTTTTACATTTGCTGACTATGATCAATGCCCATTCCTATGCCCAATACCTTGTTTACACGGGGTGACATGCTGCCAACAATCTAACTTCTTAAATTTTGCATAAAGAAATGCAATCACCCAACAAATTAGCAAATGTGATTTTTCCCTTGCATAGTTACATGGGCCAATTATTGAGAAGAACCAGTTCTATGAGCAGCTGTTAACAATAATTGGCAGAATATTAGGTTCTTGAAATGGGGCCTTAAAGGGAATGTCCAGTTTTAGACAGATAATAAGAGACAAATGTTATTGTTTGTATAACTTCTACAATTTTCCAATATACTTTCTGTATCAATTCCTCACAGTTTCTACATCTCTGCTTGCTGTAATTTTTTGATATAATGAATAAAAATCAGTCCATGGTCATGTGATGGACACAGGTGCACAGCTCGTTACCGGCAGATGTCTGATTACTGTGCTGTGACAATAACGAACTGAGCTTCTGTGTGCTCATCACATGGCCATGGACTGGAAGTAAGCAAAATGAATGACGGCAAGCAGACATCTAGAAAACTGTGAGAAAGTAGAACTGTTCAATATACAAACAATAACATTTGTCTCTCTATATTTGTGTGAAACTGGACAACCCCTTTACGGTATGTAATGTGAAGTTTTGGATCCTTACAGAAAAAAGAAGACAAACAAACAGTGAATGGAAAGGAGACCAAACAAGATTCTACTCCCAGCAAAGGTAATTGATAAATAGCTAATTGAAGTTTAACATTAACCATAGTTGTGATTATAAGAAACTTATTAATATATCTGATCAAAGAGAAATGCCTGTTTCTGCTCTTCTCAGGCTGTTTCCCTGCTCCTCCTCCCTTTGCAAAATTATCTCTCACTGTGAAAATCCTGCATTATCTGTCTTGAGATGGACCGCAGATCACATTACTCAGATGACTCATGCCTATAGAAGTCTATGGAGATTGAAAGGGGAGGAGTAAGCAGGAAGTGCAGGCTGAGGGTGATGCTAGAGCTGAATAGAAACATTCTATCACAATAAAAGCATTCTATTGATAGCAGTTTATGTCATTATTTCTCTTTATATGTCCGGCATGGTCCTAGCACAGATAGCCCTCTACCTAATGTGTGCAATGTATGAAAGCTAGTCTCCACTCACCAGTTTAGGGAGGAATTCAAACTTCAAACATAACATACAGAGGGAGAAACTGCTAAAAACTGCATTATATAAGTCATTTGCTGACCAGAAAGTGTCACTCCTTATGTATACACATGGCACCTTATCCTGAAAAGTCAAATGAAGCAACAGGTCCACTTCACATTAAATGTAATCTATTCATCTTTTTGACCAAAATTTCCTATGGTGTTTGCAGAAGAAGCAGAATCCTCAAAGGTAATCATGAAGATTGAGCTTCCAGAGAAGAAAGTGGTAAGAATACAGGACAAAATGGCAGCACCTGACTTACCTCAGGGGTAAGTGTACGCAGTAATTGGTTACTTGGTTAATGCCAGTAACTAACTAAACCCTTACTTGCACTACAAAATAGTAACTAACCAAACTCTCTCCTTGTTCAGATGAGGCAGGTATTTTCCAATGCAACAGATTTGGGATAAGTGAAGGAGAAGGACAGGCACAGATTGATGTACAAGTTTGTGGAGAAAGATTCAATACATATATATATACACACATTCATATGCAAATGATTCATTCTGCTCTTTGTTGAAATGTCAAGGGGGTGGACTGCTTCCGTCTCAACTAAGGACAAGAGACTTGTTTGGATAAATTAGTTTATACTGACTCTTTTCCCACAAACCTATACATCAATGTGCTCAGCTCCTTTTTGCTCTATAGCATGGCATGCTGCTTGCAAATTGGGCAGCATTTTTCTTGGGATGGGTTTCCTAAAGGAATTATGCAGGGAGAAATGAGGTTTACCAGTGCATATTCGCTGCACCAGAATTGGAGCTCCAATGATTAACTTTGCAGAGCGCAGCAGAGGTGGCTGGAACTCTTGGTCACATTATCAACTCCACTGTATTCTATGGACATACAGAGAGTGGAGTCAGTGATGTCAGAGAGCCAGAGCAGCATCAGTGCAAATGACTCTGGGGGACCAGCCTATATATTAGTTGTTGTAAAGCTTATCCAGTGCAGGTAATGCACTACTAAGCTTTATTTCTCCATTGATAACTACTTTAGCATATGTATTTATGGGTTTTACTGTATAGCATACAGGCTAATGTATTTTATTTTATCTAGGCAACTTGGACACATAGTGAATGGGGTGCAACCCTCTAAACAGGAAAATGGATTCTCCTCAAAAGATTCATCCCCTGCATTTGAGGAGGTTATAACATTATCTGAAATTAGTGGTTCCAATGGAGATAAAGTTATTCCTCCAGCAGAACCCATTATTGCTTTTGGAAGCAAAGATAGTTTCATAAAAAAGTCAACTGTTCAGTCACCTCAAATAACAGGTAAGGGAGTAACGGCCAATGCTTATGTAATCTGCAAATTCTAAGACTCTAATACATTACACTTTATGGCTAAAGGTGAATGCCGTTTTTAAGGATACAGACACCTTTTGAATTCATTTTTTTGCATTATATTTATTTTGGTGTAAAAAAAAATTCCAATAGGTATTTATTTAAGTCTTCCCTTTTGTCTTTTGCAGCCTGCATCTTTTCTCATCCATCGCAGGCTACTCTGAACTTTACAGCTTGAAATCTGTCAGAGAGCTCAGCTGATGGCCTGGCTCATAATGTCCTTACCTCTGCTCATTTAGGCCTTATTCACATGACAGTATTTTGCATCAGTGTAAGTAAGCCAAGACCAATATCTGGTTGAAAACACAGGTGCAAATATACAACTATAAAATCACGTGGAACTAAGGCCTCAAGCTTTATTTTTATCATATTGATCAAACAGTTTGACAGGCAGACATATCCCTTAATGTGCCCAATAAAAGTGGTGTAGAAGGAGCCTTAAGCCCCTTGCAGCCGACCGTATGAAAGGTCAGTGTGCTATCCAGGTTTTTCTCAAATAGCACACTGACCCATTCATTTTTATGGGCCCGTGCACATGACTGTGAGTTACATGGTACCATGTGCGGGCTGACAGTCCGGGGCGCTAAAAATGGCACATATACTATTCCTGTCCTATTTTGCGGCTGTGCTTCCACGGCTCCTATTCATTGATGACATCCGTGTGCCGCCCATGCCTTTCATTCACGGCCCACGGTAAGCACACCAGGCTTACTCTGTAGAACCCAGAATATTACTTTTGCATGACATAAAATGATTTGAATTATATTAATTCTTCCGCATTTGCTTTTTCTTTTCCATTGCAGAAGTCCTATAACATTTTAAAACGATATATCTGAGTTCCTGGACCTTGAGAAGATGGCAGAAATTGTAGGACAGACGTCATTATATTTTAATCCTTCTGCTGTTTGCTTGAAAGCAAAATGGTTTTCACCATTACTGGCTCCATGAAATGAAATGAGTCGAAAGGAATGTTAACCAAAACATTGGTGGTTACAACTAGAAGAGATTAGCAGTGCCACAATCTATCTACCATTGACAAATACTGGACACTTCTTAGTGATATAAATTTTGTGTTGTTTTTTTTCTTTTTCTTTTTAACATGCACCTTATATTAAAACAAGACTGACAAGGTTTAGTTCACAAGACAAGCAGCGTAAAAAATAAAAAATAATTAAAAAAAAAAAAAAAAAAGGAATATCCCAGCCATTGTTGAAAATGCGTGGGTGAGCTTGCTGATGTTCCTAATTATGTAGCTATTTAATTATAAGAGACTGCTGGGTACAATGATGTATGTGAATTCTGTAAATAAAACCTCACAGTGTTACATCGATAGTAGAATTATTGTTTTTCTCTTTGATACTGAAATTGATTTAAATGGATATGCCCATCTGGGACATTTTTCCACAGAATACGCCATAAATGTCAGAAAGATGAGACCTACATTTGTCTTGAGTAGGGGGATTCCCGATCCCCGTCTCATAGCTTCAGTTAGTGAAAAGGTGGCCAAGCATAAGCCGCTCTCTCCATTTACTTCTATGGGAGTCTTGAAAGTAACAGAGCAGGAAGACTTGGCTATTTTCAGAAGTCCCATAGAAGTGAATGGAGAGCCCTCCACTCACTGCAGCTGCAAGACGGGTCAGACAACCCTTATTAGCGATTATTACTAATAGCTAATCTTATATAAAGTGCTAAATTAGGCTATATACAATGCCTAATATATGGGACAGTGTAATTATGTCTACCACTTTGACATACACTATATTTTTGGAATGGACTAGGGGAGTCAAATGTATGTTAAGAAACTATGGTCAATTGTCTGTGCATTGCCCCTTCCCATCATCTATATGTATGGCTTGCAGAGTGTGTGTGTCCGGTTTTAAAGTGACCCTCACACATATTATATGTCCCATGACATTCATATAACTGTCCAAGTATATAACAGGTCAATAATAGTTTGAGGAGCAGAAGATATACAGTATTACTATAGTATCATGTCTGTAAGTGTACAGTCATATGAAAAAGTTTGGGCACCCCTATTAATCTTAATCATTTTTAGTTCTAAATATTTGGGTGTTTGCAACAGCCATTTCAATTTGATATATCTAATAACTGATGGACACAGTAATATTTCAGGATTGAAATGAGGTTTATTGTACTAACAGAAAATGTGCAATATGCATTAAACCAAAATTTGACCGGTGCAAAAGTATGGCCACCTCAACAGAAAAGTGACATTAATATTTAGTAGATCCTCCTTTTGCAAAAATAACAACCTCTAGTCGCTTCCTGTAGCTTTTAATCAGTTCCTGGATCCTGGATGAAGGTATTTTTGACCATTCCTCTTTACAAAACAATTCCAGTTCAGTTAAGTTTGATGGTCGCCGAGCATGGACAGCCCTCTTCAAATTATCCCACAGATGTTCAATGATATTCAGGTCTGGGGACTGGGATGGCCATTCCAGAACATTGTAATTGTTCCTCTGCATGAATGCCTGAGTAGATTTGGAGCTGTGTTTTGGATCATTGTCTTGCTGAAATATCCATCCCCGGCGTAACTTCAAATTCGTCACTGATTCTTGTACATTATTCTCAAGAATCTGCTGCTACTGAGTTGAATCCATGCGACCCTCAACTTTAACAAGATTCCCGGTGCCGGCATTGGCCACACAGCCCCAAAGCATGATGGAACCTCCACCAAATTTTACAGTGGGTAGCAAGTGTTTTTCTTGGAATGCTGTGTTTTTTTGACGCCATGCATAACGCCTTTTTGTATGACCAAACAACTCAATCTTTGTTTCATCAGTCCACAGGACCTTCTTCCAAAATGAAGCTGGCTTGTCCAAATGTGCTTTTGCATACCTCAGGCGACTCTGTTTGTGGCGTGCTTTCAGAAACGTCTTCTTTCGCATCACTCTCCCATACAGCTTCTCCTTGTGCAAAGTGTGTTGTATTGTTGACCGATGCACAGTGACACCATCTGCAGCAAGATGATGCTGCAGCTCTTTGGAGGTGGTCTGTGGATTGTCCTTGACTGTTCTCACCATTCTTCTTCTCTGCCTTTCTGATATTTTTCTTGGCCTGCCACTTCTGGGCTTAACAAGAACTGTCCCTGTGGTCTTCCATTTCCTTACTATGTTCCTCACAGTGGAAACTGACAGGTTAAATCTCTGAGACAACTTTTTGTATCCTTCCCCTGAACAACTATGTTGAACAATCTTTGTTTTCAGATCATTTGAGAGTTGTTTTGAGGAGCCCATGATGCCACTCTTCAGAGGAGATTCAAATAAGAGAACAACTTGCAATTGGCCACCTTAAATACCTTTTCTCATGATTGGATACACCTGGCTATGAAGTTCAAAGCTCAGTGAGGTTACAAAACCAATTTTGTGCTTCAGTAAGTCAGTAAAAAGTAGTTAGGAGTATTCAAATCAATAAAATGATAAGGGTACCCAAATTTTTGCACCGGTCAAATTTTGGTTTAATGCATATTGCACATTTTCTGTTAGTACAATAAACCTCATTTCAATCCTGAAATATTACTGTGTCCATCAGTTATTAGATATATCAAATTGAAATGGCTGTTGCAAACACCCAAATATTTAGAACTAAAAATGATTAAGATTAATAGGGGTGCCCAAACTTTTTCATATGACTGTATATATACAGTGTTACTACAGCATTATCTCGTCATCATGTGTGCCAGTGTATATGCAGTATTAATACAGCATCATCTCACCATCATCATTATAATAATAAAGATCTGTTTCCACCATTAGTCCTATTTAGTTATCATGTGGTTGTGTCCTGGTGCCAACCAAGCTCATGTAAGTAACCCAGTTGTTAACTGAATTTCAGGAATCACATGTTGGATCCAGAAGTAGGGCACTAGTGCAGCGACCAAAGGAATCTCCACATTCCTCTGCCCTGTGTAATTCACTTCATTATACTGACTGTTACACCACTGGTTATTATATCCTCCTGTGTTTTTTCAGTATCAATCGGTTCGAAATTCTGTGCTGATAAATTTCTCAGCATATTTTTATAGTGGTCCGAGCCTTGTTTTCCTGATACAGGGCACTAAATCTCCTTTATAGACATAAGTTTGACTTCCTTGCTGCAGACTTTTGATAAGTATTTTCAGCCAACTTAGTTCAGTTTTAGATTCCTGAGTGTAGTAGGTGAGGATAGTTTATGCTTGCCTATGACAGCAGCCCTGTTAGGAGACCTCCCATCCTGAGATGGAATACCTTAAAGATGAAAGGGACCAAACCCCCACCATACCTCAGTTAGGTTTCCTGGCTCTAGATAGGAGGTTCTTGAAGCATTTGGTTATCTCTGTTTCCTGGGAGGTGTAAGCTGGACATACTGCAGCCAGATCCCACTAGTCTGGTCTCACTGCATGTTGGTTCTTCCCTGCTGGGCTGTACAGTGAAGCTCCTGTTTTGGGTTTTCTCTGACCCTCCACCTTGGCCTATTCACTGGGTGAATTACAAGAGCTCAGGACCAGTTCTTTTTAATGCGCAGGAGGATAGCTGGATTCCTGGTTTGGAAAGTGGAATGCATGCGGCAGCATTGTGTTCCACAGGAGGAGTAGGATGACTTTCGGTGACATCACACGGCTTCCAGGGGGTCTCTGAAGAATGTGCAGGGTATCCAGGGGAGGGACTTCCAGTCCTGAGGCCAGTGCCAGGCAAGGTATACAAATAGGCGGCAGGGAAGCCAGCCAATCCTCTATCTAATTTTGGCTGTCTGATGCTTCCTATCAAAAGGCAGGTTTGCTGTACTCCTGCAGCTGTTCCTTGAAAGTACTGCAGTTTCTGGGGCTGGTATTCTCTGCACCATATCAGAATTGGGTAATGCTCCCTGCACTGACCCAAAGGATCCAGCCAGGCCTACAAGTCTGGTATTGCCCTTGGGGATCGTGGGATACTTCTTCTGGTTTCCTGGTAGAACATATCCACCACGTGTTTCTTACGTATGGATTGGTTGGTCTTATATTACAGATGCATCTCAATTAATTGGAATATTTTTTAAATGTTCATTCATTTCAGTAATTCAATTCCTAATCAGCAGTCTTCCATGATTGTGTGTCCTACTGAACCAGACTGAGGGACCATTTAAAGGCTTAGGAAACCTTGGCAGGTGACACACTGAATTTACAATACTGAACTTTTTTACAATATTCTAATTTTCTTATATTTGGGTTTTCATTACCTGTAATCCATAATCAACATTTACAGAAATAGAACACTCTGTGTGTAAAGAATCTAGAAAATTTAGGAGGTAGAAGCTGGTAGAAGTAGTCTGATTCAGGTTCCTATGAGAAAGATGCTGCTGGTAGAACTTCCTTTGCTACAGATGACATTGATGTCCTGCTTAAAGCAGTAAGCACTACCATGGGCCACGAGTAAGTAAAAGGTCTAGATGAGATTTTTTAAGAGGGCTTCAGACAAGAAGTATGGTTTCGCTGTCCCACTGCCTTCAGGGATTAAAGCCTTGTCAGCCCATCCTTCTTATACCACAGTTTTGGAGGATAGGGTAATCATCAAATCAGTCCCCCTTTTTTACTTCCAAGGTAGTCACTGATTTTCATTGCCTCCAGGGGGTGGTGCTTCCTTTATTCTCCTTCAATACATTTGATAAGGTCATGACACCATTTGTGGGCCAGATGACCAGGTAACTGTTGTTGTCCTAATTGATATGAGCTAAGAGCTAGCGGCGAGGCATTGACACCAGACACAGAGTTGGTATGAACCCTCTTTCTTAGCCGAATACAGAAGCACACTGACATACATTATTAAGGCAACATAAGTTCATATAGCAGCAAGTATAGGAAAGGGTTAACATAGCAATGTAAGTCCTCATTTTCAATCCTAATTGGTGTAGTATATCTTGAATGCATAGATAACAGATATAAGCAGTTCTGTATATGGTCAGCCATCTCCTGTCTTGCGCTGTGATCCAGGGAGCTGTCTTCTGGCAGCAAGCCAAGCACATGTCTTCTTGGACACAATAGGATTGATCCTGCTTTGGAATGCTGACACTATCTGGTAGTGTAACATTACATTACACTCAGTTTCAAGCATAAACAACCACATCTAATATTCAACTTTAAGGATAACAATGTTTTTTTACACACAGTACACCTTAAGCAGATATGAAAATATAAAACAGATATAATAGTATAAAATTATAAAAAGTTCATTATGATCCTTCACACATTCTCCTTGCACACAACAAAGTGAATATGCTGTAATCTCCCATGTGCAAATATAATTTAACTGTTTAACCATCTTCTGACCACATCACATATATCCAAAAAGAAGGCAGCTCCTTGCACGTAATGAAGAGTACCGCACGTCATAAAGATCCAAAAGATGGGAGAAGAAATCCCCAAGGAAAAACGAGGGTCACTAGCTTGTCCAGGTAAGCGTAAGTGTATATGGTTGCGGACCACTGGTCTAGGATGTGTTCACGTTGCTGTCAATTACCTGCAAATGTCAACATTTTGATACAGAATATTTATATATTTTGTAATTAGTATAACATTAACAACAAAAAGGCTGATGTCTGTTACACCGGCCATTATAGTAGAATGGATTGCATGTACTGAAATCTCCTAGTGATTTAAATCATACAAAATATGGAGACAAAATGCTTTAGGCCCAATTCACATCTGTGTTTGGCCATTCCGTTCGAAATCAGTATTTCAAAAACTGTTTTCCAATGGTCCGGATTACAACCCATTGATTTCAATGGGTTTTAAAAGTAATCCGCATTTATCCACTTGTGCCATTTCCGTCTGGTTTCCACTCTTTTGTGCGGAGAGAAAAGTAGGACTTGCAAGACTTTGTCTCCATACTAAAAATAAGGATTCCAAATGGACTGCAACCAATCTGCTTTTTTTTTTTTTTTTTTTTTAACATTGAGGTCTATGGAAAACAGATTAGGGTGGCTTCACACTTGTGCCGGAGTCCGTCCGCCTCCAATCCGACTGAAAATCTCGGGAAACTGTATAGGGACTGGATAGCGAAAGGTTAGCGACGCATTGCTTAAAAACCCATTCATTTGAATGGGTTTTTAAAGCAATGCACGGGTGTGCGCTTACACCCTCTGCGCAAATATGTGTCATATAATAGGAATTTATGGCGCACAAAGTAAATTGGCGTAAATTCATACATTTACACCATTTTAAACTTGGTCATCTTTGCACAAGAAAATGTGTGCCATATTTGCTCTTTTCTGCTTCATAAATGTAGTTAGAGACTGGTGCACATTTTTCAAAAGTGTCAAGCCAGTCATATTTTTCTGTTCTTTCAGGTGCACATTGTTCATAAATATGTTGTAAATGCTGTGCACCATAAATTTTGGTACAAATGTAGATAAATAAGTGTCTTCTAATGATAAAGATGCCCCCTTATGTCAAGTTGACAAACTTTGAAAGGGGACATATTGCACTGAGAGAAGCAGGATGGCCATTTCAATGAATTGCCTGCCATCTAAGCCATTCTGACCTAGCTGTTCGGCTGGGTTCAGATCTGCGTTCGTCAATCCGCTCGAAATCAGTATGTGAAATCTTCAAAAA
Organism: Leptodactylus fallax; assembly: GCA_947044405.1. Taxonomy (NCBI): domain Eukaryota; kingdom Metazoa; phylum Chordata; class Amphibia; order Anura; family Leptodactylidae; genus Leptodactylus; species Leptodactylus fallax. Next base: position 11,081,420 of record CAMRHE010000015.1, on the reverse strand, counting down.
CTGATTTTGAACGGTCCAGATTAAAACCCATTGATTTCAATGGGTTTTAAAAGTAATCCGCATTGATTACAAACGGATATCAATCAGTTTGTCCGTTTTGCAATCCGTTTGTACCTCTGCGCATGCTCAGAATGAAGAAGGGGGAAGAAAAAAAACACGGATTGGTCAAAAACGGATACAAACTGATTGCTATCAGTTTGTAATCCGTTTGTAATCCGTTTTCCATATACCTTAATGGAAACCAGACGGAAATGGCACAAACTGATACATGCGGATTACTTTTAAAACCCATTGAAATCAATGGGCTTTAATCCGGACCGTTCAAAATCAGTTTTTGAAGAATTCAAATACTGATTTTGAGCGGATTGACAAACTCAGATGTGAACCCAGCCTTAGGAGGTGTTGGAAACAGTAGTTAGGTGAAGGGTTGCACACGTGGCAAATAGGCGCTGTATGTCTCAGACAGAGTACCAGTAGAGAAGATAATTTGATCCGCTACCAAGCAGGAGCAGCTCCCACAGATTCCTTATCCGGCACACCCCTGTCACTGCCTGGACCATTTCCAGGTACTTAGTAGAAGTCATGGTGCTCATTATATGTTCTACCATTGACAGCCAGCCACGTTACCTTAGATTGCAGTGGTGTCATGAATAAGAAACCTGGAGTGCTACTGACTTGAACCATATTGTCTTTAGTGGCAACTCCAGGTTCTATTTTGAGATCACATTATGGTCGGGTCGGATTGTGGATGGAGGTGCATATTGGGCTTTTTTAGAGCAAGCTTCGGACTGCCCTTGTCAGGGCGGGAGCTTTATACCTTTGGGTATTAGGGAAAGAGCTAGATATTCCTCCTATGATTCTATCAGTTCCCTATACCCATCCTTTGGTACAATCCCTGCCACATTTGGACCCACTACAGTCCACCATTGAAATCGGCAAGATTGTTCCGATTATTTGTCTATTTATATGCAAATTAGGACCTTTGTTGAATTTTTAATTATTATATTAAATGTTAAGTTTTATTTATCTTTTTGATATATTACAAATTGGTTCAGACATGAAAACAGTTGATCTTAACTAATTTTGGGGTGCTGAGATCGAAAATGATGCTCAAATTTTGAAATTGGCTCTAATTTTCATGACCCATAAGAATGACCCCCACAATCACAAGCTTCAAGAAGGCCATGAAGACTCACCTATTCAGGAAGGCCTACAACCTCCAATAACACTTTTCATATTTCTCACAGCCTTTAATACAATACTGGGAAAAGTTTGCATCATCAGTATTGCATCATCTACTAGAATTGCATCATCAGAATGACCAATAGAAAGATGCCAATAAAGGCCAAGTGATGCAATCCTAATTAAACTTGCATCACATAACGTTATATATTCTCCCTCTATCAGCCATCCAGCACTTGTTACAGTTCGGCTTACATCGTTCAGTCTATATATGTTCAGTGATGCCTCGGACTTGCATTAATAAAGCAGATAATTTCTGCTATACTGTATATTTGTGATTAATTATGTTATTTAGATAGTAGGAGGGGGAAGGGTGTTTAGATTAGTGTAGGGATTTCCAGTTATCCCGGACAACCCCTTTAAAGCTTTAGCACTCTGGAATGTTGTACCCATTCAGTGTTGACACTGTGGTCGTCCAAGGTATGCAATAAACTGTCAGCATCTCCTATGAATTCATTTTCTATGTTAATGCAGGATACCAAAATACCTTCCCTGGCCTGCTACTATGTCATATTCTCTCTTACTATACAGGTGATGTGGGAAGGGGAGATGGTTTCCATACTCAAAGTTTTATTTCTTGTGTCTATACAACTAATAGCTTAAACAAGTACTTTATATGAAATAAAGCGCTTGTCATAACATACACCTTATTATAACGTATGTATCTAGAGCATATGTATGAAGACTTTTCCTGGACAATTCTGCCATCTAGAGGTATGTGCTGGTAAGAAAGCAGAACATTTTGATCAGCCACTGTATAAAGTAAGACAACTTAATCAGCAAGTAATAACATAGCTCTCAACCGTCCCGCATCTGGCAGGACAGTCCCGATTTTACACTGCTTTCCCACGGTCCCGGATAGCTTACAGTTTGTCCCGCTATGCCCCTGAAGTGTTTTGCTGTTAAACTTTATTAGGATAGTGTAAAGGCTAAATGGTAGATGCTAAATCCTAGTGGGCTAAAAGACCTTTGATGACGTTATGACCATGTGATCAGACTCGTGTGGGCGGAGCTATTCTGGATACTTCGGGATAGTGTGATGTTACACAGAAAGCTGGGAACAAAGAGTGATCGAAGATGAGGAGAGAAGAGATAGCATGTGTGAGCAAGAGGGGGGAACTGGGGGCAGATGAATGGGCAATTAAACTGAAGGCAAATGAAGAGGGCAATTAAACTGGGGGCAGATAAAGGGGGACATTAAGCTGGTGACAGATGAAGGGGGGACATTAAGATGGTGGCAGATAAACGGGGACATTATACTTGGGGCAGATGAAGGGGGCATTAAGCTGGTGGCAGATGAAGGGGGGCATTAAGCTGGTGGCAGATGAAGGGGGGCATTAAGCTGGTGGCAGATAAAGGGGCACATTAAACTGGGGGCAGATGGAGGATGACATTAAACCGTGGGGGGTAGCTGGAGGGGGACATGTCTGCCTCTAGATGCCCCCAGTTTAATGTCCCCCTCCAACTACCTCCACTGTCCCACTGTTTAATGTCACCCTCGAGCTGCCCCATAGTTTAATGTCACCCTCTAGTTTCCGGGAGTTTAAACTGGGGCACGAGGAGGCATATAATCTTAGGGTGACTTTAGGAGCATTATACTGTGCGGGGGCACATAGAAAAATAGATGAGAATGGGCGGAGTCAACGTAGAAGTGGGTGGAGCTAAATTTGCCGCAGCGTGCATAGTGCGCCGCACATTTTGTCCCTCTTTCTGTCCTTTGAAAGTTAGGAGGTATTAGTAATAAGAGGCCTGTACAATATCAGTGGAACAGTAAACATTGTGATCCTTACAGGAGGGTAATGTGTGAAAAAACTTTTATAGTTTCTGAGATACTCTGCAATGACTTGCAGTTTTCAGCAGATATAAACGCATACCTCCCAACTTTCAAAGGACAGAATGTGCGGAGCGATGTGCTCCATGGTGAATTTAGCTCCAACCAATTCCACTTTGACGCCACCCATTCCCATCAGTTTCTCTTTATGCTCCCACACAGTATAATGACCCTACAATAACCCTAACATGATATACCAACAACAACTTTGCGCCTACTACTCCCAGAGCAGAGACAGGGGTGAATGGTGAAGCAGTGAGCGGACTGCTTCACCATTGAATACAACTCATTGGTTTCCTCTCCGGACATAGATAAATTGAAACCAGGACATACCTCCTGCCAACCAGGACATCGGAACAGGACCCAGAATCTGAGACTGTCCCGCAGGATGGTTGGGAGTAGAGATGGACGAACTTCTCAAGATCTGCTTCATGTTCAGCGTTTTGGGTCTCCGTTTCGTTTCGGGATGAACAAGTTTGGTACGAACCACGTTTTAAATTGGCTTAAAACATAGTGTAGAATAATCTTAGCGCTCCTAGAAAGCTAACTGTCCAAATTCTAGCTCTCTAAGGCAAGCACAGCCGAAGTTATATCAAAGTGAAAAACGAATGGTAAACAGAGGATACAAATTCAGAGTATAACAATACACTGCTCTGACACTCGCTTTTATGCGTTAAAAATTTAAAAAGCTCCAAAAATTACCCATTTATTAGGGAAATGTGCGTGCCTGCAGTTTTTTAGACACATGTGGCGGTTATATAGCAAAAAGCTATGGTTTTGTAGAAAAATTAGCCCATTTTATGGCTTCTAATTGCTACAGGGGCTTATTATTATTTCGGAGACTAATTTGTGGCTGTGAGCCACATGAAAAGTGATGAAGAATTGGCTTTTCAAAAAAAAAAAAAAAAAATTATCCTATGATAGAAGCAGATGTGAAATTAAATTTATTTTTTTTTTTTTTTGTTAGGTATTTTTGGCCATTAACCCCTTCATTTTTGCATTTCCATTTTTCCCTCCCCCCTTTCCAAGAGCCATCATTTTTTCAATTTTCAGTTCAGAGTCACATAATGGCTTATTGTTTGAGAAACAAATTGTACTTTGTAATGGTGTAAGAGACAGCCAATGTTGTCCTAAGCTTTATTTGTCTGTATAAACTGTTAATGTTGAATGTATTTCTGTGATTCTGTTCCTTTAAGACAGCAGCCATTGTAATTGTGACATGATGCTGGAGTGAGACCCCCCCCCTTTTATGTCAGCTTGCCTGTTCTGCAGACAGAATGTGAGCAGAGAAGCAGGAAGTGACGAGACAGAGAGCAGCAGCCATCTTAGCAAGTGTTGTATTGAACTGGTGTGGAGATTTTTCTGTACAGCTAAGCTGTATCTTGGTCCAGAGACAAACAGAGTGTAAAGAGACAACAGGACTAGTGAGTCCACGTGAAAGGAACTGTGCTCAGTGGCTGATCAGTGAGACTGACATTGTGACTTTGTATATGGATACCACAGATAGAGACTCGCAGTGCTGTTGATGTACTGGACAGCACCTGCTAAACCCCGGCTTACATCCCAGCTCAGTGTATGGATTCGGCAGGACTGTCAGTGTGCTGAGTGGAATCTGCTGTTGGATTACATTGCATTCATTGGGTTTCCCTGTTAAAGAGGACTTCATTTCTCCCAAGATCCTGATAACAGTGAGGAGAGGACGTTTCGCTATAAAAGAAAGGAACGACTTTGGGCCCCACCGCGCGCTTCTACAGACTGTAAGCGGTCCACCTGGACCACTGGGGAAAAGGGGGTGCACCCAAATGTGATGTCAGGGTCAGTTAGGGATAGTTTTGAGTATATTGTTCATTCAGTGTCCATACTGCAGAATTGGACAGAGTAAAAGTAGAAACCATTGCAGAATTTGCCTTGAAATTGTTCATGCTATATTGTATATTTTGCTTGTCTTTATCCCTGTCATTTTACCTTCAAATAGCCTTTATTAACTTATAGTAAATATATATTCTTTTCTTGAACTACCGCGTGTGCGTTCATTTCTGGTTGCGGAGACCAAACCACCTGCCTTGCTCTCGGTTCACAAATTGGCGTAGTCGGCAGGATCCGCTTACCAGAATGGACAGTGACGCACCCGTTCGGGAGAATGGTGCTGGAGGAAGAATGCCAGCAGGGGCTATAATGAGTCAGTTAGCTAAATTTGATGGCAATAATATGTCAGTGAGTATGTGGGTGGAACAGATACGAATGATACAGCGAATGTACCAGACCGCACCAGAAGTACTAGTAGAGCTAGCAATATTGACATTACAAGGGGATGCTAAGACCACGGTGATATTGAGGCCATTTGAACAAAGGCAGACATTTGAGCAAGTAGTCCAGATTCTAGAAACCATTTATGGAGAAACTGCATTGCTGGGGTCTCTGCAGGCTCGGTTCTTCCAGAGGGTACAACAGGAGAATGAAAGCCTTCCCCAATATGCAAATGCCCTACAAGAACTGCTCCGAGATATTCAAGTGAAGGAAAGAGGGGGCTCGCCAGCCTTCTGTAACCCTGATCGGACTCTCCGTGACCAGTTTGTCCTGGGGATACGTGACGGCAGTTTAACTGTGACTATGCAGGATTTTATACGACGAGAGACTGATGCTAAATTCCATGATGTACAGGTAGAGGCCATCTCCCGTGCCAATAGTATGTTCCCGAAGCCCCAGACCGCAGTTGGAGTTACTTTGTCACAGGGGGCTAGTTCTGGCTCAGAGACAGTAGAAAAGGGGACGGTTAAAGAAATTCTCACAGTAATGCAGAAACTGCAAGAGCAAATGGAACACTTGCACACTCGTTGTGATGAACATTCTATGAAAATTGCAGACTTCCAGAAAACTGGAGGTGAAAGGGTGAGCCGTCCATACCCAGAAAATCAGAATCACCCACCACCCCGCTGGAGGGATGAGGATAGGACCTACCGAAGGGGTCCAAATCAGTTAATGCAGTTTTCAGGAGAAATCGAAGGGGCTTACCGAAGGGGCCCAAACAGATGGCCAGAACGACGGGAGATACGCTGCTGGGAGTGTGGACGGATGGGCCACGTTGCTGCTAGATGTCCAGAGCAGCGACAAACTTATGAGAGACCGCCGTTAAACTGAAGTCCCCTGCTGCTGTAGGGCGTGTAGTAGGGGAGACTGACAAGGAGACTATGTGGGGAGAATGCCCTAATGATGACCTGATCGCTGCAAGTCCTGTTATACAGGTGGAAATGGAGGGTATTCCGGTTACCGGGATGATTGACACGGGTTCCCAAGTAACGACCTTGAGTAGAGACTGTTATGAACGGTACTTCCAGCAACATGTGAAATATGATCCCCATACATTCGTACGAGTGGTCGCAGCTAACCAGTTACCAGTTCCAGTCGTGGGAGTGGCCTGGATGAATGTCCGGGTATGTGGCCAAGATCTAGGTAGGAAAGGCATTGTGGTGGTACAGGAGTCACATGAAGTAAAGGTCCCTGTCATTTTGGGGATGAATGTGTTAAAAGAATTAGATCAGATCCTCTTTGAAAAGAAAGGTCACGGTTATTGGAAAGAAACCACCACCCATCGGCCTACTCAAACAGCTTTCCAGCGGCTGATCCGGACATGTGGCTTACAGAAAAGTTCGGATGCGCAGCGTCCTCTGGCTCGAATTTCAGTTCCTTTGCATACAAAAGTTACACTGCCACCCAGTCGGGAGACAATAGTGTCTATGCCCGTAGGCACCTGTCGGAAACTAGAGGGCATAGCTGTGTTGGTAGAACCACTGCAGGCAGCCGAAGGAGGTGTTGATCCGCTAGTGGCCCGTTCCTTGGCAATAGTTCGCAATGGAAGAGTACCACTTCGATGTGTAAACACTCAGGACCAGAGTGTGGACCTGACCCCAGGGAGGCAGCTGGCTAACATCTATGTGACTCCGGAGGAAGTAAGGAAAGTAACTCCAATGCAGCTGAAGCCGACTGAAAGGGATGAGTGGACCGTAACTGTGTCCATGGGAGAAGATGAGGAACCCACCTCTGAATGGAATGGCCGTGCAATTCGAGAACAGATGAAGATGGATGCAAGTTCATGTTCTCTGGAATGTGTGCAGAAGGTAGATGAACTGTTGTGGGAGAACCGAGCCGCCTTTTCACGGTATGCTGAAGATTTTGGATGTACCACAGGGATCTACCATGAGATTCCCACAGGAGACACCCCTCCAATTAGAGAGCGCTACCGACAAATTCCTCCACAGTTGTATCAGGAAGTAAAAGAACTGTTAGCTAAGATGCTACAGGGTGGGATCATCCAAGAAAGCCAGAGTCCCTGGGCAGCTCCTGTGGTGTTAGTAAGAAAAAAGATGGGTCCATCCGATTTTGCGTAGACTATCGGAAGTTAAACGCTTGCACCGTACGAGATTCCTACCCCTTGCCACGGATTGAGGAGTCCCTCTCAGCGCTGGGGAGAGCCCGGTACTTCTCCTCACTAGATCTGGCTAGTGGGTATTGGCAGGTGCCGATGGCCATAAAAGACAAGGAGAAGACGGCATTCATCTTGCCCATGGGACTATACGAATTTAACCGGATGCCCTTCGGGTTGACAAATGCACCCGGAACGTTTCAGCGGTTGATGGAGAAATGTCTCGGTGACTTCAACTTTGAGTTCACTCTCATCTACTTGGATGACATTATAGTGTATTCTGCGACCTTTGAAGACCATCTCCACCAGTTGGGGCAAGTATTTCGAAGATTGCGGGAACATGGGCTCAAATTGAAACCCAGTAAATGTCGGTTGTTCCAATCTGAAATTGATTACTTGGGTCACCGCGTATCAGGAGAAGGGGTGAGACCATCAAGAGACAAGATAGCGGCTGTTCAAGATTGGCCAATACCGACTACCCTGCGAGAAGTGAGGGCGTTCCTTGGAGTAGCCGGTTACTATCGACGGTTTATTAAGGATTTCGCCAAGGTAGCAGCACCACTTAATGCTCTCCTACGAGGCACATCCGGTGGTCCAAAGAACCGGTCCGTGAAGTGGGGACCTGAACAGGAACAAGCCTTCCAGGCATTAAAGGATGCACTGACAACAGCCCCAATCTTGGCATATGCTGATTACCACTTGCCGTTCCAGCTGTATACGGATGCAAGCCTGTATGGTCTTGGAGCAGTGCTTTCCCAGCTTCAGGATGGCCAGGAGAGGGTCATAGCGTACGGCAGCCGGTCTTTGAGAGATTCTGAAAGAAACCCCGAGAATTATAGTTCATTTAAGTTGGAGCTGTTGGCACTGGTATGGGCCATGACCGAGAAATTCTCTGAATATTTGACCGGTGCTGAAGTTTTAGTACTGACTGACAACAACCCACTAGCTCACCTGGAAAATGCCAACCTCGGGGCGTTAGAGCAGAGGTGGATAGCCCGAATGACTAAGTTCAATTACCGCATTAAGTATCGGTCCAAGACAGAGAACCAGAATGCTGACGGGCTTTCTAGGGTAACCGCCCAGACCCCCACAGTAGACGTGGATCATGAGTTGGAGCATGTGGAGGTGCCCGACTTCAGCAGATTTTCACAGGCCTTGGCCGCCGCTAATCAGTTTGAGTTGGAGGGGACTGAAACGGCTCCTTTCTTTGGTCCCTCACGACAGGAATGGGCACAGATACAACAGACCCATGAGGGGCTGGCACAGATGATCAAGTGTGTTGAGAAAGGCCAGAAGCCCTGTAGAGAGGAAAGAGAACGACTGACACGTGAGATATTATCTGTTCTGAGTCAGTGGGAAAAGTTGGAGATGAAAAATGGAGTGCTATGCCGAAAGGTCTATTTACCTTCTGAGATCGACATTCGATACCAAATTGTGGTGCCTAGTGAACTGGCTCGCTCGTTGGCAGTTGAGGCTCATAATAAGAATGGACATTTTGGTCATGAGAAGACCTTTCGTTGGTTACAGCGACTGATTTACTGCCCTGGTCTTCGTCAAATGGTCGAAGAAGTATGCCGCAGCTGTCGAACTTGTGAGATCCATAAGGCAATAGAACAGAGAGCTCCCCTGCAAACCATCATGACCCAGGAACCTTTAGAAATCGTCATGATAGACTATCTAATGGTGGGCCCATCCAATAGCGGACACCAGTATTGCCTCGTAATGGTGGATCACTTCACCAAATTTGCGGTGGTAACCGCCACCAAGGACCAGACAGCTGAGTCAGCAGCTCGTGCTCTGTGCCAAGATTTCATTCGAGTATATGGGTGCCCTAAACGCATCCACTCCGACCAGGGTGCCTACTTTGAGGGACACGTAATGAAAGAAGTTCAACGTATCTACGGGATAAAGAAGTCGCACACGACTCCATACCACCCTCAGGGAAATGGGGCCTGTGAAAGATTCAACAGAACTCTGCTACAGATGCTGCGGACTCTGGAGGAAGACAAGAAGTTACAGTGGCCTCAGTTCTTGTCTGAAATGGTGTGGGCCTATAACAATCAGGTCCATTCTACAACGGGGTACTCTCCTTATACACTTCTCTTTGGGCGGTCTGGGCGAAGTGTAGGAGAATTACAGTTGGATGATGTGGATGGGTTCCCTCCGAGGGATCCAACCTCTTGGGTGCGGGCGCACCGGCAGAGACTTGAGACGATCCATCGATTGGTGCGGCAGCGCCTGCAAGAACATCCCCATCCTGATAAGACCCCAGTGCAAGAAGCACCATTGCAACCAGGCGACCTGGTGCTAGTTCGTGTCAAGAAACCCCAAGGGAAATTGGAAAGCCGATGGGAGGCTTTGCCGTATCGTGTTGTTGGCCGCAAGTATGCGAATGGGCCAGTGTACCAGGTCCAGAAAGAAGGAACTGATTGTGTTCGAGTACTTCACCGAAATATGTTGCGCCTGTGTCATTCTGAAGGGACAAATCATGATGGGCTTGCCAATGTGAATGAGCTCCCACAGTCAGAGAATGGAGGTGCGGAATGGGCCTCAGACGAGGAGGATGATTGTTGGCCGATCCCTGCTCCTGGGGATGTTCCACCTGTGACTACTGTATCTCCGGCCTGTGCCCCCTCTGGTGCGGAATCCGCTGGTCCTTCTCAGCCCATAGCTGCAGCACCCCATAATATACCACCGGTCCTCAGACGGACCACTAGGCCAAATGCTGGTATTCCCCCTGTTCGGTATGCGCAGGATGAGTTTGTTTGGCCTGCCATACATCGGTATACTACCACCCTGTGCATAAAAGTACAACCCTCTGGATATACAGTCATAGGCAGGGACTGCCAATCTTAAAGTGGGGGGGAATATGTAAGAGACAGCCAATGTTGTCCTAAGCTTTATTTGTCTGTATAAACTGTTAATGTTGAATGTATTTCTGTGATTCTGTTCCTTTAAGACAGCAGCCATTGTAATTGTGACATGATGCTGGAGTGAGACCCCCCCCCCTTTTATGTCAGCTTGCCTGTTCTGCAGACAGAATGTGAGCAGAGAAGCAGGAAGTGACGAGACAGAGAGCAGCAGCCATCTTAGCAAGTGTTGTATTGAACTGGTGTGGAGATTTTTCTGTACAGCTAAGCTGTATCTTGGTCCAGAGACAAACAGAGTGTAAAGAGACAACAGGACTAGTGAGTCCACGTGAAAGGAACTGTGCTCAGTGGCTGATCAGTGAGACTGACATTGTGACTTTGTATATGGATACCACAGATAGAGACTCGCAGTGCTGTTGATGTACTGGACAGCACCTGCTAAACCCCGGCTTACATCCCAGCTCAGTGTATGGATTCGGCAGGACTGTCAGTGTGCTGAGTGGAATCTGCTGTTGGATTACATTGCATTCATTGGGTTTCCCTGTTAAAGAGGACTTCATTTCTCCCAAGATCCTGATAACAGTGAGGAGAGGACGTTTCGCTATAAAAGAAAGGAACGACTTTGGGCCCCACCGCGCGCTTCTACAGACTGTAAGCGGTCCACCTGGACCACTGGGGAAAAGGGGGTGCACCCAAATGTGATGTCAGGGTCAGTTAGGGATAGTTTTGAGTATATTGTTCATTCAGTGTCCATACTGCAGAATTGGACAGAGTAAAAGTAGAAACCATTGCAGAATTTGCCTTGAAATTGTTCATGCTATATTGTATATTTTGCTTGTCTTTATCCCTGTCATTTTACCTTCAAATAGCCTTTATTAACTTATAGTAAATATATATTCTTTTCTTGAACTACCGCGTGTGCGTTCATTTCTGGTTGCGGAGACCAAACCACCTGCCTTGCTCTCGGTTCACAATGGCACCATTCAATATCCTCTACAATGTACTGGTAAGCTGTAAAAAAATTCAGAATGAGATGGAATTGGGAAAAAAAAAAGCATTTGCGCCAATTTCTTAAGGGCTTAATTTTTACAGCATTCACTGTGTGGTAAAAATGACATGTTACCTGTATTCTGAGGGTCAGTACGATCACGACAATACCAAATTTATATAGTATTTGTAAAGTTTTTAAAAATGTAAAACTTTGCAAAATAGAAAAAAAAATGTTTGTGTAAATTTTTTATATTTTTGTGTATGGAGCTGGGTATGGCGTCTTTTTATGCAGGACAAGATGACGTTTTTATTGACACCATTTTGTGGAAGGTCTGATGGTTTGATCACTTTTTATTCCATTTTTTATAGGAGGCAAAAACTTGAAAAAACAGCCATTTGGCCATTTTGATTTGTTTCCCCGCTGTGCTGTTTACTGTATGGGATAAATATTTTAATAGCTCAGCATTTTTGAGCGCGGGGATACCTAAATTGTTTATATTTACTTTTGTTTATTTTTATATGTGATCTAGGGAAAGGGGAGGGATTTAAACTTTTGTGTTTTTTGTATACTTTAAAAAACTTTTTTATTTTTTCTTTTACTTTTATTTTCAGACCCCCTAGGGTCTAAACTAGGTAACCAGTCGAGTGGTTTACTAGCCCGACTAATACATCAAAACACAGCCTCTCCTACTATATTATGTGTGCAATCTGCAACAGGATTGCTCCACAATCCAAGAAAGGTTTTGTCAGTACTACAGTGATTTATATCTTTCCAAATTCAGAGTCTCGGAGCTAGAACTTATTTCCAATCTAGACCGCATTCCTTTTCCTAGACTAACTGAAGAACAGCGTACTTTATTAGACTCCCCCTTTATGCTGGAAGAATTGTCAGAGGTGTTGGCGGACATGGCGAGAGGAAAGTCACCTGGCCCCGATGGCATACCAGTAGAATTTTACACCAAATACCAAGACCTTCCAGTGTTGTTAAATTGTTATAGGGCTGCCTCTCTGGGCCACAGTCTCCCGGCATCCAGGCTCGGACTGGCCCACTGGGGGGACCAGTGAATCCCCTGATGGGCCCCGTGCCTTTATGAGGCACTACCGGACCTCCACTGCCATTTTTTGATAGGCAGTGGAGGTGCGGTTAGGCCCCCATTCACTTACCTCTCCAGGCCAGGGCTCACTGTGCGTCACACATCACATCGCGATGACGTAATGTGCGATGCACAGGGCCCAGGCTGCTGCGGGAAGAGGACAGGCCGCGAACAGGAGCGGGGTGAGGTAAGTGATGCTGTTTTAATAACTGGATCACAAAGCCAGCTAGAAGTGGCGCCGCCGACATGGTTCTGATGCTTACCTAACTGTTCTCCGGCGCCTCCTGCTTCTTCCTGCTCCGGGCACACATGACATTGTATCAGTGCGCCCAGAGCAAGAAGAAGCGGGACCGGGGAGCTATAGGGGGGACCAGTGAAAGGACTACTGTATGGGTAATACAGTGGCCCCTGCACTATTCTCCCCCTATAGTGACCTCTGCACTATTCCCCCCCCTATATTGGTCCGTGTACTATTCCCCCCTATAGTGGCCCCTGCACTATTCCTCCCTATAGTGTCCCCTGCACTATCCCCCCTCATACAGTGTCCCCCTCACCCCCCCCATACAGTGGCCCCTTCACTGGTCATCTATACTGTATGGGAACCATTGATGGGGCCATTATATTGGGGGGGCAGTGCTGGGGGCTAATATCCTGAGGAACATTAAAGGGGTTATCCAGGATAACTTTTTTTTTTTTTTATTAGGCCGGGGCAGATGAAAAAAAAAACCAAAAACTTACTCTCTTGTCCCCAGTGTCTCCCAGCGCGGTTCGGTCTTGCAGCTTTGTTGTTTTCTTCCCAATGAACATGACTTCCTGTGCCAGTGAGGACTTCCAGAAAAAGAAAACAGCGGAGCTGCAGGACCGGACCCTGCTGGGAAGACAACGGGGACAAGTGAGTAGGTTTTTTTTTGGGGGGGGGGATTTTCATCTCTCCCAGACTAATAATAAAATAAATAAATAAATTATACTGGGCAACCTCTTTAAAGTGTGGTTCATTAGGTGGTTATATTAAAGGGGTTGTCCAGGCAGAATTTTTTATGATTTATCCTCAGTATAGGCCATAAATACCTGATCTGTAGGGGGCTGACCCCGCACTGATCAGCTGTACGGAGCCACTTCTGGCACCCGTCCTGTACACAATATAGGGCCGGAAGCAGAAAATTCTGCCCACTGTATATTAGCCAGGCACCTTCACTGCATCTCAGCACATATTGAAGTCAGTGGGAGCTGCGCTGCAGTGAAAGCGCTGGGCTGCTACGCAGCGGATGAAGATTTCTGCTTCCGGCCCTGTGGTGTGTACAGAATGGGCACCGGGAGTGGCTCCGTACAGCTGATGGGGCAGTGTGTCAGCCCTCTAGCGATCAGGTATTTATGGCCTATCCTGAGCATACGCCATAAAAAAAAGTTAACCCTGGACAACCCCTTTAATATGCCCCACACAGTTTAATGTCCCTCCCACAGGATGTTAGCCCCTATCACTGTCCACACACAATATCATGGCCTCATCACTGTTCCCCATACAGTATTGGGGACCAGTGCAGAGACCACTGTATTGGGGGCCATTAAAAAAATTTGTCCCAGACAACCCCTTTAAAGAGGTTGTGCATAAATTGGAGCGACCACTGTGGTGACCAGGGAGGTGTAAAAATTAATAAAAAAAAAAAAAAAAAAAAAAGCATACTCACCTGTCCCTAGCACCCCGTTGTCCCCTGCCTGTGTCTGTTCGGTCTCTTGGCGGTGCCTCATTTCTAGAAATCCTGTACCTAATTGGTCTTAGCGGTCACATGAGGTGCAGGACTCCCAGCAAGAAGGCCCCGGCACTAAACTGAATGGACTCTGGCAGCGGACAACGGAGTATGCTTTTTTATTTATTTATTTTATTTTACTTTACACCTCCTGCTCGCCAGATAGTTTGCTCCAATTCCTGAACAACCTCTTTAAAGGATTTATCCATCTTTCTAATATTGATTGTCCTTAGGATAGGCCATCTATATTACATCTGCGGGGGTACAACGGCCAAGACCTCTGCAGATCAGCTATTCCAGGACAATGTGGCTACAGGTAATGGTAACAATTCTAGGAGCCACGCTGTTCCCTTGCCATACAGAATGTAGCTTCATTTAGTTTAGTTGTAGTTTAGGTAGTGCAGTGGTGCACATCATATAGCGGGTGAGCAGCATGGTTCCCGACATGTTATTTCCTTTAGACGCCCTGTCTTGGCACCGCTGATCTGCAGGGGTCCTGGCGGTGGGCCCCTAAAACAATTCCACTGGTGGGCCCTAGACATCCCAGTCCGACACTGCCGGCATTCTTCTATGACGCTACCATTATTCTCCTGCTCAAACTTGACAAGGATCCGCTGGACTGTGGCTCATATAGGCCTATATCACTGCTTAATATAGACTATGAACTCCTTACTAAAATGATGACAAATAGGCTTAACTCTGTTATTCTCGATCTGGTCCACCCAGACCAAATGGGCTTTATGACCGGAAAGTCTACTTCAGACAATCTTAGGTGGGTCCAGGTAATAACACAGATCAGGGAATTCCTCACATCATGACTGGACGATAGCCTCTCTAGACACAACCAAGGCATTCTATTCAGTCGAATGGCCTTTTCTTTTGCCGACTCTATGTACATATGGTTTTGGTGAAGGATTCATTACTTGGATCTCAATTATTATACAGCTCCCTGAGGGCAGCATTATCAGTTAATGGTACATTATCCACTTCCTTCCCCGTTGGTAGAGGCATGAGGCAGGGTTGCCTATTGTCACTTGCAGCGTTGCCCCTTGCAATACTCCTTAGGAATGACCCTATGTATGAGGGCATAGTTATAGGCTCCCGAGAAGAGAGAACCGCAATTTATGCTGATGACTTACTTTTGTTTATGTGTGATCCCTCCCAGTCAGTCCCCAAAGCCATGGCTCTGTTTGCTGAATTTGGCAATTACTCTGGTTTACGGACCAATTGGACTAAGTCCTCCTACATGCATATTGGCAGCACACCCAATGTTACTGAGGGGACACCACCTGTGGGTTAAAAGTTGCCTCAATTTGCAGACATTTAGGTATTTTCATCTCTAAAGATCATAAGAGTTTTCTGGGGCAAAACATTTTTTCTCTGCTGTCACACTTTAGGGCCAAGTTTCAGGTGTGGGCTACCTTGCCTTTATCAGTGGCTGGTAGAATTTAATTTGTAAAGATGGTAGTATTACCCAAGTGTCTATACGCTTTGGGACACTCAGCAGTGTTCGTGTCCCTACGATTTTTTTAAACAGATGGATTCCCTCATTATCTACTTTGTATGGGGCAATTCTAGGTCTAAACTCAGATTATCTTCTTTACAACGACCTAAGCAATTGGGTGGTACATCACTCTCAGATTTATTCCTCTACTATTTGGTGAGACAGCAAAGCTTCCTACAGCTGTGGCTCACTCCTGATCCTCTGCCAGGCCCTGAAGCACACTTGGATCACCACCTGGGTCTGCGTAACTTGTGGCCGGTATTAGAACATCCAAACATGTATCAGAGCAGACTGCTACCTATTCATGCAGGTGTGCGTCAGGCCAAGAAGGTGTCAGCCCACTCCGATGTACCTGCTGAGACCCTGTTATGGCATAATCCTCTTTCGTAGACAGCCAAGTAGAATCTCTGACTATCTGCGTATAGGTGTGCTTCAGTCACAGGGGCCTAGGGGGTTGATTTCCAGCCTATATGCACATTTGATCCAGGTCAAGGAGTCCTTGTTGAATAGTCCTGCCCTGATGAGATGGCATACTAATATTCCTGCCCCACAGATGAGATGTTTCAAGACATCCTCGTATCACCGCAACATGTGTCACCCTCAGCTAATAACAGGTTAATCCAAACTTACATTGTACACCAATGCTACTTCACCCCTTCCAGTCTCTATAAAATGGGATGACTTTCCCACCCAAGTTGTCTTATGTGTCCCAGTACACAGTCAGATTTCTGGCACATGATTTGGGCGTGTCCGGTGGTGCAGAGTTTCTGGAAAGGGGTCGTGGATATCTTGGTAGAGGTTCTGAATATGCCTATACCACTAACCCCCGAAATCTGCCACTTTGGCATAATAGATGAGGAGGCCTTGTTGCACCATGTTAGAGTCTTTCTACGAGAGTCTCTGTTTTGTGCCAGGAATGCTATTGCACTTAGATGGATGGCTTTTTAACCTCCGTAGGTTTCTATATGGAGGAAGCTTTCTGTTTTCCCTTTTAATCAGATAGTATGTAAGGGGAAAGGATTTCCTCAAAAGTTTCATAAGGTATGGGGACCATGGTGCAATTCTCCTGTAACTCAACACATGGCCCAATCATTTTGATCGTCCCTAAATTAATTTACCTTGTGAGAGATGGAGATACACCAGGATTATCCAGGACTTCTCTATTTTATTGAACTGTTTTATTGGTAACAATGCTTGACTGATCAACCGATCAATCATTTGCTTCTACTTTTTGAACAATCCGTGACACAGACTGCAGACAGAGCAGCAGGGGAGCGAGGAGAGGTGAGTATCAGTGTTTTTTATGTTAAACTTTGGGGGCAAATTGAGGGGGAGCATGAAACTAGTGGCAGATAAAGGGGAGACATTAAACTGGGGGGAGATTAAGAGGGACATTAAACTGGGGACAGCTGGAGGGGGACATTAAACAATGGGGGTCACTGGACGGAGACATTAAGCTGGGGGCAATTGGAAAGGGACATTAAACTGGGGCCAACTGGGGAGGAGGATAATTAAACCGTGGGAGTAGCTGGAGGGAAACATATCTGCCTCTAGTTGCCCCCAGTTTAATGTCACCCTCCAGCTACCCCTACGGTTTAATGTCCCACTCCAGCTGCCATTAATCTATTGTCCCCCTCCAACTAGCCCCACTGTTTAATGTCACCCTCCAGCTGCCCCAGTTTCATGTCCCCCTCTAGTTTCCGCCAGTTTAAACTGGGGCACCAGGAGAGGGACTTAATAATGGGGAACATTATAATGTGGGGGCATATAATGTTAGGGTGACTGTAGGAGTATTAAACTGTGTGGGGGCACAAAGAAAAATGGATGAGAATGGGTGGAGTCAACGCAGAAGTGGGTGGAGCTAAATTTACAGCACCGTGCATAGCATAGTGCGCCACACATTTTGTCCCTCTTTCTGTTCTTTGAAAGTTGGGAGGTATGCCAACAGTGTGTTATAGTGGAATGTGATTGTGGATCAGGCCGCAGGACATGTCTGCC
The DNA here is from genome assembly GCA_947044405.1 of Leptodactylus fallax. Taxonomy (NCBI): domain Eukaryota; kingdom Metazoa; phylum Chordata; class Amphibia; order Anura; family Leptodactylidae; genus Leptodactylus; species Leptodactylus fallax. Next base: position 11,063,726 of record CAMRHE010000015.1, on the reverse strand, counting down.
TGAGTGATGGCAGCTGTGAAAATATGTGTGTCAGGGCAACAGAGCATAATATGATTAACCAGGCCACAGGACATGTATGCCTAAGTGGTGGCAGCTATTTAGGAGTAGCAGCAGCCGGAGTCAGCAGCAGTACAGTAAATGATAGATGATACTAAAGGGAGACGGTGACACCACTTTTCAGAGGCATTAGTACCGCAACCCAGTCGGATGAGACCAGAGGATGGGAGTAGTAGTGGCGGATGCTGTGCCACCTAGCAGGCCGAGCACGCTCTCAAACAGCTCCAGTCCCACTCCTAGGCCGGACAAAGTCGAGGGGGGTCCTGCAGCACTACCGTATGGTAGTGGTAGTAGTTCTTTCCCCCGGGGCACTTCCAGTTGAAGAGGGGGACCTCTCCTACCTGAGCCGGTGTGGTGTTGGTCGGAAGAGCCCTGATGGTAAAGCAGGCACGACTCAGGATTCAGCGTTGCAGGTAAACCAAACAGCCGTTTATTAAGGCAACTGGAACAAAGGGTTAACAGCAGCTTCCAGATAGGGGTAGTAATCCTGCAGTATCCAACCCCCAGCCTTGGTTCTAGGAGGGCGCCCAAAGGTGGTATAGGCTCCACAGGATGGCTTCCTCTACTTCTCCTCTGTGCCTTTCTCAGCCAGTACTCTGGGGATGGAGTTACAGGGATTCCTGACAGGGATCTGGTTACTTGTAGACTAGGCCCGAATACGACTCTCCTGTCACGGTCCTCTCCTGCTCCTCCTGGAACAGCACCGAATGAATCAGCCACTTGCAAAACTTTACTCCCTTGCTCTGGGCTATCTTCAGGTGAGCCAAGGGCTGATGATGTCCCTCCTGGGGCTGTAGAAGCGGCGGTTGGCCCTCAGTCCAGAATCTGGTGGCAGGTCATCTCTGCACACCTAGTCTGGTTTGCTGCATACACTGAACTGCCTGACCAACCATCGCCAGGGAGATAATATCTCCTTACATCCCCGCCCAGTGGCCTGTGATAGGCCAGGGCTGAACCAAGTCTGGGTTTGAACACTGCAGGGGGAAACATATAAGGAAAAGCTGCACATCAATACATTTAACATAGATCAAAACATACATACATGAAATCCAGAGGCACACAAGACAAACACATAAAAGTAGTAACCCTCTGGGATGCTGCATTAGCCGGAGGTGTCGACATGTGGAAGATCCATGCCTTATGCATTCTAGGTATGACTGTACCTGCTAGTGCAATCGGTGGGTGTCTTTTGCCTATTGTGTGGCTTCGGTTGGCACTGCGAACTGAAAAATTTCTAGTTCTTCAACTTCCAGATACTGTACTGGGCCTGGATGCTGCTGCTTTTACTTCTCCTGACATTTATTGCACTGGCATAGAAAGTGGAGCGCTGGATGAGTGAGGTGGACTGGGAGTGGGCAGAGGCCACCTGGGTACGTGTGGGACTGGAAGTTTCTGTGCTCTCCCTAAATGCTGCAGCAAGTTGGGTATACAGCCTATCCTGATAATATTTAAATTTTTCTTCCCTTTGAAAAGCAGGGAAGAATTCCCCCATTTTGTCTTTATAGCAAGGGTCTAAGGGCACTGCCATTCCGTACTTATCCCTCTGTTTGATGCTAATAATACGCTTGTCACTGAGTAAGCTGCGGAAACTTCAAAAAATTCCATAAAAATCCAGCTTCAAAAGTCGATTCTTAATATAAAAATTAACTTTTAACTGTTTAAAAAAACAACGCAGAGTCATAAGAGTCCATAAAAAACAACAAGTGGCTTACTCATAGCATACCGTTGTGTGAACATAGAATGAATTTAACCCTTTCCCTGCCAGCCAAGAATCTTATACGTCCTCCCAGGGTGGCACTTCTGTAGTCAAGCACGTATCTAATACGTCCTTACTTCTAATGACGATATCTCAGGATCTGTTAGGTCTATTAAGAAGATTCATTTTAAAGATGAATATCTGTTTAATGACCATTGAGGATATCCAGGGCAGCGCAATCTTTTCATGGCAGATTGACTTTGTATTTGATAGTCTTCATCCATAGAACACACCCTTTTTATCCTGATCAGCTCTCCTACCGGAATGGATTTAAGCATGTGATGTGGATGATGACTACGTGCATGCAAAATAGTATTACTGGCAGAGGGCTTTCTGTAAATCGAGGTGTTCACTTTACCTTTCAACACATCTCCACTCAAGGACAAATCCAAAAAACAAATATCTTTTAAACCCAGTGTGTGTGTAAATTTTAAATTACTTTAATTTGAATTAATATACTCCACAAATGCTGATATGGATGCCACATTGCCCCACCATATGATAAATAAATCATCGATCATGGCTATCACTATAATTCTACATAGCTATTTTTCTTGTAGTGGTGGCTTGTTGGCGTTTTGAATCTGCCGCTTTAGTTGTCATGTGATTTTTTTTTTATATTGTGGGTTAGTATAATGTGATCCTCTTTTCAACACTAAGATGTAATGATACATACAGTACTGGCCAAAAGTATTGGCACCCCTGCAATTCTGTCAGATAATACTCAATTTCTTCCAGAAAATGATTGCAATCACAAATGCTTTGGTAATAATATCTTCATTTATTTTGCTTGCAATGAAAAAACACAAAAGAGAATGAAAAAAAAAGTCAAATCATTGATCATTTTACACAAAACTCCAAAAATGGGCCGGACAAAAGTATTGGCACCCTCAGCCTAATACTTGGTAGCACAACCTTTAGACAAAATAACTGCGAACAACCACTTCCGGTAGCCATCAATGAGTTTCTTACAATGTTCTGCTGGAATTTTAGACCATTCTTCTTTGGCAAATTTCTCCAGGTCCCTGAGATTTGAAGGGTGCCTTCTCCAAACTGCCATTTTGAGATCTCTCCACAGGTGTTCTATGGGATTCAGGTCTGGACTCATTGCTGGTCACTTTAGAAGTCTCCAGTGCTTTCTCTCAAACCATTTTCTAGTGCTTTTTGAAGTGTGTTTTGGGTCATTGTCCTGATGGAAGACCCATGACCTCTGAGGGAGACCCAGCTTTCTCACACTGGGCCCTACATTATGCTGCAAAATTTGTTGGTAGTCTTCAGACTTCATAATGCCATGCACACGGTCAAGCAGTCCAGTGCCAGAGGCAGCAAAGCAACCCCAAAACATCAGGGAACCTCCGCCATGTTTGACTGTAGGGACCATATTCTTTTCTTTGAAGGCCTCTTTTTTTTTTCCTGTAAACTCTATGTTGATGCCTTTTCCCAAAAAGCTCTACTTTTGTCTCATCTGACCAGAGAACATTCTTCCAAAAAGTTTTTGGCTTTCTCAGGTAAGTTTTTTTCGAACCCCCCCCCCCCTTTTTTTGTCTCTGGGGCCGGAGTGGGGTCTTCCTGGGTATCCTACCATAGAGTCCCTTTTCATTCAGACGCCGACGGATAGTACAGGTTGACACTGTTGTACCCTCGGACTGCAGGGCAGCTAGAACTTGTTTGGATGTTAGTCGAGGTTCTTTAGCCACCATCTGCACAATCTTTCGTTGAAATCTCTCATCAATTTTTCTTTTCCGTCCACATCTAGGGAGGTTAGCCACAGTGCCATGGGCTTTAAACTTCTTGATGACACTGCGCACGGTAGACACAGGAACATTCAGGTCTTTGGAGATGGACTTGTAGCCTTGAGATTGCTCATGCTTCCTCACAATTTTGCTTCTCAAGTCCTCAGACAGTTCTTTGGTCTTCTTTCTTTTCTCCTTGCTCAATGTGGTACACACAAGGACACAGGACAGAGGTTGAGTCAACTTTAATCCATTTCAACTGGCTGCAAGTGTGATTTAGTTATTGCCACCACCTGTTATGTGCCACAGGTAAGTAACAGGTGCTGTTAATTACACAAATTAGAGAAGCATCACATGATTTTTCAAAGGGTGCCAATACTTTTGTCCACCCCCTTTTTTATGTTTGGTGTGGAATTATATCCAATTTGGCTTTTTGACAATTCTTTTTGTGGTTTTCCATTGACGACAAATTAAATGAAGATATTATTACCAAAGCATTTGTGATTGCGATCATTTTCTGGAAGAAATTGAGTATTATCTGACAGAATTGCGGGGGGTGCCAATACTTTTGTCCAGCCCCCCCATTTTTTTTTTTTTTTGGGTTTTTTTTTTTATTATTTTTTTTATTTTATTTTTTTTTTGGATTTTTTTTTTTTTTTTTTTTTTTATATTTTTTTTTTTTTTTTTTTGTATTTTTTTTTTTTTTTGGTTTTCGGGTTTTTTAAACCTTTCCCCCTTTTTGGGGGGGTGTGGTGCTTTGGTTTTAAATACTGTGTGTTTAGTATGTTGATTCATGCCATGAGTAAGAGACGTATTGTCTCGAAACACGTAGGCTGTTTGTTCTAACTACCGAACTCATGTATTGATTTTTTTATCTTGAAGATTAAAGGTTATATTTTATGAAAACATTTTTTTGGGATCTGGTGCGGGATATTTTTTACTTGAGAAGTGGATTGTATTTGGGTCCATGAGTCCAGGACTCTATTTCCGTGCATCGCTTACCCTAAAAGTATGGATCTCTAATTGGACATGTAATGGTGAGCTCTTCACACTGCTTTGTGTTAATTACACCTTATGACACCTCATTATAAATTAACCCTAAAGCAACCATTATAGCAGCTCATAACAATTATCCAAATTGCGATTTTTCAAATATTTGTATACAACAGAATTTCAAAATATCACTAATAAAAAACTTATGTAGTGTAAAGCATAATCCACAACATAATCCATGAAAAACATTCCCATGCTGACAACTAGAAATAATTGAACATACCATATACATATAACATTTGCAGTAATATGTGGAAAATATCCCAAATATACAAAAGCAGATATGAACTCGTAAACGCGGTTTAGTAAATGACCACATCTTAAAGGTTTCGCAATGCATCACAGAAACATACATGAGATGCATTGCAGGTGCAAAATCAGCCCATTATGGGAACTTGAATACTTTGTATTAGAAGCTGTTTAAGAATATTGTGTACCGCTTACAAATGAAATTCTTATACAATAATATCCTTTCTTAAATGACATACTTCATTACTGATTATTGCTACAAAATGAATCCTTCACTAATACTATTGCATAATTAAACTGGAAATATATTTTGAAGAATCAACCTAAAATGTTGCATGATATATACTAAATATGAACAAGTACATAAGAAAAATGTATTCAAACATATCAAATAACAAGGACATAACATTGGACAAAAATTTAAGAAAAATGCAAAGAGAAAAACAACTACTCATCAGAAATTAGGGATATCGCATCAAACTTCCCAAGTGTAGACAAGGTGCAAATAGAAAAACATTGGAAACTGCTATATGAAAACTGTCACATTAATATATCAATGCAAGATCAGATTTAATATTCAGTGCATCAGGATAGTTAGAATTCAATTTTAATATCCAATAAGCCTCTCTCTTCAATAATAATTGGCACTAACTGCCACCTAGTAAAGGTTTAGGTACATGTTCTATGGCAAAAAAAAGCAAAAGATGTTGTATCTCCACTATGTGAAAATGCTAAATGTTTGGAAGCATTGGACATATTTTCTGACACAGGGGCCTGCCAATGTTAGTGTTCTTAGCCAGCATCATCATCATCATCATAAACAGATAAGGGTCAGCCTCCTCCCCTGGCTGTGCCTGTGACATATCAAGGGCCCCCTCTGCATCCGAGGGAGAGTCTTCCTCCTCTTCCAGTCTAGGAGTCACAGTTCCTCTGCTATAATGACCCTGACCCGGATCCTCATCCTACTCCATCAACACAGGCGATGACATTAACTAAGATGTGGAAACTGTTTCTGCACTTCCATCCCTGCATAAGTATACAGTGGGGAAAATAAGTTTATGATACACTGGCGATTTTGCAAGTTTTCCCACCTACAAAGAATGGAGAGGTCTATAATTTCTATTGTAGGCACACTTTAAGGGTGTGTTCATACGGAGGAATTTGCTGCGGATTTGGGAGCAGATTTCACCCCCGAATCTGGAGCATATTCCTCCCGGAATCCGCCTCCCATTGTTTTCAATGAGAGCAGAGATCGGAGCAGGACGCGGAAAAAAGAAGCGTGCTACTCGATCTTGCCACGGTGTCCGCGGCTCGAGATTCCCTCCTGATTAGGTCCATTCATCCAGTCCTAATCGGTAGCGGGATGCCGCGACACACTGCATCGGCATCCCATCACGGCTAGACCGCAGCGAAAATGCCGGCGGCGGAAAATGAAGAGGAATTCCTCTTCATTTTCCGCTGTGTGAACATACCCTAACTGTGAGTGACAGAACCTAAAAAAAAAAAAAAAAATCCAGAAAATCACATTGTATAATTTTTAAATAATTAATTTGCATTTTGCATGAAATAAGTATTTGGTCACCAACCAGCAAGAATTCTGTCTCTCACAGACCTGTTAGTTTTTCTTTAAGAAGCCCTCCTGCTCTGCACTCATTACCTGTATTAATTGCACCTGTCCAAACACTCAATCACTCACACTCCAACCTCTCCACCATGGCCAAGACCTAAGAGCTGTCTAAGGACACCAGGGACAAAATTGTAGACCTGCGCAAGGCTGGGATGGGCTACAGGACAATAGGCAAGCAGCTTGGTGAGAAGGCAACAACTGTTGGCGCAATTATTAGAAAATGGAAGAAACACAAGATGACTGTCAATCTTCCGCAATCTGGGGCTCCATGCAAAATCTTGCCTCACGAGGTAAGGATGATTCTGAGAAAGGTCAGGTTTCATCCCAGAACTACACGGGAAGACCTGGTCAATGACTTGAAGAGAGCTGGGACCACAGTCTCCATGTTACCGTTAGTAACACACTACGCTGTCATGGATTAAAATCCTTCAAGGCATGCAAGATCCCCCTGCTCACGCCAGCACATACCCAGGCCCATTTGAAGTTCGCAAAGACCATCTGGATGATACAGAGGAGGCATGTGAGACCAAAATAGAACTTTTTGGTATCAACTTCGCTTGCTTGTTTGGAGGAAGAAGAATGAGTACAATTCCAAGAACACCATCCCATCCGTGAAGCATGGGGGTGGAAACATCATACTTTGGGGTGCTTTTCTGCAAAGGAGACAGGACTACTGCACTTTATTGAAGGGATAACGGATGGGGCCATGTATCGTGAGATTTTGGCCAACAACCTCCTTCCCTAAGTAAGGCCATTGAAGATGGGTCGTGGCTGGGTCTTCCAGCATGACAATGACCCAAAACACACAGCCAGGGCAACTAAGGAGTGGCTCCGTAAGAAGCATTTCAAGGTCCTGGAGTGGCCTAGCCAGTCTCCAGATCTGAACCTAATAGAAAATCTTTGGAGGGAGCTGAAACTCCATGTAGCCCAGCAACAGCCCCAAAACCTGAAAGATATGGAAAAGATCTGCATAGAGTAGTGGGCCAAAAGACCTGCTGCAGTGTGTGCAAACTTGGTCAAGAACTACAGGAAACGTCTGTAATTGCAAACAAAGGTTTCTGTACCAAATATTAAGTTCTGTTTTTCTATTGTATCAAAGACTTATTTCATGCAATAATTAATTAAAAATCATCCAATGTGATATATAATTATAAATATATAAAAAAAATATTAAAAGTTCAAATCACCCCCCTTTCCCTAGAACACTTATAAAAGTACTTAAATACTATGAAACATATAAACATTAGGTATCCCTGTGTCCAAAAACACCTGGTCTACAAATCTATAAAAATATTTTTCCCGTACGATAAACACCGTAGCGCGAAAAAAAAAATCAAAAAAGTGCCAAACCGCTGTTTTTTCACTGTTTTGACTCTGTTAAAAATTTGAATAAAAAGTGATCAAAGCAATAGCAATTCTCCAAAATGGTATAACTAAAAAGTACACCTGGCCCTGCAAAAAAAGATGCCCTAGGCATCCCAGTACACGGAAGTATAAAAAAGTTACGGGTGTCAGAATATGGCAACTTTTAGAAAAAAAAAATTTTTTGCACAGTTTTAGATTTTTTGTTAAGGTGTTTAACTGTAAATAAAACCATATAAATTTGGTATCCCCGGAATTGTACCAAAGCATAGAATACAGGTGACATGTCATTTTGGCTGCACAGTGAACGCCGTAAAAACAAAGCCTGTAAGAATGTCGCACAAATGCACTTTTTCTTCAAATCCACCCCATTCTGAATCTTTTTCCAGCTTCCCAGTACATTGTACTGAATAATAAATGGTAGCATCATAAAGAAAAATTTCTTCCGCAAACATTAAGACCTCATATGACTCAGAGCGGAAAAATAAAAAAGTTATGGGGTTTGGAAGGGGGGGGGGGGAGTTAAAAATGAAAATAGAAAAATTCCTCCGGTGGGAAGGGGTTAAGCTTCATTATCCCTGTGCAAGCATATCTGGTGGGAATTATCTCCTATTTCTGTTAATGTATCGTCCAGAACTGTTAGTAAGCGAGATACAGCTTACTCAGGAAGTTGTTACTGTTAGTAAGTTATGTGTTTATATGTACAGGCTGCCATCTTACCATGTGCTTTTCACTGTTGATTCTAAGTGTCATGGCTATGTGATTAATGCTCAGTACTTATACCTGTACTATTTGTATTCTTATAGGTTTACCATATCTACATATCTACATCCTGTTGACCAATAAATAGACTACGGAAAAACAGTCTGCTTATTTGGAAGACAGAGAAGTTTTATGCTGTATTTCAGACTGAACACTGAGAACGTGTAAGAAGACAGGACAATGTCAATATAGTGACCCTAAGTGGAGGAAATACAGTATTAATAATTCTGGAAATTGATAGTGTTAAATACTTGGCAAACCAATAATAAGCAAAATTGTTACTATGTATTGTCTTGTTTAAACTGCTTTTAAAAGCAAGAACAATTCATCATATTTTTATGGTAGAATTTTGTTATGATCCCCACACCTCGGCATATTGTCTGAGTTTCCAATTCTTAAAGGGGTATTCCCATGAACATAACCTTTTTTAAATTTGTAGATAATTAAAAATTAAACATTTTTGCAAATAGAAATAATTAAAGATTTTGCAGAGTTTTAAAGATTTTGTCTAATATCTTGTGGTCACAGTTTTCTTGTCTTGATTGGTTGCCAATGGATACGACCATAAATGCAGGACCTTTCTAAGGTCAGAAAATCAGCAATGATGTCCTTACTGTGGCCGGGTTATCTTCTGATACATGTAGTGTCCCTGCCTGATAACCTATCCACAATAAGAAAATCATGGCTTGATTTTTGACAAGTCCCAGACCATAGAAAGTTTCTGCATTTGTGGTCGTATCCATTGGCAACTGATCAAGACAACATACTGTCACCATTAAGATAGTTAGAGAAAATCTTTAAAACTCTGCAGAATTTTTAACTACTTATGTTTGCAAAAATGTTTAACTTTTAATTATCTAAAAATATAGATATGATTATGTTCATGGGAATACCCCTTTAAGTAGCCTGAGGAGGTAGGAATGATTGAGTGATTTCAACAGAAGATGAGACAAGATACACAAAGCTTTATGGCATGTGTGATGAAGATTTTACAACGTCACAGTATTCATTTACTTTATAGTAACAGGCGTTACAATGTACAACGAGGTTCCACCCAATGGGAATGATGCTTTAAAAGGTGTTGTTTCCAATTTGGATTTGGCATATTCAACTGTCAACACTGTATTACAGAGCACATTACAGTATTAAATAATATACTTTAGTTATGTATGTCACTTTTGTAGATTTGAAGCAAAACAACTTTGAAGTATTAGACACATGAGGTGATTGGTGCACTGGGACAGGTCTTCAACTCCCTGGAGCACATAAATGGTATCACATGTTTTAAGTATTTTCATTGTGGAAAAGTAGTAAAATGTAACAACCACATTATAAATTAGGTATCGCTGTAATTGTACTGACCCACAGAATAAAGTTATCATGTAATTTATACCAAATGATGAGCATAAAAACAAAACAACAAAAAATTTTTGAAAAATTTGTTATTCCCCACACCAAAATTAATACAAGTTTTTTAATGCATTATATGTACTCCAAAGTGGTTCCATTTAAAAATACTTGGCAAAATCAAACTGTAATATGAGTATGTCAATGAAAAAATAAAGTTATGGCTCAGCTAAGAAAAAAAGCAAAAAGTATGCCTTGTTCTTTAGGTCAAAGTAGGCTGTGTCATTAAGGGGTAAACTGGAAAATCCAGAGGTTGGGGTGATCTAAAATAAAAAGAGAAGCCATACCTACTCCTGGTCTTCCATTGCAGCATCTGAACCCCCATTCCATTTCACACTGGTACTGACTTGTCCGTACCGGAGATGTTGGGTACCAGTGAAGTATTAGCAATGACATCACAGGTACCCAAAATCCGACCACTGTGACCAGTGATTGGCTTCAATTGCCAACTAAACAGTGGCCTAGCCAGTCCTGGCATGGAATGGAAAGGGGGACCCAACACCAAATTGAACATGAGGTATATGGGTATTACTTTTTTCATTTTAGCCCACCCCCATGGGTTTGCCAGCTTGCCTGATTTTATTTCAATTGGACTAAGCATGAGAACTAGAAATTAAAAGCAATATAAAATTGAGAAAATAGTATATTCTTAATAGTATATTGTAGAAATGGTTCTTTTGCATAGAACCCACCCTTCCAAATATATGAACCGATAAGCATCTATTTAAAGGGGGTCATTTCAAAATGAAGGGGGGGGGGAATTCCCCCCCCACACACACACAAATAACCAGTGGTGATGCATCCCTAGTTCAGTGTCTTCATCTAGTAGAATAGTTGCAAAGCCTTAATTTGGACTACATTACTCTTCTGTAATCTAGACATTATTAACATCATACAGACAAATTGACTTGTTTATGAATTTTTAGGGGAACAAAACATATAGTGGCTAATTTACTAATACCATCTAAGGTGCAAAATGAGACCAGGCTGTCTAAAATTGTACTAGAATTATCACAGCAGTTGAACCTGGACATTTGATGCACTTTTAGATTATCTAGTCTAAATTTATACCCCCTATAAATTGGCTTACTTTTCTCCAGAATTGTGGCACAATTCTACCACACATTATTGCATCTTGTCAGGCTCTCCTTCAACAAAGCATGCCCCTTTCATGTAAAACACTCCCTCTTTTTGAACAAGGCAAAAGCATAATATATGTTTTGCACAGCATGTAGGTCAAATTTCAGGCATATGTAGCTTAGTAAAATCTTTTTTATTGCAATATTAAAGGGGTTGTTCTACAACTGAATATTTATGTACTCTGTTGCATAACTTACAGCTAGAAAGGGAAGTGGGTGTGTGATCAAATGCGGCATAGCACAACATATAGTAAAGTATGATCCCCAATAGACCTGAGAAGAAATAAATCCACTGGTTTTGCAGCAAACAAGTGGATTTCCATAAACTGTTGTGAACAATCGTTTCTTGCCTCCAGTATTTGCTGATAACATGCTGCATTTATCTTTCCTTCAACTTTGACCAATTTTTCTGTGCCTTTGAAGCTCACACATCTCCACATCAGTGATCCATTTCCGTGCAAAATGAGGGTGCATAGAGATCCAATGGGCACCATAGGGAGAATAAGTTCATATGGCTATCACTACAGTTGTCCGTGAAACCCATTAAGGTGTTATTCTTTAAGGTTGAGGAGATGAACTAGAAATATGGACACAGGGTAAAGGGGAGGATGTGGAAACAGGTTTTGATGGCAGGGTTTGGCAATAACACAACATGTACTGACTGTATCAGGCAATAAGGACTGAAAAAGAGAGACCTCTAATATCCTAGATGAAATAAGGGAGTTCAAATGGCTAGGAAGTAGATTTTCAGTGTCCATCTGCTACAGGTGCCTAACAGACACATAATAATGGGGGTCCATTGTAAGAGTCACTTACATGTTGGAGTTTTCAGTAAAACCTTTCAATGGATATTTTTGGCTTTACCGCACATGGAGACCATTTTCCAGTGTTGCCTTTTGGGATGGATAAGCAGGCCTAGTCTGGAAAGGCTTTCACATGAAGCTCAAATGTGGCTAGGGAATTAGGAAAGTGTCAGGATTTGAACCCAGAACCTCCTCTTCTCACTGAGCTATTGGGAATTCTGGTCAGTTTCTTACTCCTAATTAATCTAGCCTTGATTACCTACAGTTGTGCTAAAAAGTTTACATACCCTGTCAGTTTTTTTGTTTTTTTGGCCTTTTTTCAGAGAATATCAATGATAACACAAACTTTTTCTCCACTCATGGTTAGTGGTTGGTTGAAGCCATTTATTGTCAAACTTCTGTGTTTTCTCTTTTTAAATCATAATGACAACCAAAAACATCAAAATGACCCTGTTCAAAAGTTCACATATCCTGGTGATTTTGGCCTGATAGCATGCCCAGAAACCAAACCACGGTCAGGTAGACCAACCAAAATTTCGACCACAACTGCCCGAAAAAATGTGCGGGATGCAAAGAAAAACCCACACATAACATCAGCTGAAATACAGGACTCTCTGAAAACTATCGGTGTGGCTGTTTCAAGATGCACAATAAGGAGGCACTTCAAGAAAAATTGGCTGCATGGTCGAGTTGCCAGAAGAAAGCCATTACTGCGCAAATGCTACAAAGAATCTCGCCTTCAATATGCCAAACAGCACAGAGACAAGCCTCAAAACTTCTGGAACAAGGTAATTTGGAGTGATGACACAAAAATCGTACTTTTTGGCCACAAACATAAACGTTACATTTGGAGAGGTGTCAACAAGGCCCATTCCTACTGTAAAGCACAGAGTTGGATCACTGATGATGTGGGGATATGTTAGCTTCAAAGGCACAGGAAAATTGGTCAAAGTTGAAGGAAAGATGATGCAGCATGTTATCAGCAAATACTGGAGGCAAATTTGCACTCATCAGCCAGGAAGCTGCGCATGGGACGTACTTGGACGTTCCAACATGACAACGATCCAAAACACAAGGCCAAGGCCAAGTCGACCAGTCATTTGCTACAGCAGAAGAAAGTGAAAGTTCTGGAGTGGCCATCTCAGTCTCCTGACCTCAATATCATTGAGCCATTCTGGGGATATCTCAAGCGCGCAGCACATGCAAGACAGCCCAGGAATTTACAGGAACCTGTTATGTCACAGCCCTATAAAAACCCTCGGCCATTTTATCTGTAATAAACGCTTTTGATGTGGAGAAAGACATAACGACCATATTCGCCATTTTGTTACCAGTATAAAGTTGCAGGCCATTTATCAAAACAGTATTGTCAATAATTCAATAATTCTTAGCTGTTATCACTTATTTAAAGGTGCTTATTAGTGTCTAAACCCATAAGGAGGACCATATTCGCCATTTTGTTCCCATTGTGCTGATGGAGCCAATACTGCTCCTGCCACCCCCACCCCCCTCCCACAGCTGCCATGCCAGTGCAAGTTGAGCTCTCAGGGCCCCCCCCGGTCAGACATGCGAGAAGATGGACGATGGTGCAGATAGGCAGCGGCCAACTTACTACATAGGATATCTCTATAGTAGTTCAGTTTGTCCTCCCTCTCAGGGGGTGTAAAAGAGGCCCCCATTTTTCCCTGGTAGCGAGGGTCTAACATGGTGGAGAGCCAGTAGTCATCCCTCTGCTGAATGGTGACAATTCGGCTGTCACTGCGCAAGGAAGTCAGCATGCTTCGGGCCATTTGCGCAAGTGACTCCGAGGGACTCCCTGCATCGACCTCCACTGCATACTGCCACGGTGTGTCTGGGTCATCTGCCTCATCATCCTCATCTCCCTCTGGCTGTTCTGGTTTCTCCTGCTCCTCCTCTCCACCCATTTGGCTACACATTGTTTGTGCTCCAATGTCCTCCTCATCCTCCTCCTCCAGTTCAGCCCCGACAGGGCTCATGTGGCCGTAAGATGTAGATGCCACATCTCCAGTCCCCTGATCAGCCAGATTGAAAAGCCTCTTTTCGAGGATGTGAATCAGTGGAATGACGTTGTTCATCACGTAGTCCTGGCGACTGACTAACAAAGTGGCCTGCTCAAAGGGAACAAGCAAACGGCAGGTGTCACGCATGAGCTGCCACTGGCTAACGTTAAAGTTACAGTTGTGCTAAAGGCATAGGAAAATTAGTCAAAGTTAAAGGAAAGATGAATGCAGCACGCTATCAGCAAATACTGGAGGCAAATTTGCACTCATCAGCCAGGAAGCTGTGCATGGGATGTACTTGGATGTTCTAACATGACAACGATCCAAAACACAAGGCCAAGTTGACCTGTCATTGGCTACAGCAGAAGAAAGTGAAGGTTCTGGAGTGGCCATCTCAGTCTCCTGACCTCAATATCATTGAGCCACTCTGGGGAGATCTCAAGCGTGTAGTATATGCAAGACAGCCCAGGAATTTACAGGAACTGGAGACTTTTTGCCAAGAAGAATGGGCAGTTTTACCATCTGAGAAAATAAAGAGCCTCATCCACAACTACCACAAAAGACTTCAAGCTGTCATTGATGTTAGAGGGGGCAATACACGGTATTAAGAACTGGGGTATGTGTCATTTTGATGCTTTTGGTTGTCATTATGATTTAAAAAGAGAAAACACAGAAGTCTAACAATAAATGGCTTCAACCAACCACTAACCATGAGTAGAGAAAAAGTTTTTGTGTTATCGTTCATATTCTCTGAAAAAAGGCCAAAAAAACAAAAAATCTGCCGGGGTACGTAAACTTTTTAGCACAACTGTACACAGGGGAGTACCTCTGTCCGCTTGGATCATAAAGAAATCGTTTATGGCTTTTCTCTGTTCAGATAGTCAGTCCAACATATGGAGGGTTAAATTCCAATGGGTGGAAACATCGCATATCAGCCTATGTTGTGGGAAGCTGTTCTGCTGCTGCAGCTCAAGGAGGGTGTGCTTGGCGGTGTACGAGTGGCTGAAGTCCATGCAAAGTTTCCTTGACATTTTTAGGATGTCTTGCAGATGGGTGGAACACTTAAGGAAACGCTTGACAACCAGATTGAACATGTGCGCCATGCAGGGCGCATCGCTCAGCCCTCCTTCACAAAGCGTCGATACCATGTTCTTCTCGTTGTCGGTCATCATGGTTCCGATTTTGAGGTGTCGTGGTGAAAGCCAGGATTCGATTTCTTGAGGAAGGACTCCATTCGCCCAGGCAAACGAGGTGTAGAACATCGTAACACAGCTGTGCCCTGCACATGTGGTATGCTGGAGGAGCACTATGAATTTTCCCTGCAGTGGAAGCTGAGGAAACAGTGGAGGATGAGGATGACATTGTTGCAGGACCAACGGCGTGTGAACGTGGAGGCTGAAGCTGCATCACCTGTCCAAGTTGTTGGTGTGTCTGGGCAGGTGCCACATTAACCCAGTGGGCCGTAAATGACATATATTGTCCTTGACTGTAGTTACAGCTCCACATGTCGGCGCTACCGTGCACTTTGGCAGACACCGACAGGCTCAAGGACTGGCCCACCTTCTCTTCTACATATTTGCGCAGGGCTGGTATTGCCTTCTTGGCAAAGAAATGATGGCTTGGGACTCTCCACCTTGGCTCGGCGCAAGCCATCAGTACTCTGAAAGGTGCAGAGTCCACCACTTGGAAAGGGAGGGACTGCAGCACCAGCAACTTGGACAGGAGCATGTTCAGCTTCTGCACCGTTGGATGAGTGCACGCATACTGTTGTCTCTTCGAAATCTCTTCTGTGATGGATTGCTGACGCAATGACTGACTAGGAGGAGGAGCAGGAGTGTCACAACCAGCAGATGATGGGAAGGACACACAGCTTCCTTCAGCTGAGGTGGTGGAGCCTTGACTCCCTGAAATGGGGTGCGTACCACTGGGTGCTGCAGCGGTTGTTGCGGCAGACTGGACCACGACATTGGAGCCACAGCTCTCCAAGGCCATTTTATGGTGACACTGCATATGTTGACACAGGGCTGTGGTGCTAACATTGGCACCCTGGCCACGCTTCACCTTCTGCCCACAGATTGAACATATGGCCATGCTGACCTCCCCCGATGGCTTTAAAAAAACTGCCACACCACTGAGTTGGTGATTTTACCCTCAACACTCTGCTAACTGACTGCTACCGCCACTGCCTCCGTGAACCCCTACACCACTGCTTTCCAGGTAGGTAGGCTGCTGCTGCGAAGCGGGTGGTCTACCCCAGCACGTTTAGCTCCCGACCTCACACTGCTGCCACCCTGCTGACTCCCCCGCTGCCTCATGCGCAAGCTGCAACCCTCTTCTCCTGATGACGATGAAGCCCCTCCCAATTATGATCGGCTACATCGTCATCCACTATTGTCTGCAGGTCACTGATGTCCTCCTCAACACCAGCTCCCACACCACTCTCCTCATCACTACTTGCCCGCCTACCGGAGGAAGCGGCGGATGTCTCCTCCAGATCTTGGCTGAGCAGTAGCTGCTGACTGTCCTCTACACTTATCCCATGGGTCCGCTGCCTTGGGATAACCTTAGACTCTGACCTATCTTTCAAGCCACACATCCAAACCCTCAACACCTCCTGCCACCTCCAACTCAAGAACATCCATCGAATCCGCTCCTTCCTCACCCCTGAACAATTTTTACTGCAAAAATTAAGCCGTCATATAGCTCTGTGCACAGAAGCGGGAAGTCAAAAATGAAAATCGAAATATGCCACCAGCGGGCATATATAAGGGGTTAAATAGGCCACAGTTTCAAGCAATATGAGAAAGAAAAAAAGATCTCTCTGCTGCTGAAAAGTGTCACATAGTGCAATGCCTGGGATAAGGTATGAAAACATTAGATATTTCACGAAAACTTAAGCGTGATCATCGTACTGTGAAGAGATTTGTGGCTGATTCAGAACATAGACGGTTTTGTGTAGATAAAGGCACAATGAGGAAGGTTTCTGCCAAATTTATCGGATTAAGAAAGCAGCTGCTAATATACCATTACAAACCAATATTTGAAGCTGCTGGTGCCTCTGGAGTCCTATGAACCTCAAGGTGGAGGATTCTCCACAGACTTGCAGTGGTGTATAAACTTACTACTTGGTCACCCCTAAACAGTGCTCACAAGCATAAACAGTTTCACTGGGCCCAGAAATACATCAAGTCTATTTTGAAACAGTCTTGTTTAACTTATGAGTGCCATGCAATCCTGGATGGTCCAGATGGATGGAGTAGTGGATGGCCCCCATGTCCCAACACGTCAGCAAGAAGGTAGCTGTCAGGAACTGAGCTCACTGGGTCTTGAACCCTTGATTTCCTGGATATGTTCTACAGCCTTGACCATTATGCCATTGAGAAGCCTGTTTTTTTCTGTGCCTTGCTTAGTCTGGTCTTTTCCATTGGCGTAATTGGTTTACAGATATCACCTGATCTGTGGCCAATCACAGTTTAGCTAGCCCCATATAAACCCACAGCATACTCCATTTTGTGCCTGATTATTCTGGCTGGCTGTTCCTTGTTTACCCTGAGCTTCACCACCACTCTACTGTTCCTGTGTACCGAACTCTGCATACGTCTGACTACGGATAATACATTGCTTCTGTGTACCGAACTCTGCAAGCAGCTCTGGGAGGCTTTTCTGCAAAAAGATGGCATGTTTCAGCTCCTTCCAAAGATGCTCAATAGGATTTAGGTCATGGTTCATAGAAGGCCACTTCAGAATAGTCCAATGTTTTCCTCTTAGCCATTCTTGGGTGTTTTTAGCTGTGTGTTTTGGGTCATTATCCTGTTGCAAGACCCATGACCTGCGACTGAGACCAAGCTTTCTGACACTGGGTAGCACATTTCTCTCTAGAATCCCTTGATAGTCTTGAAATTTCATTGTACCCTGCACAGATTCAAGACACCCTGTGTCAGATGCAGCAAAGCAGCCCCAGAACATAACAGAGCCTCCTCCATGTTTCACAGTAGGGACAGTGTTCTTTTCAAGATATGCTTCATTTTTCCGTCTGTGAACATAGAGCTGATGTGCCTTGCCAAAAAAATAAAAATTAAAAAAAATTATATATATATATCATTCCGGGTTTTTTTCTACCTGTAGTGATGGTTTTTCATTGTGAACAGCAGAGGTAGCTTCTGGATGTGCGTTTATATTAATTGGCATTATCATATATATATATACAGTACAGACCAAAAGTTTGGACACACCTTCTCATTCCAAGAGTTTTCTGTATTTTCATGACTATAAAAATTGGAGATTCACACTGAAGGCATCAAAACTATGAATTAACACATGTGGAATTATATACTTAACAAAAAAGTGTGAAACAACTGAAAATATGTCTTATATTCTAGGTTCTTCAAAGTAGCCACCTTTTGCTTCGATTACTGCTTTGCACACTCTTGGCATTCTCTTAATGAGCTTCAAGAGGTAGTCACCTGAAATGGTCTTCCAACAATCTTGAAGGAGTTCCCAGAGATGCTTAGCACTTGTTGGCCCTTTTGCCTTCATGTGCGGTCCAGCTCACCCCAAACCATCTCGATTGGGTTCAGATGTGGTGACTGTGGAGGCCAGGTCATCTGGCGTAGCACCCCATCACTCTCCTTCTTGGTCAAATAGCCCTTACACAGTCTGGAGGTGTGTTTGGGGTCATTGTCCTGTTGAAAAATAAATGATGGTCCAACTAAACGCAAACCGGATGGAATAGCATGCCACTGCAAGATGCTGTGGTAACCATGCTGGTTCAGTATTCCTTCAATTCTGAATAAATCCCCAACAGTGTCACCAGCAAAGCACCCCCACACCATCACACCTCCTCCTCCATGCTTCACGGTGGGAACCAGGCATGTAGAGTCCATTCGTTCACCTTTTCTGCGTCTCACAAAGACACGGTGGTTGGAACCAAAGATCTCAAATTTGGACTCATCAGACCAAAGCACAGATTTCCACAGGTCTAATGTCCATTCCTTGTGTTCTTTAGCCCAAACAAGTCTCTTCTGCTTGTTGCCTGTCCTTAGCAGTGGTTTCCTAGCAGCTATTTTACCATGAAGGCCTGCTGCATACAGTCTCCTCTTAACAGTTGTTGTAGAGATGTGTCTGCTGCTAGAACTCTGTGTGGCATTGACCTGGTCTCTAATCTGAGCTGCTGTTAACCTGCGATTTCTGAGGCTGGTGACTCAGATGAACTTATCCTCCGCAGCAGAGGTGACTCTTGGTCTTCCCTTCCTGGGGCGGTCCTCATGTGAGCCAGTTTCTTTGTAGCGCTTGATGGTTTTGGACACTGCACTTGGGGACACTTTCAAAGTTTTCCCAATTTTTCGGACTGACTGACCTTCATTTCTTAAAGTAATGATGGCCACTCGTTTTTCTTTACTTAGCTGCTTTTTTCTTGCCATAATACAAATTCTAACACTCCATTCAGTAGGACTATCAGCTGTGTATCCACCTGACTTCTGAACAACACAACTGATGGTGCCAACCCCATTTATAAGGCAAGAAATCCCACTTATTAAACCTGACAGGGCACACCTGTGAAGTGAAAACCATTTCAGGTGACTACCTCTTGATGCTCATCAAGAGAATGCCAAGAGTGTGCAAAGCAGTAATCAAAGCAAAAGGTGGCTACTTTGAAGAACCTAGAATATAAAACATATTTTCAGTTGTTTCACACTTTTTTGTTAAGTATATAATTCCACATGTGTTAATTCATAGTTTTGATGCCTTCAGTGTGAATCTCCAATTTTTATAGTCATGAAAATACCGAAAACTCTTGGAATGAGAAGGTGTGTCCAAACTTTTGGTCTGTACTGTATATATTGTGACAATTTGGGGAATTAGACTCAAAATGGCGGCAGACTTCTGGTCCGGACAGTGGTGGTTCGTGGTACTGGGCGCCGGAAAGATAGCTTTCAGACGTTCCAAGTGTAAAATAAAAGTGGCTTTATTCAGCTTAACTGCAACACAGCAAAACAACAAAAAACCTAGACCACAGTTAGGGTCCTAACTCACTCCTTGAGCCCCTAACTGTCCTGACTATTGCTCAGCTCCAGCAACAGTCCTCTGTGGACCCCAGCCCTTCTGGGACAGAGCCTATCTCTCTGTCCTAGCTGGTCCACCCCTGTGGACCCCAGCCCTTCTGGGACAGAGCCTCTCTCTCTGTCCTAGCTGGTCCACCATTTCCTGCTTCCTGCAGGACACTCCAGCCCTTCTGGAGTTTCGTGCCACCACCCAAAGGCGTGGCTGAGAACCTTTTCTGGCCTGGCCTGGGTCGCTCAACAGCGCCCTCTGGCTCACATACTTACATACCCTCCCCCTCAGCTCACTACCCAGTGAGCTACAATGGGACGAGACATTCTATGATGAAGTCCCTCTTCAACCATGTATGCCTGTCCAGTGTCTATCCAGTAGTCACAATCTGGCGGTCTTTTCTTCCAAATTCCGCTCCATCGAGTTTTCCGTCTTCTCATCACTTTCGATACTACGCCAAGATCCTGGCCATTCTGTGCAAAGGCAAGTTTTACTCCATCACCTTCACAATTCACCACACAGGGGATCACATCATTTTCATCACATTTTTCACGATAGTCTTCAGCCATCCCCTTGCATAACTCTGATTCCTTTAGTGAATAACCGTAAGAATCTTCATCTTCTCCTATCATGAATCCACAGGAGCTCAGAGACCAACTAACACGTACTTCATGCACATCAATGTCTTTAGAGTATAACTGTTTCACGGGTACTTTTTCCATAACCTTCATCTCAAAGCAAACTTTGCCATCACCATCAAGGCTTAGAAGTTTAGGAGACATAGGCTGCTTGCTCTCCTCTTTGTTTGAGATACACAATCTCTGTACTGCAGTATCTTCTCCTTCTGCACGAGGGCCATACCATTGTTAAATAATATTTGACATGCAATATTCATGGCCTTTAAGGGTTAAATTGTATTCTACTGACATAACTCTTGTTAGTTATGGTGCATGGGTGTGGATGGACTATGACTATTTTGGTATTGGCCAAATACAGTAGTAAAAAGTATGAGGATGTTGGGAAACACCCCCCTTTCATGTATATAAATGACTGACAGACACACATGTCGTGGTCTCACTACTCGGTGGGGGGTCTCCCTCTCCCTGTTGGGATCTGTCCCTGTCTCTATCTCTCACTTTGGATGTCTATATCTCCAAACCTGGCTACTTCCTCTAAGACCCTGGAAGAATGGCTGAATCATCCTGCTGAAGACTAACACACATTGATGAATAAGCATGAGCCAAGATGTCTGCAAGGGATCCATCTTGAAGAAACCTAATTCTATGACATGTAAGACATTGACTGATGTTTCTGTTATGCTGGAAGTTTTTCATATATTTGTTTCCCATGAAGACTTCAATAAATATCTCCATGTTTTATATGAAGCAGAGTCCTCCAATAATGTTACCTTAGGGGTCAACACGTGAGTAAGGATTTCATTCAATTGTAGACTATTTTATAGTTTACGGACTATTAATATTTTACAACCATACACCCTCACATAATAGATCACGCTGAAATACATTTTCTGGCATGTCTTTAACAACTGACACATCATTGGTGACATGTAACCTTCTCTTACTTCCTGACTCCCCCTTCACAGACAACATGGAGTCATTATTCACCATTTGTCCACCAGACATTTGGCAAGAGACAGGCACAGCAACACCTTTATCCACAATGGCTTCAGACACTTTAGCTGTTGGGACAACATATGCGTGGTCAGTCTTCTTACGGACACTGGTTCCACACTTTTGATGACCCTTCACCTTATTTATCATCTCACAGCCCTCTAGGCTTTGGACCTCATTGGTTTGAGGCTGGACCCACTCTGTCACAGGCAGTGTGTGACCAATCACAGTTTCTTCTTCTATTGGACCTTCTTTGGCCTCCTCACATTTTGCAGGAAGTGCACCTTTAGCAGCATCTTCCTGGGGAACTATACCCTCTACTTGACGTTTTATCGAGTCACGTGGTTTCATCATAATCTGATCATTGGTATCAACATCAGTGGACAGGTCACTCATGTCTGTCTGACTTAATGATTCTCCTTTCTCTGCCTCTATGCTGGCAGCTTTTTTCAATTCTAACACCTTCTGTAGCGCACAAATCTCTGATTCCAGCTCCAGAAATTTCTTCACTGCAACATTTTTCTGTGCCGCTTCCATCTCAGTTTTTACTAGTGCACCTTGCAGCTTTATTTCTGACTCGCGCTTCACTTGATCCATCTGAAACTCCAGCTGTTCCTTGATGCGTGCAATTTCCTCCTGCTGGTTCACTTGCACCTTTAGTTTAGCAACAAGCATTTTTAGATCTACAATCTCAGCAGACAAATTAGACAGGTTTCCCTCAAACTGAATCTTCATGTCTTCTATCTGGAGGTCCAATTCTCTCTTGGCCTTTTCCAGCTTCTCATAAGCATTAGCTTTGTTCTCATACAATATCTGCACAGATTCCAGGTTTTTCTCAACTTCATCCTTGGAGCTAACCAAATTCTCCATTTCAGTGCGCAGTTGCTTGTTGAACCTCTCTAACTCGGCCTTCAATTCAAGGACCTCTGCTTCAGCACGGTCACGTTCTTCTGCATATCTAGCAGAAAGAGTCTTCTCTTCACCAAACAGCTGATCAAACTTTTTCTGCTTCCTTTCCAAATTTGACACCATCCGACGTTGATGATCAAGGTCTACACCTACATCTTCTAGTTCCTGCTGCAGTCTAATTTTCGTCTTCTCAAGTTTGTCATAAGCAGCAACCTTCTCCTCAAACCGTTGATTTGTAGCTTCTAGCTCCTTTTGCAACCTTTCCTTTAGTTCTTCAACAGAGTCCAAGGACCCAATACTATCTTCCATTTTTTTCTTCATATCAGTCGCCTGAGCTTGTAGTGTTGAAATCTGCTTTGTCAAATCTCTTTTTGCCATCTCCTCTTCCTCTAGTTGCTCAAGGAAACCATTTTTCTCATCTTCCATTTGTTTTAGTTTTGTACTAAGGTCAAGCTTCTGACAAGTTTCTTCTTGCAAAAGTTCCTGAGTGTACTGAAGCTGAGATTCTAGTGTAGAAAAATCTTTGGAAAGTTTGATAAACTTGCTGTCTGCTTGAGAAAGAAGCCCTGTGACATTATTCAATTCCACCTGTAGTCTATTTGCCTTGTCTAGCAGTTCTGCTTGAAATCTGTCCCCTTCTGTGACTTTTAGTTGCATCACTTGAAGTTGAGTCTCTACTTTTTTATGACTCTCCTGTAAGGCTTGCTCTTTCTGAGCATGGACAGAAGACATCTCCATCAAATCTTTGTCTTTATTTTGCACCAAAACAGACAACTTCTCATTATCTTTACAAGATCCTGACAGCACCCTCTCCAGGCTACATATTCTAGCTTTGAGTTCCCTTTCTCTTTGTTCCAGAACTCCAGCTTTACTTCGCCATTCGTGGATTTCACCATTTAGGCGAACCTGATGCAAGTTTTGCTCTGACTGCAATGTCTGTACTACAGATTCTAAATCACTCTCTCGGTCGGACACATACTTCCTCAGCTAGGCAATCTCATTTTCTTTGTCAGTCAATGCAACTGAAAGTTTTTCACACTTCCTGACTTGGTCATCCAAACATTCTGACTGACACTGCAAAAATTCACTTCTCTCATGTTTAGCAGTTTCAAGGTCATCTCTTAATTTTTCAATGACACTCTCTTTGGCAATGGAGTCTTGAACATGCTGCTCCTTTAAATCCTGCAATTGTTTCTCAAGCACTTGCTTTTGTTCCACACTCTGTATAACTTTATTAGATAGAGCACATTTCATTTCTGTAAACTCCTTCTTAGTGACACAGTCCATTCCAGGCAAACCCAGTACCACATTTTCACAATGACTAGGATATAACCTCTTCATAGAGTTAAGCTCTGCCTTTAACTTAAGGTTCTCTCTTTCTGATACCAAAAGTTGCCATTTCCAATCAGATATTTCATTCTCATACATGAACCTGATGGTTTTATTCTCATCTTGAAGGTGCTGCACCCTAACATTTTCATCTTTGGTGCTTTCATGCACTCCAATATGAGACACACACTCAGCAGGGACATATTCCATCATAGAACAGAGGTGCTTTAGAAAAATTGAGTCACCATCATGCAACCCTTTATCTTTACTTGCATTCCACATGATCTGTTCCGGGTTTTGTGTCTCTCTGCATTCAGACTGCTGCACTAATAAACCTGCACATAACTTCTCTGCTTTTTTATAAGCTGAAATTCTCTTTTTCTTGCCCATGGTTTACTAACAAAATTACACAATATTCCACAGCAACCTTGGGTTCAACCGGCAGCAACTTTTTACTATCTTCTGCAGTCACCTGTATTCAAACAGTTAAATTATGTGGCACTACAACAACCAGCATTTTCTTCTGTCTTCCACAGAAAACACCAACATGGCACCATAGCCTTTCACATAGACTTGTTTGCAATATCCATCTTCTATACACATTGCATACTTTCTTGCCATCAGCAAAAAATTTAACAGACTTCTGTGCCACAGTATACACAAAGTCCATTCCCTGGATTCCTCATCCAGAGTTTTACTTTCACCAGTTTTTTGCACACACTTTGCTATGTTGCAATTCACTCACCCCTTCCTGGGCTTCTCAGTTGAAATCACAGATTTCTTCCAGCTGTAGGCCACAATGCACACTTAGCAGTACTGCAGTCACCAATCACTTGTCTTCCAGGACTTGCGTGGATCTCTTTATGCGCGTGTTCGTAGCACCATATGCGCGCATTCTCCACCATATGTGACAATTTGGGGAATTAGACTCAAAATGGCGGCAGACTTCTGGTCCGGACAGCGGTGGTTCGTGGTACTGGGCGCCGGAAAGATAGCTTTCAGACGTTCCAAGTGTAAAATAAAAGTGGCTTTATTCAGCTTAACTGCAACACAGCAAAACAACAAAAAACCTAGACCACAGTTAGTGTCCTAACTCACTCCTTGAGCCCCTAACTGTCCTGACTATTGCTCAGCTCCAGCAACAGTCCTCTGTGGACCCCAGCCCTTCTGGGACAGAGCCTATCTCTCTGTCCTAGCTGGTCCACCCCTGTGGACCCCAGCCCTTCTGGGACAGAGCCTCTCTCTCTGTCCTAGCTGGTCCACCATTTCCTGCTTCCTGCAGGACACTCCAGCCCTTCTGGAGTTTCGTGCCACCACCCAAAGGTGTGGCTGAGAACCTTTTCTGGCCTGGCCTGGGTCGCTCAACAGCGCCCTCTGGCTCACATACTTACAATATATATATATATAGATAGAATTTATATTTTTTTTTTTGCTTGGTGTATTGTGATATCAGCATTGGTAGCAGTTTTATGGCAGAATAAAAGATTAATTTATATTGTGCATGCTGTAGCACTGGTTTTGAGTTTGAAATTGCATGTACAGGTGGAAGATTATTTGTCCTTTCCCTGAGTGTTGCTGGTTTTGATCAAATACATGCATTTCCAATAAAATGACAATCCTGGAGAATCTTTTCTAAAAATGC
The DNA here is from genome assembly GCA_947044405.1 of Leptodactylus fallax. Taxonomy (NCBI): domain Eukaryota; kingdom Metazoa; phylum Chordata; class Amphibia; order Anura; family Leptodactylidae; genus Leptodactylus; species Leptodactylus fallax. Next base: position 11,038,195 of record CAMRHE010000015.1, on the reverse strand, counting down.
TGTGTTGTGTAGTTTCTTTGTAATTCTACTTGACAAATGGACATCCTGAAATCCATCCTTGCTTACTGGTGCCCGGGTTCGCTGTCCGCTGGAACGCACTTCTGGGGCCCTCCTCCTGGTTCCGGAGCTCCCGTTCTGCCGGTGTCCTTCTCCGCTGGGTAGTAGTCGGTGACCGCTACACGTGGCCGGCGGCCATACACTCTCACCGCCGCTGCCAGAGCCGCTCTGTCCCGCGCTGCTGTGGCCTGGGGCTGTGGTGGAGCTGCCGTTCTGGGGCTGCGCTCGTGGGCCGGCCTGGGGCTGTGCAGGCACCGCTGAAGCCGCTGATCCTGCTGGCGCCTGGACGGCGGTCTCCCCTCTCTCCACGTGGCGGGCGGCCATTTTAATCCTGACCGGTTTGGCCATCTGCTGATGAGGGGGCGCTGAGTCTGGACTTCCTGGCGAGCTGAGCCTATCTCTGACGGTTCCCTCTATCCCTACCTGGAAGTTTGGGAGCCGGCACTCCTCTTTCCTGCTTGCTGCTGGGCACGATAGGACCATCCCCTGGCTCCTCTGGGCAGTAGTGCAAGGCAATATCTGCGGCAGCCATCAACTGTCTCTGACCCATTGAAGGTGTGTGCCTCTGTACGATTTGTCGTCCTGCTGACTGCTTCTCTGGAAGGCTTTACTTATAATCCAGTGACGGTTGCTGTATGTGCTACTGGACTGTTGAGTTACCATCTGTCCTCCTCTAGTTCCTCCTGGCAATCTATCTACTTCATCACTTCGCTACTGGCCTTCTTGGAGGCCTTACTTATAATCCAGTGACTGTTGCTATCGGCACTATTGGATCGCTGAGTTGCCATCCATTCCCTCTTAGTTCCTCCTGGCAATCTATTTATTTCACTACTCTGCTGGCGGCTCTCTCTTGGAGACATCGCTTATAATCCAGTGTCTGTTGCCATCAATACTATTGGACTGTTGAGTTACTGTCTGTCCTCGGCTGGCTGATTGGCCCTGGTGGCCCGACATAGAGGCTCCTACTGTGCAACTGCTATTACCCAGAGACCTCGTCTATAATCCTCTGGGGCCAGCCTGGTCTTGCTACAATCACACCTCCTCCTCTGCCATCATATCCACCCGTACGGAACGCAGGAAGAGCGGCCGCTGACTCTCTAAAATGAGTCGCCCGCAATCAACCTCTGTCTCTGATCGCCTGAGGGGGTTCTCCAGGGCAGCATCCTCTTCCACATCACCATCGCTTGAGGCAGCCTCTCCTGCCCTTCCAGAGGAGGACCCCGAGCCCACTTTAAAGCAAGTTACTGGACAGCTACTGGAGGCGATCCATGCCGGCACTTCCTCGCTGACCGGGAAAATTGAGGAGGTAAAAATCGACCTGGGCCTGCTCCGCCAGGACTTTCAGACCTTGCGAGGCAGGGTGCGTGAGGTGGAGGATCGGGTCTCTCAGGTAGAAGACACTGTTAACCCACTTCCTGCCAAACTCCAGGAGCTGGAGAGAGCTGCAAGTTTGTGGACCCAGCGTGCGGATGACTTGGAGAATAGATTGTGACGAAACAACCTCCGTATCCTGGGCCTGCCGGAGCGGGCGGAGGGTGAAGATCCTCGGGCCTTTGTGGAGGGGTGGCTGAAAAACGTCTTACTGGAGGCTCACTTCTCGCCAATATTTGCAGTGGAACGGGCCCATAGGGTTCCGGCTAAACCGCCGCCTCAGGGCGCACCTCCTCGACCCTTGTTGGCCCGTCTGATTAACAGCACGGATCGAGATACGGCATTGCGGGCTGCACGCCAGGCCGGCGAGCTTAAGTACAACGGAGCTGCAGTGGCCATGTTTCCAGATTTCTCGGCGGCTCTCCAGAAGAGCATCCTTCGTGGCCGTTAAGAGGCGGCTGAGAGAAAAGGCTATACAATACTCCATGATTTACCCAGCACGTCTTCGGGTCGTCCATGACGGCAGGTCCCTCTTCTTTACTTCGCCAAAGGATGTGGAGGACTGGCTATCTCTTCTTCCTCGATCTCCGAGACGATGATCCTGACGGCGTGTGGTGAGGGGTCCTATCGGACCATACATAAGGACTTATGTATTACGGGATGGTCTTGTTTATTGCATAAGTAGTTTTATGAAAAGTGCGGTTCTGTTATTATAGTATCCTGTAGCTTTATAGTTACCTGGGCTGGCGACCCCCGGGGCGCCGGTGTATCCCACTTACTCATGTGAACCTGGCTCTGTTGAATAGTATATCCCCTAGCCAAGTGATCATCTATTCCTTTAAGACAGTGCCCCGTATACCAACCACTTTGGGTGCACTTCTTCTCCCGTTGATTGTAGCCGCGGTTATTTTAACGAATATTGTTTGTTTATGCCAGTAATATGTCTCACACCCTTTAGGGGTGTAATGGTTCATTTCGTTTGTATATGGTTCTTAGGTTGCTGCACACCACTTTGTGTCTCACTCAGCCACGCACTACACACTCATAGGCAGGTCACTTTTGGGGTCCTGAACTGCCATGATTACATTACATTCTTAGACGACCATGGCGTCCTTTAGTGTACTATCTTGGAATGTGAGGGGCCTGGGCAGCCCACGAAAGAGGTCGTTGGTTTTTTCTCAGATTAGGAGGGCTGACCCACACCTCATATGCCTTCAGGAAACTCATTTGGTTCCAGACAATTCCAGGCGACTTCAGAAGCCATGGGTTCAGTGGGCGGCTCACTCTACACACACTTCCTATTCCAGGGGGGTGTCCATCTTGGTGCATCGTAGACTCAGGTGGGAGCCAGGCCACATTGTAAGGGACCCCGAGGGACGATACATTTTTGTCCAGGCCTGGGTTGACTCTGTCCTTTATGTTATCCTGGGTATGTACTTGCCACCGGCGTCTGATCTTGCTGTGCTCCAGCAGGCTGCGCAGTTTGCGACCCGATTCCCTGGGGCTATTGCATTATGTCTGGGTGACTTTAACAAAGTTATGGATATTGCATTGGATCGGTTCTCCGCGGAGCCAGGTTCCCCCTCTCTGCCTCGCCCTACTACAATGGCCGGAGTGATCCGTGAATTGGGGTGGTTGGATTTGTGGCGGGTCCGGTTTCCGGAGGCCCGCACCTTTTCCTGTCACTCTGCCAACAGACATACTCTGTCCAGGATTGACCATGTTTTTGGAAATACTAAAGCATATTCTTTGTTGCAGACCATATCCTATTTACCCAGGGCAGTGTCTGATCATTCCCCGTTGTTGGTCCAATTAAATAGTAGTACGGCTCTAAGCCACGAAAGGGTTGGCGAATCCACCCATTTTGGTTGAAACTATTTGTACCACATGATCGAATACCTGATCAACTTCAGACGTTTTTGACCATTAATTCCTCAAACACTTCTCCACTCCTCTTATGGGACACTATGAAGGCATATCTTAGGGGTTGTATTAAGTCCTCCATTTCCTTTGTAAAGAGGGAATCCTCGCTGTTGGAGACCACTTTGGCGACCCAGTGTGCCTCGCTCGAAGCCGCATACGTGGCTAATCCCACTGATGAGGCTAGGTCTCAATGGTTGCAGACGGGTAGACAATATCTGCATATATTGCATGACAAGGCACGTAGGTCTCTGTTTTTTGGCAAACAGAAGTTTTACGAACTCGGTAACCAGTCAAGCAGCTTTCTAGCTCAACTGATACATTAAAACACAGCCTCACCTGCAATACTACGAGTGCATTCAGAGACGGGGGAGGTACTGTCCAATAGCTTGGACATTAGTGACAGATTTTATAGGTATTACAGTGAGTTATACCTCTCCAAGCTTAGAGTCACTGATGGAGAGCTTGCTACCTATTTGGGTTTGATCCCCCTTCCTACATTGTCAGAAGACCAACGTGAATTCTTAGATTCCCCTTTTACGCTAGAGGAGCTATCGGGAGCCCTGGCAGATATGGCAAGGGGCAAATCGCCGGGTCCGGACGGCATCCCGGTGGAGGTTTATGCCCAGTATGGGGGCCTGCTTCTCCCGGTGTTGCTTGAATGTTATAATGCTGCCTTTGTGGGCCGCAGTCTCCCGGAGTCCTTTTATGACGCCACCATTATCCTGTTACTTAAGCCTGACAGGGATCCGCTGGACTGTGGCTCATATAGGCCTATATCACTGCTTAATATAGATTATAAACTCCTTACTAAAATGTTGGCGAAAAGGCTAAATTCTGTTGTTCTCGACCTTATTCACTTATTCACCCGGATCAGACAGGCTTTATGCCTGGAAAATCCACATCGGATAATCTTAGAAGGGCTCAGGTGATAACTCAGATTGGGGCATCATCCTCACATGACTGGGCGGTGGCTTCTTTAGATGCAACAAAGGCGTTCGACTCTGTCGAGTGGCCTTTTCTATTGCAGGTGTTGCGAGGATACGGATTTGGAGAGGGGTTTGTTACCTGGATTTCCCTTCTATACTGTTCCCCTAGAGCGGCGCTGTCCATTAATGGCGCGTTGTCTTCCTACTTTCCTTTGGGTAGGGGTACAAGACAAGGATGTCCATTGTCACCGCTACTGTTTGCTTTGGCAGTGGAACACTTGGCAATACTGCTTCGGAATGACCCCATATATAAAGGCATAGTGATAGGCACCCGGGAGGAGAGAACAGCACTCTATGCCGATGACTTACTCCTGTTTATGAGCGACCCCTCCCGGTCCCTGCCCAGAGCCATGGCTATAATTGACGAATTTGGTAATTATTCTGGCCTGCGGACCAATTGGACTAAGTCCTCATACATGCATGTTGGCCACGAGTCAGGTGTAGCTGAGGGGAATGTGGTATGTGGATTGACTACAGTCTCAACCTGCAAATATCTGGGCATCTTTATATCTAGGGACCATAGGTGTTTTTTGGAACAGAACATCTTTCCGCTCATCTCGCACTTTAGGGTTAAGTTTAATCTTTGAGCTACACTGCCTTTGTCGGTGGCTGGTAGAATCAACCTTGTTAAAATGATAGTACTACCCAAATGTCTATATGCTATAAGCCATTCGGCTGTGTCCGTGCCCCTTAGATTTTTTAAACAAATGGACTCCCTCATTATCTCCTTTATATGTGGAAACTCTAGATCTAAGCTTAGGTTGTCATCTCTACAACGACCGAAGCAGCTCGGGGGTACATCACTCCCTGATCTGTTTCTTTACTACCATGCAGGACAGCTCCATTTTATTAGGAAGTGTCTCTCATCTGATCCCCTACCGGGGTCCGAGGCACATCTGGCTCACCACCTGGGTCTGCGTAATCTGGAACACCCGGCCTTGTTCAGGGGGAAATTGTTGCCCATCCATGCCCTGGCGGGACAGGACTGACGTCAGGCGAAAAAGGTGTCCGCATATTCTGATATACCTGCGGAGACCCCGCTTTGGCACAACCCTGGTCTGCCGACGTTATTTGCCCTGCCTGGCACCCGGACCTGGTCGCAGTATGGCGTGTCCTCTCTTAGTGACCTGTACATACAAGGGGTTTTTAAAACGTTTGACTCGCTGAGCTCCTCCTATGGCATCCCTAGAACGCAGTTCTTTAGATATCTACAGATTAGACATGCACTTTCTTCTCAGTTCCCGGATCGATTGGACAATATGTCTGAGTATCCGCTTATCGGCATACTTCGCTCACAGGGCCCTGGGGGTTTGATATCTACTTTATATGCACATCTGATACAGGCCAAGGTGTCCACATTGAACGCACCGGCCTTGACGCGGTGGAGCATAAATATCCCAACTCTCACAGATGAGATGTTTCAAGACATCCTTGAATCTCCTCAACATGTGTCGCCTTCAGCTAACAACAAACTGATTCAAACATATATTCTACACCAATGTTACTTGACACCTTCCCGTCTCTACAAAATGGGACGTCTGCCCAACCCCGGATGCCTTAGGTGTCTTTGTCCACAGGCAGACTTTTGGCATATGATTTGGGAATGTCCGATCATACAATGTTTTTGGAAAGGGGTCGTGGATCTCCTGGCGGAAGTTTTGGCTAAACCTATACCATTAACCCCAGAGATATGCCTTTTCGGCGTATTAGATGAAGAAGTATGGCAACACCATGTTAGAATCCTTTTGAGGGAGTCTTTATTCTATGCCAGGAAAGCTATCGCACTGCGATGGATGGCTCCGAAACCCCCATCAGTGTCTCAGTGGAAGAAACTTGTTAATACTGTTCTTCCTTATAACCAGATTGTGTATAAAGGGAGAGGGTGCCCTCAGAAATTCCATAAGGTGTGGGGAGCATGGTGCAATTCTCCGGTAACCCAATATACGGCTCCCTCATTGCGCTCTGCCATTCATTTACTCATGCCGTGAGGGGTGCGAGACACCAGGAGTATCCACGACCTCTCATTTTGGAGTGTATCCTTGTTGTTACCCTTGACTTATTGACTGCATGTTTTGTACATGATAACTGATGTTTACAGTATTATGCATGTCCTGATTATATCCTTTCTGTACCTAGTCTACGTTATATGGTCCGGATGGGACGAGGGCCTGGCGAGGTGGGATGTGGTGCGTTGAGTGAATTTACATTGAAACTCTCGTTTTTTGGTGCGCAACATGTTATGTATATGTTTTGATTCCTTTTCTTGTGTCTGATACGCAATTTTCAATAAAACGAGTTTAAAAAAAAAAAAAAAAAGTACGGAAACCCAGAACCTTTTTTTTTTTTATTTGGTAGGGCCTCTGTCAAACTCTTTGTTTAAATGGTACATATTCTCTTCAACCCAACCCTGCTTGCTGTGTATCTACCTTCAACTGATCCTGTGTCTACATGCAACTGATCCTATAACTTTAAATGGTACATACTCTCTTCAACCCAACTCTGCCTGTTGAACCCTATCCTAGCATTTCATCCAGGCTGTATTTTTACAATTCCATGTGTCCTTATCTGTCCTAGTGTCAGTCTTTTGATGCTCTGTGATTTTATGGTAGTCCCCTGGTTAGTGTTTATTTGTAACTAAACTACATAGGCCAGTCTCCTCATATGCCACAGTTTCTTGATTAATTGGTTAACGAGTTAAATTAGTGCTAGTTATGAACCTCTGTTTCCCTATGCAAGTAGATACAGCTCATGGGGGAAGCATTTCCAATGCAGGGGGGCATTTCATAATGCAGTGTCCATCATAACCTAAGTGCAGATTAAACAAAGTGCACTTACATATGGCACTTAGACAGGGCATGAGACAGGAAAACCATGGAAGAACACCAGGTAAACTTATACCCAAGTCAACAAGCTTTAACACCTGGTATCATAGAACTGCACTGTCACTTACTATCTTAGCAATTGTCTTTCTGCAGACCTCTCCTCCATCTCTACCACCAGTGAACACTATCCACATCGGTCCTTCTCTTCTTCCTTTTCCCATGTACAACTCTCACACACGTTTCACTCTCCTTAACCACCCTAGTAGTGTAATGTTGTACCGTGTTAGCCATAGAATGTGCGGCCACTGGGAGATCTTTTCTGCTGTTATTAATGGTGGATCTGTGTGAGTTCATCTGCTGACTGAGTATCTGCCCTGTTTCCCCCACATAGAGGCCTATGGAGGGACACTGCACACACATTATGAGATACACCACATTGGAAGACCTGCAGGGAAATGTCCCCCTAATTCTGTGCACCTGTTGTGACTGTGGGATAGGTACTCTGTCAGCGGTGTGGATGTGCCTGCAGGTCATGCACCTGTTTTGCAGGCAAGGTGAGGTGCCATTCTCCCAGTGGCTGCACATTTCTCCAGAGAAGACCACACTATTGAGATTTGCGGGTTGTGATTTTAATGGGACATTTTAAGACGCAGAGAGAGAGAGAAAAGAATGGGAATAAGCGCTAATGCAAAAATGTCAAACTCTGCAATTTGGACTTAATATTCATGCCAGCTTCATGTCACACTATGTATGAACTGTGAGGGTCACAAATCACCACCTGACAGAAAACAGATAACAGATCCCTCTGTCACGCCCCACAAAGTTTCCCAGACTGTTTATTTCCTGACCTGTTGTAAATAACTTCCCTACTTATATTGCATTTTGTTATTCTAAGATCCTTTTGAAGATCCATCTTGTGTGTGTATAAAGAGTGTGAATTTTCAGTTCTTGTATTACACCATGTCTGAAGAAGAGAGCTAGTACTCTCGAAAGCTCACTATCAAATATACTCAGTTAGCCTCTAAAAGGTATCACCTGATTCCTTAACCACCCTAATCCCCATACTTCTTTTAGCAGTGAAACCAAACCTAAACATCCACATAAATCACTGAACCACCTTCTGTCTCTGTCCATTTTGCTCCTCCTATCTGCTGGGAACATCTCTCCAAGCCCTGGCCCTGCTTCTTTCCCTAATTTTTTCTCTTCCTGCACCATAGAAATCCTACAAACCTCATCAATATTTACAGTGTTCCCTCTCGTTATCTTTCTCCTGTCTCTTTAAGGGCCGGTTCACATCTGCGTTCGGGGACGCCCCAAACGGAAACCTATACACATAGAAAAGCAGTTACCTAAGGAAACATGTGGACCCCATAGTCTATAATGGGTTCTGTGTGGTCTCCACATGAAAAGCAGCACTTTTCTCTCCGCATGTTTCGTGCGGAAACCAAGCGGCAACCACCCGGACCCCATTATAGTCCGTGGTTTCCTTAGGTAACCACTTTTCTATGCATATAGGTTTTGTTCAGGGAGTCCACTTGGGGACCCCCAGAACGGAAATCCAAACGCAGAGGTGAACCAGCCCTTAACTGTTCTCTCTGAAACGCCCGCTCAGTGTGTAACAAACTAGAATATATTAAGGACTTTTTCCTCAGTAAATCTCTTAACCTGCTCACCCTTACTGAAACCTGGATCCAGCAGTCTGATACAGCCTCCCCTGCTGCTCTGTCTCATGGTGGCCTACAATTCTCACATACTTCTAGGCCTGACAACAGGAAGGGTGGAGGGGTAGGGATACTTCTGTCACCACAGTGCACTTTTCAGGCCATTCCACCAGTACCCTCACTCACATTCCCCTCATTTGAAGTCCATGCTATCAGACTTTTCCGCCCACTCTCCTTACGTGTATCTGTGATCTACCGTCCACCTGGCTCACCCTACCAATTTCTGGATCACTTCGCTTCTTGGCTTCCTCTCTTTTTATCCAGTGAAATTCCTACCCTCATCATGGGTGACTTTAACATCCCCACTGGCAACCCTGTCTCCCCAGCTGCCTCACAGTTTCTCTTAATAACCACTTCTTTTGGTCCTTCACAACTTTCCTCTTCTGCCACACATGTAGATGGCAACACCATTGATCTTGTCTTCCATCAACTCCTCACAGTTTCTAAATTTACTAACTCTTCTCTGCCACTCTCTGACCATAACCTTCTGTCTCTCACCATCAGTACTTCCTCTCCTTCACAGGACACACCTACTCATATATATATTATATATATAGGAATTTACGTGCTATTAACACCCATCATCTCTCAAATACTCTACAATCCTTTCTGTCAGTCCACCAGTCACTATAATAGAAAAAGTTCGGTAGGTAAAATACTATCTTGTCTAGAGAAAAAGCTTAGGAATTGATAGGTTTTCTGGATATAAATAAAACATAACTTTTATTAACCAAATGCAACATAAATGAAAATGTGTTGTGTGAACACCACCCAATAATGTGATCAGCTACTGCTGAATTAAAAACATGAGTCCTTGTAATTGAGTATCTCTGATGTAAATAAATATGTTTCTGCTCCACTACTAGACTTTTCCATTATTAATGATAGTCCATAGTATGAATAACAAATATCTATGGACGTGGTTAAATAACACGATCCAGAAAATAAATTCACTGGATCCTATTATACTTAGTATCCTTTTGTATAATCTCTATTGTAAAAGATATATATTTTATCCCTAAATATAAGAGAGAGGGGGAGTATACAACAACATTAATATGCACCACGAATTGCTCACAGTAAATTCTTTGCAACAAGAGGAGAAAGAAACCAGGTAAAGATCACTTAGTTCAATGTGATCAACCCTATAAAATAATCTTCCTCTCACAAGATGCTTCCACCCTCTGAGTTAGAGTACATACAATGCGCCCTGAAAAGAGTGATACTCAAAAAATACTCAGGGGAGTCTTGGTCTAGTCATTATTAGTAGAGCATAATGGTGCTGCTATTAGAGATAAATAGTAATTCAAAGTGTAGGAGTAAACAAATAGCAGAGAAAACCTAGAGGTCAAAAAATAAGAAACATGTCCAGACGCATTTCCCCATTAGAGGTTCATCACTGGACAGTCAGAGAGATGTGCTCTGATAAAGGTTCAGAGCACAATGGTGCTGATCACTCCAAGCGTTCAGCCTTATATGTCACAAGTCCCTCCCATCCTTCAAGTGGTAACCGCCCACCGGCCAATCAATGACAAGTGGGGCGGGACTACATGTCCACACCCCTGATGACATGTAGTATCTGGCCGGCCTACAGGGGCGTGAGAGGGAGGTGGCTGCCTAGATGTAATGGGGATCTTACTGTGCGTCCCCGTTTGACAGAAAAAGAGCACAGCACTGGTATGTGGATCGCTAAGTATAGTGATTACCACCAGTGCGATCTTATGAATGAAAATCTATAACATCTAGAATGGTCATTACAAAAATTGCAATCCCACAGCTGAACAATGGTACCCCATGGCATTTGCTGCAATACCTACTATGCAGATGTACTATCGCCCTTAATCACTCACTAATATAATCCCGTGGGCAATAAAGTAACGGTACCTTTTTACTGTATATGGCGATACTTATCTGTAAATATATTATCACCCAAAATGCAAAGACACAATCACGTCTCATAGACTAACATAGTTAGTCCACACTTAGGTTTTGGATATACAGAATCCCATATATACAGAAGAGGGGGGGGGAGGGGTGGTAGAGGGATATGTTACATTAATCAATTTATCACACCATAAAGAGGTTATGCACACTCGTATATACATACAGTCATGGCCAAAAGTTTTGAGAATGACACAAATATTATATTTTCACATGATCTGCTGCCCTCTGGTTTTTATGTGTGTTTGTCAGATGTTTTTATCACATACAGAAATATAATTGCATTCATATTATGAGTAACAGAAGCTTATATTGACAGTTAGAATGAGTTAATGCAGCAAGTCAATATTTGCAGTGTTGACCCTTCTTCTTCAGGACCTCTGCAATTCTCCCTGGCATGCTCTCAATCAACTTCTGGACCAAATCCTGACTGATAGCAGTCCATTCTTGCAGAATCAATGCTTTAATTTTGTCTGAATTTGTTGGTTTTTGTTTGTCCACCCGTCTCTTGATGATTGACCACAAGTTCTCAATGGGATTAAGATCTGGGGAGTTTCCAGGCCATGGACCCAAAATCTCTATGTTTTGTTCCCTGAACCATTTAGTTATCACCTTTGCTTTATGGCAAGGTGCTCCATCATGCTGGAAAAGGCATTGTTGAGCGCCAAACTGCTCTTGGACGGTTGGGAGAAGTTGCTCTTGGAGGACATTCTGGTACCATTCTTTATTCATGGCTGTGTTTTTAGGCAAGACTGTGAGAGAGCCGATTCCCTTGGCTGAGAAGCAACCCCACACATGAATGGTTTCAGGATGCTTTACAGTTGGCATGAGACAAGACTGGTGGTAGCGCTCACCTCTTCTTCTCCGAATAAGCTGTTTTCCAGATGTTCCAAACAATCGAAAAGGGGATTCATCAGAGAAAATGACTTTACCCCAGTCCTCAGCAGTCCACTCCCTGTACCTTTTGCAGAATATCAGTCTGTCCCTGATGTTTTTTCTGGAGAAAAGTGGCTTCTTTGCTGCCCTCCTTGAGACCAGGCCTTGCTCCAAGAGTCTCCGCCTCACAGTGCGTGCAGATGCACTCACACCTGCCTGCTGCCATTCCTCAGCAAGATCTGCACTGCTGGTAGCCCGATCCCGCAGCTGAAACACTTTTAAGAGACGGTCCTGCCGCTTGCTGGTCTTTCTTGGGCGCCCTGGAGCCTTTTTGGCACCAATGGAACCTCTCTCCTTGAAGTTCTTGATGATGCGATAGATTGTTGACTGAGGTGCAATCTTTCTAGCTGCAATACTCTTCCCAGTTAGGCCATTTTTGTGCAGTGCAATGATGACTGCACGTGTTTCTTTAGAGATAACCATGGTTAACAGAAGAGAAACAATGATGGCAAGCACCAGCCTCCTTTTAAAGTGTCCAGTGGTGTCATTCTTACTTAATCATGACAGATTGATCTCCAGCCCTGTCCTCATCAACACCCACACCTGTGTTAATGGAGCAATCACTGAAACGATGTTAGGTGGTCCTTTTAAGGCAGGGCTGCAATGATGTTGAAATGTGTTTTGGGGGATAAAGTTCATTTTCTAGGCAAATATTGACTTTGCAAGTAATTGCTGTTAAGCTGATCACTCTTTATAACATTCTGGAGTATATGCAAATTGCCATTAGAAAAACTGAAGCAGTAGACTTTGTAAAAATTAATATTTGTATCATTCTCAAAACTTTTGGCCATGACTGCACAGTCCCTGACAGAAGTTCTGTCGCTTATCCATGTTGTGGAATCAAAAGCTTATAACCTGACTTTAAATTCATCCATTGGTTTTAGAAATGACTCATATGAAAGCTGAAACCCTCCCAAATGATTTTTTGGTTAAGAAAATAAATTAGCTTCACTGCTGAAATATTCATCATTTAATAAACACGGAAAGGTCAGATTTTAGCAAGACAAAAGTTTTGTCGCACACATAAAGTAATGTGAAAATCAAACCAATAATTCTGTTCAAAAACAAAGATATGTTTCATAACATTGGTGAATGAAGTTGTGGTGCTATTAGAGCCATATTTAATATTTTGTGTGACTTCCATGAGCTTGAAGGACTGCATCCATGCGTTTCAACAATGATTCATACAATTTATTGATGAAGTCATCAGGAATAGCAAAGAATGCAGTCTTACATGCCTCCCAGAGTTCATCAAGATTCTTTGGTTTTGTCTGCCAAGCTTCCTCTTTCATCCTACCCCAAACATGCTCAATGATGTTCATGTCTGGTGACTGGGCTGGCCAGTCCTGGAGCACCTTGATCTTCTTTGCCTTGAGGAACTTTAATGTAGAGATGGATGTATGAGATGGAACACCATCCTGCTGCAAAATTTGACACCTTTTATGATTGGGAATGTAAGAGGAAGCTAATACTTCTTGATATTTGAGGCTATTGATATTGCCTTCCACCTTGCAAATGTTTCGCACACCCCCATACTGAATGTAACCCCAGACCGTGATCTTTCCACCACCAAACTTAACTGTTTTCTGGTTGTATCTTGGATCCATACGGGCTCCAGTAGGTCTCCTGCAGTATTTGCGGCGGCTGTGGTGTAATTCAACTGAAGATTCATCTGAGAAATCCACCTTCTGCCACTTTTCCAGCGTCCATCCGTTTAGCAGGCTGTGGGCTTTGGCAAATGCCACACGTTTTTTAATTGCCTTTTGTTTAGTGCTGGCTTCTGGGCACTGATTCGACCATGGAGGCCATTTCGAGACGGAATCCTACAAACTGTTCTAGTTGACACAGGGACTTGAGGTGACCAGGCCTGTTGGAGCTCTGCTGCAGTGGAAGAGGGGCTGGCTTTTGATTTTCTAACCAACAAACGTTCCTCCTGAGCAGTTGTCTTGCGGGGTCTGCCGGAATAGAACACTGTGTGTAAAGAGTCTAGAAAATATAGGAGTTCACTTTTTTTAATTCAACTACTGAAATAAATAAACGTTTCAAAGATATTCTAATTTATTGAGATGCACTTGTATGTATGTACTGTGTATATATATATATACAGCCTCTGAACTTAAAGGTGCACCATTTCCTATGTGTGCACAAAAAGATGATAATTATATAGATGTAAATAAATAAACATGAATTGAGAATTAATACATACAATTGTTATAATTTCATAGTATACAATTGTATACACGCTAAATTAATGAAAAGGAGGCTATACAATTCATCCAAAACAGTATGCATGTCCCTATATAGAGGTATGTGCATATTTCTCATCCCTTATGAAAGGGAAAAAGGTGATACACTTCATGATGTCAAGAAGTGTTACAAAAAACAGGCTTAAGAGATGTTCTCATTCAAGCCATATGGTTGAATTGACTTGAAGGTGTAAATCCATTTAGATTCTTTTTGAAGAATTATCTTATCCCAGTTCCCACCTCTTTTTGGTGGTGGTACCATTTGAATGCCACAAAATTTGAAGCAAAGGGGGTCATTTTTATGTACACTCATTGCATGTCTTGCAAGTGATGTATCCCGCTCATGTATAATATCATTAAAATGATCTCTAATGCGCCTCCTGAACTTGCGTCTGGTCTTACCTACGTAGTCCAGGAGGCAACTACACTGAGAGACATAAACCACCCCTTTGCTTCTACAGTTAATAAATTCTTTGAGGGGGAATGTTGTGCCAGTCGCGGAACATGTGATAGTTTTGGTCTTAAGTATTTGATCACAGGCTACGCAATTGCCACAGCGAAAATTACCCACAGGTCTGCGGTCCAGCCAAGTAATCCCTCTAGGGGTGTTGACAAAATGACTCCTGACAAGTCGGTCCCTTAGATTCCGACCCCTTCTGTAAGTCATTTCAAGGTATGGAGAAATTACTTTTTTCAGGTCCTCATCATGTTCTATGTCATATGTACCTATGATCCTAAAATTAGTTTTCAGTTGCTGGACAAATCTGGACAAATCAGTCACTATAATGAAACCCTTAAGAGTGCATTGGATGAGGTGGCTCCTACCTCCACTCGAAAAGTTAGACACAGGAGGCAGCAGCCCTGGCACACGCCACAGACGCGTTTTCTTCAGTGGTGCTGTAGGTGTGCTGAACATCTGTGGAGAAAATCACGTACACCTGCAGACTTCCTCCGCTTCAAATTTATGCTTAAAACCTATAGCTCTGCCCTCCACCTCACCAAACAAGCCTATTTCACCGCTCTCATCTCTTCCTCTTTGAAACTTTTCACTCCTTACCTACCCCTAAGGTGCAGGCGCCATTCACAGACCTTAGTGCAGATGACCTTGCCACTTATTTCCATGACAAAATTGATAAGATCCGTCAGGAAATAACTGCCCAATCCCCAGGTGGCATTGATCCCCTCACCAACCGTACTTCAGACTGTTCATTCTCCTCTTTTGAACCTGTAACAGAAGAAGAAGTCTCTCAGCTACTTTCTTCTTCTCGCCCTACGACCTGCAGTAGTGACCCTTTCCCCTCACACTTTCTCCAGTCTCGGTCTTCTGTTGTCACGACTTACCTTACTAAAATACTTAACCTCTCTCTCTCTTCTGGAATTTTCCCATCCTCTTTCAAACATGCTGTTATAACCCCACTATTGAAGAAATGCTCCCTTGACCCATCCTGTGCTGCTAACTATCGACCTGTCTCTAAACTTCACTTCATCTCCAAAATCTTGGAACGCTTGGTCTATTCTCGTTTAATTCGCTATTTTTCTGCTAATTATCTTCATGACCCCTTACAATCTGGCTTCCGCACTCTGCGCTCTACTGAAACGGCCCTCACAAAAGTCTCCAATGATCTCCTGACGGCTAAATTCAAAGGTGATTACTCTCTTCTTATTCTTCTAGATCTCTCAGCAGCATTTGACACTGTTGACCATCAACTCCTCTGCCTTGACTACTTTAACTCCTTACTAATCGGTCTTCCCCTTACTAAGCTCTCCCCTCTACAATCTATTCTGAATGCGGCGGACAGTCTCATCTATCAGTCTAGACGCTACAGCGATGCCTCCAATCTATGTTAGTCACTACATTGGCTGCCTATTCAATACAGAATACAATATAAACTTATCACCCTCATCCACAAGGCTCTCCATAATGCTGCACCTCCCTACATTTCCTCCCTCATCTCTGTCTATCGCCCAACCCGTGCTCTCCGTTCACTCAATGACCTAAGACTAACGTCCTCTATTATCAGAACCTCCCACGCTCGTATACAAGACTTCTCCCAAGTTGCACCACTTCTCTGGAATGCCCTATCCCAGACTATCAGATTAACCCCCAATTTCTACAGCTTCAAGCGCAAACTGAAGACATATCTTTTCAGACAGGCCTATCACAAATCCTAATGTAAAGGCTTCCGTAGTTAGAATCCCTAAAACGTACCCTCTGTTCACGCTCCCGCATTACCTCACAGGATATGATGCTGTATCAGACTAACTTTATATGTCTAGGCACCATCTGCACGTTAAAGGACACGACTGGTGACAGCTCATACAGCTTTATATATGTGTAGTGACAGTAACCTCTATTACAAAATTGTCTGACCATTGTATAAGCAATGCTACCTCCAATGCCAACCCTGCTACTTCTTCTGTCACCCCCTCTACCTCATAGATTATAAGCTCTTGCGAGCTGGGCCCTCAGTCCCATTGTGTGAATTGACTATTTCTTTGTAATGTATCTTTTTTGTCTGTACTTGAACCCTACAAATTGAACAATGCTGTGGAATATGCTGGCGCTATATAAATAAAATGTATTTTTATTACAGTACCTAAGATCTATGTAAGAGTCTGATTCATTGTATACAGTACAGGTACAGATCCACCCAGTTACTTTGTACACACTTTATATTAAAATTAAAGGTGCCACTGTAGCAGACTATCTTAGCAGTCTTTATTTTAAGTAGCTGCTTAATGGTGTAAAATTTTAGCAAGATTAAAATTGTACAGTGCTGCGGAATATGTTGGCGCTATATAAATAAAATGTATTATTATTATTATTATTATTATTATTAAAACTGGACCATTTTAAAGATTCTACTAAGATTTTATAGTAAATAGTGATGATAGATATTTCGATGATGTCTCAGTCAAAGTATCATTTTCTGATAGGATCATTTTTAACATCCTTTGCCTCACTGAGGCAATAATATACTGCACATCTTATTTTAGGATCTGTCTCCATGCTACTGATGGCGGCAGACCTTTATGGATTATAGCCAAGTAATATGACTGCCACTACTCTTATTTTCTCTTCACAGACATTGGAGAACTGCAATAAGCCTGTCTCAACTGTCAGGCCCAAATCCGTGTCCAGCTGTCACTTTGCCCAGATATTTTGATGACATCTTTCAGCTCTATTTTAAGTGCTTTTTCTGATGCTGATAAACCATCTCTACGATATATTGCTGGTAAGAGGTCAAGAAAATAATGTTTCAGTTTGTTATCTCACCCCATGGTAACTGACAAGCTCACTGATCTTTAACATTGGTGATTAAACTCTAGCAGGTGGGGTACACTATTTCCTTACACATGTTACTTTTATTCCTACTAGTGCAGCTGTCTCGCAAATACTTGTATTGCCTCTCCCAGAACTCAGCATCATGCCATGTTAAAAATGAATCACTTCATATTAGTTGCTTGTTCTGACTCCTATTACATCTTCCACACTACAAGTGTGTGTGCTACTGTTGATCAGTTATTTAGTGACAGTCTTGTAATGACTCTTAAGAGGAGAAGCATTTAGTTTGTGTAATATATTATGCAATATGTAATTGTAGAACACCTCAAAGGAAGTTTCATTGAGTAGCCTGTAAACAATAAATCGATCAGTGTCATGTTCTGACATTGTAGTGCATTATAAAATACAGTGTCCATATTAGGACATCCTCAGATATCAGAATCAAACATCAGATTAATAGCAGTTTACAACAGTGATACCTGACTTTGATACCTTACTCTGATACCTGACTTTGATTCTGACACCTTACTTTGATACCTGACTTTGATTCTGACACCTGACTTTGATACCTGACTTTGATTCTGACACCTGACTTTGATACCTGACTTTGATTCTGACACCTGACTTTGATACCTGACTTTGATTCTGACACCTGACTTTGATACCTGACTTTGATTTTGACACCTGACTTTGATTCCGACACCTGACTTTGACACCTGACTTTGATTCCGACACCTGACTTTGATTCCGACACCTGACTTTGATACCGACACCTGACTTTGATTCTGACACCTGACTTTGATACCTGACTTTGATTCCGACACCTGACTTTGATTCTGACACCTGACTTTGATACCTGACTTTGATTCTGACACCTGACATTGATTCCGACACCTGACTTTGATTCCGACACCTGACTTTGATACCGACACCTGACTTTGATTCTGACACCTGACTTTGATACCTGACTTTGATTCCGACACCTGACTTTGATTCTGACACCTGACTTTGATACCTGATTTTGATTCTGACACCTGACTTTGATTCCGACACCTGACTTTGATTCCGACACCTGACTTTGATTCTGACACCTGACTTTGATAGCTGACTTTGATTCTGACACCTGACTTTGAGTCTGACACCTGACTTTGATTCTGACACCTGACTTTGATTCTGACACTTGACTTTGATACCGACACCTGACTTTGATTCTGACACCTGACATTGATTCCGACACCTGACTTTGATTCCGACACCTGACTTTGATACCGACACCTGACTTTGATTCTGACAGCTGACTTTGATACCTGACTTTGATTCCGACACCTGACTTTGATTCTGACACCTGACTTTGATACCTGATTTTGATTCTGACACCTGACTTTGATTCCGACACCTGACTTTGATTCCGACACCTGACTTTGATTCTGACACCTGACTTTGATAGCTGACTTTGATTCTGACACCTGACTTTGAGTCTGACACCTGACTTTGATTCTGACACCTGACTTTGATTCTGACACTTGACTTTGATACCGACACCTGACTTTGATTCTGACACCTGACTTTGATTCTAACACCTGACTCTATGCAGTTTTTGGGCTGGTTGTAAAACTTAGATGACTTCTGACTTTCATGTCTGATTGAGTCACAACTCAGCAGTCAGCTATGAAGCCCATGCAATGTTACACTGTGATTGGCCAGGATGACTGACCTCTGAGTGAACTCACTGCTCACACTCAGGAGTAGAAGATACTTGTATAAGGCTGCAGGCTGAGAGCTCCATAAGTCTGATAAAAAGTTGCCTGACTCAAAGTTGTCTGAAACCTGACTCAGTCAGAGATCAGACTCCCACATCATCTGAGTTTTTCATATACATACAAGCCAGCCAGCACATACAATGATGGAGATTTATCAAGTAAAATGCTCCATAATTCTGGTATCATTTTCACCAAATAACCTCTCTAACATGTTGTGTTCCACATTCATGAAGTGTTTTAAATACTTTTATTACTTGTACAAAAAGGGGCATGGACTCATAGTAAAGGGGCGTGACCTACAACACTGTGCTGCAAAAATACATCCAAATAACCTCTCTAACATTTATCAAGTGTTTTAGGCTGAGGCCCCACGTAGCAGGCTGCAGCAAAAAAGCGCTGTGGGAAAAACCTTGGCAGAAATGCATCACAGTGCTCTTTGGGAGTCTACACAATTCTGTCTAAAAACAGAATTGTCAATTGATTTTAGTTAGCTTAAGATGATGAAGCTGCACCAAACTACTTTGTTAAGAATCTCCTTCTGATGGTAGATGCTTCTCCCAGTCTACTCCATTGGATCTGGTGTGTAATAACTAGACAAACCAACGCAGGAGATATTAATTCAGTTTCCACCACTTTCGCCCACCCTCAGGAACTTCACTACTGCAGTCAGCAGGTGTCTGACACTGTGCTTGTCTAACTATAAGGGGGCGTTCACACTACTGTTGGTGACTGTCAGTAGTGTCCGTTGCTATTGTCCGTTACAAGATTTTAGCATCGGACATTAGCTGAACCGTCAGAAATCCGTTAAAATTTCCATTCATTTCAATGGGTTTTTATATAGTGTCCGTTAGTGTCCGTTTACACCAAATCCGTCAGAAGTCCGTTTTTTTTCACGGACAAAAAATCTTACATGCAGAACTTTTTGTCCATTTGAAAAAAACGGATTCTTGACGGACAACAAGTGTCCGTTATTTTTTTAACATTGGAGTCTATGGGTGACGGACTTATAACAGACAGTAACTGATAGCCATCAGTTACTGTCCGTTATTTTATGTCTGTTTATTTTCCCTGCGCATGCTCAGAAAAGAGAAACAAACCAAAAAAAAAAAAAAACCTAACAGTGTTAAACAGGACCTTTCGTGTCCTCAGGCACATGCAGTTTAACATACCGCTAGAAAGTCGACAGCGCGCTGAATTCAGCGCGCTGCCGGCTTTCCCGGTATGTGCCCCGGGGCTGGAAATATCGGCGGTGTAAGTTACATGGTTTACTGTTAGCTGCGCTACGAGGAACGCCCTCCCTGACACTTCTCGTTCGTTCATAGACTTGTACTGAGGGGGCGTTCCTCACAGCTCAGCGTCATCGCTGGGCTGTAAGGAACGCCCCCCTCTCTCTGTATTCGTCTATAGTGCTGTACTGTCAGAGGAACGCCCTCCCTGACACTTCTCTTCGTTCATAGACTTGTACTGAGGGGGCGTTCCTCACAGCTCAGCGTCATCACCGGGCAGTAAGGAACGCCCCCTCTCTCTGTACTCGTCTATAGTGCAGAGCGGGCGTTCCCTTACTGCCCGGCGATGACGCTGAGCTGTGAGGAACGCCCCCTCAGTACAAGTCTATGAATGAAGAGAACTGTCAGGGAGGGCGTTCCTCGCAGCGCAGCTAGACAGTCAGGAACGCCCTTCTAACAGTAAACCATGTAACTTACACCGCTGATATTTCCAGCCCCGGGACACATACCGGGAAAGCCGGCAGTGCGCTGAATTTAGCGCGCTGTCGGCTTTCTAGCGGTATGTGACATGAAAGGTCCTCTTTAAAAAACGGACACTACCTGATGCTAACGGACACTAATGATGCTAATGTGTCCGTTTTTTTAACTGAACCATTAATTGGATCAGTTAAAAAAAATGGACACATTAACATCAGTTAGTGTCCGTTATGATAGGTTTCCGTTTTTTTTTTTTTTTTTAACGGACACCTTCATAACGGACTCCAACGGTAGTGTGAACCCTGCCTAACAGTCAGATTTGATTACCATTGGAAAGAGACCTAAGCTGTCTGTGTTTAGTCCTTCTGAACAGTGCGACCAGGTACATAGCAGCACAAACTTAGGGATCTGTAACTCAATGTCTGTGACTGTTAAGGGTGAAGTGCGACTGAGCTCAGGGAAGAGGGCAGGACATAGGATTGTTGAAGGCATATTGAAGGTGATTGTACAATTCATGCTGTAGTATAAATAAAACAGAAAGAAGCGCTTCCTGTGCGGAACCAGTTAGGAATTACAACATGGCCCGGATTCCCTACTTTCCCAGGTGGTTTGGGGCTCACCTTGTAGGGTTGTATTCCACAACCACTTAATGCATATATCAAGTTAGAATAGTGAAGGCTGCTCCTTAGGTCTCTTCTTGGGTGTCCTTCACATTCCAAGTAGTAGAAATAAAAAAAAATATTTTTTTTTTCTATCCACAGCAACCAAAGTTGCAGGGGAAAAAAAATCTTTGAAGGCAGAGACCAATATTACGTGCTCTTCACTTCAACCCTCATAGGGCGTGTGGGATGGCACATGAATGAATAGTAGAACCATCTAATGAAGTCTGATAAATTTATTGAAAACAATGGTACAAAGATAACGCGTTTCGAGGTAAAAAACCTTTTTCAAATCAACCGTACATAAATAATAAAATTAAAAACATGTAATGAATGTAAAAGCACCTTGTCATCACAATGAAGACCAATCATGTTAGTAATAAATAAGAAAACATATAATAGTCATAAATAATCTGATGCTTAAAACATATGTTGATATATCAAAATAATAAGCTACCAATATCTGAGGGTAGTCATAATATCAAATTATCATAAAAACAATAAAAAGTCATTAAAAATAAAAAATATGCAAAGGACATCTAACTAGGGTATGTAAATTGACATGTATCAAAGATATATTTAGCCTAAGTAACTGATAGCACAGAGTATTTGATTTCACATGAACAATCACGTTAAAAATGAAATTAAAACATGTATACGTGATATATCCTGTGTACCTAGATGATACTCAATGTGAATATAATGTATCGTGTGTACACAGATGTTACTCCATATGTAGATAATATATCATGTGTAAATAGATGTTACTCATTGTGTATATAATATATCCTATGCACATAGATGGTACTCCATGTGCACATAATACATCCTACGCATACAGATGGTGATCCATGTGTATATAACATATCACTAGTCCAGAACCTCACAACCCAAATTGATGAGCTACATTCCACTTTAACTCCTTATCAGATGCACCACAATTTTCTTAAATATGACCGTTTATTAACCTCCAGAATTTTGCAGTACGAGAGAGAATTATATGATAAAAAATCCAGAAAACTCCATAGAGATCGATCAGATTACATAGAAAACAATATCCGTTTTTGGCTCAAAAAAAAGGTCTGCTCAAAATAGTAATACACTAATTTCAAGCAATATTGATCCTAGACCCCAAACTCCATAAACACTAAAAGAATTGCACCGTTTATGGGTCCTACGTATTGTAGGACAAGAATAATGACATACATCATAAATATCCCAGAAAACCTTCATCTTCCACTAAAACATCCGTTAACTCTAAAACCACCAATAATCAATTACCCAACACCAAGAAATCCACCCGCACCAAGCTGCCCTATGACCATTTTTCAACCTTCCCAGCACAGTCCACTCACACCAATCCCTCCGTTGATACTGTTTTCCACCCATCCTCAGTGAACACAGGAGTTACTGCCTTTTCACAAGGGAACACCCCAGTGATCCCTCCTGAACAAACCAACAATACTAGTTTTCCCACCAGTGCTACCTCCACTTTGTCCAACACACCAACCATTTCTGCTCATGTTGAGTCTCCTTTCGTCCATATATTGGATACGACTTGTTCCAACCCTGTTGTATCCAATATTCTGAGCTCATTACAAGATGTCAACATCCATCCCATTTCCATGTTAGCCCTACCCCCGACCACCTTTGGGACTGCTACATCACCATCTCCAGACAAAATCAGTTGCCTTTTGAACTTAAGCACCCACGACTCTAGTTCCATATTAGAAGATTCGTTACTCACAGTGTACAACACTCCATATTCTCATACTCCTCGACCGTCTAGCACCTCCCCAGATACACCCAGCTTAGCTGTTCAGACCACATCTAAGATTTCTTTTTTAGACCTTCCACCAGCTCTCTTCCCAAAATGAACATATCATACCCAAGAGATGCCCCTAACCCCCCTTGTTCACACAACATCACATCCACTCTTCACTCACCAACAGTTGAAGCAAACAGATCCCCCTCTTTAAAAGATTGCGTCAAAATAACCAAATATTTTTTACCACTCGGCACAAAAAAAGAAATCGTTAAAAAGAAAACCCGGAGGGGATGTAGAGGAAGTGGCATCAATAAAAAATACAGTACCCTTAAACAGAGAGTCCTCATCCAAAAAGGAACAAGCTGAATCCACAATAAAAATCTTCAATTTATCGGATTATATTTTAACACAAGCTGAAAATAGCCTGCTGACGAAAGGCCTGTCATTCTGTCCAAATGACAAGGTCAATGAACATGATCTCTTTTTGCATCTCAATAAATTCATTAGGAAATTGACACTCAAACTCTCTCTATCCTCAATAAATCAACCCACCAAAGTACTACTACACATCGTGATGAGACACATCTGGAAGTTTTTCTTAAGAAATTTCCTGACAGTCCCATACCCAACGAAACAACACTTAAACCCAAATTAAAATTTTACCCGATTCAACATAAAAGCAACCAAATAGAAACTGTCTTCTCACTGGAATCCACAGAGTTCAGGAAAATCAATACAACGTCTAAAACCAACATCAATAGTAACAACGATAGAAGGATACCACAAAATAAGAATAATTTAACCTGGGCTGAAAAAAAAAAAAAAAAAGCACTTAGCTTGTTTCTAATACAGACATTATCATTCACAGTGCAGATAAAGGAGGGGGAATTGTCATTCAAAATCGCATCTTATCCGACAAGGAATATTACGACATTCTACCTCGTGACCCCTCCAAGGAACACTTGGAACAATATTCATCCCTTATAAATTTAGCCACTTCCAATGGTTTATTAAACAAAAAAGAGATTTTCTTACTATCAAAGAAGCCAAACTAGCATTCTTTTACCACCTTACAAAAATGCATAAGGATGCAAACAAACCCCCTGGTCGTCCCGTCATATCTGGTATAAACTCTATTACAAGTAATTTATCAGAATACATAGACCACCACCTACAAAGATTCGTCTTACAGCTTCCTTCATATTTGAAAGACTCTCCCACCCGAATTAATAAAATTAAGGACATCCCCTGGTCCCAAGAATATCAATGGGTCACGCTAGACGTCAGTGCCCTGTACTGAAATATACCTCATGATAAAGTGATACAAGTCATTTCCCATTTTCTAGATACTGACCCTTTTCTTCCATCCATGCAAAAGCAATTCCTTCTCTCGGCCTTTCTATATACTGTATATATCTTAGGTCTTTTTTTTTTTTCTTTATTTTAAATTTTGACATCTTTACATATATACACGTTGTAGTAAAGTATATGGTAAAGTTGTGGACGGGGTGTATATCTCACCTGGTTCCCTCAGCCAGCCACGGTAGTGGAAATCCAGAAGGATATACAGTGGGGAAAAAAAGTATTTAGTCAGCCACCAATTGTGCAAGTTGGCCCACTTAAAAAGATGAGAGAGGCCTGTAATTGACATCATAGGTAGACCTCAACTATGAGAGACAAAATGAGAAAAAAAAATCCAGAAAATCACATTGTCTGATTTTTAAATTATTTATTTGCAAATTATGCTGGAAAATAAGTATTTGGTCAATAACAAAAGTTCATCTAAATACTTTGTTATATATCCTTTGTTGGCAATAACAGAGGTCAAACGTTTTCTGTAAGTCTTCACAAGGTTGGCACACACTGTTGCTGGTATGTTGGCCCATTCCTCCATGCAGATCTCCTCTAGAGCAGTGATGTTTTGGAGCTGTCGCTGGGCAACATGGACTTTCAACTCCCTCCAAAGGTTTTCTATGGGGTTGAGATCTGGAGACTGGCTAGGCCACTCCAGGACCTTGAAATGCTTCTTACGAAGCCACTCCTTCGTTGCCCTGGCGGTGTGCTTAGGATCATTGTCATGCTGAAAGACCCAGCCATGTTTCATCTTCAATAGCCTTGCTGATGGAAGGAGGTTTGCACTCAAAATCTCACAATACATGGCCCCATTCATTCTTTCATGTGCACGGATCAGTTGTCCTGGTCGCTTTGCAGAGAAACAGCCCCAAAGCATGATGTTGCCACCCCCATGCTTCACAGTAGGTATGGTGTTCTTTGGATGCAACTTCACTCTCCTCCAAACACGACGAGTTGTGTTTCTACCAAACAGTTCTACTTTGGTTTCAGCTGACCATATGACATTCTCCCAATACTCTTCTGGAACATCCAAATGCTCTCTAGCCAATTTCAGACGGGTTCGGATATGTACTGGCTTAAGCAGGGGGACACGTCTGGCACTGCAGGATCTGAGTCCCTGGTGGCATAGTCTGTTACTGACAGTAGCCTTTGTTACGTTAGTCCCAGCTTTCTGCAGGTCATTCACTAGGTCCCCCGTGTGGTTCTGGGATTTTTGCTCACCGTTCTTGTGATCATTTTGACCCCACGGGGTGAGATCTTGCGTGGAGCCCCTGATCGAGGGAGATGATCAGTGGTCTTGTATGTCTTCCATTTTCTAATTATTGCTCCCACAGTTGATTTCTTCACACCAAACTGCTTGCCTATTGCAGATTCAGTCTTCCCAGCCTGGTGCAGGTCTACAATTTTGTTTCTGGTGTCCTTCCACAACTCTTTGGTCTTCACCATAGTGGAGTTTACAGTGTGACTGTTTGAGGTTGTGGACAGGTGTCTTTTATACTGATAACAATTTCAAACAGGAGCCATTACTACAGGTAATGAGTGAAGGACAGAGGAGCCTCTTAAAGAAGAAGTTACAGGTCTGTGAGAGCCAGAAATCTTGCTTGTTTGTAGGTGACCAAATACTTATTTTCCACCATAATTTGCAAATAAATTCTTTAAAAATCAGACAATGTAATTTTCAGGATTTGTTTTCTCATTTTGTCTCTCATATGTGAGGTCTACCTATGATGTCAATTACAGGCCTCTCTCATCTTTTTTACGTGGGAGAACTTGCACAATTTGTGGCTGACTAAATACTTTTTTTCCTCACTGTATGTTGCTTTAGCAGAACGTAGTCTGCTAGGGCTCTTTATTTAAGTTACATGGGCTGGATTTCCTGGACTGGAGGACAGGTTGGCAGTGGGAGTCTTCCAGTCCACACCCCTAGACCACTATGGGTTTTTCCCTAGTTCCAGGTGTTCTCAGGTGAGGCTTCCTGATAGTCATAACTGGGGAAGGAAGCCTGGTAAAAAGGAGGGGTGGCAAGTTTTGCAGCCTGAGAGAGAGAGCACCCCTGGAGTGGATGTTATGCACAGTTTCCTACTGTGTTTGGTGATACGTATTTGGCCTGCACTAGGTTAGTGAGGCATGCTATTGTATAACTAGAGCCGGACAGGCTTAGGTTTTGTTTTGTTTGCATGGTGTTTTTTTTTGTGCTCAAACCTCTAAATAAAAGCACTGTTGGATTTTGAAACCCGCTGACTGTGTGAACTCTCACTGCTGACCCCCACCGTGTGAGCTCTTCCCTACGTGTTGAAGCACAAAATACACGCCACACTTTAAAGTTTCAATAAATAAAGTTTATGTAAACATGTAAAAACACAAAAAATACAAAATGTCCCAAAGCTCCCAATCGTCCCAAAGAAGGTATTCAGCATAAGAGACATATGCCTTACTAGCCTCTGAAACTGATACGGACAGTGAGGGAGAAGAGAAAAATGCCCCATTCCTCTATTTTTCTTCCTCCCCGTCCTCCTCATCATCCAGTAATGAGCGACTCCAAAGGGCTGCCACAGGGTCCGAGACATATTTTTAATAGGCCGTTACCTGCTGGAATAACCCCAGCAGGTAACAGGTCCTATATACTTACCAATCCCCGCTCCTGCTCACGGTTGCCTGCGCTTCCCATTCTGCGGAGGTGACTGTGAGCAGTAGCGGGGATCGAACGGGCTGCCAACCCCACAAACACTGCTATCATTATACTCGGGGTTCTTTTCAGACCCCCGAGTATAATGGTCGTAGGGCCAGGGGAGGTGAGGGAACATAAAAAATATTGTTACTTACCTCTCTTATGCTCCGCAGGCTTTGGGCCTGTTTGGCAATGTCACGTGGGCCGGGCCTGCATCATTATGCATCGCGACGCTGGCTCATGCGAGATCTGGTCCAACGTTGAAGATGGTTGAAGTAGCGCGGAGTTCACCGGAGCCAGGGAGAGGTAAGTAACATTGTTTTTTTTTATTTGTATCCTCCCCTGGATCTCCGATCATTATACTCTGGGGTCTGAAAACCCCCCAGAGTATAATAATTGTTCATGGGTGGTCCACAATGGGGCATAATACTGTGTACAGGGGCCACTATGGGGCATAATACTGTGTGCAGGGGCCACTATGGGGCATAATACTGTGTGTAGGGGCCACTATGGGTGTTCTGTCTTCTTACACGTTCTCTCAGTGTGCAGTCTGACATACAGCATAAACCTTTTCTGACTTCCAAATAATCAGACTGTTTTTTCTGTAGTCTAACAATTTATTGGTCAACAGGTTGTAAATATGGTAATGTGAAGCTGATAATGATACTGATGTGATGTTGATATTGATCATATTGATTTTGGTAAAACTATAAGAATACAAATAGTACAGGTATAAGTATTGAGCATGAATCACACGGCCATGATACTTAAAATCAACAGTGAAAGCACATGGTAAGATGGCAGCCTATACATGTACACACATAACTAACAGTAATAACTTCCTGAATAAGCTGTACATGGCTCACTAACAGTCCTGAACAACACATACATTCACATAGAAATAAGAGAATTCCTACCAGATATGCTTGCACAGGGATAATGGAGCTTAAGTTTAGAATAGTGCAAGAGATGGCATCCCAATGTCTTGTGGGCAGGTTTCTTACTCCCAGAATGCCTTGCTTTACCCAGAGTGCATTGTGGCTCCCATAATGCAATAACTTCATAAGGGGAATTCAACAGGTAATGTAACTGAAAGACCACTACATGGTGCTATAACCTAATTAGAATATACATTAACACAAGTATGTAAAATGAGATGACAAGACTTTTAGCATCAGATCCTGATCCATTGGGCAGAACACTCCCCGTCTGGTATCAACAGATGTTACTATTAGGCTCCTCTTGTGAAAACAACAGAACAGCTACCAGCCTGAGGAATAACTTACTCTCGCCAAGCTTCCACACTTTGACCTCAGCTTTACGTACATTCCCATCTTTGCTTGGGAACGTTTGAGTGATGAGGCCCAGTGGCCACTCATTCTGGTGGAACTGGCTGTCTTTCATGAGCACGATGTCTCCAGGCCTAATGTTCAGCTTGTTAGTCTGCCACTTCCTCCTTGGTTGTCAGGTGGAGATGTACTGCTTCCTCCATCTGTCCCAGAAAGCATTGGAGAGACTTTGCACTTGCCTCCATTGTCGTCTGTAAAGGTCTTTGTCACCAAAATCCCCAGGTGGTGCACTCAGAACACTGGTTTTCTGGGTCAACAACATGGCAGGAGTGAGAATAGTCAAATCTCCAGAGTTGCTAGATAGCGTAGTTAACGGTCTGGCATTCATGATGGCTGAAACTTCTGCCAAGAATGTAGTTAAACTCTCATGAGTGAGTCTTGTACTCCCCACTTGCAAGAAGATTGAGTCCAAGATTCTGCGTGTTATCCCTATCATTTTCTCCCAGGCACCTCCCATGTGAGAAGAATGTGGTAGATTGAAAGTCCAGGTGCATCCATGCTCACTTAAGTATCTCTCCACATTGGTAGTGTCTAAGTTGGAGGGAATTTGAAGTTCTTTCACTGCACCAACAAAATTTGTACCCCTGTCAGAACGAATATGCTTTACAGGCCCTCTGATGGCGATAAACCGTCGAAGTGCGTTTATGAAACTTGAAGTGTCCATCGATTCAATCACTTCTATATGGACAGCTCTGTTGGACATACAAGTAAACATGACCGCCCAGCGTTTTGCACTGGCATGGATTCCTCTAGTATGCCGTGTAGCTACAGACCAAGGACCGAATACATCCAGACCTACGTTAGTGAAAGGAGGATCTGTACTGAGTCTGTGAGGTGGGAGATTGGCCATCTTCGAATTCTGAAACTTGCCAAGTTTGTGACAAGTAACACAGTTGAAGATGAGTTTGTTCACACATCTCTTTGCTCCGACTATCCACAGTCCAGCAGCTCGTAGATTCCTCTCAGTAAACAATCGGCCCTGGTGCTTCACTTGAATGTGGTGGTGTTGCACAAGCAACGTTGTGACATGGTGATGTCCAGAAATTATTAGTGGATGTTTTTCCATAAATTCCACTTTGGCTTCGTGAAGATGGCCTCCTATTCTCAGCAACCCATCTTGGTCGATGATTGGATCAAGCTTCTTCAAAGCACTGTCCTTAGGAATGGATTGCTTTTTGTTGAGGTGGTCTATTTCTTTGGCATAACACTCACGTTGTACTGTGCGAATTATCAAGTTCTTGGACCTCTCTAAGTTGGGAACGGTAAAAGCATGTCTACAGTGATGCCAGCCTTTGCAGGGTTTCGTTCCCGTAGGTAAGGTCGACTTGTAAGACTCAGCTATACGAACTAAACAAGCAACTGCACGAATAAAGTGACTTCCAGGTTGAGAAACTGCTGAAACGATGGGATTTGAGGTGTTGGTTCAAAGTCACCGTGCGCAAAACGTATACCTAAGGGCAGATTTCCTCATCGGCATCTGGGTCTATTAGTTCAAACGCATCTGATCTGGCAATGCAGGATGTTAGACGATATAAGAATCTAGGACCCGGATTATGATGTGTAGGTATATAATGCCACTGCTTAGGACAAGTGGATCTCCTGATCCTTAGAACCTGATTGCTGACATAGACATAAAAGTGTCGGGTTTTGTTGCAGATATACCCTAGGACTACCTTGCTGTCCATGTAGAACTCAACTTCCTTGATTTCCAAGTTCATTGCTGTCGTTACGAGTTCAGCCAACTCCACTGCAAGCACAGCAGTGTAGAGATCTAGCCTGGTATTGTGTGTTCACGGAGTGGCGCCAGTTTTGTCCGGCTCATGACGAATCCTATATGGCATTGATCTTCAACGTCTATAGTTTTTAGGTATGCCACTGCTGCAATCGCTTTGACTGAAGCATCGCAGAAGATGCAAAGTCTTTGTATTTTGACTTCTGTTGATGGTACGGAAGCATAAGGTCGTGTCACATGAAGGCTGGACAAAGCTTTCAGAGACTTCCTCCAACCTGCCCATAGATCTCTTTTTCCTACAGGAAGCGGATCATCCCAATTAGATTTTCTCTTGGGTGAAGTCTATTAACAAACATTTACCTTGGATAGTAACAGGAGCTACAAATCCCAGAGGGTCATATAAGCTGTTTATGATAGACAAGACACCTCTGCGTGTGAAGGGCTTTTCCTCCTTGCTGATTTGGATGGTGAATGCATCTACCTTTAAATCCCAAAGTAATCCAAGGCTGCGCTGCATGGGAAGGGAATCAGTGCTTAGATCTAAGTCCTTTAGGTCACTTGAGTGATCTTGAGAGGGAAAGGCCTCCATTAATTCGTGGCTGTTGGAAGCAATCTTGTGCAACCTCAAATTAGACAGAGCAAGCATTTCCTGAGCCCTTTTGAGGAGACTGATTGCAGACTCACTTGTGGGTGTGGATTTCAGGCTGTCGTCCACATAAAAATCTCTTTCCACAAAGGATCTGACATCCGACCCATACCTTGTTTCACCCTCTCGGGCTGAATGTCTGAGACCATAGATGGCAACTGCAGGGGAAGGACTGTCTCCAAAGATGTGCACTATCATTTGATACTCCACAATGTCTTTACAAGGGTCATTGTCACGGTACCAAAAGAACCTCAAGAAGTTTCTGTATTCCTCCTTGACAAGAAAGCAATAAAACATCTGTTGTATGTCAGCCATAAATGCCACCGAATCTCTGCAGAAGCGGAGAAGAACTCCTAGAAGTCTGTTGTTGAGGTCTGGACCTGACAATAGGACATCATTTAGCGAGATACTGTCACACCTTGCACTTGAGTCAAATACTACTCTTATCTGACCTGGTTTCTTTGGATGATACACACCAAATATGGGCAAGTATCAACACTCCTCAGAGTCCTGAAGCGCAGGTGCGATTTCTGCATGGTTGTTCTGAAATATCTTCTCCATGAAGGCAAAGAAATGTTGTCTTATTTCTGGTGAAATCTGAAGTTTCTGTTTGAGAGAGACAAATCGATTGTAGACAAGTTCCCTGTTGTTGGGTAAGCGTTGTCTCTGGGGCTTAAATGGTAAAGGTGCGACCCAACTTTTTGACTGGTCTTTCAACATTTCCTGATCCATTATGTCCAAGAACAGCCTGTCTTCTATGGACATTGTGACCCTGTTGTCTTCTCTTGTCCTATGGAAAACTGTACACCCTACAGTATGTGATCTGGCTCACCATCACAGGCATGGTCTTCACAGGAAGGGTCTGCGAAAGGACAAGGCAGGGGAGCACTGTGTGGCAACTCTTTTACCAAGAAACTACTTGGACAAGGCTGGAAGAGAGAAGGACGTCCCTTTTCAAGTGTGCTAGTGAGCATACTGTAGACTGAAGTCGGCTTGTGTGCTCCTCCTAGACAGACATCTCCTACAATGACCCACCCTAAGTCCAGTCTCTGGGCATAAGGAGCGTTCTGGGGACCGTTAATTAGTCCCCTAACCTTGTGGACTTGTAGTATGTCTCTCCCGAGGAGTAGGACTATTGGAGCCTCTAGGTCCAGTTCTGGTATCAGGTGAGCTATATGCTTCAAATGAGGGTGGTGTGCTGCTACCTCCGATGTAGGTATCTCTAACCTGTTGTCGGGAATGTGGTTGCACTTCAGTATGGTTGGCAGAGATAAACAGGTCTGACCGTCCATGGATTCTACTTTGTACCCAGTTGCCTTTCTCCCCGCCGTCTCGACAGTACCTGCACATGTCCTTAAGGAGTAGGGAGAACCAGGGCCTACTATGTTAAAGGTGTCAAAGAAGGTGGACTTAGCTAAAGACCTATTGCTTTGGTCATCCAAGATTGCATATATCTTAATTGCCTTATCTCGGTGACTTGCCGGATAGACTCTCACAAGGCAGCTGTTTGAGCAGGACTTTCCTCCTACAAATCCTTTACAGATCTCTTTACAATGAGAGCTGACTATCGGTTTGTCTATTGCGCCAGTGTCCATCTGCTGTACATCTGGCTCTTCAGCTTGCGATGACATCTGTGAGGGTGGTCCAGGGTGTAAAGCCATGTTGTGTTCTGTGCTACCACATTCTGTGCATTTGACACTGAAATGACAGTTCCTGGTGAAGTTGTAGCGCAGCATCTGAAGCAGATGTTGTTTTCCTTGAGGAAACTCTTCTGGTCCTCCAGAGACTTCTCCCTGAAGGCTCTGCATTTTAGTAGAGGATGTGCTTTCTTATGTAAGGGACACTGCTTGCTGAGATCCTTAGGTCTGTTCTCTTCTTGAGAAGACTTGAACGTTCTGTAAGAAGAACCTATGGAGGTAACATTAGTTTTGTGAACTGCCACCAGTGTTTTATAAGATTTGACACCTGGGACAGTGGAACATGACAAAGTAAAATCAAAGCTAGGATCATTCCTAATTTTCGCCTGTTGTCTGACAAAGTCTACAAACACAGAGAAAGGAGGGAATGGTACATTGTTAACCTGTTTATAACAGGAACCATGCATGATCCACTTCTCCTGTAGGTTATATGGGAGCTTTTGAACAATTGGATTGACACCCCTGGCAGTGTCCAGAAATGCCAGCCCTGGTAGATCTCCTTCTGCTTGAGCAACCCATACCTCCATTAACAAGTCACTCAGCTCCCTGAGCTTCTGGTAACCTCCTTTACTCACTATTCAGGGAAAATTATCAATTCTCTTAAATAAAGCATTTTCTATAGGTTCTATTGATCCATAACACTCATCAAGCCTTTCCCATACCATCTTTAGGCCCGTGTCAGGATAATTTACGTTAATGTCTCTTATTCTTTTGGCATGTTCAGCAGACTCACTCCCAAGCCACTTTATCAGGAGATCTAACTCCTCACTACAAGAAAGATCCAAGTCTTTGATGGCGTTCTGAAAGAGGCTCGCCATGACCTGTAGCTCTCAGCGCGGTCAGTGAACTTTACAAGTCCTTTGGTAACCAGCTCTCGTTTAGCAAAGAACTTAGCAAAGTCCATGGAGGCTTGGTTATTGCCGATATGAGCTGGTGTGCTGATGTGGTGTGAGTGAAGTGTATCACCATACCTTTTGGGAGCATCTGGCCTAGGACAGTCTGTATAATACCGCTCTGAAGCGAAGGGCGACCCTTTTAATCGTAGCTGAGGCTGTGTCTTCTGTTCTGTAGAACGGTAGTTGTGGTCAACGTCGTTTTGTTGCATACTTTCCTTTTTGCGGTACTGCAGTTCATCAGGGTTGGATCTCTGGTAATCTGCATAGGCTGGTTGATGAAGTGAATCATGGTTGTTGTCTGTTCTGGAATGCTGGTGGATGTATTCAGAGACGCGCTGTGCTGGATCTTGTTGATCTAGGTCTGACCCCAGTACACTGCTGTGTTTCTCAGATTTGGGAAACTCCACGGCTTCCAGGAACTCTGCTTTGGCTGTTGCGGCTGCTGCCTCTTTCTATGCTGCCAGTTTTTCCAGAGTCGCCTGCAGGCATGCTCTCTCTGCTTCTTAATTCGCTTGTCTTAGCTTCAGTTGCATTTCTTGTGAAGCAAAGGACGATCTTACTTTTGCCGCCTCAGCTTCTGCACGAGTGAGAGCAGCAGATTCTTTTATTGAAGACTTGCTGGAACAGCTTGTTCGGGACCTCGTCCTGAGTGAAGATGCCCTGCTGGTAGACATTGTGTGTCTGCTTGTGGACCACTGAATGTCTCTGTGCGCACCTCAATCTAGGTAGAAACAGATTTCAGCGTGGTCTGAATTGTGTTGGAGGGTTGCACACTCGTTACTTGTGACTGTATGGTGGCTGCTGCAATAACCGTATGTACGACCA
Source organism: Leptodactylus fallax (assembly GCA_947044405.1). Lineage (NCBI taxonomy): Eukaryota > Metazoa > Chordata > Amphibia > Anura > Leptodactylidae > Leptodactylus > Leptodactylus fallax. The sequence continues at coordinate 11,003,850 of CAMRHE010000015.1, read as the reverse complement.
TGTGGGTGATAGCAGCTCCGTATAGTCTAATCTACTATTGCTTGTGACTATTATCTGTTTTACTGTTCTGTCTTCTTACACGTTCTCTCAGTGTGCAGTCTAACATACAGCATAAACCTTTTCTGTCTTCCAAATAAACAGACTGTTTTTTCTGTAGTCTAACAATTTATTGGTCAACAGGTTGTAAATATGGTAATGTGATGATGATAATGATACTGATATGATGTTGATATTGATGATATTTTTGATATTGATTTTGGTAAAACTATAAGAATACAAATAGTACAGGTATAAGTATTGAGCATGAATCACATGGCCATGACACTTAAAATCAACAGTGAAAGCACATGGTAAGATGGCAGCCTATACATGTACACACATAACTAACAGTAATAACTTCCTGAATAAGCTATACATGGCTCACTAACAGTCCTGAACAATACATACATTAACATAGAAATAAGAGAATTCCTACCAGATATGCTTGCACAGGGATAATGGAGCTTAAGTGTGGAGTAGTGCAAGAGATGGCATCCCAATAAATGTTTTGTGGGCAGGTTTCTTACTCCCAGAATGCCTTGCTTTACCCAGAGTGCATTGTGGCTCCCATAATGCAATAGCTTCATAAGGGAAATTCAATAGGTAATGTAACTAAAGGACCACTACATGGCGCTATAACCTAATTAGAATAAACATTAACACAAGTATGTAAAATGAGATGACAAGACTTTTAGCATCAGATCCTGATCCATTGGGCAGAACAATGGGGCATAATAGTGTGTTTAGGGGCCACTATGGCGCATGGTGCAGGAATGCAGTTTGTGAGGGGGGGGGTTGGAGAGGGCGGTCCGGGGGGGGGTTAGGGGCGGTGGTTCGGGGGGGGGGGGGCCATGTCAAATGTTCGCCTTGGGGCCCAGCCATTCCTAGTTACGCCACTGCCTTGAGGGGTGTAGTTTCTAAAATGGGGTCACTTTTGAGGGGTTTTCATTGTTCTGCTACTTTAGGGGCTCTGCAAATGCAACATGCAAACTTAAAACTATTCCAAGAAAATCTGCCCTCCAAAAGTCAAATAGCACTCTTTCCATTTCCACAATGTACCCATACAGCAGTTTACAACCACATATGGGGCATTTCTGTGTTCAGGAGAAATTGTGTAACAAACTGTGGTGTGTTTTTTCTTCTTTATCCCCTTGTAAAAATTAAAAATATGGTGCTAAATGGATGGTTTATTGGAAAAAAAAAAGTCATTTTTAATTTTTACGTTCCATTGCTAATAGAATCTGTAAAACAGCTGTAGGGTCAAAATGCTCACCATACTTCTTGAGAAATTCCTTCAGTGGTGTAGTTTCCAAAATGGGGTCACATTTGGGGGTTTACATTGGATTGGTACTTTAGGGGCTCTGCAAATGCGACATGGCACCTGAAAACTATTCCAGCAAAATCTGCCCTTCAAAATCCAAATAGTGCTCTTTCCATTCCGAGCCCCGCCATGTACTCATACAGTAGATTACGACCACATATGAGATATTGCCGTGTTTAGGAGCAATTGTTTAACAAACTCTGGGGTGCCTTTTCTCCTTTAATCCCTTGTGAAAATGAAAACTTTGGGGATAAAGTGACGTTTTAGTAATTTTTCATTTACACATCCCAATTTTAATAAAATCTGTGAAATGGCTGTGGGGTCAAAATGCTCACTATACCCCTTGATAAATTCTGTCAGGGGTGTAGTTTCCAAAATGGGGTCACTTGTGGAGGGTTTCCATTGGATTGGTACTCTAGGGGCTCTGCAAATGAAACATGGCACCTGAAAACTATTCCAGCAAAATCTGCTTTTCAAATGCCAAGTGTCACTCCTTCCCTTCCATGCGCTGCCGTGTGCCCAAAAATCAATTTACACCCACATGTGGGGTATTTCTGTGCTCGGGAGAAATTGCATAACAAACTGTGAGATGCATTTTCTCCTTTAACCCTTTGGTAATATGTTAATTTTAGGGCTAAATTAATGTATTATTGGATAAAAATGAAATGTCTAAATTTCACCTCCATATTTTTTTAATTTCCATGAAATTCTTAAAGGGTTAAAAAACTTCCCAAATGCTGTTTTGAATTATTTGAGGGGTGCAGTTTTGAAAATAGGGAGATTTATGGGAATTTTTAATATATAGACCTTTAGAATCTCCTTCAGAACTGAAATGGTCCCTAAAACATTAGTTTGGGAAATCTGGAAAATCACTGTTACACTTGTAAGCCTTCTAATGTTCAAAATAAATTAAAGAACGATTAAAAGATGATTTCAATATAAAGCAGATATATGGTAGATAATATTTATTAATATATTTGGGTGGTATGACTATCTTTCTGAAAAGCAGAGCATTTCACATTTTGAAAATTGCGATTTTTTTTTTCCAAATTTCCATCAAATTTCCTATTTTTTTTATAAATAAATACAAATATATTGATCATGTTTTACAATGTGTCATGAAAAAACAATCTCAAAGTTATAGCGTCAAAAAGTTATTGCCATATAAAAGTGACACATGTCAGTTTTGAAAAATGAGGCCTGGTCCATAAGGCACTTTTAGGCTGGGTCCTTAACTGGTTAAGTAATTCTCACTAGTGTGGAAATGCCGCACATGTGAATGTAAACTGCTGTGTAGGCACAGAAGGGGAGGAGCGCCATTGAGATTTGGAGGTCAGATTTTGCTGAAATTATATTCAGGCGCCATGTCATATTTGCAGAATTCCTGAGATGCCAGAACAGTGGAAAACCCCAACAAATGACCCCATTATGGAAACTATACTCCTCCAGGAATTCATCTATAGGTGTAGTGAGCTTTTTTACACCACAGGAGATTTTCAGAATGTAATGCATAGTGGATAATGCACTGTAAAAAATATTAATTTTCAACAATTATGCCATTTTATTGGCAATATCTTGTGTCACATCCCCAACATTTTTTACATGAGTCCTTCCAGGTACAGCAATATCCCACATAATCTGTTGCTTGGGCACATAACTGAGCTCCACAGGGAAGGTCTACCTTTTGGTTTTTGGATTCTGTACAGATGGTTCTCAGGCACAATGTCATGTTGCAGAGATCTTTATTTACTAGTGTAGAGAAAAACCCTACATAAGTGTTCCCATTTGGGAAACTACACCCTGAAAGTATTAATTTAGGGGTATAGTGATGTTTTTGAGCCCAGTTAGATGAATTCCAGGATCAACCATTTGTAGATATTATGAAGTGACAGAGCAGAAAGCATTGTCCTTTAGTATTTATCTCGGGATATAATGAAATGTTTTATCTGAGGTACAATTCCCATTTTTAAACCTTTTCTGACATCCGCCACACTATTATGGCAGATGTCAGGTCTTTAATCACGTGGACATTAACCCCACTGATACCTCAGTCAAACAGCCAGAAAGGGTTTCCCACATTCCACTGCACTATTACAGCACAAGCATGGTGTGCACTCTTAAGGCTGACACTGTTCTCTAAAACCCGCAGCCTGATCTGGGGTTTATTGTTTCTTGTGGCCCCTATCGGCCCCTCTGCAGGGTGTCGATGTCCCTATATGGCAGCCTGGGGACTGATCAGTGACTCCTGGTCTACCAGTTAACATACCTGGTTGATTCTGCCTATTGAATAGGCTGACAGCCTTGTATACACTGCAATACATGTGTAACAAAATAAGCCCTCAAACAGCTCTGTCAACAGAAAAATAAAAATGTTATGCCTCTCAGAACATAGCACTGCAAAAATAATTGATCTTTTCCGGAAATGGAATTTTATTCTGCAAAATTAGTAATGCATAAAAAAAAACAACAATACATATACTGTATTATTAGGTTATTGTATCGACCCATAGAATAAATGTAACATGTTATGTTACACGGTGAACTGCAAAAAAATTGAAATGCAATGTGAAATTTGATGGGTTTTTTTTAAAGCAGAAAGTAAAAATGTAGTCAATAAGTTAGAGGCACCCCAAAATGATGTAATTAAAAAGTACATTTCATTCTGCAAAAAACAAGCCCTCATATGGCTCTGTCACCAGAAAATAAAAATATATATAACTTATACAATGTGATGACACAAAAGCAAAAATTGTTGCATCTTTAGGACAAAACTGGGAGCGGCAAGAAGAGAAATACGTAAGCTGTGCGAGCATACCTCAGGGTGTACCCTATGGTTAGAGTTTATGAGAGAAAAGACACCAAGACTTAGCTCCCAGAATGTCCAACTCCCCCAGTCCTAGTAGCAAGTGAAAAAATAGCATAGCATTTGGTGACCCCAAAGTACTCCTCACAGCTTACATATTTACTTTGTGAAACTGATGCTCACCACAGCCCTTCATACATTCCTTAACCCCTTCATACCACAGCCAATTTTCGTTTTTTGCATCTCCATTTTTCCCTCCCCCCATTCCAAGAGCCATAATTTTTTCATTTTTCAGTTGACATAATGGCTTATTGTTTGCAAAATAAATTGTACTTTGTAATGGCATCATTCAATATCCTGTACAATGTACTGGGTAACTGGAAAAAAATTCAGAATGAGATGGAATTGGAAAAATAATGTTTTTGCGCCAATTTCTTATGGGTTTAATTTTTACAGCGTTCACTATATGCTAAAAATGACATGTTACCTGTATTCTGCGGGTCAGTATGATCACGGCGATACCAAATTTATGTAATATTTCTAATGTTTTGATACCTTTTAAAAAATTACAAACTTTGCAAAATAGAAAAAAAAATTTGTGTCACCATATTGTGACACCTGTAACTTTTTTATATTTATGTGTATGGAGCTGGGTAAGGTGTCTTCTCATGCTGGACAAGATGGTGTTTTTATTGATACCATTTTGGGGAAGGTCTGATGGTTTGATCACTTTTTATAAGAGGCAAAAAGTTGAAAAAAACAGCTTTTTGGCCATCTTGATATTATTCCTGCTATACCACAGTTCCCCAAAGACCAGGCCACGGACCACTACCGGGCCGTGGATCACTAGGTACCGGGCTGGCCCGATCATCAGGGACCTCTGTCTGGCTACTAGGTTTTGGCCTATGCTCCTATGCTGAGTGTAATACATAGCATGGGAGTATCGGCACACACCTGGTACAGGACCTGTTTTTGAGAGTGATCATCTGGTGTAGCCTACACCGGCAGATCACTTTCCACTTATCTGATTATTAATGCAGCTGCCAGGATCTGTTCTTGCAGAGAAGATGTGTCCATATTCTATGCTGCTCCTGGAACCTTCGCTATGGTGCTGCTGGGGACGAGAAACAGAATAGAAGATGCACACATCCTGTGTGCATGAACAGATCCCTGGAGAGCTGCATTAGTAACCAGGTAAGTATAATGTAATTATAGTTACAGTATGTGGGGAAACTATTACAGTGTTATTAACTGTGTGTGTGTGGGCACTATAACTGTAATGTAATAACTGTAGTGCCCTATAACAGTTATAGTGCCACCCCCAGTTAACAACAGCCTCCCCCCACAGGTAATCTTATGAACTGGGGGGCATTATAACTGTAATAGTAATAGCCCCCACACACACACACAAAAGTGGGTAATATTACCTGTGGCGGCACTACTAGGGCACTATTACAGTAATAGTGCCCCCAGTTTAATAACTATTATAGTTATAGTGCCCCCCCACATCTAATAACAGTCCTCACACAGGTAATGTTATTAACTAGGGGGGCACTATTACTGTAATAGTGTCCACCACAGGTAATAGCCTGTGGGGGGAATTATTACAGTTATAATGCCCCCCTCCCACCAGTTCATAACATTACCTGTGTGTGGGGGACTGTTATAAACCCTTAGGAGACGCAGCCATCATTTTCTCATTTTTTCATTTACTTAGTCATAGGAGGGCTTGATTTTTGCATGACAAGCTGTATTTCAAAATGGTGCAATTTATTATTTCGTACAATGTACCAGGAAGCGGAAAAAAAATTCAGAATGAGGTGGAATTGAAAAAAAAAAAAACGCAGTACCACCATTTTCTTATGTCTTTTTTTTTTTTTTTTTACGGCTTCCACTGTGGTAAAAATGCTATGTTAGCTTTATTCTGCAGTTCAGTACGATCACGGTGATACCAAATTTATATAGTTTTTTTCATGTTTTAATAACTTTAAAAAAATCCTTTGAGTCACCATATTTTGACACCTGTAACTTTTTTATATTTCAGTGTATGGAGCTGAGTAAGGCGTCTTTTTTTGCAGGACAATATGTAGTTTTTATTGATACTATGTTGGGGAATGTATGCTGTTTTGATCACTTTTTATTCCATTTTTTCAGCCATTTTGATTTTTTTTTTCCTGCTACGGCGTTTACCGTGTAGGGCAAATGTTTTTGTATTTTAATAGTTTGGGTGTTTTCGGACTTAGGGATGCCTAATTTATTGCAGTCTATGGCAGATTTGCCATGTAACTATTGAAGCCTGCTGCGGGCTACATTACTATAGCAGGACTGGGAGCCTTCAGAAGGCTCCTGGTTGCCATGGTAACGGGCCACCTCCCGTGAACGGGAGGCTGTCCCATTACCAGAAATAAAATAAAAAGTGAAAGTAACTACTCAGATGCCGTGGTCGCATTTGACCACGGCATCTGAGTGGTTAAATGTTGCAGAGTGTGAGTTCTGGATGTGGCAGAGTCAAAACCAGATAAACATTTATGACATAACAGAAACAGACTTTACTGGAACATGAGTGTAGTAAATGAAGGTTCCCTCACATGGTGAATAACAGATCTAGTACAGCACAGCAAGTGTACCAACAAGAACAGCAGACGAAGTACAGAGGGTCTACAGATAAACATTTGGTAACAGCTACATCTAGTGTCATAAATGTGAACTGCAGTCAATCCAGCAAATACAGACAAAGCTGGCTGTTATATATCCAACATTAAATGCCCGTGATCAGAGTCATCTCTGATCACGGAGAATGCAGCCGGGTCCCTGCTGTATGAAACAGCACAGACCCGGCAGCTAGTGCGCCGCTCTGTTTCAGAGAGGCCGACATATTTAGTCACGTGCACCAGGATCACGTGCATCACGTGCACGCGTGTAAGGGTTAACTGGGGTTAACTACAGTAATGGTGCCCCCTGAGTGGTGGTCCCCCTAAATGAATGAGGGCCCCCTCTGCCCTATCCTTTAATTAAGGGAGCAGTCCATACTACCAATAAGTTATGCTTGCTACACCGTTTACCATATGGGATAAATATTTAAATATTCTAATAGTTCGGCCATTTTTGAGCACGGGGATCCCTAAAGTGTTTATGTTTACTTTTGTTTATTTTTATATGTGGTCTAGGGAGAGGGGGGTGATTTAAACTTTTGTGTTTTTTGTACTTTAAAAAACGTGTTTATTTTTTCTTGTAATTTTATTTTCAGACCTCCCAGGGACCTTGAACCCTAGGGGTTCTGATCATTCAGATTATACACTGCAATACTAGGGGTTCTGATCATTCACATTATACACTGCAATACTAATGTATTGCAGTGCATAGTGAAATCCATTCACTTCTATTACACGCTGCCTCATGTAAGCAGTGGCGTAACTAGGAATGGCTGGGCCCCAAGCGAACATTTGACATGGGGCCCCCCCCTGAACCGCTGCCTCCAATCGCCCCCCCCGGACCGCCCCCCCCAACCCCCCCCCCCCCCCAATAAAAACCGCACACAGTATTATGCCCCATAGTGGCCCCTGCACACAGTATCATGCCCCATAGTGGCCCCTGTACACAGTTTCATGCCCCATAGTGGCCCCTGTACACAGTATCATGCCCCATAGTGGCCCCTGCACACAGTATCATGCCCCATAGTGGCCCCTGCACACAGTATCATGCCCCATAGTGTCCCTTGCACACAGTATCATGCCCCATAGTGGCCCCTGCACACAGTATCATGTCCCATAGTGGCCCCTGCACACAGTATCATGTACCATAGTGGCCCCTGCACACAGTATCATGCCCCATAGTGGCCCCTGCACAAATTATCATTCCCCATAGTGGCCCCTGTACACAGTATTATATCCCATAGTGGCCCCTGCACACAGTATTATATCCCATAGTGGCCCCTGCACACACTTTTATTGCCCATAGTGGCCCCTGCACTGAGTATTTTTCCCCATAGTGGCCCCTGCACACACTATTTTTCCCCATAGTGGCCCCTGCACTGAGTTTTTTGCCCCATAGTGGCCCCTGAACTGAGTATTCTGCCCCATAGTGGCCCCTGCACACAGTATCATTCCCCATAGTGGCCCCTGCACACAGTATCATTCCCCATAGTGGCCCCTGCACTGAGTATTTTGCCCCATAGTGGCCCCTGCACACACTATTATATGTCCCATTGTGGACCACCCATGAACAATTATTATACTCTGGGGTCTTTTCAGACCCCAGAGTATAATGATCGGAGACCCAGGGGAGGATAGAAACATAAAAAACCAACGTTGCTTACCTGTTCCTCGCTCCGGTCCACTCCCTGCTGCTTCAGCCGCCTTCAATGTTGGACCAGGCCGGCGTCACGAGATGCGGGCAAGGCGTCGCGACGCAAAATGATGTCGGGGACGTCACCAAACAGGCCCGAAGCCTGGAGAAGCGCAGGAGAGGTAAGTACAGTGTTTTTTATGTTCCCTCACCTCCCCTGGGCCTCCGATTATTATACTCCGGGGTCTTTTCAGACCCCGGAGTATAATGATAGCAGAGATCCCCGCTCCTGCTCACAGCCGCCTCCGCAGAATCGGAAGCGCAGGCGGCTGTGAGCGGGACCCCAGGGAACGGTAAGTATATAGGGCACGTTAACTGCAGGTAACGGACTATTAAAAAAAAAAAAAAAAAAAGCATCGGGAGCTCGCGGGGCCTCGTAATGTCCCGGGCCCTGTGGCAGCTGCTACCGCTGCTACCCCGATAGTTACTCCCCCACATGTAAGCATACCACTCCTCTTCCCTTTCTATCATGCAGTCCAACACTTTACTACCTCTCTCTGTTCATCATCTTCATGGGCTCTGCTCCCATTACCTCCATAGTGCACAGAACTGTAATACGAGACCCCGCCCCTCCTCAGAAAAGCTCCGCCCATTCTTGTCACATCATACCTTCCAAGGGCAGCTCCATTTTAGATCCTAGCAGGGACGGTTTTAGACAAAGTGTGGCCCTGGGCAAATTTAAAAGTGGGGCCCCAAATCTTGACATATTATACCAACACCGTCATATTTAGTCATTTGAAAAGTCAGTGCTGCACTTCCAGTGGCATTGATATAGTCTTAAAAGATCAGGAAAGCAAAAAAAAAAAAAATGAAAACATATTGTGAAACTGGTATGTGTGTACCGCTATACTGGGGAGAATTATTACCACTATACAGACAATTACCAGACAAAACACATAATGTAAAGACCACTAATTCCTCTATACAAGGCTCAGTACACTACCTCCACACTGTGACTACTGCCTCTATACTACATAGTGAGGCAAAGACAATAGTTTCACACTACACATACTTCTATCCTAATAAAAATCAGATCAATTAAAGGGTTTTTCTGGCTCCAAATTGATTTTTTTATACTGATAACCTGTCCACAGGACAGGTCATCAGTATGTGATCTGTCGGGGTTCAACACCCGAACCCCACACAGATCAGCTGTTGTAGCAGCTTCTGGGTGCCAGACGCTGCTAGTGGACAGGATGCAGCACCGCTCCTAGTAATAGGAGCGGCGCTGCAATTACTCAGAGTCACCATTATACAGTGGATGGCGCTACTGTGCCAGTCCTATTACTTGAATAGTAGCGGTGCTGCATTCTGTCTACCAGCAGCTTTCAGCACCCAGAGGCTGCTAGAACAGTCGGACCCCAACAAATCACATACTGATGTCTTATCCTGTTGACAGGTCATCCATATCAAAAATCAGTTTGCGGCTGGAAAACCCCTTTTACGATAGTTATTTAATAATACCCATTTCAGCCCCCAGTAATAACAAACCCCATTTTTGCCCATATGCAATACAGATGAGCACCTTTGTATCGCCTTATGAGTTATTATAGTGCGACTTTATAAATAATAGTCCCTGCTTATAAATAATAGTTCCCCCTTATAAACCACTCCCCCCTTATCAGTAATAGTATCCCCTTATAAATAATAGTTCCTTCTTACAAATAGCCCCCCTTATAAATAATAATTATATTATAATTATAATTCCCCAGCTGGCCTTATTATTCATAGTCCCTTTTTTTATGTATAGCCCCCTTATCAATAATATTCTCCCCCCCCCCGCCTTATTGTTAATAGTTCCCCCTTATAAATAATAGTTCCTCCAGTCTTACTTATATAACACCCCATTATTAATAATAGTTCCCCTAGGGTTATAAATATGTATATATATATATATATATATATATATATATATATATACACACAGTATATATATACAGTGCCTTGCGAAAGTATTCGGCCCCCTTGAACTTTTCAACCTTTTGCCACATTTCAGACTTCAAACATAAAGATATTAAATTTTAATTTTTTGGTGAAGAATCAACAACAATTGGGACACAATTCTGAAGTGGAACGAAATCTATTGGTTATTTTAAACTTTTGTAAAAAATTAAAAACTGAAAAGTGGGGCGTGCAATATTATTCGGCCCCTTTACTTTCAGTGCAGCAAACTCACTCCAGAAGTTCAGTGAGGATCTCTGAATGATCCAATGTTGTCCTAAATGACTGATGATGATAAATATAATCCACCTGTGTGTAATCAAGTCTCCGTATAAATGCACCTGCTCTGTGATAGTCTCAGGGTTCTGTTTAAAGCGCAGAGAGCATCATGATGACCAAGGAACACATCAGGCAGGTCCGTGATACTGTTGTGGAGAAGTTTAAAGCCGAATTTGGATACAAAAAGATTTCCCAAACTTTAAACAGCCCAAGGAGCACTGTGTAAGCGATCATATTGAAATGGAAGGAGTATCAGACCACTGCAAATCTACCAAGACCCGTCGTACACTGCACAAATCTGGCTTTTATGGAAAAGTGGCAAAAAGAAAGCCATTTCGCAAAGATATCCATAAAAAGTCTCGTTTAAAGTTTGCCACAAGCCACCTGAGGGACACACCAAACATGTGGAAGAAGGTGCTCTGGTCAGATGAAACCAAAATCGAACTTTTTGGCCACAATGCAAAACGATATGTTTGGCATAAAAGCAACACAGCTCATCACCCTGAACACAACATCCCCACTGTCAAACATGGTGGTGGTGGCAGCATCATGGTTTGGGCCTACTTTTCTTCAGCAGGGACAGGGAAGATGGGTAAAATTGATGGGAAGATGGATGGAGCCAAATACAGGACCATTCTGGAAGAAAACCTGTTGGAGTCTGCAAAAGACCTGAGACTGGGATGGAGATTTATCTTCCAACAAGACAATGATCCCAAACATAAAGCAAAATCTACAATGGAATGGTTCACAAATAAGCGTATCCAGGTGTTAGAATGGCCAAGTCAAAGTCCAGACCTGAATCCAATCGAGAATCTGTGGAAAGAGCTGAAAACTGCTGTTCACAAACGCTCTCCATCCAACCTCACTGAGCTCGAGCTGTTTTCCAAGGAAGAATGGGCAAGAATTTCACTCTCTCGATGTGCAAAACTGATAGAGACATACCCCAAGTGACTTGCAGCTGTAATCACAGCAAAAGGTGGTGCTACAAAGTATTAACTTAAGGGGGCCGAATAATTTGGCACGCCCCACTTTTCAGTTTTTTGTTTTTTACAAAAGTTTAAAATATCCAATAAATTTCGTTCCACTTCACGATTGTGTCCCACTTGTTGATTCTTCACCAAAAATTTAAATTTTATATCCTTATGTCTGAAACCTGAAATGTGGCAAAAGGTTGAAAAGTTCAAGGGGGCCGAATACTTTCGCAAGGCACTGTATAAATTGTGTACACCTTGATCTATCATTTTATGTGTTTTTTTTGTGTGAATGTATGATTAAATAGGAGTTTTAGGTGCAAAAATATGTTTTAGTGCATTTTTTCAAAAAAAAAATTGTTTTTGTCACAAAGTTACATGAAGGTGGACATGGCTATTAATAACCCATTGAGACACATGTAATCTTCAGGTTGTCTACTTTCAAGAAATATATAGGGTTTAGGGGTCCACTTGCTTTTCACAGTGTGTAATCCCTACATTTTATAGGATTATACTTTTTTAACATTTCCAGCTTCAAAGCAGATTTTTGTTCCTTCCAGTTCTGGTGATTATCTGAACATATGTGCATGACGGTGTAGGCCTTAGTGATATGAATGAACTCTGCACATGTTGAACTCTTATTTTAGAAGGCTTGGTGCATATAACTTTTTGTTTGGTTTCCACTTTTCGCAACTGATATGAATGTATTTGCATTTCGTTTTTATAAAACATACACTTTAAATCAAAATTACATGAAGGCACCTGTTCGTATACAGTACAAAGTGGCATTCTGACAATTAATATTTATTATTATTATTATTGTTTATTTATATAGCACCATTAATTCCATGGTGCTTTACATTTGAGGATTTACATACGGTACACAAGATGTACAAAACAGATAATACTAACAGTGACCAACTGGCACAGTGGAATAGAGGGCCCTGCCTGCAAGAACTTAAGATCTATGAGGGAAGAGGCTTAGAGACAGAAGGTGAGGGGAGAGGCTGTACAGATGGTGGTGTGGTGACAGTAGTGTTATTGGAGGTTGTAGGCTTTCCTGAACAGGGCCTTCTTGAAGCTTGTGACGGTGGGTGACAGTATGATGTGTCTGGGTATTGAGTTCCAGAGTATGGGAGATGCACGGGAGAAGTCTTGGAGACGTTTGTGTGAAGAGCGGGTAAGAGCAGAGCAGAGTAGGAGATCTTTGGAGGATCAGAGGTTACGTGTGAGCAGGTAGCGGGAGATTAGGTCAGAGATATATGGAGGGGACAGGTTGTGGATGGCTTTGTAGATCAGCGTTAGTAGTTTGAACTCTATTTGCTGGGCGATGGGTAGCCAGTGAAGGGATTGGCAGAGGGGAGCGGCTGATCAAGAATGGGGGGAGAGGTGTATTAAGCGAGCAGCACAATTTAAAGTGGACTGGAGGGGGGCGAGAGTGTTAGCTGGGAGGCCATGGAGAAGGGTGTTACAGTATTCTAGGTGGGAGATTATGAGGGCGTGGACTAGCATCTTTATAGTTTCATGGGTGAGGAAGGAGCAGATTCGATGGATGTTCTTTAGTTGGAGGCGGCAGGAGGTGTTGAGGGCTTGAAGGATAGGTCAGAGTCTAAGGTTATCCCAAGGCAGCGGACTCGTGGGACTGGGGTGAGTGTGGTTCCGCAAACTTTAATAGATGGGCCAGGTAGTGGGGCTATGCGAGGAGGGGTGAAGATTATGAACTCCGTTTTCTTCATGTTGAGTTTGAAAAAGCGGGAGGAGAGAAAGGAGGCTACGGCTGCTAGACATTCTGGGACTCTGGACAACAGAGAGGGTCCTAGGACAGAGCCTTGAGGGACACCTACAGAAAGAGTGCATGGTGGGGAGGTGGTGTGCAAGTGGGAGACGCTGAATGTGCGGTTGGTGAGGTATGAGGAGATCCAGGAAAGGGCCAGGTCTGAGATGCCAAGGGATGAGAGCATTTGCAACAGGAGGAAATGGTCGACTGTGTCAAAGGCAGAGGAGAGGTCGAGGAGGAGGAGGACAGGGTAGTAACGCTTGGCTTTGGCAGTTAAAAGGTCATTAGTGACCTTGGTTAGGGCAGTTTCTGTGGAATGATGGGGTCTGAAGCCTGATTGTAGTTTGTCAAAGAGCACATTGGATGAGAGATAAGAGGATAGTTTGGACTGGACGTGTTGCTCCAGCAATTTAGAGGCGTACGGGAGCAGTGAGATGGGACGGTAGTTGGCTGGAGAGGATGGGTCAAGGGAGGGTTTCTTAAGTATAGGTGTGATGGTAGCATGTTTGAAGGCGGAAGGGAAGGATCCATTGGTTAGGGAAAGGTTGAAGAGATGGGTTAGGGCAGGAGTAATGACTTCAGAGAGTTTGGGGATGAGTTGTGACTGGATCAGGTCAAGCGTGCAGGAGCTGAGGTGGAATTTAGAGATTAGGGTGGAGAGCTTTTCATCAGTGATGGTGGAGAAACATGTTAAAGATAAAGAGCACAGGACAGTTGGGTAGAGTGGTTGTCAGGGGTGTAGGGTGATACTGTCTCTGATGGTGTCAATTTTGCTTTTGAAATAAGAGGCAAAGTCATCAGCTGTGATAAGTGATGTCAGAGGGGGTGCAGGAGGACGGAGAAGGGAGTTGAAGGTAGTGAATAGCTGTTTGGGGTTGCTGGATAGGGCAGATATTAGTGTGGATAAGTAGACCTGCTTTGCAGATGTGAGTGCATTCTTGAATGTGAGTACTGCCTCTTTGTACCTAAGGAAGTCCTCTTGGGAGTGGCTTTTCTTCCAGAGGCGTTCTGCAATCCGTGAGGTGCGTCTCAGTTTTTTTTTTTTCAAGTCAGTGTGCCAGGGTTGCCTATTACAAGGCATTATGGGAAAGGAGCTGGGGAGCTCATGCGCCCTCTATTGGATGTAACAGATCCTCAATTTGCTTTTGACTCACTGAGCCTTGAGACAGCAAAAGGGATCTTAGCCATGCCAATTTCACTTATCTGCATACAGCGCTGTTTCCGGATTGTTGTCCTTCATCAGTACAGAGCAAAGTGAATTGGCTGGCTTAGTGGGAGGCAATGAGTGGGTTAGGGACAAGAATCTCTCACATTGAGGAGAGCACCAGTGAAGGTGTGCAGAGATTTTAATTGCCTTTTGCCCTCTACTTAGCATCTACATATCACAAGGCATTATGGGAAAGGAGCTGGGGAGCTCATGAAATTGGCTTGTCTAAGATCCCTTTTGCTGTCTCAAGGCTCAGTGAGTCAAAAGCAAATTGAGGATCTGTTACATCCAATAGAGGGCGCATGAGCTCGCCAGCTCCTTTCCCATAATGCCTTGTGATATGTAGATGCTAAGTAGAGGGCAAAAGGCAATTAAAATCTCTGCACACCTTCACTGGTGCTCTCCTCAATGTGAGGGTTGCCTATTGATCAGTCGGGCTCTGGTGTGAGTGAAGAGGGCCACAGAGTCAAGGGCTGAAGTAATGGTGGTATTGTAGAAGTCAGTGGCGGTATCTGCGTCCTGGAGTGAGGTTATGTCAGCAAGTGGTAGGAGAGAGTCTGAGAGCATGCGGGTGTCAAGGTGATTAAGGTTTCTGTGGGGGCATGTTGGTTTAGGGGTTGGGGAGGCAATTACAGAGGAAAGGGCAGAGAATGTGAGCAGGTTGTGGTCAGAGAGCGTGGACAGAGCGTTAGAAAGATTGACAAGAGAGCAGAGGCGGATGAATATGAGGTCGAGCGTGTGCCCCTTTGTGTGGGTGGTAGAGGAGGACCATTGAGAGAGACCAAAGGAGGCAGTGAGGGACAAGAGACTGGAAGAGGGGTGGTTAGAGTTAATGGGGATGTTGAAATCACCCATGATGGTGGGGGTGTCAGTGGATAGGAAGTGCATTAGCCAGGTGGTGAAGTGGTCGATAAAGGCAGCGGTAGATCCTGGCGGTCGATATATGACGGCCAGTTGGAGGTTAGAGGGTGAGTAAATGCGAACAGAGTGCACTTCAAAGGAGGGGAGGGTGAAAGCATGTAGCGGTTGGATTGGAGTAAAGGAGCAATTGTCAGACAGGATTATGCCTATGCCTTCCCCAGGTTTATTGTTGGCGCGGGGAGTGTGTGAGAATTGAAGACCTCCATAGGAGAGGGCAGCAGGGGAGGTGGTGTCTGATGGTGTTAGCCACGTTTCTGTGATACCGAGAAATGAAAATTTATCAGAAATGAAGAGGTCGTAGATGTAGTCAAGTTTGTTGCGTACAGAGCGAGCGTTCCATAGTGCATCGGGGAGGGCTTGGGGAGGGGCAGGAGCGGGAGCGGGTAAGATAGGTGTAAGGTGTAGGGGGTTCCGTGCACTGTTGCCGGTTGTGTGGAAAGATCTGACAGCAGGGAAGTCCTGGGGTGGTCCAGGATTGGGATTTATGAGCCAGAGGTAAGGAGTAGCAGGTTGAGGGATAGCAGGTGTAAATAGGAGAGAGAGTGGAGAGGCTGTGTGTGTCTGGGGTGGAAAGCTTGTAGGTTTGTGAGTAGCTGAGCAGAGAAGGTGAGATGGTGGGGTAGAATAGATGGAGAGATAAAGATATTCTTAGTGACATGGCTGGTTTGGGGTGGTAGAGTGGGTTTTACAAGTATGGGAAGAACAACAGTGATGATAGTAAGAAGCATTTTGTGGCTAATTGCTTGGTTTTGTTTTAGTGGGTTGTTGTTAAGTTTCAGTTTCCTTCTGGTCCAATTCTGGCTTAATTCTGGTCTATACACTTAGAAGCTGCACTTGGAACATGCAAAATGACCAATGCACTTACAGTGGGGAAAAAAGTATTTAGTCAGCCACCAATTGTGCAAGTTCTCCCACTTAAAAAGATGAGAGAGGCCTCTAATTGACATCATAGGTATACCTCAACTTTTTTTTGAGGCTGTCGCTGGGCAACATGGACTCCCTCCAAAGGTTTTCTATGGGGTTGAGATCTGGAGACTGGCTAGGCCACTCCAGGACCTTGAAATCCTTCTTACGAAGCCACTCCTTCGTTGCCCTGGCTGTGTGCTTGGGATCATTGTCATGCTGAAAGACCAGCCACGTTTCATCTTCAATGCCCTTGCCGATGGAAGGAGGTTTGCACTCAAAATCTCACGATACATGGCCCCATTCATTCTTTCATGTACACGGATCAGTCATCCTAGTCCCTTTGCAGAGAAACAGCCCCAAAGCATGATGTTGCCACCCCCATGCTTCACAGTAGGTATGGTGTTCTTTGGATGCAACTCAGCATTCACTCTCCACCAAACACGACGAGTTGTGTTTCTACCAAACAGTTCTACTTTGGTTTCATCTGACCATATGACATTCTCCCAATACTCTTCTGGAACATCCAAATGCTCTTTAGCAAACTTCAGACGGGCCCGGATATGTACTGGCTTAAGCAGGGGGACACATCTGGCACTGCAGGATCTGAGTCCCTGGTGGCGTAGTGTGTTACTGACGGTAGCTTTTGTTACGTTAGTCCCAGCTTTCTGCAGGTCATTCACTAGGTCACACCGTGTGGTTCTGGAATTTTTGCTCACCGTTCTTGTGATCATTTTGACCCCACGGGGTGAGATCTTGCGTGGAGCCCCTGATCGAGGGAGATTATCAGTGGTCTTGTATGTCTTCCATTTTCTAATTATTGCTCCCACAGTTGATTTCTTCACACCAAGCTGCTTGCCAATTGCAGATTCAGTCTTCCCTGCCTGGTGCAGGTCTACAATTTTCTTTCTGGTGTCCTTCCACAGCTCTTTGGTCTTCACCATAGTGGAGTTTGGAGTGTGACTGTTTGAGGTTGTGGACAGGTGTCTTTTATACTGATAACAATTTCAAACAGGTGCCATTACTACAGGTAATGAGTGGAGGACAGAGGAGCCTCTTAAAGAAGAAGTTACAGGTCTGTGAGAGCCAGAAATCTTGCTTGTTTATAGGTGACCAAATACTTATTTTCCATCATAATTTGCAAATAAATTCTTAAAAAATCAGACAATGTGATTTTCTAGATATGTTTTCTCATTTTGTCTCTGATAGTTGAGGTCTACCTATGATGTCAATTACAGGCCGGCCTCATCTTTTTAAATGGGAGAACTTGCACAATTGGTGGTTGACTAAATATTTTTTTACCCACTGTACATTTATACTAGCTCGCAATACATTTGTTTCATTTGTATCAGGTGTGAAAAGGGGTGTGGGAATATGGAGATGGAGGGGTAGTATAATTTTTTAATGTTGCAATTTAGGTTTTATTTGTCCATCTAAAAACTATGAAAATTACCCCAGCAGCGAAAATGAAAACCCCTTGCAGTAAAAGGGCTAAACTGGGTGCATCTTATAGTCCGAATGCATCGCCCCACTCCTGCCGCCGCCGGCTTCCTGCAGCGGGCCTTCCTGTAGCTGCAGGAGTGGGGGCGATGCTGCGTGCCCTGGGCTTCTAAGAGAGGGTGCTCCCAGCGGTGCTCCCGACGAATGCTGGGTCTTTAAAGATGATAACGGCCGCTCTGCTGCAGAGCAGTCGCCATAGCTACTGGGTCTCCACTGTATTGTAAAATGGAGCACCGGCACTAATGCCCGCGATCAGAGTCCACCCTAATCGCGCATATTACTAACTGTAATTCCCCCCCAAACTGCCCCCGGGCCGGTGGGTACCTTGTTCGTTGCAGGCCGGCTCTTGCACGGCGAGATCGCGGGAGCCGACCTGTTCCTGTGACAGCCGGGACCCTAATGAAGGCTCCCAGGCCTGTCATAGGAATATTACTATTGCGGCTGGTCTATGACCAGCCGCAATAGTAATGTAGTGAATCTCCCATAAATTGCAATACAGTTGTATTGCAGTCTATGGGACTTGCAATTGAATGATTGCAGGTTCAAGCCCCCTATGGTGTCTAATAAAATAGTTAAAAAATATATACAGTACAGACCAAAAGTTTGGACACACCTTCTCATTCCAAGAGTTTTTTGTATTTTCATGACTATAAAAATTGCAGATTCACACTGAAGGCATCAAAACTATGAATTAACACATGTGGAATTATATACTTAACAAAAAAGTGTGAAACAATTGAAAATATGTCTTATATTCTAGGTTCTTCAAAGTAGCCACCTTTTGCTTTGATTACTGCTTTGCACACTCTTGGCATTCTCTTGATGAGCTTCAAGAGGTAGTCACCTGAAATGATCTTCCAACAGTCTTGAAGGAGTTTCCAGAGATGCTTAGCACTTGTTGGCCCTTTTGCCTTCACTCTGCGGTTCAGCTCACCCTAAACCATCTCGATTGGGTTCAGGTCTGGTGACTGTGGAGGCCAGGTCATCTGGCGTAGCACCCCATCACTCTCCTTCTTGGCCAAATAGCCCTTACACAGTCTGGAGGTGTGTTTGGGGTCATTGTCCTCTTGAAAAATAAATGATGGTCCAACTAAACGCAAACCGGATGGAATAGCATGCCGCTGCAAGATGCTGTGGTAACCATGCTGGTTCAGTATTCCTTCAATTTTGAATAAATCCCCAACAGTGTCACCAGAAAAGCACCCCCACACCATCACACCTCCTCCTCCATGCTTCACGGTGGGAACCAGGCATGTAGAGTCCATTCGTTCACCTTTTCTGCGTCTCACAAAGACACGGTGGTTGGAACCAAAGATCTCAAATTTGGACTCATCAGACCAAAGCACAGATTTCCACAGGTCTAATGTCCATTCCTTGTGTTCTTTAGCCCAAACAAGTCTCTTCTGCTTGTTGCCTGTCCTTAGCAGTGGTTTCCTAGCAGCTATTTTACCATGAAGGCCTGCTGCATACAGTCTCCTCTTAACAGTTGTTGTAGTGATGTGTCTGCTGCTAGAACTCTGTGTGGCATTGACCTGGTCTCTAATCTGAGCTGCTGTTAACCTGCGATTTCTGAGGCTGGTGACTCGGATGAACTTATCTTCCGCAGCAGAGGTGACTCTTGGTCTTCCTTTCCTGGGGCGGTCCTCATGTGAGCCAGTTTCTTTGTAGCGCTTTATGGTTTTGGCCACTGCACTTGTGGACACTTTCAAAGTTTTCCCAATTTTTCGGACATTTCTTAAAGTAATGATAGCCACTCGTTTTTCTTTACTTAGCTGCTTTTTTCTTGCCATAATACAAATTCTAACACTCCATTCAGTAGGACTATCAGCTGTGTATCCCCCTGACTTCTGAACAACACAACTGATGGTCCCAACCCCATTTATAAGGCAAGAAATCCCACTTATTAAACCTGACAGGGCACACCTGTGTAAGTGAAAACCATTTCAGGTGACTACCTCTTGAAGCTCATCAAGAGAATGCCAAGAGTGTGCAAAGCAGTAATCAAAGCAAAAGGTGGCTACTTTGAAGAACCTAGAATATAAGACATATTTTCAGTTGTTTCAACTTTTTTGTTAAGTATATAATTCCACATGTGTTAATTCATAGTTTTGATGCCTTCAGCGTGAATCTACAATTTTTATAGTCATGAAAATACAGAAAACTCTTGGAATGAGAAGGTGTGTCCAAACTTTTGGTCTGTACTGTATATATGTTAAAAAAAAAGTTTAAATAAAATATATTAAAAACAAAAATAAAAAACAAAAAGTTCTAAATCACCCTCTTTCCCTGGAATACATATAAAAGTAGAAAATTACTGTGAAACACATACAAATTAGGTATCCCTTTGTCCGAAAATGTCCGGTCTACAAACTTATAAAAATATTTTTCCCGTAGGGTGAACATCATAGTGGGAAAAAGTATCAAAAGTGCCAAACTGCCGTTTATTTCACTGTTTCGCCTCTGATTTTAATATACAGTGGTTAGTCAGCCACCAATTGTGCAAGTTCTCACACTTAAAAAGATGAGAGAGGCCTGTAATTGACATCATAGGGAGACCTCAACTATGAGAGACAAAATGAGAAAACAAATCCAGAAAATCACATTGATTTTTTAAGAATTTATTTGCAAATTATGGTGGAAAATAAGTATTTGGTCACCTACAAACAAGCAAGATTTCTGGCTCTCACAGACCTGTAACTTCTTCTTTAAGAGGCTCCTATGTCCTCCACTCATTATCTGTAGTAATGGCACCTGTTTGAAATTGTTGTCAGTATAAAAGACACCTGTCCACAACCTCAAACAGTCACACTCCAAACTCCACTATGGTGAAGACCAAAGAGCTGTGGTAGGACACCAAAAACAAAATTGTAGACCTGCACCAGGCTGTGAAGACTGAATCTGCAATAGGCAAGCAGCTTGGTGTGAAGAAATCAACTGTGGGAGCAATAATTAGAAAATGGAAGACATACAAGACCACTGATATCTCCCTCAATCAGGGGCTCCACGCAAGATCTCACTCCGTGGGGTCAAAATGAACGGTGAGCAAAAATTCCAGAACCACACGGGGTGACCTAGTGAATGACCTGCAGAATGCTGGGACTAATGTAACAAAGGCTGCCATCAGTAACACACTACGCCGCCAAGGACTCAGATCCTGCAGTGCCAGACGTGTCCCCCTGCTTAAGCCAGTACATATTCGAGCTGAAGTTTGCTAGAGAGCATTTGGATGTTCCAGAAGAGTATTGGGAGAATGTCATATGGTCAGATGAAACCAAAGTTTGGTAGAAACACAACTCATCGTGTTTGGAGGAGAGTGAATGCTGAGTTGCATCCAAAGAACACCATACCTACTGTGAAGCATGGGGGTGGCAACATCATGCTTTGGGGCTGTTTCTCTGCAAAGGGACCAGGATGACTGATCCGTGTACATGAAAGAATGAATGGGGCCATGTATCGTGAGATTTTGAGTGCAAACCTCCTTCCATCAGCAAGGGCATTGAAGATGAAACATGGCTGGGTCTTTCAGCATGACAATGATCCCAATCACACCACTGGGGCAACGAAGGAGTGGCTTCGTAAGAAGCATTTCAAGGTCCTGGAGTGGCCTAGCCAGTCTCCAGATCTCAACCTCATAGAAAACCTTTGGAGGGATTTGAAAGTCCATGTTGCCCAGCGACAGTCCCAAAACATCACTGCTCTAGAGGAGATCTGCATAGAGGAATGGGCCAACATACCAGCAACAGTGTGTGCCAACCTTGTGAAGACTTATAGTAAACGTTTGACCTCTGTAATTGCAAAAAAAGGTTATATAACAAAGTATTGAGATGAACTTTTGTTATTGACCAAATACTTATTTTCCACCATAATTTGCAAATAAATTCTTTAAAAATCAGACAATGTGATTTTCTGGATTTGTGTTCTCATTTTGTCTCTCATAGTTGAGGTCTACCTATGATGTCAATTACAGGCCTCTCTCATCTTTTTAAGTGGGAGAACTTGTGCAATTGTGGCTGACTAAATACTTTTTTTCCCCACTGTAAAGTGATCAAAGCAATAGACATTCCCCAAAATGGCATAACTAAAAAGTACACCTGACCCCGCAAAAAAGGTGCCCTATACTTCCCCGTACAGCTGCAGGGCCACCTGTAGTCAAAACTACAACTCCCATATATTAAATATTTTACCACATGTTTTGCTTCAAATTTTTTTCCCTATTGCCTCCCTAAAACCTAGGTACGTCTTATGGACTGGTGCGTTTTATAGTCCGAAAAATACGGTAATTGCTAAAAGTGTAAACCAAACGAAAAGTTATATGCACCAAACCTCCTAAAAATAAGAGTTCAACATGTGCAGAGTTCATTCATATCACTAAGGCTTACACCTGCATGCACATATCTTCAGAAAATCACCAGAACTGGAAGACACAAAAACCTTCTTTGAAGCTGGAAATGTTAAAAAAGTATCCTCCTAAAAAATGTAAGGGTTACACACCGTGAAAAGCAAGTGCACCCCTAAACCCTATATACAGTGCCTTGTGAAAGTATTCGGCCCCCTTGAACTTTTCAACCTTTTGCCACATGTCAGGCTTCAAACATAAGAATATAAAATTTAAATTTTTGGGTGAAGAATCAACAACAAGTGGGACACAATCGTGAAGTGGAACGAAATTTATTGGATATTTTAAACTTTTGTAAAAAATAAAAAACTGAAAAGTGGGGCGTGCCAAATTATTCGGCCCCCTTAAGTCAATACTTTGTAGCGCCACCTTTTGCTGCGATTACAGCTGCAAGTCACTTGGGGTATATCTCTATCAGTTTTGCACATCGAGAGATTGAAATTCTTGCCCATTCTTCCTTGGAAAACAGCTCGAGTTCAGTGAGGTTGGATGGAGAGCGTTTGTGAACAGCAGTTTTCAGCTCTTTCCACAGATTCTCGATTGGATTCAGGTCTGGACTTTGACTTGGCCATTCTAACACCTGGATACGCTTATTTGTGAACCATTCCATTGTAGATTTTGCTTTATGTTTGGGATCATTGTCTTGTTGGAAGATAAATCTCCATCCCAGTCTCAGGTCTTTTGCAGACTCCAACAGGTTTTCTTCCAGAATGGTCCTGTATTTGTCTCCATACATCTTCCCATCAATTTTACCCATCTTCCCTGTCCCTGTTGAAGAAAAGCAGGCCCAAACCATGATGCTGCCACCACCATGTTTGACAGTGGGGATGGTGTGTTTGGGGTGATGAGCTGTGTTGCTTTTACACCAAACATATCGTTTTGCATTGTGGCCAAAAAGTTCGATTTTGGTTTCATCTGACCAGAGCACCTTCTTCCACATGTTTGGTGTGTCTCCCAGGTGGCTTGTGGCAAACTTTAAACGAGACTTTTTATGGATAGCTTTGAGAAATGGCTTCCTTTTTGCCACTCTTCCATAAAGGCCAGATTTGTGCAGTGTACGACTGATTGTTGTCCTATGGACAGACTCTCCCACCTCAGCTGTAGATCTCTGCAGTTCATCCAGCGTGATCATGGGCCTCTTGGCTGCATCTCTGATCAGTCTTCTCCTTGTCTGAGATGAAAGTTTAGCGGGACGGCCGGGTCTTGGTAGATTTGCAGTGGTCTGATACTCCTTCCATTTCAATATGATCACTTGCACAGTGCTCCTTGGGATGTTTAAAGTTTGGGAAATCTTTTTGTATCCAAATCTGGCTTTAAACTTCTCCACAACAGTATCACGGACCTGCCTGGTGTGTTCCTTGGTCTTCATGATGCTCTCTGCGCTTTAAACAGAACCCTGAGACTATCACAGAGCAGGTGCATTTATACGGAGACTTGATTACACACAGGTGGATTATATTTATCATCATCAGTCATTTAGGACAACATTGGATCATTCAGAGATCCTCACTGAACTACTGGAATGAGTTTGCTGCACTGAAAGTAAAGGGGCCGAATAATATTGCACGCCCCACTTTTCAGTTTTTTATTTTTTACAAAAGTTTAAAATAACCAATAACCAAAAAATTAAAATTTTATATCTTTATGTTTGAAGCCTGAAATGTGACAAAAGGTTGAAAAGTTCAAGGGGGCTGAATACTTTCACAAGGCACTGTATTTCTTGAAAGCAAACAACCTGAAGATTACATGTGTCTCAATGGGTTGTCAATAGCCATTCCCACCTTCATGTAACTTTGTGACAAAAAGTATTTTTTGAAAAAAATGCACTAACACATATATTGCACCTAAAACTCATATTCAATCGTACATTCACATACAAAACACATATAAAATAATAGCTCAAGGTGTACACAATTTATATATACTGCAAACATCAACTACAACAAGAGCTCGTACTCTCAAAAACACTGATTTAGAAGTCAAGCAAGATTTTGCTGTCATTCACTATGTTAAAAATCTATACTGCACCTAGCAAACTGTGACTGTGATACCAAAATCTAACTTTTTTGAGATAGCACAGCATACCGCATATAAAAACACTATTTAATATTTCATATATGCATCCACCTTCGTGCATCTTTGCAGCAAACACAGATTACAAGCAAAAATTGCACACAAATTCAAATTTGCTACAAAGGTGCATGCTCAAGCAATCCCTTTCTGCAAACAAAATGTTCTTTCCAAAAAACTGCAAGATGTGAGGAATTCATACATACCGCACACAAATATATTATATACACGTACAGTATATATATATTTTTTTACAGGTGCAGGTGTTAAAGAAACGCCAAAAATCACAGAAATGCAGCAATTGATTTTGTGCATGCAAATTAAATAGGAGCTTACATAAGAATATAATTTTCTATCCCCTATAAAAATTGTATCTCTAATGAATAATTATAATCCCTATACCTAACTAATGTGATAACTAGGACCAGCTTCAGATTGGTGTAACATGACCACTTTATTGCTCACATATTATGAACGCAACCTCTGAAATTCCTGCGGTTCATCATTATTGTTCCTAGAGAGTCTGATGACCTACTGGAAGTGCAGGTGTTTCGTTTTGTGGGTGCAAAAAAAAAAAAAAAAAGCACCCATCTGAAAGCTGCAAAAACTGGGATTTTATATGTTGACATTCACTGGGTAAAAATGTATTATCTGAGTGACGGAACTTTGCCGCCTGTCAGAAATGTTTTATGCATTCAATGCTAGTGATAATTATTTTATCTGGTAACGGATATCACTAGAGAGGAGGTCGGCGTATTTTACTCTGTAAAGATCATAAATAACAAAGGAATTCTACACAAAATATAACATAAAAATATATAATTTATTAAACACAGAAATTACAAAACAAATACATCATAATGGGGGTAAAGAAGAACGAAACATCTCGTAACCAACAGCGCATGTGTGTCACTGAGACAAGCAAGAATCTCCGTGCCAATGCAAAAATATATACCCCTAACTGTTAAAGAAGAAGAAAAACAATGCAAATAATGCTAAGAAATATGAATATGCCTAATATCAAATGTAAAATATACAAGATCCAGCATATGCATCAAGGGAATGCATACAGTTATAAAAGATATATATTTAAAAAAAAAGGAGAAATACATCCATTAAAAAAAGTGATGACCGCATATTAAAAAATACATGATATAAGTGACATCAATTATCAGAGAAATGCATACAAAGATCAGGCATGGACAGGATAGGGACAGTGAAAAAATGTAAACTTTATTGGTGACTTTGTGTATGTGTTGTATAAGTGTTTTGTGCAACTCTTTTTGGTGCTGCGACCTGGACGATGGTAAACGTCTGGGTCACAGCACCAATAAACTTCCTGGGTATGTTCAGAGGGGTATTACAGAAGATACCCCTGTGATTAGGCTCAGGTATTACATTTATCCCTCTATGTGACAATCAGAGAGCAAAAGTATAGTATGCTCTCTGGTTGATAGGAGAGGAGATAACATGGACAGAAGTCCATGCTGCCCTCTCTGGGGTCACATACAGGTTATGTACAGACAATGATGAGTTATCATTGTCTCTGCAGTCTGCAGTTCTGCTACTTACCTCTCATTCCTCTTTCAGCAGCTCTAAGATGCTTCCTTGGGCAGCAGTGGGGGAGGGGACACAGTGCCCCATATCTCAGGATCCGTTAGGGCTATGAAGATGATTCTTAAACAAGACCCATTTTATTTATTGAAGGGAGTTCAAACCTGTGGTCACCACTATCAGGTCATAAATAGTTAAAAGGATAGGGTATCATAGATAAATGTAAAATATAACTTTTATTAATCACAAAGATAAAATAATAAAGACAGAAAATGGGACGAGACATAGAACAGATAATGAACCATCAGAATTAAGGACATATGTACTTATATAGTCGGTTGTATCAATTAGATGTACATACAACCATTTCTGCTTTGCTCAATTCAACGCAAAACAGAGGTATATATTCTCAGGTAAAAAGTGTCCTATTATAGAATGGACTCTGGAATCCTGTAGTACTGACCATCCCCTCTGTTCAGTAAGAGGAAATCTAGACAGAGGCAATAAGTGAGTACTCCGCTAAAACGGATGATATGCACTTAGGAGTTTTGGCAATCAGAGATGCCAAGGCACTAGGAAATTCCGACCAAGAATGAAATGGGAGTGAGTATATATATATATATATATATATATATATATATATATACATATATATATAGCCAGTGCCACCACCAGAGTATTTCACTGAACTGAGGGTGAGGCTGGGTACTCCCTTAAGGTCTAATGTCCTAGGCTAAAAAATGATGACAGATGCTACCCTCATAAATCAGAGCTTATCTCTGCCCAGGTTTTTCCAAAATAAATCTTGACATGTCTCTGCCCAGATAAAGTAGTATATTATAGAGACAGCCTCCAGGCCAAATTTGCACACAAATAGATGATATTGCGTGCTAACCGACAAAGTGCTGCTCAAAATTATACTGAAATACTGACAGGCTCTGGATCCACAATTACACACACATAGTCAGCATTATACACCGGAGCACTGCCAATGAGATGATTGGTATTCACCCCCGCTGGAGTGCGCTCTTAAAAGAGCGTCAAGCCGATATCTCTCCACTGGCTCCAGAGAACATCTAATCTGAACACTTATATGATAATAGATCTGTCCCTCATACTAAGTGAAGTTAAAATAACAAACTCCCTATATGTATTTCACTAGGACCCTAAATGGTGCTAGATCATCAGGGGAAACAAGCATAATGACCTCTGAGTCTGACAGGAAAGAGGCAGTAGCATCAGAGCCCCGTCACTGCCTTCTATATAAGGAGACATGTCACGCCAACAGGGTGGAGCCATCCTCAATCGCAGCCAATAAGGAAACTACAGGGTAGGAGCTGAATGTCATAACTCCGCCCCTTGGTCCTTACTCCGATCATGTGACGGCCTATGGGTAGGGATGCTGTCAAAATCACCTAAAAGACCGAGATGCGCGTCTCCAAATAACAGGAGTCTCTGATCACAGCAGAGCAAATGGTAATTGGTAAATATTTAACATTTTATGGTGGGTTCACACCTGCGCTTCAGTCCGTCCGTTGCCAATCCGAGTGAAAATCTCGGCAAACGGGATTGGCATCGGATACATACAGATTTGAGACGCATTGGTTAAAAACCCATTCATTTGAATGGGTTTTTAAAGCAATGCGCGGGTGTCCGATTGCACCCTCTGCGCTGCAAATCCTTTTTTTTCGTTGGAAACAAAGTCGGACATGCAGGACTTTGTGTCCGACGAAAAAAATTGGCTTCGCAGCGCAGAGGGTGCAATCGGACACCCGCGCATTGCTTTAAAAACCCATTCAAATG
This sequence comes from Leptodactylus fallax, assembly GCA_947044405.1. Lineage (NCBI taxonomy): Eukaryota > Metazoa > Chordata > Amphibia > Anura > Leptodactylidae > Leptodactylus > Leptodactylus fallax. The sequence goes on along the minus strand of CAMRHE010000015.1, from coordinate 10,976,021 downwards.
AATGGGTTTTTAACCAATGCGTCTCAAACCTGTCTGTATCCGATGCCAATCCCGTTCGCCGAGATTTTCACTCGGATTGGCAACGGACGGACGGACTGAAGGCAGGTGTGAACCAACCCTTAACTGAGATATCTATGATACCCTATCCTTTGACTGGCTATGAAGATGAGCCTGGATTCATTTTTAAGATCTTTAAAATTATACCAAGATCATTATGATAGCCCTTACAGATTCAGAGTGATTCACTGTTAAAACGATGTTGGAAATTGAGATCTGCATTGGGATTTCAATGCCGAACATAGTTTTCACCAGAGAATCGCTACGGATCTGTAAGGGCTATCATGATGATCTTGGTATCATTTTAAAGATGATGGGGTGGGGTGCTGCCTCATCCATCTTCAGGCGGCATCTGGCGCTAAAGAAATTTTAAGGAAGCCGGATGGAAAAAAGCTGCAGGTAGCGTTTTTCAATCTGTCTGAGGCACAGATCCGGCATCATACGGCGCCAGAACTGATGCCTTTTGTGCCAGAACCGATACCATAGAAAACTATGGGATCTGTCCTGGCATCAGTTTCCCCTCCGGCTTGTGTGCACCACGCCGGGAGGGGAAATGACAGCTGCGCCGGATATATGTGAACGCGCCCTAAGGGACAAAAAAACTGATACTGATACAATTAATATACAGTATGTGAACCTACCCTAACAATGCAGTTAAATTACAATAATCTGCATAGCTAATCACATGCTAAATAGTTGCAAGTAAAATTTATGTATGAGATAGCCAAGATGATTGTCTATAAAATGATGGTAGTCTCAAGTTCAAAGCTGTAGTGGATGGTGAGATATGGAGCATGAAAGTCAAAAGTAACAGTGTACAAGGTGTCAAGCTACTCACATACCTTACATTTCAGACAGTTTAAACGGCTACACCCATAACCAGCATGAATAAATAATGAAACAATGCCTGTGTATATATATATGTAAAGATGGGTGTTGTTTTATAATAACTGCAATAGTTGCACAAACATCAGCATGGTGTAGACAAAGTAATGTAGAGTTGTAATACTGCTTGCCAGAGACAAATATACATTCCAGAGCAAATGCTAGACTAAAGCAACAGTTTCAGCAGTTGAACAACAGATTCAAGCACAAAATACCTGTATGGAACATTCAAAGAACATACCCATGTACTGAAGAGGTGATGTGCCAGAGTGAGCCTTGATACCACTCCCAACGCACTTTTTGGCTCCACCTTTGTCAGGAGGTGGCGTCACTAAGGTTAATAGAACCTTTTATAGAGGTCTAATGAGGGACAGATAAATTGCAGGTGGAGAAGGAGTCACATGAGTACATACCCATATTTCCTTAAGTTCACCCGAATAATCGGTGCATACCGTGAGAACATGGCCTTTAACATGCCGCAACCCAGATGGAGGAGACCGGAAGATGGGAGTTGTAGTGGAGTATGATGTGCCACCTAGCAGGCCGAGCACACTCACCAACCACTCCATTCCCTCTCCTGGGCCGGACAAAGTCGAGGGGGGTCCTGCAGCACTGCCGGATGGTGGTGGTAGTAGTTCTTTCCCCCGGGGCGCTTTCAGTTAGAGAGGGGAATTCTCTTCACTGAGCCAGAGTGATGTTGGTCGGAAGGGCCCTTATGGTGATGCAGGCACGACTCAGGAGTCAGCGGTGCAGGTAAACCAGAAAACAGCCTTTATTTGGCAACAGAAACAAAAAAGGTAACAGCAGCTTTCACATGAGGGTAGTAGTTCAGCAGTGTCCAACCTCCAGCCTTGGTTCCAGGAGGGTGCCCAGGAATGATACAGGCTCTGCAGTATAGTTCTCCACTACTCCTCCTCTCACGCCTCTCCCAGCCTGGTACACTGGGGATGGAGTCACAGGGAGTCCTGACAGGAATCTGGTTACCTGTATACTAGGCCCGAATGAGTTCCTCCTGTCAGGGTCCTCTCCTGCTCCTCCTGGCACGGCACCAAATAAGTCCAAAGTCCTAACAGCACTTCTCTCTTGCTCTGGGCTGTCTTTAGTTGAGCCTGGGGCTGATGATATCCCTCCTGGGGCTGTAAATGCAGCCGTTGACCCTCAGTCCAGAGGCTGATGGCAGGCAAGCTCTGCACACCTTCTCTAGCTAACGGCACACACTAGACTGCATACCAACCGTCGCCGGGGAGATGAGATCTCCCTACAACCCCGCCCAGTGGCCTGTGATAGGCCAGGGCTGAACCAAGGCAAGGTTTTGAACACTGCAGGGGGGATAATGCCGATGGAACAGCTGCAATAAAACACTTTAACGCTACAATGCGTATCGGGTGCCTTTTAGGCCCCGGTGCTTACTTTTTTGCTATTATCTGCAAAATTACTTTAGTTAGAATTTAGAAACTCTAGGTCAGGGGTCGGCAACCTCTGGCACGCGTGCCACTCTTGGCACGCGAGGCTTATTTCCCTGGCACGGCAGCAGACTTCTCACCCAGCAGTTTCGATCGGACCGAACACGTCCGAAACGAAACTGCTATTATTATACTGTGGGGTCTCTTCAGACCCCAGAGTATAATAAGCGGAGCTCCCGGGGAGGTGATGAAACATAAAAAACAATGTTACTCACTATTCCACGCTCCGCAGCCGCTGTGTACTCTTCGGGCGCTTCTGCCTGAAGTCAGCTGACAGAGCCTCAGGTGTCACGTCTGCGTCTGACGTCATTACGCATAATGACCCGACGTGACCCCTGAGACTCAATGAGCGGTCGCTGACTACAGGCAGAAGCGCCCGAAGATACAGAGCGGCTGCGGAGCGTGGAATAGTGAGTAACATTGTTTTTTATGTTTGTCACCTCTCTTTGCCCTCCACTTATTATACTCTGTGGTCTGAAGAGACCCCACAGTATAATAATAGCTAGTGAGTGGCACAAATTGGAATATTATAAAAGTTAAAATATTATACCATGTGCAGGGGCTACTAAGGAGGATAACACAGTGTGCTGGGGCCACTATGGGACATAATACCGTGTGGAGGGGCCGCTATGGGACATAATACAGTGTGCAGGGACCGCTATGGGACATAATACCGTGTGCAGGGGACGCTATGGGACATAATACCGTGTGCAGGGACCGCTATGGGACAAATACCGTGTGCAGGGGCCACTATGGGACAAACACCGTGTGCAGGGGCCGCTATGGGACATATACCGTGTGTAGGGGCCGCTATGGGACATATACCGTGTGCAGGGACCGCTATGGGACAAATACCGTGTGCAGGGGCCGCTATGGGACAAATACCGTGTGCAGGGGCCGCTATGGGACTTAATACCGTGTGCAGAGGCCGCTATGGGACATATTCCGTGTGCAGGGACCGCTATGGGACATAATACCGTGTGCAGGGGCCGCTATGGGACAAATACCGTGTGCAGGGGCCGCTATGGGACAAATACCGTGTGCAGGGGCCGCTATGGGACTTAATACCGTGTGCAGAGGCCGCTATGGGACATATGGGAAAAAGTTCCAGTGGCCTAAGAATATATCTACATCCAGATACATAGTGTATTTTGACCATAAGGATGCCGCCATATGGTGCTCCTGGACACATTTACCACTAATTGGCGGCTGTACATGTACTTTCATTGCTTCTAATCAGAAAGTACAGGAGCGTCCCAGGAAATAGCAGTAAACGCATGTGTCCTAAAGCATCTGGTGGCAGCACTTCTGTGTTATGGTTTGTGGTATATGACTTTAGTTTAGGGGTTGTCAGAGTTACAATTATTGACCGACACTCCGAGTACCTCATCTTTGATTTTTTTTTAAAAAAGGTTGCCTACCCCTGCTCTAGGTATTCCTCAAGTATGTCGTTATTGGTAATATCCAGTTGTTCATATAATTTTTTTGATAGGCATTTTGGTGTAACAATGCTTGTTGGGGAAAACCACATCTGTACAGAACGGGGGCCTTTTAGGCCCCTGCTATTTCTATCATGTACTCAGCAGTGTTTGTGTCTCAACTTACTTTATTTGTAGTCAGGGTTGCTGGTGGAGGGGCCAGGGGGTGGATCATGCCATGTGAGGATGTCATGTGATTTTGGCAGGGAGTGATAAGGCCATGACAGCATCGCAGGTCCTTCTGAACACAGTAATGAGCTGTGTAGAGAGTACTGAGGACAGTATACACTGTGAGCTAAAAAATCGTATGGTGCTCCAATCAGAGAATTATTTCTGGACCCACTTTCTGATCCACACTGTAAAGTGACAATGGCAGTGGACAGATATGAGGAAATTAGAATAAACATTCGATTTGATAATAAGCGAACTCATGCAGTGAGGTTCCAAACAGACAAATTAGCCCCTATCAGTTATATCTGGAACATACAGTATTTATCAAAAATTGCACCAAACTTTACAATCCTAGTACTAATGTTACAGTAGATGAGCTACTTGTACCCGTCAAAGGACGTTGCAAGTTCATACAATACATGCTCAGTAAACCAGCCAAGTATGGAATAAAAATCTTCTGGATGTGTGATTCTGCAAATTATTATGGCATAAATGGGCTTATCTACTGTGGCAAAGAAGTTGATTCACCTGTACAGAAAGATCTAGGGACTGAGATTGTGAAAACACTTGCTGTACCAATATACAATTCAGGTAGAAACATTACCATGGACAATTATTTTACCAATGTTGCACTGGGCAATTTTCTGCTTGAAAAAGCTGTTACACTTGTTGGTACTATGAAGCCAAACTGACGAGAAATTCCTCAAGCCATGAAACACAATCCTCAACAAGCACTTTATAAGAGTGTCTTTGGTTTCAACAAAGCAACACTGGTATGTTACAAAGCGAAGAAGGAGAAATCCGTTATATTACTCAGTACCATGCATTATGATTCCAGTATTGACAGCAATGACAGGAAATTGAAACCAGAAATCATCCTGTATTACAATAAAACTAAAGGAGGTGTAGACAAAATGGATGAAATGGTGGGAAAATATTCATGCAAGAGGCAAACAAGACGTTGGCCTGTAGTAATTTTTTTCAAATATGCTTGATGTAGCAGCCCTGAATTCATTCATTATTTATACAGAAACTCATCCAGAATTCCATGCAAGGAGGAAGGACAGGAGACGCCTATTCTTGAAGGACCTTTGCCATAAATTTGTAATCCATCACATGATGGAGCGAAGCAACAAGAAATGCTTGCCAAAGTAAACTAAAGAAACAATGAAACGGTGTGGCGTACAGTTTCAGGATATTCCAGGGCCAGGAGAAAGAAAACGAATGCGTTGTTTCATTTGTCCAAGAAACTTAGAGAGGAAAACTGAGCGATATTGTACCACTTGTGGGGAAAATGTCTATAAAGAACATTCTTCAGAAAAGAAAATGTGAAAATTGTTTGGAAGACCAATAAAATTGAAAAGAAAAAGTTAGAAAAGAAATGTAGCTGCAGCTAGTTTACTCAAGATTTATATACCTTTGTGTGTTTTTCATATCTTTGTTTGAAATTTGGAAAAAAAAATGTTTTTTGGTGTTTTCTACAAAAAATTATAATTAAAATTGTTGTACATTATTCATGTCTTATTTTGCAATTTTGAAATAAACTTATAAAAGTTATTTATGTGCATTTCTCCATGTGAAAGATCCTCAGTGCGCCAACACCGCTTTGGCTCACACCTGAGTCTTCTTTCATATAAAACCACACTCACCTCCAGTGAGTGTTGGGTCCACAAGGGTCGGTATTACCATCTAACACATGCAGTTCAGAACAGATATGTAGATATATACAAGCATTAACAGTTACTAGTTACAAGATACAGTGCAATGAAATAAAAAGGGCATAAAAGTGAAATAGTTACTTTACCACACATCTCCTGGATGTGGCTCTATAGTCCAACACTCACACATGGCATGTGGAGATCACCAGTGGAGGCAGCGGCATTAACTCCAGCATCTCAACTTGCATGCTCCTCACAGTATAATCCAATAGTCTCTCTCAGTGGAAGTCTGTCTGCAATCTCCTCATAGTGTTCTCTTGTAGTCCCAGCACAATCTCCCCCCACTGACCTCTTACCTCATCTTATATACCCTTTATGCCACCTCCCAGAATGAGGTCACCGGCGACAGCAAGTCTGATGGATTAATGCACTCAAGTCCAGATTCTTTGTAAAGAGCTGAGACCAAGTGGAATGATACAATGTTATCAACCAGGTTTGATTTACCTGCACAATGCATGTTTCTTTGATCACTCAGGGCTGTGTATGAATTCAATAGAGCCCTGCTGTGATGGATACAAAGCCCCATTGTTACAATGTTGCTACTACTGCCAATATACACCTAGGCTTATAGCTGCGCATATTATGTATAAATGCAGGTAAGAAGGGAGATATGATACCCAGAGATCAAAATACAGCTTTGAGTTATAGCCATATTTAAGTGGAATCATCACACCTCCCCCTTTTAGATGGGGCTTGTAGGAAGTAGGGGCCTGTGCCCCTCTTCTGAGAGCACCTCTGCCGCTTCAGCTCCTCAGGCTCTGGCCCCAAGGCTTCACAACCCCCCCCGGGGTCCCAGCAGACTCTGGCCTTGTCAGACTCCGAGGGTGGTTGAGCGCCACGCGCCTTCAATATGGCCAGACTAGGGTCAGCTTGGACAGCATCTCTGAACTCTTGGCTGGAGTGAGACAAAAGAGAGGTGCATGTTACATAGCTGCCGGACCCTTCTGGCTCTCTAGTCCGACTAGGGACACTTCTAAGGCTCAGGCCCTGATCCACGTACACTTGGCTACCTCTTGCCTGTTCTGGGTCCGCTTTCTGAGTGCTGGCACCCTGTGGAGCCACACTCATGACCTCAGGCCCTTGGGATACCATTCCAGAGATCCCATCCTGGCAATCTCTGCTCTCCTGGCTACCCTTGGCCTGCTCTCTCAGGGTCTTCCCCACACTAGCCGCTAGTTGGGAGAGTTCTAGGGGGTTCTGCACTTCCCCCTTTGCTTCCAAGCCTACATCCTGTCCCTCCTGTACTTGGGTGGGTGATGGTGATACCTTGGGCAGATGACTGAGATCATGCTTCCCTAAACCATCCCCCCACAATACATTGACAGGTAATACAGTTGACATACCCCCTTCTTGGATCACACCTCCAGTACCCCATGCCATCTGCACTTGGGCCATGGGCGCTCCTGGAATAGAACTGGACAGAAGAGACGTGTATGTCTCATACCGTCCGGACTCCTCCGGCTTCAAGGGAGTGAGGCTAGTCATGGCGGTCTCAGCACCGACTCCAGGTGGTGTAGGCAACGGTTCAAGGGTCGGAACGCCCTCCACCCTTGTAGCACTCTGGCTGCGGGCTAACACCGCACTACCAGCAGTCTGTCCCTCACCTGGATCGGCCATGAGATCCACATAGCCTACCTGACTACCTGGCACATGGTCAGCAGTTGGGTGCTCATCGGATGCACTGGGCGAAATAGTAGAAGTCGCTTCCAGCGACTCAGAAGAGCTACCCTGTACACTTTCACACCAAGCATTGGCAATTACATTGACAGTACCTTCATTAGCAATTGTTAATTCACACCGGGCCTCAATGAGATTTGTGGTAGACATATTAACAAGCTGGGAGGAAAACGCCCCCGCAGATGTGGGTGTGTCTACAGACAAGGTCTCATTGGCTCCTAGCACGGGGGTGAACAAAGCATCAATAACATTTTTGCTGAGCTGGGTTGCAGAAAGCTCATTGGCATCTTCCCTGCTCTCAGCTGAAGGCAACTCATTAGCATTTACACTTACTGCCATGGGAAGTGTCTCAGAGGGGGGGTTACGGGCCCTCTCTGCAGATATGACAGACACATTATCAGCATTAATCATAGACAGTTTATCACAGTAAATTGGGGTGCTCCCCACCCCATATTGGGACAATATAGGTCCTAAATCAGTTCCCAACAGCACATTAGCAGGCAAATCAGTCAATAGTCCCACAGTCCGCATTCCTTTTTCTGCACCCCAGTCCAGATACACAGATGGGCCACCTGCTGTGGCTTGGGAAACAGGGAAGTTCTCAGGCGGTTGGGGCACTCCTCCTTGAAATGTCCTGTCTGGTTACAGGCATGGCCCCGCCGCACCTCCCCTTGGGGTTTGGGGAAGGTCACTAGGGTGCCCAGAGTTCTTGGGACAGGGGATGGACCACCCGGGGCATAGTTTGTCTCACCCGACCTGACGACAGACGGCTGTGGTGACCTCCGGCCTGGCTTCTCCTTCCAACTTGAGGGTCTGTGCAGGGTTGTTGGAGTTTGCGCCTGCTGGGAGAGCTCCATCCTTTTGAGCTCAAGCTGATACTGCCGTTCTCGTTCTGCTGCCTCACAATCAGCCTGCCGTTCTGCTGCCTGCCATTCTTGTTCTACAGCTTCCTGAAAATGGTACAACACCTGCAGGTATGTGTTAAGGTCACTGGTGCCTACTTGCTGCAGGGCCATTTGCCAGTATGAAGCCATTCCCCCAGCAGGGCTGGGGTTACTGGTCCCTCCTGGTGAAGTAATCCTTGGGACCGGGCTGCTTGCCGCACTTCCTGGCCTAGCCCCAAAATCAGGACTCTGCTCGATTCTCTGCATAGCTGTGGCTGCCTCCATTTCAGCCATACGCTCAGGATCTCCAAAAGCCTGGTTCTGCAGTTCTGGGCTCTGCTTCTGAGCCTACTAGCCATCCACTGGTATTTGCCAAATAAAAGATAGGATAGAATACAAAGAGTAAGGGAGGGGAACAGCACTGTATCAAGCTTTCACTGTATCTTAATGCTTGCTTTAATACCGAGCTTGTCTCATAGGATTACTACAATCCCCAGCGTGTGAGTGATAAAGGTCACCAACACACGCTGTTTATCCTAAGATCCCACTACGCTGCCACCAATGTGAAAGATCCTCAGTGCGCCAACACCGCTTTGGCTCACACCTGAGTCTTCTTTCATATAAAACCACACTCACCTCCAGTGAGTGTTGGGTCCACAAGATAAATACAAGACATGCTTTCTAAATTTTATATATTTATTAAACCCTAAATGGGTCGGTATTAACATCTAACACATGCAGTTCAGAACAGATATGTAGATATATACAAGCATTAACAGTTACTAGTTACAAGATACAGTGCAATGAAATAAAAAGGGCATAAAAGTGAAATAGTTACTTTACCACACATCTCCTGGATGTGGCTCTATAGTCCAACACTCACACATGGCATGTGGAGATCACCAGTGGAGGCAGCGGCATTAACTCCAGCATCTCAACTTGCATGCTCCTCACAGTATAATCCAATAGTCTCTCTCAGTGGAAGTCTGTCTGTAATCTCCTCATAGTGTTCTCTTGTAGTCCCAGCACAATCTCCCCCCACTGACCTCTTACCTCATCTTATATACCCTTTATGCCACCTCCCAGAATGAGGTCACCGGCGACAGCAAGTCTGATGGATTAATGCACTCAAGTCCAGATTCTTTGTAAAGAGCTGAGACCAAGTGGAATGATACAATGTTATCAACCAGGTCTGATCTACCTGCACAATGCATGTTTCTTTGATCACTCAGGGGTGTGTATGAATTCAATGGAGCCCTGCTGGGATGGATACAAAGCCCCATTGTTACAATGTTGCTACTACTGCCAATATACACCTAGGCTTATAGCTGCGCACATTATGTATAAATGCAGGTAAGAAGGGAGATACGATACCCAGAGATCAAAATACAGCTTTGAGTTATAGCCATATTTAAATGGAATCATCACACTCCATATGATTTGCACGGTGGCCTAAAAGGCCCCCATTACGTAAAAGTGTAGATGTGTGATGTCAAGCATGCTAGGGTTAACAAAGAACGCGACGAACCAACACAAAATCCAGAGGCACACAAACAATAAGAAACAGAAGCCTCTGGGATGATGCAAACACACATCCGGCCGGCCGAACTGAGGGCGGAAGTGACGTCAGCGCATACTCAACGGCAAACTGTCAACAATGAATACAGCCTTTTGGATGTGAGTAAACAGACCACGCTAGCATGTATGCCCACTTAGGATTCACTAGGGGAACCATGATAACAAATACTGACCAAAATTTATACTCAAATAATAATTATATTTAAATGAATATATAAATGCACATAAATATAGAATCAAAAAGTATATACAACGTGTAAATAAAATACATATGCATAATACATACACAGACGTGGACAAAATTGTTGGTACCCGTCGTTTAATGAAAGAAAAACCCACAATGGTCACAGAAATAACTTGAATCTGACAAAACTGGAATTTGCCAAACTACATGTTGACAAGCCACAAAGCTTCTGGGAGTATGTCCTATGGACAGATGAGACAAAAAAATCGAAATTTTTGGCAAGGCACATTAGCCTTGTTCACAGACGGAAAAATGAAGCATATCTTGAAAAGAACACTGTCCCTACTAGAGGAGGCTCTGTTATGTTCTGGGGCTGCTTTGCTGCATCTAGCACAGGGTGTCTTGAATCTGTGTAGGATACAATGAAATCTCAAGACTATCAAGGGATTCTAGAGAGAAATGTGTTGCCCAGTGTCAGAAAGCTTGGTATCAGTCGCAGGTAACAGGACAGGATTGACCCAAAACACACAGCTAAAAACACCCAAGAATGGCTAAGAGGAAAACATTGGACTATTCTGAAGTGGCCTTCTATGAGCCCTGACCTAAATCCTATTGGAAGAGTGAAGAAATCAGGCGATACCTTTTAGAGGCTAACTGAGTATATTTATAAGTAAGCTTTCAGGAGTGCTCGCTCCCTTCATCAGACATGGTGTGATACAAGAACTGAAAATTAACAGATTTTTATACACATGGTTTTCAAAGCATTTTAGAGTCCTTAAAAAAAATTGCAATCTAAGTAGAGAAGTTATTTACAACAGGTCAAAAAAACAGTCTGGAAACTTGTGGTGCGTGACGGAGGGATCAGTAATTCTTGCTGTTATCTGTTTGCTATCAGGAGGTGATTTGTGACCCTCACAGGTCACACATAGTGTGATTTGAAGCTGGCATGAATATTGAGTTCAGTTCATGGTTCAAACATAGTGTGACATGAAGCTGGCATGAATATTAAGTCCAAATTGCAGAGTTTGAAATTTTTGCATAAATTTGTACTCCATTTCTTTTCTTTTCTCCTGTGTCTTAAAATGTCCCATTAAAACCACAACCCGCAAATCTTCAATAGAGTGGTCTTCTCCGGAGAAATGTGCGGCCAATGGGAGATCGGTTCTGCTGTTATTAATGGTGGATCTGTGTGAGTTCATTCGTTGACTGAGTCTCTGCCCTGTTTCCCCCACATAGAGGCCTGTGGTGGGACATTGCACACACATTATGAGGTACACCACATTGGAAGACCTGCAGGAAAATGTCCCCCTAATTCTGTGCACCTGTTGTGACTGTGGGATAGGTACACTGTCAGCGGTGTGGATGTGCTTGCAGGTCATGCACCTTTTATGTAGGCAAGGTGAGGTGCCATTTTCAGTTGGGGCCTTCAGGGCACTCCGGACGATAATGCGCCTCAGGTTTGGTGGTTGTCGAAAGGAGAGGAGAGGGGGGACTGGAAATATGTCCTTGAGTCTGTTGTCCCTATGTAGTACAGGTTGGAGCTCCTTGGCAATCCTTCGTAGGATCTCCAGCTGTGGGTTGTAGGTGACAACTAGGGGCACTCGGGCTTCTTTCTGGGTCTCTCTATATGTGAGCAGACTGTCTCTGTTAATGGCTGCTGCTTTGTTTAATTGGTTGTCTGTCACTTTTGGTTTGTATCCCAATCTGAGAAATTTCATCCTCAGATCCAGGAGGTGCTTGTCCAGGTCTGTTTTGTCGGAGCAAATACGATTGTATCGTATAGCCTGGCTGTAGATTATAGATTGTCTTGTGTGCTTGGGGTGGAAGCTGTCGTTTCTCAGGTAGGCCGTTCTGTCTGTGGGTTTGTGGTATATTGATGTGAGTAGCCGGTGGTCTTTAATGTATATTGTGGTATCCAGAAAGTGAATTTCACTCCCTGAATAGCTAAGTTTAAGGTTGATGGTCGGGTGAAAGTCATTGAAGTCATTATGGAATTGAAGTAGGGCCTCCTCACCTGCAGTCCAGATGACAAGGATATCATCAATATAACGAAGGTAAATCATAGGTTTGGTGGTGCATGTTGATAAATATGTTCCTTCCATTTCTGCCATAAAGAGATTTGCATATTGGGGTGCACATCTGGTCCCCATTGAAGTTCCCATTCGCTGTAGATATAGATCCTCTCCAAAGGTAAAATGGTTGTGGCTAAGGATGAATTGTATGAGCTGCGTTACTGGTTCTGTTGGGAGGTTTTGTTTTGCCAGGTGTACCCGACATGCTGCAACTCCATCCTTGTGGGGAATGTTAGTATACAGGGATTCCACATCCATGGTGGCCAAAATGGTACCCTCAGGTAGAGGGCCCAGGGCATTCAGTTTGTTAAGAAGGTCAGTGGTGTCCTGGATATAGCTTGGAGTATCCCTGACAAGGGGTTTTAGGAGATTTTCCACCCAACCTGAGATGTTTTCTGTCAGTGTCCCAATGCCAGAAATGATAGGCCTCCCAGGGTTGCCATCTTTGTGTATCTTTGGGAGCATATAGAAGCAGCCCGGCCTGGGATCTTGGGGGGATAAGTCCTTTTACCTGATTCTGGATCTGGACTGGAAACTCCTTGCTCATACTCTTTAGTTCTTTCATATAGGCCTCTGTGGGATCACTTCCAAGTTTGGAGTAATGGATGGGATTTGACAGTTGCCTGTTTGCTTCCTGGATATAGTCTGAGGTGTTCATTATGACTATTGCGCCCCCTTTGTCAGCTGGTTTTATTATTATATCCTGATTTTCTTTCAGTGATGTAATAGCCTTCTGTTCCTGCAGGGTTAGGTTATGCACCTGTTTCTTTTGTTTCTCTAGGATTTCTGATTTTACTTTGCTTCTGAAACAGTCAATATATTTATCCAGTGCTGCATTAGCTCCAGGGCGTGGGGTCCAGGTAGATTTTTTGGTAGGATTCCTTATGGGCTGTTCCATCTCAGAGTCGCTGCTGTATGGAGGGTCTTTGTCATAAAAATATTCCCTTAATCTCATTTTTCTGAAAAACTCCTCCATATCATTGCAGAGTTAGATATGGTCAGTGTGTGCCGAGGGGCAGAAGGAGAGACCTTTGGAGAGAACTGACATTTCGTGTTTGTTTGGCTCATAAGAGGAAAGATTCACAACACAGCTTTGCTGAGCTGGGCTAGTACTTGCGGTTGTAGTAATGAGGCCTTTTTGTCTCAGTCTGTGGAGCTTTTTCTTTTTGTTGTTAATAAGCATATCCTGAAGTTTCCAGTAGTATGTGTGGAGTTTGGCCTTCATTTCCTCTGTGTCATTAGCCAATGATGATTTCAGGGCCTGTATCTCATCCTGTGTTTTTTTTTGTTTGAAGGGAGCGAGCACTCCTGAAAGCTTACTTATAAATATACTCAGTTAGCCTCTAAAAGGTATCGCCTGATTTCTTCACTCTTCCACTACTTTCAATGGCTAACACGGTACAACATTATACTACTAAATCCTATTGAACATCTTTGGAAGGAGCTGAAACATGCTGTCTAGAAAAGGCACCCTTCAAACCCGAGACAACTAGAGCAGTTTGCTCATGAGGAGTGGGCCAAAATACCTGTTGATAGGTGCAGAAGTCTCATTGACAGTTACAGGAATTGTTTGATTTCAGTGATTGCCTCAAAAGGTTGTGCAACAAAATATTAAGTTAAGGGTACCATCATTTCTGTACAGGCCTGTTTCATGAGTTTTCTTTTTTTTAAAATTCTGTTGAAGCATGGTTGAAAAGCAATGTCTGACTTTCATTTGTTCATTTTCATAGAATTTTTATATATTATTACTTTTGTCAGATTCAAGTTATTTCTGTGACAATTGTGGGTTTTTCTTTTATTAAACGAGGGGAACCAACAATTTTGATCATGTGTGTATACACAAAGTTGACAGTTACATCCTAGTGAAATATGACAAATATTATTAACAAGTGTCATTGTAAAAATAAAGTGCAAAATAGATAACTAAAGATTAGTTGACAAGTCAAAAAAGCATATAAAGTGAAAAAAGTAAACAATATGTGAAAAATATTATTATACACTAATAAAGTGCAGTGAAACAAGTGGAAAAAATTGTTTTTCTTTCTCTTCCACCTTCTTTGCTATATAATCTTCTCTATTCTTATAATTCTTCACACAGCAACTGATTGATTGGTCATAAATGGATGTACAAAAGAACACCACAAACCAAAAGACACAACTTAAGAATAAATGAAAGAAAAAATATTAAATTACTAAAGGTTAAATAAAGATATAAATACACAGAGTCACATGAGCATAATAAAATAAATGAAAGTAAAAACAAATATAAACCCTCACCCTCCAGGAAACACCCACAGGGAGGTCATATAGGTCAGAAAAAGCACCAAGAATCACAGGAATACGGCAAACTTCAACGACTCATTCAGGCCAGCAGGGATCATAGAGCCAAGTTTCCAAATCCATTTAGCTTCACATTGTGCCAAATGTTTTTTCAAATCTCCACCACATATATTAGTAGGTATATGGTCAATCCCTTTAACTCTCAAAAGGGAAGAATCACTAGAATGGTGCTGCAAAAAATGTTTGGCAAATGGTTTTAATGCATCGATATCATTCATGTATGCGGACTTTCAATTGTCTCAACGTAAGTCCAACATATATTTTGGAACAGGGACAAGAGGCATGATACACTACATATCGAGTGGTACAATTTATAGGATGAGTGATTTTAAATGTCTTCTTCCCTGAAGCATTAGAGAAATGAGTAGCCCTTTCTATATTAGGATGGACTATGCATTTGCCACATGGGGCCCATCTGGGTCCTTTTGAGTTAAAGATTTAACTCTGACTAGGCAGTCCTTAAGGTTCTTAGGAGTTAAGTATTTATCTAAAGTGGGATCTGCTTGTAAAATCGGCTAAAATTTCTTCAGAACTATCGCATAGCCTGCCAGCGTGAATGTTATTCAGTGATGAATCTCACCTCATTACAAGGTCCAGTTTGTGCTCTAGATGTATGAACAAGATCCTGTCGGGATGTATACTTTTCTCTCATATACGCTTTCTTCACTTAGCGATGGCTATACCCACGGTCTAGAAAACGTTATTTCCAAACAGAGGCATGTCGCTCAAAACTTTCATCTGATGAACAGATACGCTTAATGTGCAAAAATTGACTGATAGGTACTGCATTTATCGTCTGGGTTGGATGTGAAGATTATGCCAGTAGTAGTGAGTTCACCGCTGTTTCCTTACGGAACACTTCTGTCTGTAACATATTATTGAAGTCTCTCAATATCCAAAAACTGTATTCTAGATTGATCATATTTCAAAGTCAGATGCATGTTCATTTCATTATGATTGAGAGTATTGATTAAAGACAATAGTCCTTGTTCGATTCCACCCCAGATGATCAGGATGTCGTCCATGTATCGCAACTAAAATAGGACTTGACCCATTTCGACATCCTGATCATCCTGGGGCTGTGGGAGAGGAACCTCGTCCTGGAACAGATTTGCATATGAGGACACACAAGCCGCCCCCTATAGCTGTATCCTGGAGCTGTGGGTAGAAGGACCCCTAAAAAATGAAAAAGTTATGTGTAAGGACATATTCAAGCAAGGTGAACAACAGCTCACACAACTGCTGGTCCATATTACTTGACATTATTTAACAGATCTTAATCCATCACCATGGTGAATACTCATTTAAATTGACTCCACGTCACAGGTCATGAGATGTCTCCTTATCCAGGGGTATCCCATCCACCCATCAATAATTCACTTGTGTTCTTTAAGTAAGATGACAAACTCTCTACTAAACTCTTAAGATGGTGATCTATATATTTGCATACATTTTCAAAGGGGCCATTCTTATTACTGTAATATTGTTCTAGTAGTGCCCCCTACAGGTAATATCACCTGTGTGTGTGTGGGGGGAGGGGGGACTATTACCTGTGGGGGAGGCACTACTAGGGCAATATTACAGTAATATTGCCCCCCAGTTCATAACATTACCTGTGTGGGGAGACTGTTATTAACTGTGGGTGTGGGGGGGCACTATAACTGTAATAGTGCCCACCTCCACAGGTAATGTTATTAACTGAATTTGGTTATTAACTGGGGAAGGCACAATTAATATGTAATAGTGGCCTAATAGTGCCCCCCACAGTTAATAGTCTCCCCTCCCCCTCCACATGCTGTTACTATAGTTACAATTACATATTGTATGTGTGCATCTTCTATGCTGCTCTTCGGCCCCATAGCAAAGGTTCCGGGAGCAGAATCGAAGATGCACATATCCTGTGTGTCAGAAGAGATCCCAGGAGCTGCATCAGTAGGTGGAAAGTGATCTGCTGGTGTATGGGTCCTGTAGACACTTACCAGGTGTTTGCTGATACATGTAGTAGCATGTAGAGGTCCCCAATTTCTGGGAGGGCCCGATACTAAGTGATTCACGGCCTGATATTGGTCCGTGGCCCGGTCTTTGGGGACCTCTGATCTAGACCTTTACTAAATGAAATGAGAGCATTATAAGTTAACTTCCTATAGCAATATGTATTTCTGAGTTGATTGTTTTCCTATAGAAGACACTACCACTCTATAGGAGGAGAAGTGCTTCTTCCTAGCAAACACAACGTGGTGCCAAACTATTCCCATCCTCCAGCAGGAGACACTGCCACTTGATGGGAGGTGTGGCGCCACTTCCTAACATGTACTGACTGATGGAATCCTATTAGATGATGTATCCCACACTGACAGTCGGTAGATGCTAACAGCGTCCCTTCACTTACTGCTATACACTTACTGTATAACCCGGGAGAGCAGTTCTGAAATAAGCCTGGCACTGGATGCCCGAACTTCAGCCAATCAGTGCTCAACTTGTATAGGATCTTCCCCGGGGCTAAACAGAACAGCATGGAAGTCAGTGTTGCAAGTGGTGCTGTGCTATACCATGGAGGCAGAACTGCAATGTAGACTGTCCTGTGTGGACTGACCATGTACAGTGAGTAATATTAATTAGAAACACCCCCTCCCCCCTCCCCCGAAAAAGGGCCATTTTAGCCATAGAGCATACAGTGCATCTGGGCCCCATGATAGTGGGGCCCCCCCTCAGCCAACCTGGATTGACAGATGCTGTCCCTCTGTTTCAGATGGCAGGTAGCATTTAAAGTTGACTATAATGGTGGCGCTCAGAACTATCAGCTCCACGTTCTACCATTCAAGCTTTTGCTGATGATGTCTGCAGCAAAGAAGCACAATGATCTCCGAACTGGAGACATTACATTACAGTCAGAGACTGCAGGCAGCACCACAGAAATAAAGTTAGTTGAGTATAAGTTTTTTTTTTTAATTTCTATGTAATATATTGATTGAATGATCACTGAGGGGGCAGGGGGCCTTATGTGGGGACTACTTGAGGGGACACTATATAAAGTCTTCCATTACAAAAGTAAACAAACATGACGGAAGATAGCGTCTGTCATGATGTGTAGATTAGTGTCAATGAAAATGCACATAGAATCAGTCTGTGACCGTTCTCTGCAACAGTTTAATGTCCACTGCTGTCATCCTATGACGGAAGCAATGGACACTAACAATGGTAGTGTGAACGCCCCCTAACATTACAATCACCACAATATGTAACTGGTAGTCTTTTGCTCCATAATACAAAGGGGGTATAGCTTTTAAAAAGAAAAAACTTTATTAATTATATGGAGATAGCCATAGCACCCAGTATTCAGGTCTACTAAGTCGTAACATGCTTTATGAAAGTTCTCAGTGATCCTATTCTGTCTACCCCTCCACTTCTGCCAACGACCTCCTCCGCTTCCCCTTCAGCCCTCCAGGGGGCCCTGTGTAACAGAGTCAGGACATCGCTGACAGGGATGAGATATGGGACGCATGGAGCCCCCTTGAGGCCTGAAGGGGAAGCGAAGGCGGCTGTAGGCAGAAGCTGGGATCAGTAAGTAGGGTCAGAGTATTTGTTCAGCGAACCTCATGAGGTTTTCTAGGCAGTTTCGTTATGACGGAAAACATCTCTGAAATGGCTATTCTTATACTCTGTTTGCTCACCTCCTCCTTATACCCAGAGGAGGTGAGCAAACAAAAAACAAAGTTATTCAACTCTCCTTGGCTCCAACACGGGGCTTCGGGCTTCTTCAATGATGTCACAGACATCACGTGAGTCAGGCCGGTGTCGATATGTGTCGTGCGTGATGTCTGTGACATCATTGAAGAGAACGAAAACCTGTGCCGAAGCAAAGGAGAGATGAGTAGCGCTGTTTGATCACCTCCTCTGGGCCCAGAGTACTGTATAATAGAGACCCCAGAGTATAATAATAGTTTGTGGGTGGTGAACCCCAAAAATTTTGGGTTCTGGGGAATCCGAAATGTTTTAAATATTTGCCACGAACACCATAGTGGTCATTACAAGACATTATAATGTGTGAAGGGGCCACTATGGGACATCATACCTTGTGAAGGGGCCACTATGGGACATTATATTGTATCTAAATAGGACGTTATAACAATTGGGGACCAGGAAAGGGGGTGCTATGCCATGTGTGGGTGGAGGGGGCCCCCCAAGTTAAAAGTTTGCTATAGGGCCCAGTCTTTGTTAGTTACGCCCCTGTTTCAGAAGGAACTCTGGGAATAGCATTTCAGCCATACTGCATGAGAGAATACCATGTTTGATACTCCTTAAAAATGTTCATAAAGGGGTTGTCAAGGATTTAAGATAAGCCATAAATATAGCTGTCCCAGGCTATATTTATATTATATATAAATCATATATACAGTGCCTTGCCTTGCCGGCGTTTTTTTTTTCATTTTTTTTCCCCCGATGTTCACCTTGCAGGTTAAATAATGTTTTAGTTTTATTGTATGGATTGTTCTGAATGCGGTGATACCAAATATGTATTGTTCTTATTAATTTTTAGGTTTTTTTTATATAATTAATTTTAAATAGCAAAAGGGCTTTTTGGGGCTTTATTAATTTTTTTTTTTTTTTAATGGACTTTATTTTTTCCAATTTTTTTTTTTTTTTTACATTTTCTATCGTTGGTTCAGTACTATAGACTGAATATGGCTCCCGAGTGGCCGCGATATTTAAATACCCGATATCCACCGTACTATTATGGTGGATGTCGGGAAGGGGTTAAACACTGAATTGAATGTGTTTCATTTGGTCCCCAATGTCAGAGGTGTATAAAATCCAGCACCTAGCCTAGTCTTCCTTTACAGAGCTCACTGAATTCCAGTGTGGTACTATAATGGGATGTCACCGTTGAAACAAGTAAGTTTGTAACATTTCTTCTCCTAGATATTCCCCGATCAACTGTGAGTGACATTAAAAAATGGAGGTGTTTGGGAACCACAGCTACTCAAAGTGGCAGATCACGTCAAGTTTCAGAGTAAGGTTGCCAAGTAGTTCCATAACATTCACCAACACCCTGCTGATTCAATAAACACAGGCTTCCAATGATGTGGATGGCTCTGTAGGTCAGCGTTAGTAATTTGAACTCTATTCGCTGGCCAACAGGTAGACAGTGAAGGGATTGGCAGAGGGGAGCGGCCATTGAAGAACGGGGGTAGAGGTATATTAAGTGAGCAGCACAGTTTAAGGTGGGCCAGAAGGGGGGCAAGAGTGTTAGCTGGGAGGCCATGGAGAAGGGTGTTACAGTAGTCTAGGCGGGGAGATTATGAGGGCATAGACTAGCGTCTTTGTAGTTTCAGGGGTGAGGAAGGAGCGGATTCGATGGATGTTCTTGAGTTGCAGGAGGCTGGAGGTGTTGAGGGTTTGAATATGCAACTTGAAGGATAGGTCAGAGTCTAAGGTTATCCCAAGGCAGCGGACTCGTGGGACTAGTGTGAGTGTGGTACCATTAATTTTGATAGATGGGCCAGGTAGGAGGGCCGTGCGAGGAGGGGGTGAAGATTATGAACTCCATTTTCTCCACATTGAGTTTGAGAAAGTGGGAGGAGAGAAAAGGAGGCTACGGCTGCTAGACATTCTGGGACTCTGGACAACAGAGAGGTAATGTCTGGTCCAGAGAGCTATATTTGGGTGTCGTCAGCATAGCAATGGTAATGGAAACCATGGGATTCTATGAGTTGGCCGAGGCCGAGGGTGTAGATGAAGAACAGGAGGGTTCCTAGGATGGAGCCTTGAGGGACACCTACAAAAAGAGGGTGTGGTGGGGAGGTGGTGTGCGAGTGGGAGACGCTGAATGTGCGGTTGGTGAGGTATGCGGAGATCCAGGAAAGGACCAGGTCTGAGATGCCAACGGATGAGAGCGTTTCTAACAGGAGGGAATGGTCGACTGTGTCAAAGGCAGAGGAGAGGTCGAGGAGGAGGAGGACAGAGTAGTGACGCTTGGCTTTGGCAGTTAGAAGGTCATTAGTGACCTTAGTTAGGGCAGTTTCTGTGCAGTGATGGAGTCTGAAGCCTGACTGTAGTCTGTCAAAGAGCACATTGGACGAGAGATAAGAGGATAGTTCGGAGTGGATGTGTTGCTCCAGCAATTTAGAGGCGTACGGGAGCAGTGAGATGGGGCGATAGTTGGCTGGAGAGGATGGGTTGAGGGAGGGTTTCTTAAGTATAGGTGTGACGGTAGAATGTTTGAAGGTGGAAGGGAAGGATCCATTGGTTAGGGATAGGTTGAAGAGATGGGTTAGGTCAGGAGTAATGACTTCAGAGAGTTTGGGAGTGAGATGTGACTGGATTGGGTCAAGCGCGCAGGAGGTGAGGATAGAGATTAGGGTGGAGAGAGGGTGGAGTGGAGGGTGGAGTAGAGCTTTTCATCAATGACGGTGGAGAAACAGGTTAAAGGTGAAGAGCACAGGACAGTTGGGTGGGGTGGTTGTCGGGGGTGTAGGGTGAGACTGTCTCTGATGGTGTCAATTTTGCTTTTGAAATAAGAGGCAAAGTCATCAGCTGTGATAAGTGATGTCGGGGGGGGCACGGGAGGACATAGAAGGGAGTTGAAGGTAGTGAATAGCTGTTTGGGGTTGTGGGATAGGGCAGATATTAGTGTGTAAAAGTAGACCTGCTTTGCGGCGGTGAGTGCATTCTTGAATGTGAGATCTGCCTCTTTGTACCTAAGGAAGTCCTCCTGGGAGTGGCTTTTCTTCCAGAGGTGTTCAGCAACCCGTGGGTCTCAGTTTTTTAGTGAGGTCGGTGTGCCAGGGTTGTCTATTGATCGGTCGAGCTCTGGTGTTAGTGAAGAGGGCCAAAGAGTCAAGGGCTGAAGTGATGGTGGTATTGTAGAAGTCAGCAGTGATATCTGCTTCCCGGAGTGAGGATATGTCAGTGAGCGGTAGGTGAGAGACTGAGAGTGTGTGGATGTCAAGGCGATTAAGGTTCCTGCGAGAGCATGTTGGTTTAGGGGTTGGAGGGTCTATTACAGAGGAGAGGGCAGAGAATGTAAGCAGGTTGTGGTCAGAGAGCGTGGACAGAGAGTTAGAGAGGTTGACTAGAGAGCAGAGGTGGGTGAATATGAGGTCCAGCATGTGCCCCTTTGTGTGTGTGGCAGAGGAGGATCATTGAGAGAGACGAAAGGAGGCGGTGAGGGACAGGAGACTGGAGGGGGGTGGTGGTGGTGGTGGTGGTTTGTGTTACTGGGGATGTTGAAGTCCCACATGATGATGGTGGGGGTGTCAGTGGATAGCAAGTGCATTAGCCAGGTGGTGAAGTGGTCAATAAGGGCAGAGGTAGGTCCTAGCGGTCGATATATGACGGCCAATTGGAGGGTGAGTAAATGCGAACAGAGTGCACTTCAAAGGAGGGGAGAGTGAGAACAAGTAGCGGCTGGATTGGGGCGAAAGAGCAATTGTCAGATAGGAGTATGGTATGCCTACGCCTCCACCAGGTTTATTGTTGGGGCGGATAGTGTGCAAGAATTGCAGACCTCCATAGGAGAGGGCAGCAGGGGAGGTGATGTGTGAGGGTGTTCTCCATGTTTCTATGATACCAAGAAATGATAATTTATGAGAAATGAAGAGATCGTGGATGTAGTCAAGTTTGTTGCGTACAGAGAGCGAGCATTCCATAGTGAATCGGGGGAGGGAGTGGGAGGGGCAGGAGCAGGTAAGATAGGTGTAAGATTTAGGGGGATCCATGCACTGATGTCGGTTGTGTGGAAAGATCCTACAGCAGGGAAGTGCTGGGGTGGTCCAGGATTAGGAGATATGTTGCCAGAAGTAAGGAGTAGCAGGGAGAGGTATAGCAGGTGTAAATAGGAGAGAGAGTGGAGAGGTTGTGTGTGTCTGGGGCGGAAAGCTTGTAGGTTTGTGAGTAGCTGTGCAGAGAAGGTCAGATGGTGGGGTAGAATAGATGAAGAGATAAAGATATACTTAGTGACATGGCTGGTTTGGGGTGGAAAAGTGTTTTTTTACAAGTATGGGAAGAACAACAGTGATTATAGTGAGAAGCATTTCTGTAGATAATAGCTTGGTAGCTTTTAGTAAGCTAAGTAGTGACAGCCAGGGACAGAGACTGGAGTGTGAGGGGAAAGAGTCACTAATGCAGGTAGTAGGGCAAGAAGAAAGGATCTGGGAGACTTCTTCTTCTGTAACTTGATCGTAAGAAGCCAATGAATAAAATGATGTGTGGTAGGTGAGGGGATTGATGATGCCTGGGGATTGAGCAATTAGTTCCTGACAGATCTTATCAATTTTTTCTTTGAAATAAGTGGCCAGATCTTCATCACAATGGTCTGATATACGTGCCTGCACCTTGAGAGTGAGTAAGAGTAAAAGTTTCAAAGAGTTGTTTAGGATTATTGGAGATAAAGGAGATGAAGTGGGCAGAGCCATAGGTTTTTAAGCATAAACTTGAAGTGGAGGAAGTCTGTAGTTGTACATAATTTTTTCCACAAATGTTCAGTATGTAGAGCACCACTAAAAAAAAATTGATATGTGATGTGTACCAGGGTTGATGCCGTCTGTGTTTAAAAGTTCGGTTGCAAGAGGGGCTTCCTTATCCAGTGCACTTTTAAGAGTTTCATTAAAGTGACTGGTAACCAGATTGAGACAGTAAAGTGAAGATATGGGGGCAGTGATAACTGTAGAGTGAGTGTCTGAGAGGTGCTGGGTGTTAAAGGTGCATAGATTCATATATATATATACTAGCAGAAGGACCCGGCTTCGCACGGGTATATTTCATTTTTTGTTTGTGTAGTGACCCCATAAGAATTGGCCAGTTTTGCACTTGACATCCAGTATGGCAGTCCAGTATAGGTACAGTCTATTTATGGCTGTGTTGTTATGGAAACCTGGTAAATGAAATGTGAACTTATATTGGCTGATGCACGTCATATGACTGAATATTTAAGGACCTGTGAACTGCTATTGACTCATACAGGTCATAAATAGCTTGGTTGCTATGGAAACCTGGTGTAAAGCTGTGTGTATGTCAAAACTGAAGAACCTACGATTTTCCCTTGGTACATAAGCGTCATATGATCATGTGTATCTCAGTTTGTATATCAGTGAAAAATCTGCGATCGGTTGTTATGGAAAACCTGGAATAAAGCTGTGTGTATGTGACCTTGTGTAACAGTGTCATCCACAGCACCGTGCCCCTTTAAAGCTGACCTACAGCAGTGAAGAAAAATGGCTGGGTTGTTATGGAAACATGGAGTGCAGCTGTGTGCATGTGGCTGACAATGCCTTGTCAGATTGAAAACAGGCTTGGGTCTGCTGGGTTGTTTCAGCAGCTCGCTGTTGTTTGTGACATACCTTGTCAGATTGGAGATGGGCTTGGGTCTGCTGAGAGTTTTCATTAGCTTGAGTAGCAGCCATGCATTTTGCTGCAGGGGGAATGAATAGTTTAAAAACGTTTCAATTTCTAAGAATGCTGACATCCAGTATGGCAGTCCAGTCAGTGGCGTAAATACTGTGGTAGCTGCGGTACCGGTTGCCACAGGGCCCAGGACATTAGGGATCCCGACGGGCCCGTTTTTTTTTTTTATAGGCCGTTACCTGCTGGTCCCCGCTCCTTCTCATGGCTGCCTGGGCTTCACCTTCTGCGGAGGCGGCTGTGAGCAGGAGCGGGGATCAGTAAGTAAGGCCTGCGGGCCTTAAACCCCACAAATACTGCTATCATTATACTCTGGGGTCTTTTCAGACCCCAGAGTATAATGATCGCAGGCCCAGAGGAGTTGAGGGAACAAAAAAAAAAAACACTGTTACTTACCTCTCCTGCGCTCCAGCAGGTTTCGGGCCTCCTTGGTGACGTCCCAGATGTCGGTGGGCCAGTCCGGCGTCATTATGCGTCACGACGCATGCCTGGATCACGTGACATCTGGTCCAACATTGAAGAGGTAGCAGGGAGTGCGCCACTCTGGGGCATAATACTGTGTGCAGGGGCCACTATGAGGCGTAATAGTGTGTGTAGGGGCCACTATGGGGCATAATAGTGTGTGCAGGGGCCACTATGGGGCATAATAGTGTGTGTAGGGGCTACTATGGGGCATAATAGTGTGTGCAGGAATGCAGTTTGTGCGGGGGGGCGGTTGCTGGGGGAGCCCCATGTCAAATGTTCGCCTTGGGGCCCAGCCATTCCTAGTTACGCCACTGAGTCCAGTATAGGTACAGTCTATTTATGGCTGTGTTGTTATGGAAACCTGGTAAATGAAATGTGGACTTATATTGGCTGATACACGTGATATGACTGAATATTTAAGGACCTGCAAACTGCTATTGACTAATACAGGTCATAAATAGCTTGGTTGCTATGGAAACCTGTGTGCCTGAGGAGACTAAGCGCCTGCGAGCTTCTATTGGCTGATAAGGGACATGTGACCGTGTGTATGGCAGTTGGAATATGAGTGAAAGACTTACAGGCTTGTATTAACTAATGCAGGTTATTTTTTGGGAATACTGTATCTCAGGAATGGTACGCCCTAGAGAGCTGAGACCCAGTCTAAAATCTTCCCGGATACCTGATGTATCTGTGTACCAAATTTGGTGAGGATTGCAAAAAAAAAAAAAAGAAAGTTATGGTTAGAAAGTGAGAGAGTAGGGTTAGTAAATTTTGAAACTGAAAGGAGTCGAGAAAACCAGGTCAATGGTATTGCTGTCTTTGTCTGTAGGAGAAGTGGAAAGTTGTGAAAGGCCAGAAGTGGTTAGTGAGGAAAACTGGGAGGCAGCTGGTTAGACAGCGGTATTAAGGGGGATGGTGAAGTCACCCATGATAAGGGTAGGAATTTCACAGGCTAGAAAGGGGGAAGCCAAGAAGCTAAGTGGTCCACGAACTGGTAGGGTGAGTCGGTGAGATGGTAGATCACAGCTACTCATAGGAAGAGTGGGTGGAAAATTCTGACATTGTATACCTCAAATGAAGGGAGGCTGAATGAGGGTATTGGGGGAATGACCTTAAAAGTGCACTGCAGCGATAGAAATATGCTTACCTCTCCACTCTGCGTACTGTCCAGCCTAAAAAGAATAGGAGAAATGTAGACCAACAGAGCAGCAAGGGAGATAGTATCATACTTCTCAATCCAGATTGCAGTGAGGGCTAGCAGGTTAAGAGATTTAGTAAGGAAGAAGAATATATTCAAGCTTGTTGCACAGTGAGCGGGTGTTCCAGAGAGAACAGTTAAAAAGGGACAGGAGAAGGATACGGAGAGGGGATAAGGTGAATAATAATTCCATTAGTGGGAGTTCTATGTGGGCTGGGAAATTAGTGAAAGGAGGTGGATGATGGTTGGGAGAGATATCCCATGGAGCTAGTAGGAGCCGAACAGTCAGAGACAGAAGGTGGTTCAGTGATTTGTTTGGACATGTGTTTAGTTATACTGGTTAAAGAAAGTGAAAATTGTGTTTGAACTGTACATGGGAGATGGAAGAAGAGAAGGACTGATTTATATAGAGTGCTCTGGTGGTATAGATGAATGGTAGTTTTGAATAACAATAGCTTAGATAACAAGTGATAGTGTAAATTTTGAATACCATTTGTAAAAGCTTGTTGTGTGCAAGTTTAATTGGTATTCTTCAATAGCTTACCCATCTTGTGCCATATTTAAGTGCACTTGTGATGATGATGAAAATGCATCCCCTATAGCAGGGGTGTCAAACTCATTTTCACCGGGGGCCACTTCAGCCTCACGGGGTACCTTGAAGGGCCAAGATTATTTTACACGTGTATAAAAGTAACTTCTCCTTAACAGTTAAGCGAGCTATTAAGGAGTAGTTACATTTGTACATTACTACTGTTACAATCAGCCCTTTGAGGGCAACCAGGAAGAACATAATGTATTATGCTCCATAGTGGCCCCTGCAATCGGTATTATGCTCTATAGTGGCCCCTGCACACAGTATTATGCTCCATAGTGGCCCCTGCACACGGTATTATGCTTCATAGTGGCCCCTGCACATGGTATTATGTCCCATAGTGACCCACCCATGAACTATTATTATACTCTGGGTTTTTTCAGACCCCAGAGTATAATGATCGGAGACCCAGGTGGTGACAAACATAAAACCAGTGTTACTTACCTGGGCTCCGGTGCGCTCCCTGCTTTCGGCCTTCTTCAATGTCGCACAGACCGGCGTCGCGACATAATGACGTCGGCCTGGCTCACGTGACGCCTGGGACGTCACCAAAGAAAGCCAAAGCCTGCTGGGAGTAACAACAGATCGCCGGAGAGGTGAGTAACTCTGGTTTTTATGGTTATCACCTCCACTGGGTCTCCGATTATTATACTCCGGGGTCTGAATAATAGTAGTATTTGATGGGGTTCGCGGGCCGCGGCCTCACTTACCATCCCCGCTCCTGCACACAGCTGCTTCTGCGTCCCATAGCAGAAGGGGAAGCGGGGTGGGCCACGACCAGCAGCGGGGATCAATAAGTAAATAGGCCGTTACGTGCCGGGGATACTCCAGCAGGCAACGGCCTATTTATATATATAAAAAAACTTATCCTCACCTACCTCCGATGCCTTGATGCAGCCGCCGCCTCTTCTTGTCCGCGACGTCTGCGTTTCGTAGGAGGCGCGATGACGTCATTGTATCGCCGCCTGCGCTGACATGCAAAGGTCTCGTAAACCAGCCCAAGACAGGTATCGCGCAGCTTTGTTTTTTTTTTTTTAAGCGGCCTGTCCTGGGCTGGTTTACATTAAATAGACAATAAAAAATGCCGCCCCCCCATACAGTGACGGACAATACCGCCTGAGGCGGCCGCTTCACTTCGCCTCATTAGCGGTGTGCCCCTGTGCGTGAGGCCGGGCCAGATAAATGCCGGGCTGGATAACAGAAGGCAGCGGGTCGGATTTGGCCCACAGGCCTTGTGTTTGACACTCGTGCCCTATAGGCTGTGTCAAAATTTATAGGGAAGCTGAGCTTCAGAACTAGGGCTAATTTAGGTAGTTAAACAATAATCCACAAAGTTTGACACATGTATACTTCAGCATACCAATACATTTTGGACAATTATATGCTTCCAACTTTGTAGGGACAGTTTGTGAAAGGTCCCTTTCTGTTTCAGCATGACTATGCTCCAAGTGCACAAAGCAAGTTACATAAGGCGTGGCTTGTTGAGTTAAGTGTGGGAGAAACTGACTGGTGCGCAAAGAACAAGATGTCAGCCTCCTCAAACACCATTAGTCTAAGGCCCCACGTAACAAATACTCTACTGCATGAATGGACAAAATTCCTTGTAGAAAGCCTGCCCAGAAGAGTAGAAGCTGTTTTAGCTTCAAGGAAGGGACCAGCTCCACCTATGGATTTAGAATTGATTTTAAACCACTTTTCCAGTAATTAAGAAAGAAATAAACAGCAAAACAAACCTCAATATTTATTACACTGATTCTAGTTTGTAGAAATATGCCATATGTGGCTCTAGTGCGCCAGTTGACTCAAACACAGTCCTCAGAAATGAAATAGCACATTATGGATATTGGTGGTCATTTTATTAGGACATTTTTCATACACCACATCGCATTTGCAGAACCCCAGAGGTACTATAAGTTCAGTAAAAGTGAACCCATTTTGGAAACTAGACCCCTTAAGCAATTCATCTTTGGGTGTTTTGACCATTTTGAACTTACAGGCTTTTCTTTAAACTTATTTGAAGTGGGCTTTAAAATTGAAAGAAATTACAATTTTTCCATTTATATTTAGTTTCTGATCATTTATTTTTATCTTTTTCTAAGGAATAAAATACCCGGTTACATTACACAATTTCTTCTGAGCAATTCCCATTTGTGACCATAAACTGCTGTTTAGGTACATAAGAGGGCTCAGAATAGTCTTTCAACTGTGGCAGTGTCACTTCTTTTGTGAGTTTCAAATGGGGTGTTCCTGGAATATCTACTTGGGCAAAGGTCCCCAGCCACCAGGCCACAGCCCAGTACCAGGCCACATAATTGTTGGCATCTCCTAGTGAGCCCAGCTTGTGTGTGGAGAAAAGCAGCCAATGAGGAGTCCCCTTGCTGGGACTCCTGGCCAAAAAGCTCCTCATTGGCTGCTGGTCCCAACATTCGTTGCTCTGCTTTCACACTACGAGTCTCGGACATGAGACTTGGTCTGTGTGTGAGCCGACCTTTACATTATGCTGGGAGGGAAACTCTTAGCGTTCAGTTATGTATGATGCTAGGAATTCCTGCCTCCCAGCAACATACTGTCCTGTAGTGATTAAAGTACGAGATACTATGTAGCTGGGAGGCAGGGACTCCAAACATTGGACATAATTATACTGCTAAGAGTTCCTCTCCAGGCATAATGTGCAGGCTGAGAAATTTGGCTCACACACAGACTCAGTGGTGTGAAAACAAGGTGAGTGCTAGGACTATGTACGCAGTCACTGCACCCCCTGCACATGGCTAATGCAAATGGTAGTTCCAAGCAAGATCATTTTCCCATGAGTAGAATCACCATCGCCCCCCCCCATCGGAAAATTTTGTTGCTTGGAACTGGTCCATGGTGCAGTAAAGGTTGGAGACCCCTGTTATTGAGGGTCCCGCGTCCTCATGAAGAGAATGATGGGTAAAATGAAGTTTCACCATCACGAGTTACCATCACATTGTAAGAGGCAAGAAATACAGCAGTAAATGACCAACATCAGCAGCCGCCTCTTCAGCAGTAAATGACCAACAGGACAATGTTGTTTATATGATGTGCTTAGATATGTGCTTTGTGTATAGACACAAAAAACTAGTGTTGTGTGACCGTTCACGGATCCTGTCCCCCATTCCGCTTAAAATATGTGGAGCCGATTTCGGACAAGGGGGTCCGTGAGTTTCCGTTTTTCAGGTACCCTAGCAGACCCAAAGAACTGAAACCTGAGCGTTAGTGTGAACCTAGCATATCAGCATCAGACAGTCCCCAGGCCTTCAAAACCTTCTCCGCAGTAGCCAGGTTGCAAGTTGGAGATGGCCTGGATCCAGATGCAGAATCTGTCCTAAAAGGTCCTGTAGGACTGGAATATGAAAGGGCCCATCCTCCCTCAGATGGTTGATTAGCCTGAAATAACTGCAATTGGGGCACTATGGAGCCACCAGTATGAGAGTGACTGGTTCTGAGTTCACATTCTGTGACACCTTAGGAAGAAGGGGAATAGGAGGAAAGGTGTAAACCAGTCCGAAGTCAAAGAGCATCTACCCCCACACTGGTATTCCTGGTGTTAAGAAAAATTTTTTTTTTCCGAACCTGATGGTTTGCCTGGGGGGAAGGGGAGGGGGAGAAGGTGAACAGGTCCTCCAGAGGTAGACCCCATTTTAGAGAGATCTGGTGAAAGATTTGATTGGAAAGGTTTCATCAACTTGAAATCTCTTCGGCTCAGAAAATCTGCTTGAAGCCCCCAGACTGCCTGAAATGTGAGGGTTCCTGAGCTGACTCCCTGGAAGAATCCCCCCACCCTCCCAAACAGGCTCCTCAGCCTCTCTTATTTGCATCTGTGGTCAAAGAAAGGACATGGGCCTAGTTCCAAAGGACTCCTTTTGAGGGATTTCTTGGATTCATCAATTCAGGGAGAATCTCATTGCACTTGAAAGAACGATCCTCCTCTCTAGAGATAACGGACTTCTGTCCCAGTTTGCACAAACTAAGGATTGGAGGGGGAGATGTTACCTCTGTCATGATCTTGGTAAAGATTTGTGGTGCAGAGCTGATACCAAAGGGGAGAACTGTAAACTGGTAGTGAAGAAGGATGTGACCTCATGCAATGACAAATGTTAGCAATTTCTAATAAAGCGGATGAATGGGAGAATGGTAATAAGCGTAGTTTAGATCTAATGTGGCCAAAAGGGACTTTTCTTCTATGAGGGGAATTGTGGACTGTATGGATTCAACCAGGGGCGGATTGGCCATGTATATTCCGTGGACTGACTGAGATATAGACAACTGGGCCAGCAAGCTACCTGTTCCGCGGCCTGGCCCTTACCCTGACTATTGCTCCAGGGTGCTCTATACCTTCAGAGCAGAGGCCGCCGGGTGGCACTGACAGTATGTGTTGAACGAATCTCCCAAGATTCATCGTTCGAGGTTTGCCCAGAGGTTTCTGTCGGACCATGCGGGTCTTTCTGTCTCTTCAGGCCTTAGAAATGTCACAAATAACATCAGAGACTGCTGAAGCCCAATCATGGGCAAAATGACGCTGGCGTGACTCATGTGACAATACGCCGGCATCATGATGAGAGATGAGAGATGAGAAACACTGTTTATTATGTTTAATCTTCTCCCCGGGGCCTCCAATCATTATACTCTGGGGTCTGAAGAGACCCCAGAGTATAATAATGGTTCGCAGGTGGTGAACCCCCAAAAATTTCAGGTGAAAGCACACATTTTTTGGAACATAGGGCATTATAGTGTGTGGTTAATCTTTGTAGTATACTTTATTAACCTATGTAACTTCGTTTCTAATAGAAAACAGGTTGTAACATTCCCCCCACAGATTAATTTTAGCTGGATATAATTTAAAAACAGCTAAAATTAAAATCTGTGTATCACTTACCCCAAGTAGTGAAAGAACTGGCGCTCAGGGACTGCATCAGCTACAGTTAGGTCCATATATATTTGGACACTGACACAATTTTTTTTTTTTACCTGTCTACTGAAACATATTAAAGTTATAGTTATATAATGAACATGGACATAAAGTCCAGACTTTCAGCTTTCATTTGAGGGTATCCACATTAAAATTGGATGAAGGGTTTAGGAGTTTCAGCTCCTTAACATGTGCCACCCTGTTTTTAAAGGGACCAAAAGTAATTGGACAATTGACTCTGTGGCTGTTCCCTGGGCAGGTGTGGGCAATTCCTTCATTATGTCATTCTCAATTAAGCAGATAAAAGGCCTGGCGTTGATTAGAGCTGTGGTGCTTGCATTTGGAAGTTTTGCTGTGAAGAAAACATGCGGTCAAAGGAGCTCTCTATGCAGGTGAAACAAGCCATCCTTGAGCTGCGAAAAGAATACTATGCTGCACGATGGCCCCTGCACAGGATAATGCTCCACATTGGCCGTTGCATTGTATAATATGCTCCACAGTGGCCCCTGCACAGTATATTGTGCTCCATAGTGGCCCCTGCAAAGGATAATATGCTCCACCATGGCCCCCCACAGTATAATATGCTCCACAGTGGTCCCTGCACAGGATAATGCTCCACAGTGGCCCCCGCACGGTATGATGCTTCACAGTGGCCCCCGCACGGTATGATGGTCCACAGTGGCCCCCACAGAGTAAAATGCTCCACAGTGACCCCAGCACAGTATAATATGAATTGCGCATTTACAATCCGTATTATACGGCACTGCATGACTGTATGGAGGAGCCTCTTTGTGACGTGTAGCGGCCGGCACACTCCTCCTTCATTCCCTAATCAAAACATTTCTATAGATGAGCTTCCTAACTTTGTGGACAGGTCAGCAATCCAAATTAAGACTGAGGGCTTCAAAGAAATTGACTTTTTCAAACTTTTTTTCTCTAAGTTTATAGATTTAATGGTGGCCCAAACAAATTTGTATTCCCAACAATTTATAGAACAAAATGCCAGCTCTTCATATGCCAGGTCCCAGAGGTGGACCCTAGTTAATGCAACAGAAGTGAAAATGTTCTGGGATCTTGTTCTGCATATGGGCAAAGTGAAGTAACCACAAATTTGACAGTATTGGAGTACCGATGTCTTGTATAACACTGCAATCTATCGATTGGCGATGACCAGGACACATTTTGAAATTATCCTGAAATTTTTACACTATAATAATAATGCAGTGCCGGACCCAAGATGGCCCAAACTTTGATCGCCTATTCAAAGTCAGGCTAGTCATTGACCACTTTAGCGCTATTAGAGGTAATCCTCCATTTTGTATATTTTTTATATACATAAGTATGTAAGCGTGGGTTCACACTTGCGCCAGCACTCCGTCCGCCGCGAATCTGACCTAAATGTCAGGATAGGGACAGGTTTGCGACGCTTTGCTTAAAAACCCATTCACTTCTATGGGTTTTTAAAGCAATACGCGGGTGTGCACTTACACCCTCTGCGCCGCAAAGCCATTTTTTTCGTCGAAAACAAAGTCAGACATGCATTGAAGTGAATAGGTTTTTAAGCAGTGTCGCAAACCTTTCCCTATCCAGTCCCTATCCTGTTTTCCGACATTTAGATCGGATTCGTGGGGTACAGAGTGCCGGCGCATGTGTGAACCCACCCTAACTCTGTGTGGTGGGCCCCCTGGGTAATTAAGACACAGTGCTTAGGAATGTGGGTAATATATCCTTCTTATCACGAAGGCTGCATTCCAGAAGTTGTGCTTGGTACCTAGCGTCTTCTTATCACTTTCCTATGAGATCTCTCTCT
Source organism: Leptodactylus fallax (assembly GCA_947044405.1). Lineage (NCBI taxonomy): Eukaryota > Metazoa > Chordata > Amphibia > Anura > Leptodactylidae > Leptodactylus > Leptodactylus fallax. The sequence goes on along the minus strand of CAMRHE010000015.1, from coordinate 10,943,120 downwards.
CTCTCTCTCTGTATATACACACACACACACACGTGGGGAAAAAAAAGTATTTAGTCGGCCACCAATTATACAAGTTCTCCCACTTAAAAAGATGAGAGAGGCTTGTAATTGACATCATAGATAGACCTCAACTATGAGAGGCAAAATGAGAAAACAAATCCAGAAAAATCACATTGTCTGATTTTGAAAGAATTTATTTGCAAATTATGGTGGAAAATAAGTATTTGGTAACCTACAAACAAGCAAGATCTCTGGCTCTCACAGACCTGTAACTTCTTCTTTAAGAGGCTCCTCTGTCCTCCACTCATTACCTATAGTAATGGCACCTGTTTGAAATTGTTATCAGTATAAAAGACACCTGTCCACAACCTCAAACAGTCATACTCCAAACTCCACTATGGTGAAGACCAAAGAGCTGTGGAAGGACACCAGACATAAAATTGTAGACATGCATCAGGCTGGGAAGACTGAATCTGCAATAGGAAAGCAGCTTGGTGTGAAGAAATCAACTGTAGGAGCAATAATTAGAAAATGGAAGACATACAAGACCACTGATAATCTCCCTCGATCAGGGGCTCCACGCAAGATCTCACCCCGTGAGGTCAAAATGATCACAAGAACGGTGAGCAAAAATCCCAGAACCAAACGGGGGACCTAGTGAATGACCTGCAGAAAGCTGGGACTAACGTAACAAAGGCTACCATCAGTAACACACTACGCCGCCAGGGACTCAGATCCTGCAGTGCCAGACGTGTCCCCCTGCTTAAGCCAGTACATATCCAGGCCCGTCTGAAGTTTGCTAGAGAGCATTTGGATGTTCCAGAAGAGTATTGAGAGAATGTCATATGGTCAGATGAAACCAAAGTAGAACTGTTTGGTAGAAACACAACTCATCGTGTTTGGAGGAGAGTGAATGCTGAGTTGCATCCAAAGAACACCATACCTACTGTGAAGCATGGGAGTGGCAACATCATGCTTTGGGGCTGTTTCTCTGCAAAGGGACCAGGACGACTGATCCGTGCACATGAATGGGGCCATGTATCGTGAGATTTTGAGTGCAAACCTCCTTCCATCAGCAAGGGCACTGAAGATGAATCCTGGCTGGGTCTTTCAGCATGACAATGATCCCAAGCACACCGTCAGGGTAACGAAGGAATGGCTTCGTAAGAAGCATTTCAAGGTCCTGGAGTGGCCTAGCCAGTCTCCAGATCTCAACCCCATAGAAAACCTTTGGAGGGAGTTGAAAGTCCGTGTTGCCCAGCGACATCCCCAAAACATCACTGCTCTAGAGGAGATCTGCATGGAGAAATGGGCCAATATACCAGCAACAGTGTGTGCCAACCTTGTGAAGACTTACAGAAAACGTTTGACCTCTGTCATTGCCAACAAAGGATGTACAGTCATGGCCAAAAGTTTTGAGAATGATACAAATATTAATTTTTACAAAGTCTACTGCTTCAGTTTTTCTAATGGCAATTTGCATATACTCCAGAATGTTATAAAGAGTGATCAGCTTAACAGCAATTACTTGCAAAGTCAATATTTGCCTAGAAAATGAACTTTATCCCCCAAAACACATTTCAACATCATTGCAGCCCTGCCTTAAAAGGACCACCTAACATCGTTTCAGTGATTGCTCCATTAACACAGGTGTGGGTGTTGATGAGGACAGGGCTGGAGATCAATCTGTCATGATTAAGTAAGAATGACACCACTGGACACTTTAAAAGGAGGCTGGTGCTTGCCATCATTGTTTCTCTTCTGTTAACCATGGTTATCTCTAAAGAAACACGTGCAGTCATCATTGCACTGCACAAAAATGGCCTAACTGGGAAGAGTATTGCAGCTAGAAAGATTGCACCTCAGTCAACAATCTATCGCATCATCAAGAACTTCAAGGAGAGAGGTTCCATTGGTGCCAAAAAGGCTCCAGGGCGCCCAAGAAAGACCAGCAAACGGCAGGACCGTCTCTTAAAAGTGTTTCAGCTGCGGGATTGGGCTACCAGCAGTGCAGAGCTTGCTGAGGAATGGCAGCAGGCAGGTGTGAGTGCATCTGCACGCACTGTGAGGCGGAGACTCTTGGAGCAAGGCCTGGTCTCAAGGAGGGCAGCAAAGAAGCCACTTCTCTCCAGAAAAAACATCAGGGACAGACTGATATTCTGCAAAAGGTACAGGGAGTGGACTGCTGAGGACTGGGGTAAAGTCATTTTCTCTGATGAATCCCCTTTTCGATTGTTTGGAACATCTGGAAAACAGCTTATTCGGAGAAGAAGAGGTGAGCGCTACCACCAGTCTTGTCTCATGCCAACTGTAAAGCATCCTGAAACCATTCATGTGTGGGGTTGCTTCTCAGCCAAGGGAATCGGCTCTCTCACAGTCTTGCCTAAAAACACAGCCATGAATAAAGAATGGTACCAGAATGTCCTCCAAGAGCAACTTCTCCCAACCGTCCAAGAGCAGTTTGGCGCTCAACAATGCCTTTTCCAGCATGATGGAGCACCTTGCCATAAAGCAAAGGTGATAACTAAATGGCTCAGGGAACAAAACATAGAGATTTTGGGTCCATGGCCTGGAAACTCCCCAGATCTTAATCCCATTGAGAACTTGTGGTCAATCATCAAGAGACGGGTGGACAAACAAAAACCAACAAATTCAGACAAAATTAAAGCATTGATTCTGCAAGAATGGACTGCTATCAGTCAGGATTTGGTCCAGAAGTTGATTGAGAGCATGCCAGGGAGAATTGCAGAGGTCCTGAAGAAGAAGGGTCAACACTGCAAATATTGACTTGCTGCATTAACTCATTCTAACTGTCAATATAAGCTTCTGTTACTCATAATATGAATGCAATTATATTTCTGTATGTGATAAAAACATCTGACAAACACACATAAAAACCAGAGGGCAGCAGATCATGGGAAAAAATATAATATTTGTGTCATTCTCAAAACTTTTGGCCATGACTGTATAACAAAGTGTTGAGATGAACTTTTGTTATTGACCAAATACTTATTTTCCACCATAATTTGCAAATACATTCTTTAAGAATCAATGTGATTTTCTGGATATGTTTTCTCATTTTGTCTCTCATAGTTGAGGTCTACCTATGATGTCAATTACAGACCTCTCTCATCTTTTTTAAGTGGGAGAACTTGCACAATTGGTGGCTGACTAAATACTTTTTTCCCCACTGTAAACAGTCTATAATTTTAAGGGTAGGTTAATTTTAACAGTAAGAGATAGAATATCAAAAAATATCCATGCAAATTTATTTGCATTTTGCAGAGAGAAATAAGTATTTGATCCCTCTGTTAAACAAGACTTAATACTTGGTGGCAAAACCCTTGTTGGCAAGCACAGCAGTCAGATGTTTTTTGTAGTTGATGATGAGGTTTGCGCACATGTCAGGAGGAATTTTGGTCCACTCCTTTGCAGATCATCTCTAAATCATTAAGATTTTGAGGCTGTTGCTTGGCAACTCGGAGCTTCAGCTCCCTCCATAAGTTTTCTATGGGATTAAGGTCTGGAGACTAGCTAGGCCACTCCATGACCTTAATGTGCTTCTTTTTGAGCCACTCCTTTGTTGCCTTGGCTGTATGTTTTGGGTCATTGTCCTGCAGGAAGATCTAGCCACGACCCATTTTTAATGTCCTGGCACAGGGAAGGAGGTTGTCACTCAGGATTTTACGATACATGGCTCCATCCATTCTCCCATTGATGCGGTGAAGTAGTCCTGTGCCCTTAGCAGAGAAACACCCCCAAAACATAATGTTTCCACCTCCATGCTTGACAGTAGGGACGGTGTTCTTTGGGTCATAGGCAGCATTTCTCTTCCTCCAAACACGGTGAGTTGAATTAATGCCAAAGAGTTCAATTTTTGTCTCATCTGACCACAGCATCTTCTCCCATTCACTCCCAGAATCATCCAGGTGTTCATTGGCAAACTTCAGATGGGCCTGCACATGGGCTTTCTTGAGCAAGGGAATCTTGCGGACACTGCAGGATTTTAATCCAGTACGGCGTAATGTGTTACCAATGGTTTTCTTGGTGACTGTGGTTCCAGCTGCCTTGAGATCATTAACAAGTTTCCCCATGTAACTTTAGACTGATCTCTCACCTTCCTTATGATCAAGGATACCCCACGAGGTGAGATTTTGCATGGTTTTGTAGCCCATTCCAGCCTTGTGCAGGTCTATGATCTTGTCCCTGACATCCTTAGAAAGCTCTTTGGTCTTGCCATTGTTGTAGAGGTTAGAGTCTGACTGATTGATTCAGTCTGGGGACAGGAGTCTTTTATACAGGTGACAATTTAAGAGAGCTGTCTCTAATGCAGGTAACGAGTTGATTAGGAGCGTCTAACTGGTCTGTAGGAGCCAAAACTCTTAATGGTTGGTAGGGGATCAAATACTTATTTCTCTCAGCAAAATGTAAATAAATTTATACAATGTGATTTTGTGGATTTTATTTTTGATATTCTGTCTCTCAATGTTAAAATTAACCTACCCTTAAAATTATAGACTGTTCATGTCTTTGTCAGTGGGCAAACTTACAAAATCAGCAAGGGATCAAATGCTTATTTCCTTCACTATATATAGTGCCTTGCGAAAGTATTCGGCCACCTTGAACTTTTCAACCTTTTGCCATATTTCAGGCTTCAAACATAAGGATATAACATTTTAATTTTTTGGTGAAGAATCAACAACAAGTGGGACACAATCGTGAAGTGGAACGAAATTTATTGGATATTTTAAACTTTTGTAAAAAATAAAAAACTGAAAAGTGGGGCGTGCCAAATTATTTGGCCCCCTTAAGTTAATACTTTGTAGCGCCACCTTTTGCTGCGATTACAGCTGCAAGTCGCTTGGGGTATGTCTCTATCAGTTTTGCACATCGAGAGACTGAAATTCTTGCCCATTCTTCCTTGGAAAACAGCTCGAGCTCAGTGAGGTTGGATGGAGAGCGTTTGTAAACAGCAGTTTTCAGCTCTTTCCACAGATTCTCGATTGGATTCAGGTCTGGACTTTGACTTGGCCATTCTAACACCTGGATACGTTTATTTGTGAACCTTTCCATTGTAGTTTTTGCTTTATGTTTGGGTTCAGTGTCTTGTTGGAAGATAAATCTCCGTCCCAGTCTCAGGTCTTTTGCAGACTCCAACAGGTTTTCTTCCAGAATGGTCCTGTATTTGGCTCCATCCATCTTCCCATCAATTTTAACCATCTTCCCTGTCCCTGCTGAAGAAAAGCAGGCCCAAACCATGATGCTGCCACCACCATGTTTGACAGTGGGGATGGTGTGTTCAGGGTAATGAGCTGTGTTGCTTTTAGCCAAACATATCGTTTTGCATTGTGGCCAAAAAGTTCGATTTTGGTTTCATCTGACCAGAGCACCTTCTTCCATGTTTGGTGTGTCTCTTAGGTGGATTGTGGCAAACGACACTTTTTATGGAAATCTTTGGGAAATGGCTTTCTTCTTGCCACTCTTCCATAAAGGCCAGATTTGTGCAGTGTACAACTGATTGTTGTCCTATAGACAGACTCTCCCACCTCAGCTGTAGATCTCTGCAATTCATCCACAGTGATCATGGGCCTCTTGGCTGCATCTCTGATCAGTCTTCTCCTTGTTTGAGATGAAAGTTTAGAGGGACGGCCGGGTCTTGGTAGATTTGCAGTGGTCTGATACTCCTTCCATTTCAATATGATCGTTTGCACAGTGGCTCCTTGGGATATTTAAAGTTTGGGAAATCTTTTTGTATTCAAATCCGGCTTTAAACTTCTCCACAACAGTATCACGGACCTGCCTGGTGTGTTCCTTGGTCTTCATCATGCTCTCTGCGCTTTAAACAGAACCCTGAGACTATCACAGAGCAGGTGCATTTATACGGAGACTTGATTACACACAGGTGGATTATGTTTATCATCATCAGTCATTTAGAACAACATTGGATCATTCAGAGATCCTCACTGAACTTCTGGAGTTAGTTTGCTGCACTGAAAGTAAAGAGGCCGAATAATATTGCACGCCCCACTTTTCAGTTTTTTATTTTTTACAAAATTTTTAAATAACCAATAAATTTTGTTCCACTTCACAATTGTGTCCCACTTGTTGTTGATTCTTCCCCAAAAACTTAAAATTTTATATCCTTATGTTTGGAGCCTGAAATGTTGCAAAATGTTGAAAAGTTCAAGGGGGCCGAATACTTTCGCAAGGCACTGTATATATAGGTATATGTGTGGAGGATGTCAGCTTGTGTATTCTCCATTTTGCATTCCTCTTTGTCTCATAAGAGAACTCATCCATCCACCCTTGGAAGCTATAATGAGATGCAGCTCCTATTGTGCCTTATCCAATAGCCATGACAGAACTATTTTACAACCAATCATACTATGCTAATTATACTAGTCCAACCTGTTCTTTGTCTGTACACTATACTTAAACTACCTTTTTCCTGCCATTAAATTAGAACTCATTCTACATGCTATGTGTCTGTGACTTCTCCAGGCCTGATTTTTTATATTTGATTTGGAACTCTACAACATACTTGGAAGGAACCCTTGATGTCCCTAACAGCGCCAAATTTGCAGCATCATGCATCCCTGATCTTAACATTTCTACAGAGGAGTCTCTGATCAGTTTTAAAGGGAGGCTTAAATTCTGCCAAAACCTGCCCAGTAAGAGAGCACGGTACGGCATTAAAATGTGCAAACTGTGTGAGAGCAGCTCAGGGTACATCCACAAGTTTAGGGTTTATGAAGGAAGGGACACAAGAATTGAGTACCCATAATGCCCCCCAATCCTAGGAGTTAGTGGGAAAATAGTGTGGGATTTGCTGCACCCACTGCTGGACCAGGGTTATCACCTATATGTGGATAACTTCTACACCTGCATCCTCTTTAGGTGCATCAGTTCCAAAAGAAATGTAGCTTGTGGAACATTACTCAGAAGGGGTGAGAATAGGGTAGTCTGCAATGGAAATATGCAGCTGGTCAAGTATAAGGACAAGAGGGATGTCCTTGTACTGACCACAATTCATGGCAACAGCAGCACACTTGTCCCTCTGCGTAGCACCAGTACCCTTACCCCCAAGCCAGACTGCATACAATAGGTACATGGGAGGGGTTGATCTATCTGATCAAGTCCTGAAGCCGTACAGTGTCATGCGAAAAACAAATGTGTGGTACAAAAAGCTGGCTGTGCACATTGCACATGCTTATGTGATATCACGATGTGCAGGCAGGACAGGAACATTCCTTCTGTTTCAGGAGGAAGTTATCTAGGCTCTATTATTTGGGGACTAAGAAGTGCCAGGCCCCAGTACTTCTAGAACTGAAGGTGCCCGTATTGTACCAAGGCAACATTTTCCTGTTGAAATCCCACAAACTGCAAAGAAAGGGAAGACCCAAAAAAGGTGCGGAGTCTGTTCCAAAAGTGGAAGAAGGAAAGAAACAATTTATCAGTGTGACACCTACCATGAAAAACCTGGCCTGTGCATGAATGATTGTTTCAGACTGTGCCACACATCCATGGATTTTTAATGTTACAATTTAATTGCTCTGGTATATCACCTCCTTATACAGTGATGTACAATCATAAAATTTAAAATTGGGAGTGCATTTTATACTTTAACCCCTTCCCAACATCTGCCATAATAGTACGGTGGATGTCGGGTCTCTGCAGTTTTATACAGCAGACACCCGGCGCTAATGCCCGCGATCAGTGCCAGCATTGATCCGGCGTCCCATTACTATGACAGCTGGAGCCTTGTGAAGGCTCCCAGGCCTGTCTTTAGTTACTTTCTATTGCAGGCTGCAATTTTTTTTTTTGCAATGCATTAGCATTATAATGCATTGCATTAGTGATCAGACCCCCTGGGGTTCAAATAAATGCAAAAAAATGTTTTAAAAAAAAGTATTAAAAAAAATAAAAAATATTAAAAGTTCAAATCACCCCCCCTTTCCCTAGAACACATATAAAAGTACTTAAATACTGTGAAACACATACACATTAGGTATCCCTGAGTCTGAAAACGCCCGGTCTACAAATCTATAAAAATATTTTTCCCATACGGTAAAAATCAAAAGTGCCAAACCACCGTTTTTTTCACTGTTTCGCCTCTGATAAAAAATTGAATAAAAAGTGATCAAAGCAATAGCAATTCCCCAAAATGGTATAACTAAAAAGTACACCTGGTCCCACAAAAAAGACGCCCTATGCATCCCTATACATGGAATTATAAAAAAAAGTTACGGGTGTCAGAATATGGCGACTTTTAGAAAAAAAAAATTTTTGCACAGTTTTGGATTATTGTTAAGGGGTTAAAATGTAAATAAAACCATATAAATTTGGTATCCCCAGAATCGTACCGATACATCGAATACAGGTGACATGTCATTTTGGCTGCACAGTGAACGCCGTAAAAACAAAGCCCGTAAAAAAGTCGCACAAATGCATTTTTTTCTTCAAATCCACCACATTCTGAATTTCTTTCCAGCTTCCCAGTACATTGTACAGAATAATAAATGGTAGCATCATGAAGAAAAATTTGTCCCACAGACATTAAGACCTCACATGGCTCTGAGAACAGAAAAATAAAAAAGTTATGGGGTTTGGAAGGTGGGGGGGGAGGGGAGAAGAGTCAAAAATGAAAATCAAAAAAATTCCTCCGGTGGGAAGGGGTTAACACCTGGAAATGAAAAAAAATAAAAAAATAGGGTTTTTACGTCCAGAAGGTGGTTGTCTAGTTCTGCAAGGACGTACCGGTATGTCCAAGCAGAACTCAGCAGCTGCACGAAATTGTGCAGCTGCTGATACAGGGAGCCGGCTGTAACTTCAGCTGGAGCTCCCAGAGAGAAGACAGGGAAGGTTTATTACCTTCCTGATTGCTGTGTACACAGCTCTCAATGAGCACTGTATACAGCGCTATGGGCGCCGCCATCTTGCGGCTCCCCTCTGACCTGGCGGTCACATGATCCGCTGGGATCAGAGTCTGTTAGAGCTGCAGGGTCCTACAGGACCCAGATCAGCTCTATAGTTATGTGTAAGTAACATGCAGGATACTGTATTCCTCCTGAAACTGGGGCTAAATGTACCGGCCACAGTTACAGGGGAAATCAGCCTCCCCAACAAAAAAAAAAAAAAAAATGATCAGATGTCCCCAAAGGTCTATTATGACCTTATGGGACACAATGTTACAAAAAAAAAAAAAAAAAAAAAAATTATAGACAAGTTAAAAAAATGTAAATAAAATAATTACGTGGGGCCTTAGCCTTATAAAGTTTTTTAGTAGCACTTTGTGTTATTAAATAAAAAAAAAATGAAAAGTGAAAAACTGACACGTTTTCCCTCCTCTTTTGTTTATATTTTCCCGGATAGAAAAAAAATTAAAACACATGCAAAAATAAAAATAATATAAAAATAAAGCCGTAGGGAACTGCTATTTCTACTAGTATATAATGTATCTGGCTTCTTTGCCCCTGCAGTTTGGCTTCAGAGACCCCAGGCATTCAGTGCAAGTTTTGTTTTGTAAATACAGTGAGTCAGACACGTGAGGCAGAGCTGCTGGGGGGAGAGATGTGAGCAGAGCTGCTGAGACAGACATGTTATGTCTGGGGGAGTCTAAGAGCCACTTGTTCCTCTTTACTTCACAGTATATAGTTAGGTATGTGTTACCCCCTATATACTCACAGGACCTAGCTAGTAACCGTAGTTAGGGATCCATATATATATATATAGTTCAGGGCAGTGATAGGTTAGGCTTCCGAAGGCCAACTAGCTAGTTAGAGGCCCGGTTGCACTAGTAGTTTAGCTGGCAGGTTAAGGACTCAGTGTTAGGGTAGTCAGGCCTGCATCTACTGCCGTCACCGTCGCCCTGTTTGCTGCCTGTGAAGAATCTCACCATCATCATCATCTCCTGATCGGCTGTCTGTCATCTCCTGGAAGAATCCGAGGATCCACAGGGGCCCCTGCATCTCTTCTGTTGCCTGGAGGTATTGTGCACTGGACTCTTGCTATATATCTATATATATACCCGGGTATATAACCTAAGACGGTTGAGGACTTGCTGGTTGTTGTAGTATTGCTGTGTTCTGAGTATATTTTATGTATGTATTATTACCCTGTTGATTCTTGTAGAGCTACTGTTATAACCTTATGTGGTATCTGTATGTATTCTTCAGACTGTGAGATTAGTACAGTGATCCTTGTTAAGGCTACTAACTGTACTTCATGGGTAAGTCCCAGGAAGAGATCCTCCCTGTAATACAGAGGCTCTATCCTGGGTGGAGGCACTGATATATTTCATATATGTTCCCACTCTTCACTTCAGCGAAGGCTTCAGGTCCCATTATACACACAGGACAGCGCCAGAGTCTGTTGCGGGAGGGATAATACTCATACCCCCCCCAAATAGGGCTACATGTCACTGAAAAAAGACGTAGAAATTAGTTGAATAATGCAAATGATAAAAATGTTATAGCCCTCCAAAACCGCACATACAAAAAACTTGAAAATGTGTCTGGCCTGGAAGGGGGGGGGGGGGGTAAAGAATCTGGAAGTGGCTAGAGAAACATTTTATTTGAAAATATGTGAATCACCTGTGGGGTCCAAACGCTCACTATACCCCTTGATAAATTTCTTAAGGGGTCTAGTTTACAAAATGGGGTGATATGTTTGTTAGTTTTCATTGTTCTGACACCTTGGGGGGTTCGGCAAATGAGATTTGGTTCCTAAAAACAATTACAACAAAATCTGCCCTCCAAAAAACCGTTCTGTCCCAATATGTGCCCCTACATCAGTTTACAGCCACATGTGGGGTATTTCTGTAGTTGGGAGAAAATGCTTAAACAAACTGTGGGGTGAGTTTTCTCATTTAACATTTTATAGAAAAGAATTTCGCTTTCCATTTTCCCAGCCCAATTCTACATAACACTAGTAGGGCCAAAGTACTCACTACACCGCTGATAAATTCCTTGAGGGGTTTAGTATTCAAAATGAGGTCACATTTTGGGGCTTTCCACTGTTTTGGCACCTTGGGGGTTCTGCAAATGGGACATCATGCCTGAAGACTATTCCAGCAAAATCTGCCCTGCAAAAGCCAATTGGCACTCTTTCCGTTCTGAGCGCTGCCATGTGCCTGTACATCAGTGTACCAGCACAGATGGTGTATTTATGTATTCAGGAGAAATTGTGGAACAAAATGTGGGGTGCAATTTCTCGGGAGCATTAACCCCTCTGGCGCCTCGGTCAAAGCTGACCGAGGAGCCATTTTACCGGGGATCGCTGGCACCCGGAGCAAGCTCTGGGGCCGCGTCCCAGCATGATGGCCAGGAGCCTTTTGAAGGCTCCCAGGCCTGTCTTTAGAAGTGCCGGGAATAGAAGCTGGTAATTGTAATGCATTGCATAAATGATCAGACCTCCTGGGGTTCAAGACCCCAAGGTGGCTCTAATAAATGCAAAAATAAAAAAAAATAAAAAATTTAAAAATATTAAAAATTCAAATCACTCCCCTTTCCCTAGAACACATATAAAAGTTATTAAATACTGTGAAACACATACACATTAGGTATCCCTGTGTCCGAAAATGCCTGGTCTACAAATCTATAAAAATATTTTTCTGGTATGGTAAACTCCGTAGCAAAAAATCAAAAGTGCCAAACCGCCGTTTTTTCACTGTTTCACTTCTGATAAAAATTTGAATAAAAGCAATAGCAATTTCCCAAAATGGTATACCGTATTTTTTGGACTATAAGACGCACTTTTTTACCCCAAATTTGGGGGGAAAATGGGGGGTGCGTCTTATAGTCCGAATGTGGATGTTGGGGGAGGGGGGTGGAGGAGCAGTTGCTATAGCTACTGGGTCTCCGTTGTAATGTACAGTCCACTCTGACCTCTGGCATTACTACCTGTAAGCCCACCCAGAAAATATTAAAACTGCCCTCGGGCCCGCTGCGTACCTTTCTTGTTGCAGACCGGCTCCCACACGGCAAGATTGCAGGAACCGGCCCGTTCCTGTGACTGCCGGGAGCCTTATGAAGGCTCTCTGGCTTGTCATAGCAATATTACTATTGAGGCTGGTCTATTATCAGCCTCAATAGTAAAGTACAGAATCTCCCATAGACTGCAATACAGTTGTATTGCAGTCTATGGGACTTGCAATCAAATGACTACAGGTTCAAGCCCCCTAGGGGCTAATAAAATAGTTAAAAAAAAAAAAGTTTAATAAATAAAAGTTTTAAATCACCCCCTTTCCCTAGAATACATATAAAGTAGAAATTACTGTGAAACACATACATATTAGGTATCCCAGTGTCCGAAAATGCCCGGTCTACAAACTTATTAACTTCGTAGTGGGGAAAAAAAAAAAATCAAGTGTTTTTCGCTGTTTCACCTCTGATTTGAATAATAAGTGATCAAAGCAACAGACATTCCCCAAAATGGTATAACTAAAAAGTACACCTGGCCTTGCAAAAAAAAAAAAAGATGCCGTATGCATCCCAGTACAGCTGTAAATGTGGCCTTGCAGCTGTTGCAAAACTACCATAAGTCATTAAATATTTTACCACTTTCTTTTTTTGCTTCAAATTTTTTTTCCCTATTTCCCGCCTCTAAAACTTAGGTGCGTCTTATAGTCTGAAAATTATGGTAACTAAAAAGTACCTCTGGCCCTGCAAAACTAGACACCCTATGCATCACCATACACGGAGGTATAAAAAAGTTACGGGTGTCAGAATATGGCAACTTTTAAAAGTATATAAATTTGGTATCCCCAGAATCGTATTGAAACAAAGAATACAGATGACATGCCATTTTGGCTGCACAGTGAATGCCATAGAAAACGAAGCCCATAAAAAAGTTGCAAAAATGCACTTTTTCTTCAAATCCACTCCATTCTGAATTTCTTTCCAGCTTCCCAGTACATTGTACAGAATAATAAATGGTAGCATCATGAAGAAAAATTTGTCCCGCAAACATTAAGCCCTACGGAAAAAGAAAAAAGTTATGGAGTTTGAAAGGGGGGAGGGGGGCGGGGAGTCAAAAACGAAAAATTCCTTTGGTGGGAAGGGTTTAACCCTTCGTGAAGATGAAAAATTTGGGGCTTTTCATTTTTACATCTCAATGGTAAAAAAAAAAAAATAAAAATTTGTGAAACACCTGTACGGTCCAAGTGCTCACTATACCCCTTGATAAATTCCTTGAGGGGTCTAGTTTCCAAAATGGTGTCATTTTGAAGGAGGGGGGGTGTTTCCTGTTCTGGTACTTCAGGAACTCTTCAAATGCAACATGGTGCCTGTAACAGATTCCAGCAAAATCTGCCCTCCAAAATCCCAATAGTGCTCCTTCCGTTCTTTACCCTACTGTGTGTCCATACATCAGTTTACATCCACATGTGTGATAATTTCATGCTCGGGAAAAATTGCATAACAGATTTTCTCCTTTAACCCCTTATGAAAATGTAAATTCTAAGGCTAAATGTATTAGTGATAGAAATTGAAAATTGTAAATTTGACCTCCATTTTGTTTTAATTGCTGTGAAATGGTAAAAGGGTTAAGAAACTTTCTAGATGCTGTATTAAATTCTTTCGAGTGCAGTTTTCAGAATGGGGTGATTTATTGGAGGCCTTTCAAGGTCCCTTCAAAACTTAACTGGTCCCCTTGAAAAATGTGTTTTGGAAATATTCTTGAAAAATGACTGCTTGACTTGCAAGCCTTATAATATCTATATTAAAAAAGGGGGTGATTAACCACTTCCATCCCAGATGCTTTACCCCCCTTCCAGACCAGACACATTTTCATATTTTTTGTATGTGCGGTTTTGAGGGCTGTAACATTTTTATCATTTGCGTTATTCGTCTTTTTTCGGTGACACATAGGGCTTTATTTTTATATTGTTTTTATTTTTGCATGTGTTTTAATTTTTTTTATATCCAGGAAAATATAAACAAAAGAGGAGGGAAAACGTGTCAGTTTTTCACTTTTCATTTTTTTTTTTTTTTATTTAATAACACAAAGTGCTACTAAAAAACTTTATAAGGCTATTCCTTTTATGGCCATTCTTGGCTTTGGCTCAAAAAAACGCAGCAAAATCTGCAACAAAAAAAGCTGCATTGCTGCAACGTGGGGCCTCAGCCTGAAATAGTTTTTACTCTCTGTTATGGTAATTTTTATTTTGTATGGTGTCGGGGGTGGGACTATAACCTTTAATAAGGCCGTTTTATTGCCATATTATTTTATTTATTTTTTAAATTATTTTATTTACATTTTTTTAATGGGGCGCCTCATTGTGCACTGTATATACAGCGATCAGGAAGACAGGGAAGATAATAAACCTTCCCTGTCTTCTCTCTGGGAGCTCCAGCTGAAGTTACAGCCGGCTCCCAGTTTCAGTAGCTGCACGATCTCGTGCAGCTGCTGATTTCTGCTTGGATGTACCATGCAGAAATAGACAACCACCACTTGGACATATATACTCTATGGGCGGTAGAGAAGTGGTTAAAGTTTGATTGCAACATAAAGTAGAGATATGATAAATTATAATTCTTAAGTAATTTGGGTAGTATGACTATCTATATGAAAGGTATGCAATTTCAAAGTTTGAAAACTGCATTTTTTTCCAAATTTTCACCAATTTTTTTTTTTTTAACTTAAAGCGTCTCAAAGTTATTACCACATAAAGTGACACGTTTCATAGATTGTAAGCTCTTGCGAGCAGGGCCCTCAGTCCCAGTGTGTGAATTGACTATTTCTTTGTAATGTATTTTTTGTCTGTACTTGAACCCTACAATTTGTAAAGTGCTGCGGAATATGTTGGCGCTACGTAATAATAATAATATAAATAAAATGTATTATGTCAGATTTCAAAAATGAGCCCTGGTCCTTAAGGTACTTTTGGGCCACGTCCCCAAGAGGTTAAAGAGGTTGTCCAGGCAAATTTATTTTTATTTATTTATTTATTTTTTATAGGCCAGGGGGAGGTAAAAAAAAAAAAAAGAATCATACTCACCTGTTGCGGTCTGGTTCTGCTGCTCTCGTGAATTCTCAAAGAGAAACTGCTCGCAGTCTGTGACGTCCTGGATCCCTTCTGCTAAGGTCGTGATTCGCCTCAGCAGTCACCGCACCGGACAGCGCAGGTAGGCACTGCAGCATCGTGGAAAGGCGAGTATGAATATTTTTTTCACTGTCCCCATCTGATTTAAAAATTAAACTGAGTTGTTCATTTTTGTCTAGACAACTCCTTTAAATACTAGTTTCTGTAATTTCCAAGCTGTGTGAACTAATGTATAAATTTTCATTGGAAAAGGATGATAGCCGCTAGGGTTTTTTTTTTTTATATATACTCTTGTGTAAACACGCCCAATCTAGTATGTTTTATCCTGGTACAGATTTTGCTGCCGTTTTGTTCACGCCGACATGAACATCCTCCAGAGTCACACGTTTTTGCAACGGAGACCATAGTTTTCACACCATTTATTTTACTACGCTGTACTGGTGTTGGATTACCCACGCCGCTTGACTGCTATGTCCTCCTTCACCTGCCTAAGCAGCCATGACGTTTCCTGTCTAACATACACTATGACACGTCCTTCGCCACCACCTGAGCAAATCGCGCAAAAACTCGCGGTAGCTTCTATAGTTTACTGCCGAGATGTTGTTGTCTGTACGGTAGTTCCCAGCATGCTCTGCGCGCACAACGTCTTGTGGTGGTGTTCGCACTAGGCTTATCACAGAGTCTGCGCCGTGCCAGGGAGCTGGATTAATCTGTCGGCAAAGACCAGGTGAGTGGAGACTACCGTGAGGACGGGAGGCCGTGTTGTATTCGTGATGCGGCCGCCTTATTCACTGCGCCGTGTGTAATTGACGCCATTTTCCATCTTGCTTGTCTTCCCGCCGTATCTTGGTGTAAGCCCGGACATGTAATTATGTCAGATGCTATCGCGGCATTGATAGACTGAGCAATATTACATTAGGAATAGTCGCATTTTTTGTGTATGTACTATTATATACGTTTGCTTTCGATTTCTGCAGTGTCTCGGGCAAAGCGCTTAGAGGAAGGGGCGGGGGTGCTTTATTAGGCCGGACATGGTCTCTGCAGGAAATAGGGGGAAAAACCTCACCACTTGGATCAGCAGCGAGGTTGAGCTTGGCATACAAACGTAAAGATTATCTTCTACGGCCAGTATAGCCATCATGTGGTAACATAGCCTGGGTCTCCAGTATAGCCATCATTACTAGTAGGGGGGGGGGTGTGTCAGGGCTGTGGAGTCATAGGGAAAAAAGGTCAAATGCACAAATAACAAAGGAGGTCACCTACCTCTGGCGCCTCCACTATTGTCCGTTTGGGCGCTTGTCATGCAGGCATTTCATTCATAATTTTTATTTATTTTTTTTTTTTAAATAGGCTTTGGGGAGGTGGGGGAAAATTAAAAATCATACTCACCTGTCCCTGTGCTCTGGTGTCCTCCCAGTGCAGTCCAGTTGTCCTGCTTCAGCATGTTCTCAAAGTGAAACTGCTCACTGTCTGTGAAGTTGCTGAATGACCTCAGGAAGAGACCCGTGATGTCACAGGTAGTGACATCGCCTGCCCTTTCGCTGAGGCTGCTGATTGGCCTTAGCGGTCACATGTGGCGGGGACTTCTGCCACACAACCAACACTGGACTGCGCTGGGAGGCACCATGGAAAGGTGAGTGTGAAAATTTTTTTACACTTTTTTTTCACTGCTCCTGGCTCATTTCAAAATTAAACGGGTTGTCCATTTTCGCTTGGACAACCCTTTTAAAGTCCTGCATCACACATGACTGCTGAGGCCAATCTGGGACATTAGCAGTGGCAGGAAAGAAGCTGATGTCACTCTCATACGTCACCTTTTCTGCTGCCACTGATTTGGCCTCAGCAGTCATGTTCAGTACAGGACTTCCAGCGACAATGGCACGGAGCATGCCTAATTGCCTAGCTCCTGAGTAAAACCTTTCATGACTTTTAATGAAGCCTAAAAAACATTTTTAATCACAATTTTTATTGTTTAAGTAAACACATGGTTTGTTGCCTTTTTACTCTTATATTTTATAGGTTCTTTTTTTGTGAGTTAGAGGAGCTTTTGACTGTCAGCCGTTTATGTAGGAGTTGGTGGTTTTTCCTTCCGACTTCACAGCCCTGGTTGTCCCTGTCTATTTTATAGAACTGTAGATTAGGGGCTTTTCAAGGGATAAAACTTCTTAAACATTAAGTGTTCTACAGTCATGGCCAAAAGTTTTGAGAATGACACAAATATTATATTTTCACATGATCTGCTGCCCTCTGGTTTTTATGTGTGTTTGTCAGATGTTTTTATCACATACAGAAATATAATTGCATTCATATTATGAGTAACAGAAGCTTATATTGACAGTTAGAATGAGTTAATGCAGCAAGTCAATATTTGCAGTGTTGACCCTTCTTCTTCAGGACCTCTGCAATTCTCCCTGGCATGCTCTCAATCAACTTCTGGACCAAATCCTGACTGATAGCAGTCCATTCTTGCAGAATCAATGCTTTAATTTTGTCTGAATTTGTTGGTTTTTGTTTGTCCACCCGTCTCTTGATGATTGACCACAAGTTCTCAATGGGATTAAGATCTGGGGAGTTTCCAGGCCATGGACCCAAAAATCTCTGTTTTGTTCCCTGAGCCATTTAGTTATCACCTTTGCTTTATGGCAAGGTGCTCCATCATGCTGGAAAAGGCATTGTTGAGCGCCAAACTGCTCTTGGACGGTTGGGAGAAGTTGCTCTTGGAGGACATTCTGGTACCATTCTTTATTCATGGCTGTGTTTTTAGGCAAGACTGTGAGAGAGCCGATTCCCTTGGCTGAGAAGCAACCCCACACATGAATGGTTTCAGGATGCTTTACAGTTGGCATGAGACAAGACTGGTGGTAGCGCTCACCTCTTCTTCTCCGAATAAGCTGTTTTCCAGATGTTCCAAACAATCGAAAAGGGGATTCATCAGAGAAAATGACTTTACCCCAGTCCTCAGCAGTCCACTCCCTGTACCTTTTGCAGAATATCAGTCTGTCCCTGATGTTTTTTCTGGAGAAAAGTGGCTTCTTTGCTGCCCTCCTTGAGACCAGGCCTTGCTCCAAGAGTCTCCGCCTCACAGTGCTTGCAGATGCACTCACACCTGCCTGCTTCCATTCCTCAGCAAGATCTGCACTGCTGGTAGCCCAATCCCGCAGCTGAAACACTTTTAAGAGACGGTCCTGCCGCTTGCTGGTCTTTCTTGGGCGCCCTGGAGCCTTTTTGGCACCAATGGAACCTCTCTCCTTGAAGTTCTTGATGATGCGATAGATTGTTGACTGAGGTGCAATCTTTCTAGCTGCAATACTCTTCCCAGTTAGGCCATTTTTGTGCAGTGCAATGATGACTGCACGTGTTTCTTTAGAGATAACCATGGTTAACAGAAGAGAAACAATGATGGCAAGCACCAGCCTCCTTTTAAAGTGTCCAGTGGTGTCATTCTTACTTAATCATGACAGATTGATCTCCAGCCCTGTCCTCATCAACACCCACACCTGTGTTAATGGAGCAATCACTGAAACGATGTTAGGTGGTCCTTTTAAGGCAGGGCTGCAATGATGTTGAAATGTGTTTTGGGGGATAAAGTTCATTTTCTAGGCAAATATTGACTTTGCAAGTAATTGCTGTTAAGCTGATCACTCTTTATAACATTCTGGAGTATATGCAAATTGCCATTAGAAAAACTGAAGCAGTAGACTTTGTAAAAATTAATATTTGTATCATTCTCAAAACTTTTGGCCATGACTGTAGCTGCTTTTTAGGACTAGCACACTGACTCACATGTCCATGTATTAGCAAAACTCAGGACAGGTTCTTTGCCAGTCTGTTTTGCATCTCACTGAAGCAAATAAATGGGACTGTGGAGACACAGGGATATCAATCATGTGCTATTTAACCACAGACCTGCCGCATGTAGACATTTGTGTTTTTCTTTGCTGCCTTTTTTTTTTTTTTTTGTCAGTAGAAAAATCAGTATCAAACTTGACACCTTTCTTGTTTTGCTACTACAATTTCCAAAGATTCCTTTCTTATTCTGCATTGCAGTTCCATTTGCATGAAAATCATTTTTTTTTTTTTTTTCTCTCATGTAAATAGGCTGAAAAAGACTTTAGGCTCATTGTGGAAAAGCTGCTTTTGTTGTTGCAGATTTTGCCATGTTTTTTTGAGCCAAAGCCAACAGTGCCTTCAACAGGAATGAGAAATACATAGGAAGCACTTATACGTCTTTCTTCTGCTAAATTCAGTCAATGCTTTGGCTCAAATAATTGGGGCAAAATTTTGCAACAAAAAGCAGCTTTTTCCACAACGTGGGGTCTTTGCCTTAGGGATATTTCTTCTCCTGCCAGGGGGTTTGCTCTCCACTCTAGATAATCGTCCTAATTTAAAACTGGGCAATTAATTGAAAAATAACCAAAACTGAATGTGAACCTGAATAACTGACATGATTTGTGCATGTCGGTTATTTTGGTTCAGTTATTTACAACATTTGTGAGGTTCCACCTGCAGTGTTGTTTGGACTGAGACTTTCTGAACCGAGACTTCTGCTGTTATACTTTGGGGTCTATCCAGACCCCAGAGTATAATTAGTGGAGGCCCAGAAAATGTGAGCGCAAAAAAAAAAAAAAAAAAAGCAGGCCATAAGCAGTAGCAGGGATCGGAAAGTAAAGCCACGGGAGCGCTGCAAGAGTATTTGTTGAGTGAACCCAAACACATACTGCTATTATACTCTGGGGTCTGAAGAGACCCCAGAGTATAATGATCAGAGGCTCAGGGGAGGTGAAAAACATAAAAGCCAGTATTACTCACCTTTCCTGTGCTCCAGTGCGATTCCATTCTATCCTCGAGCCTATGTAGTGACATCATGTGTGTCAGGCTGGCGTCGCTACGCATAATGACGCCAGTGTAACCCATGTCTGTGACGTCATTGAAGAGGGCCGAAAACAGCAGGGAATTGACTGGAGCCCAGGAGATGAGTAATACTGTTTTTTATGTTTGTCACCTCCCCTGAGCCTCCAATCATTATACTACCCCAGAGTATAATAATAGTTTATGGGTGATGTGCCCCCAAAAACTTTGGGATCTGCAGATCCAGAAATTTTTGCAGCAAACACCGTAGGGGCTGCGATGGGAACACGATACTGTGTGAAGGGGTCGTGATGGGAACACAATACTGTGTGGAGGGGTCATGATGGGAACGCGATACTGTGTGTAATGGGGCATTAAACTGTAAGGGGGTGCTATGTCGAGGGGGTTTCCTCAAGTCAAAAGTTTACTATGGGGCCCAGTCTTTGCTAGTTACACCCCTGCCTAAAAACTCTTCTAATTTGCATAAGAATAAGATGCTGATTTTCATGAAAATATAGCTGCAATGCTGCAAGGCATTTCCTGCTGACAGACTACCTTTTAAAGGAGAAAGTCTAGTTTTAAAAAGCTTTTCAATTGTAATTATTCATTGGAAAGATAGGATTTGTGCTATACTGCACATCAGGTCTGTTGCTAAGCAACAGTCAGCAGGTGACTATCCTGGCTCTTCTTTTGTGGCGTTCAATTTATAACTATGCTGTGGGTGACATAACTCTCCATAGACTCGAGTAGAAAAGCGTGACACTGAAGTCTGATTCATGTTGTTCTTAGGCAACAACCCCAGTCTTATGTGTAGAGTTAAAATTAAACAGGTGAAAATGAACAGGTGAGATACTTGCACATGGCATACCATAATGGATCACATGGGAAGCTTTAGTTTTGGCTAGAGTGACCAGGGCTGTAGAATTGGTAGGCCAAATCACTGACTCAGACTCCTAGTTTCTTACAGCCTGACTCCAGCTCCTTCATAAATGGCAGCCATGGTGTAACAGAAGCTGCAAAGTTCCTCTAACTTACAAAAAGGTAGTAAATTCTGATGAAGGTAAATATGCAACAAGTGATGTGTCTAATATAAGTAAAAATCATATTTTGAAACTGGAATCGGTGACTTTTTTTTTTTTTTTTTTCCCCCTGACTCCACCTAAAATCTGACTCTGACTCCATAGCTCTTAGATTGACCCTTTAAATAAATTCGCTGTGCGCTATGATGATGGGAACTTTGCAGCACAGGCTATAACTATATACAGAAACCAAGAATACTGGGTGTTATCTGCCACTTTTTTGGCCATACTTTTTGCAGGTTTGCCTTTTTTTAGACTAGTCTTACTGTGGTGCTTATTTATAATGTCGGTGCATTGTTATATGTCTTGCATATATTAGTTTAGATGCATCTTTTTTGTTGAAAAATTGCGCCACTTTCTAATGCATTTTAACCTGATGGGCTCTTTTATGTTGTCCATCGACTGGATTGCATTTGTGTGTGGAAAAAAAGCACATTTTTTTTGTTTAGGCATGGCCTTAAATCGCCATTGTAGTCTAAGTAAAATTGATCACTGTTTTTAAGTTTTAATTGTCCAGCTCTATTTTAAGTTATTCTGAATGAAGTGGTGGTCAGGTTGACAGCCCAACAGAAATGATAGTGGCGGTGTGTCTGATAACTGAGTGCTTTACTCCTTCTATCCCTAACGGTCCCAGGTTGACATAGTGTAAATGCTTCAATTTTCAAAATCGTGGTGTTTTTGGAAATCGCAGCATGTCAATTATGCCTACAAAAACGCTGGCAGTTTCCCTATAGGTATAATTAAAGCAGAAAGTCCACAGAGGAAAAAAATCCTGCACTTTCTGTGAAAAGTGCTGCAAGAAAAACTTACGATGCATTTCCGCCGCAGTTTTTCCCTCAGTGCTATTTTGCTGTGGCTTGCTACATGGGACCTTAGCCTCAGTGCAGCTTTAGTGGCTCTTTGTGTACAGTATTACATGCTTCTGTTGGAGTTGTACACTCCCAATGTATAGCATTTAAAAGCATACGTTGCCTGAAAGGCATGCTGTATGTCGACCCAACAGAAAAGGACATTCCGCTTCTGTTGGGTGAATGAGATATATGGATACATTTAACATATATACCAGGATGCATTAAACCTAGAGCTCAGGTTCAGAGTGCCCTGAGCCTTAGTTATCACAGATAATGCACATGTGTTAATGGATTTTCCACAATATCTAAAATCCCGGACTGGTGTTTACTGCTCATCCCAGCTGTCTAGCATTGCTTTCTTCAGTCAGTAATAGTAGAAGCCAAAGAAAATATTTACATTGGAGCAAAGTGTTCAAGTAATGTGGAATTAAAAACCTCTCTCACTTGCTGACCACCCATAAACTATACGCATCTGGGCGGTCAGCATTTAACTCTGTGTGGATGTACTTGCAGAGTGTGCAGCTGCACAGAAATTGTCAGAAACTTCTCATAAAGAAGGCAGATATGTTTTATTACTGCCTTCTTGATCACTGGGTATATAGATCAGGAAGCAGCTCATATCAGCCCCAGTTACTGGGGAAATCAGCAATAAAAAGTTCCTTATGGGGGCACAAATGTTAAGAAATAAAAATCACCACTACTAGCCCTGCTTCTGGTGGCAGGCTGGTCAATTGATCAAATTAAAGGGGTTGTCTGGGATAACTGGAAATCCCTACAATAATCTAAACAGCCCCCCCTACTTTCAAAATAACATAATTAATCAAAAATGTATATTTACCCATATCCCTGGGGAGGTCATATGACCTCCCCAGGGACACTTTCGGATTATCCGGTGACTATCAGTTTGCCCATTTCCAGAAATGGATCGTCACTACCACATCCCTCCATCCACCCCATTATATACTTTCCTTCCATGCTTCTTCCTGGGTGACTGCTCCTCCTTCTATACTGATTCTGAAGGCGCGCCCTCTTCTCCAGCACTGCTCTGCGCACTACTGCTGATAATCCACCTCTACTGCGCAGCTTCCACGCATATGCAGTAGAGGTGGATCTTCGCTGCAGAGAACAGAGCAGTGCTGGAGAAGAGCGAGCACCTGCAGAATCAGTAAAAAGGAGGGGCCGGAAAAAGCATGGAAGGTAAGTATATAATGGAGTTGGGAGTTGGGCTGAGTAGGTAGGGAAGCACCGGGATAGCTAGAGAGGAGAGAGGGGTTAGTGTGGAAGTTACATAGCAGGAAGCTGAACCATGTAAACAAATGCAGGAGATACCAGGAGCTCCCAGAAATCACTCAAAACACTGCTAAAGGTATATTGGTGCACTTATTAACCCATTAATAACAGACATTAAAAAAAAACAAAAAAAAAAACATTTTTTGCCAGGAAAACCCCTTTAACTTCACTATTTCAGAGTTGTGCAATTCTGTTTTACATATGTAAAACCGCACAAATATTATTTAAATAACCCAAAATATAAGAAATGGCCTTCAAAACAGCATGCACCAAAGAAAACCTGCAAAATCTGCTTGGTTGTGAACTGGGGAATAATGAAAGTGGTTAAGGTAGACTTGCTGTCTCCAAATAAAGTTGGCATCATTTCTCAATGCCACCTGTGTGAAAGATGAAAGAATTTTTTTTTTTTTTTTGGTTGTCGTCGATGCCCACAATCAGCCTTGTTTTTGTGCTGTTAGCATGCAGAGAGTTAAGAAGCAGCTTCATTGTCATCACAGAAGGTATCAAAGTGGCTCCAGCAGCAGAGTCTTGTGAGACGTGCATCATCTTGGTGAACGCTGATATGTAAGGAAGGGTGTGCAGTGTAGATAACTTCATAGTATGAAAGACAATCTAGTTGGAGGTGCAGTGATGGAAAGTTGTGTTACTACTATCTACTTTAAAGCTAGGACTACATGGCAACTTTGGTCGCAACTCCTCTCTTCAGGGATGTGGAGTTGGCAGGCCACACCACACAATCTGACTCCCCTATTTTTCCAAGGCCCAATTTCAGCTCCTTCGTAAATGGCTAGCGGTCATGGTCAGTAAGAAGTCGTAAAAATCTTCAAATTCATTAAAAAGCTAGTGATTCAAGTGCTATGAAAGTGAATATGCAACAAGCTGTGCATCTAATTAATACAGATTAAAATAACTTTTACAAATTCACCCATAATTAGTTATTGCTCTGTCACCACAGCCCTTCCTGTCATCTGACCAAAGATTTCTGTGTTGCCTTGCATCTTCAATAATGTAATTGAATGGAGTCACATTGTGACCCCCCCCCCCCCCCCCAAGGATTTTACAACAGCTGCTTATAGTTGCCAAAAAAAAAAAAAAAAAAGGAGGTTCTGTGTGCTAAAAAAGCAGAGATATTGGCAGTTGAATACAGATGAGAATGGAAGCTGCAGATCCTCTTTAGGGTATGTTTTTTGCAGGCTGATTTTGAGGTGGAATACACCTCCTATTCATTTCAGTGGGAGTCAGCAGCAGTTTTTCCTCTTGCTGACTTTTTTTTTTTTTTTTTCTTCTATCTTCAGGCGGATTCTGCCTTGAAAAACACATTAAAATGAATAGGAGGAAAAAATGCAACACTTTTTTTTTTTTTTTTTTGACACGTCTTTGCAAAAATTGTATCAGAAAATGCAAGCGTTTTTTGTAACAGGAAGTTTCCAGGTCCATACGGTTTGCTGGAGCAAAAAATGCATTATGTGTTTAAAAAAAAACAAAAAAAACAGTTTCCTAATTTCTGAAGCAGATTTTTTTTTTCAGCCTGCAAAAACTCCCTGTGAACATAACCTTCTTAACGACCTTGGATGTACTATTACGTCCTGGGCGCTAGGTACTTCGCGCACCAGGGCGTAATACTACGCCCGAGGCCGGCCGCCCGCTCACTATTTGAGCGGGCGGTATCGAACCGGGTGTTAGCTGTATCTGACAGCTAACACCCTACTCCCTCGGCCATAACTTCCGATCGGCGGTTTTAACCCCTTGGATGCCGCGGTCAAACATGACCGCGGCATCCAAGGGGTTCCGCCGTCTTGCCGCACCCCCCGCGGCGAGATCGGGGGGTGCCGATATCTCTAATCTGCAGCCCGGGGTCTGCCCAGTGACCCCAGGCTGCCTGGAGCCCCCAGTACATGGTTGATCCTGCCGAGACCTGCGGAAGTCAGCGCTGTGTTTCCATAGCGCTGACTTCCTGTATAGGCTGTAAGACACGTGTATGCTCGTGTCTTGCAGTCTATAGTACTGAGCCAGAGATCAAAGCATCTCTGGCTCAGGTGTCCTAATAGGACACAAGAAAAAGTAAAAAAAAAGTGAAAAAAAAAAAATAAGTATGTGAAAAAAATTAATAAAAGAATAAAGCCCCAAAAATTCCCTTTTCCTATATAAAATGAATTATATAAAAATAAGCCTAAAAATTAATAAAAACAATACATATTTGGTATCGTTGCGTCCGTAACAACCTGTACAATAAAATTGAAGCCATATTTAATGTACACGGTGAAAGTCGGGGAAAAAAAACCCGCCAAAAGTAACGATTTTTCGCCATCTCACCTTACAAAATATGCCATAAAAAGTTATCAAAAAGTCATATGTACCCCAAAACAGTACCAATAAAAAGCACAGGTTGTCCCGCAAAAAATAAGCCCTAAACCAACTCTCTAAACTGAAAAATAAAAATGCTACGCATCTTAGAAGATGGCGATGCAAAAAAAATTGATTTACGTCCCCAAATGGGTTTTTGTTCTGCAAAATTGGTATTGCATAAAAAAACAGTATAAATGAGCTATCGCCGTAATCGTACCGACCCCCAGAATAAAGATAACATGTTACTTACGCTCTACGCTGCATGGTGAAAAATTTAAAAGATAAAACACAGTGCCAGAATTGATGGGGTTGTTATTTAATCCACCAAGAAAGAGTTAATAAAATTTATTTAAGTTGTAAGCACCTAAAAATGATGTCATTAAAAAATACATCTCACCCTGCAAACAACAAGCCCTCATATGGCTACATCACCAGAGAAATAAAGAAAATATAGCTCGTACAATGTGAAGACAAAAACCCCAAAAATCGCCAAATCATTAGAGCATAACTGGCTGCGGCAGGAAGGGAATGTATAAGCTGTGCGAGCGTATATCAGGGGGCACCCCAGATTTAGAGCTTACGAGGGATAATAAACCAGAAGTGACCCCCAGAGTGACCTCCCCAATAATAGGAACTACTGGGGATATAGTAGGGAATTTAGTGTACCCAATGTCCTACGCACAGCTTACATATTCATTCACTTTTCCCCATCCGCTGTGCAGTCACGTCTGGGATACTAATGCTCGCTACACCCCTTGATAAATTCTTTGAGGGGTGCAGTTTTCAAAATGGGGTCATTCCCTAGGGGATTCCACTTTACTGGTACTTTAGAGGCTCTGCAAACATGACATGGCATCCAGATTCCAAACATCTGAATCTGCGCTCCAAAAGCCACATAGCGCTCCTTACCTTCTGCTCCCTACTGTGTGCCCAAACCGCAGTTTATACCCACATGTATGACACTGGTGTACCCAGGATAAGGTACTTAATGTCATATATGGGTATAAACTCCTGTTTGGGCACAGCCGGGCACAGAAGGGAAGGAGCGCTATTTGGTTTTTGGAGCACAGGCTTGGACGGTTTGGTTTTTGGACGCCATTGCACTTTTGCAGAGCTGAAATGCCTGTACAGTGGAATCCCCTGACATGTCACCCCATTTTGGAAACTGCACACCTGAAGGAATTTATCCAGGGGTACACTGAGCATTTTTAACCCCCAAGTGTTGCTATAATTTATTATCCGTGAATGAATACGCAGCTGATTGTGAAAGGTGAAAATGACAATTATTCCAGGAATACGTCATTTCAGTGTGTAATATGTTGTGCCCAGCTTGTATCAGAGATGAACGCTCCAAAAGCTGTTGTGCCCAGGATCCCGCTCACCAGTTTTTGGAGTGTGTGTCTGTGCAGACATAAACTGGGCACAACATATTGGGCACTGAAATGGCGTATCTATAGAAAAATTTCATTTTTAACTTTTCATTATCAGCTGCGCATTCATTTTTGTAAATTAAAAGAATGCAACACTTAAGGGTTAATAATGCTCGCTACCCCACTTGATAAATCCCTTGGAGGGTATAGTTTCCAAAATGGGGTGACATGTCTGCGGATTCCACTTTACTGACAATTCATGAGCTCTGCAAAAGTGGCATGGTGTCCAAAAAGCAAACTGTGCTCTAAAAACCAAAATAGCGCTCCTTCCCTTCTGTGCCCGGCTGTGCCCAAACAGAAGTTATCCTGTTAAGTACGTTATCCTAGGTACACCAGTGTCATACATGTGGGCATAAACTGTCATTTGGGCACACAGCAGGGCGCAAATGTGAAGGAGCGCGATGTGCTTTTGGAGCGCATATTTAGATTGTTGTTTTTTTGGACGCCATGTCACATTTGCAGAGACCCTAAAATTGCCCCTACAAAATGGGGGTCACTTCTTGGGGAATTCCAATTTACTGTCACCTCCAGGGCTCTGCAAAAATATCATGGCGACCAGAAAGTCCCTCTAAATCTGTACTCCAAAAGCTAAAAAAACACAGTGCTCCTTCCCTTCTGAGCCCTGCTGCGTGCCCAAGCAGCAGTTTATACCCACATATATAATTTTTTTGTCCCCGGGATAGCCCACTTAATAGTTTTAGGAGTTCATGTCTCTGATGCCACAAAGTGGCCGCAACGTATTAGGCACTGAAATTGGATATTTCTTTAAAAACTTTAATTTTCACTTTGTACATTAATATTTGGGAAGCATTTTTAGGCTCTAAATGATAATACCCCTTGATACATTCCTTGAGGGGTGTAGTTTCTAAAATGGGGTCACTTTTGAGGGGTTTCCATTGTATTGGCACTTTAGGGGCTCTGCAAATGCAATTTGGCACCTGAAACTATTCCAGCCACATCTGCCCTCCTAAAGCTAAATAGCGCTCTTTCCATTTTGAGCCCTGCCATGTACCCATGCAGCAGATTACAACCACATATGGGGCATTTCTGTGTTCAGGAGAAATTGTGTAATGAACTTTGGGGTGCTTTTTCTCCTTTGTCCTCTTGTGAAAATGAAAAATTTGGGGCTAAATTGACAGTTTATTGGAAAAAAAAGTAATTTTTCATTTTAATGTCCCAATGTTAATAAAATCTGTGAAACAGCTGTGAGGTCAAAATGTTCACCATACCCCTAGATAAATTCTATAAGGGGTGTAGTTTCCAAAATGGGGTCACTTTTGGGGGGTTTATATTGTATTGGTACTTTAGGGGCTCTGCAAATGCGACATGGCACCCGAAAACTATTCCAGCAAAATCTGCTCTCCAAAAGCTAAATAGCGCTCTTTCCATTTTGAGCCCTGCCATTTACCCATGCAACAGATTACAACCACATATGGGGCATTTCTGTGTTCAGGAGAAATTGTGTAACGAATTTTGGGGAGCTTTTTCTCCTTTGTCCTCTTGTGAAAATGAAAAATTTGGGGCTAAATTGACAGTTTATTGGAAAAAAAAGTAATTTTTCATTTTAATGTCCCAATGTTAATAAAATCTGTGAAACAGCTGTAGGGTCAAAATGCTCACTATACCCCTTGATATGTTCTGTGAGGGGTGTAGTTTCCAAAATGGGGTCACTTTTAGGGGGTTTCCACTGTATTGGTACTTTGGGGGCTCTGCAAATGCGACATGGCACCTGAAAACTATTCCAGCAAAAACTGCCCTCCAAAAGCTAAATAGCGCTCTTTCCATTCTGAGCCCTGCCATGTACCCATACAGCAGATTACGACCACATATGGGGTATTGCCGTGTTCAGGAACAATTGTTTAACAAACTGTGGGGAGCTTTTTCTCCTTTAACCCATTGTGAAAATGAAAACTTTGGGGATAAAGTGACATTTTAGTAATGTTTCATTTATACATCCCAGTGTTAGCAAAATCTGTGAAACGGCTGTAAGGTCAAAATGCTCACTATACCCCTTGATGAATTCTGTGAGGGGTGTAGTTTCCAAAATGGGGTCACTTTTTGGGGTTTTCTTTTGTATTGGTACTCTAGGGGCTTTGCAAATGAGACATGGCACCTGAAAACTATTCCAGCAAAATCTGCTTTTCAGATGCCCAGTCTCGCTCCTTCCCTTCCGTGCGCTGCCATTCGCCCAAACATCAGTTTACACCCACATGTGGGGTATTTCCGTGCTCGGGAGAAATTGCATAACAAACTGTGAGATGCATTTTTTCCTTTAACCCTTTGTGAATGTGTTAATTTTAGGGCTAAATTAAGGAATTAGTGAGAAAAAATTAAATGTCTAAATTTCACCTCCATATTGTTTTAATTTCAGTGAAATTCTTAAAGGGTTAACAAACTTCCCAAATATTATTTTGAATTATTTGAGGGGTGCAGTTTTGAAAATGGGGTGATTTTTGGGGGTTTCTAATATATAGGCCATTATAATCCTCTTCAGAACTGACGTGGTCCCTAAAAAATTAGTTTGGGAAATTTTCTTGTAAATCTGCAAAATCGCTGTTACACTTGTAAGCCTTCTAACATCCAAAATAAATTACAGGACGATTAAAAGATGATGCCGATATATAGCAGAGATATGGTAGATAATATGTATTAATGTATTTGGGTGGTATGACTATCTGTCTGAAAAGCAGAGCATTTCACAGTTTGAAAATTGCGATTTATTTATTTATTTATTTTCAAAATTTCCATCAAATTTCCTATTTTTTTATAAGTAAATACAAAAATATTAATTAGTGTTTACCACTAACATGAAGTACAATGTGTCACATAAAAACAATCTCAAAATCACTTGTGTAAGTTAAGACGTCTCAAAGTTATTGCCATATAAAGTGACACATGTCAGTTTTGAAAAACGAGGCCTGGTCCTTAACACACTTTTGGGCTGGGTCCTTAAGGGGTTAAATGAAGTATAGGTTCTTTTTTTTCTTTTTTCTTTTTCTTTTTTTTTTTTTTTTTTTTTTTTTATATCATGGCTGACTTACTTCGGGCACATTTATCATCTCCAAATATCATTTTATGTTATGCAAAAATCCTGTAGTTATGTTCAAATACTCCCTATGTGCTATTGTGGAAACATTTACTACTTTTCTTACATCGTGAATGTTTGATAAACCCCAGCTGCTTGGCGCTGACAACTGAAACATGTTCGTATTGGTGCTCTGCAGCTGTTCTAGATGGAATCCATTTGTTGGGGATATCTCTGCAATATAAATGTAGGTTATTGTGTGTAATATCATTGTGAAACTCAATTCTTGCTTACTAGTGCTAACCGATATCCTTACATGAGGAACATGCAGAAGCTTTCCAGTTGCACAATGAAAACACTTTGTCAGTGGTAAAATGTGAATTATCTGGTTTGCTTGCTAAATATTTTTTTCTATAGATTTGTTTTCCTACCATTAAACTTGAGGCCCTACCTGTCATTCAAGCTGATCTTGTGGGACTGTGACATGAGGTTCATAAATACAAAAGACCTATAGACTTATCCCAAACTTTTGTGGGTGTATAAAAAATTATATATTAGTGTGTGTGTGTGTGTGTGTGTGTGTGTTAGTTATGGAAACTGATTGATGTGAGCAAGAGTAATGTTGAGGCATATTTTATTTTTTATTTTTTTATTTTTTTTTTTTCAGCCAAAGCCAGGGGTGGATTTAGCCAAAGTGAGAAGTATAAGAGCTTCCTTTTGAAGCCGATTTGGCTCAATAAAAGCAGCAAAATATGCAACAAAAAAGCCACTTATCCACAATGTGTGACCTCAGCCTTAGGCTGTGTTCACATCTGCGTCTGTTAAAATGTTGACTCCCTGGCAGAAATCCAAGGCTACATTCAGATGATTGAGATGCAAAACGATCTTAAAAAATTTCCATTTTTCATAGCCGTCTTGCACCCAAGGGCCACCCGTTTTCACGGGTCTCACATTCATTTGAGTGTACTTAGGGGTCAGTGAAAATGGACAAAAATAGGATATGACCTATATTTTGATGGTCCATTGCAACAGACTTGTCAAAATCATGGTCATGTGAATAGTCCCCATTCACAGACATTGAGTTTTATGCTGCAGTGTGATGTCTATTAAAAACTGATGTCACGACCATTATTCACTGTCGTTTGAATATAGCATTACAAACCCCATTATAGTGAGGAATACACCTCAAACGTGTGCATCCTCTAGAACTAAGGATCCTGGGCTTGTTCCCAAATTTTTCTATCCTGTTGTTAGTCTAACCACAGACATCCCCTGTAATTACCCTCCATACCGGAAAATATTAATGTTCAGTCATATTCGGGGGGGGGGGGGGGGGTGTCTAACTGTTTGAATTGGTTATCAAAAGTTCCATTCACCAGCTGTGAAATTTTAGGGTGCTTAGGTATGCTCAGATCACTCTGCTTTGATGGTGTTTGTACTGTTTCCCATATACTGACAGGACAGATTGTCTGTAATGTAAAAAAAAAAAATTGATTGTAGGCTGAAAAGTAATACCGGGTATCGGTCCAGCAAATCTGTGTAGGAAGACTTGGGTAGAAAATACTTTGCCAGACAGATGATTCGTGGTACTATATGCGTGAAGTCACACCCATCAGAAAGTACAACTGTGTACAAAGTGAGCCATTTTTCAATAGAAAATGTGGCCACTTAATATAGTTAATCAGTCATTAGTCAAGCCCTGCAAGAGTAGGAAGGACGTTGCCATTTCTTATCTTCAATAGCTCTCATTGTGTTTATAGTTCAAGGTTCTGTTGCTTCATTTCAGATACTTCAGCACGATCTCAAAGTGCAATAATGGTGGATTCAATGTAAATGCAGTGTAAAAATTGTAAAGGTAACTGTTATCACTCATGCAACTCCTAAGATATTTATTGGTACTTTCTGAGCTGTAAACTACGTTAGATAAGTTTCTCTAGCAAAGGAGGATGAAGAAGTTGAGCCAAAGGGAAGGGTACGCTTCACTAAAACATTGTATCTTTTATAGTTTTTACAAATGAAAAGCCATATATTTAGTAATCCTTGAATTAAAGGGATATTCTCCAGTACTGCCTGGGGAGGCCCCCACCAGATCTAGGTTGTAGGAATGGCTAAAGCCACCATTCTTTTTTTTTTCTGGCGTACTAAAATAGTGAGCAGCTAACAGCTACCCCTCCATTTATTCTCCACTTGGATCTGGCAGACACCTAACCACTTACCGAGGTGTGGTACATGCTCCTATTAGATGTTTATAAAATAGGATTACCCCTTTGTTTGTGAACTCTCATTTTAATATTCACATATCTTGGAAAGAGTAATGACAGTCCTTTTAGAAAGTATAATTGTTGAAAGATCTAAGGGGGTGTAGAATTTTTAACAACTTGAGAATAAGCCAAGAATTAATGGTGGGTTTCCTCTCTTAAGCTACATTCACACAACTGAGTAGAAAAACTTCCATTTTCCATGACCATCTTGCACCCGAGGGCATCCGTTTTCACGGATCCCACGTCCAAATAACATGTTTTGTTTTGTTTGTTTGAGTTGGAAGGGACCTGAAGGGCCATCGAGTCCAACCCCCTGCAAAAGCAGGAATTCCTAGATCATCCCAGCTATATACCTATCCAGATTCCGCTTGAAGATTTCAATTGATGGAGAACTCACCACCTCCCGTGGCAGCCTATTCCACTCCCTCACTACCCTTACTGTTAGAAAGTTTTTCCTAATGTCTAATCTGAATCTCCTTCCCCTTAGTTTCATCCCATTACTTCTCGTGCTTCCTTCTGCTAATGAGAATAGGGTAGATCCCTCTGCACTGTGACAACCTTTCAGATATTTAAATACCGCTATTAAATCTCCCCTTAGCCTTCTCTTCTGCAAACTAAGCAGTCCCAATTCTTTTAGCCTCTCCTCGTAGGACATGGTTTGTAGACCTTCCACCATTTTGGTTGCTCTTCTCTGGACCTGCTCCAATAAATCGATGTCTTTCTTAAACTGGGGAGCCCAGAACTGTACACAGTATTCCAGGTGGGGTCTGACCAGGGCAGAGTACAGCGGAATAATTACCTCTCTTGATCTAGCTTCAATGCTCGTCTTGATACATCCTAGAATTTTATTAGCCTTTTTAGCCACCGCACCGCACTGTTGACTCATGTTGAATTTGCGATCTATTATTATGCCCAGATCCTTTTCCCCTGTACTCTCACTTAGTACTATTCCTCCCATACTATATATGCTTCTTGCATTTCTGTTACCCAGATGTAGAACTTTGCATTTGTCCCTGTTGAATACCATTTTGTTCACCTCAGCCCATTGTTCCAGTGTGTCCAAGTCCTTTTGGATGCATTCTCTCTCCTCTCTAGTGTTGGCCATTCCTCCTAGCTTTGTATCATCTGCAAATTTTATTAGTTCCCCATTAACCCCATCATCCAGATCATTTATAAAAATATTAAAAAGTACTGGGCCCAGGACAGAGCCCTGCGGCACCCCCGCTTTTTACTTTCTTCCAGTTTGATGTATAGCCATTTAGAATTACTCGTTGTGCCCGATCATTTAGCCAATTGTGAACCCACCTCACTGATATTTTATCAAAGCCATACTTGATCGTTTTTTTACATGTGAATAGGCCCCATTCAGACATTGAATTTAATGCTACCGTGTAACGTCCGTTAAAAAAAGACGGGTCTCACACAGCCATTATTCACTGCCATGCGAATATAGCTTTAGGCTAAGGCCCCACTTTTTTTTTTTTTTTTTTTTTGTGCAGCAAAGTGAATGAGGTTTTGGTTAATCTCATCCGCACATTGTTAAAAAAAAAAAAAAGGTGCCGAAAAGCTGCTTATTCAAAAATGCATGAATTTTTTTAAAAGCATGGATTGTTAGTTTTAGCTGTGAATCACAAGTGTTTCCCCTATAGATTTAATAAGGGAAGCAAAAATGT
Source organism: Leptodactylus fallax (assembly GCA_947044405.1). Classification (NCBI taxonomy): domain Eukaryota; kingdom Metazoa; phylum Chordata; class Amphibia; order Anura; family Leptodactylidae; genus Leptodactylus; species Leptodactylus fallax. The sequence goes on along the minus strand of CAMRHE010000015.1, from coordinate 10,909,274 downwards.
AATGGGGCACACTTCTCAATATGTTTGCGCCTGATTTTGGCGTGGGCTGCGCCTTTTTCGCCATTACGGTGGATTTATGAAGGTTTTGTGCCTCTTTTCTATGTGAGCTTTCCCTATCCGCCACTTTATTTTGGCGAGGAAAGTAGGCCTGGCTGGCTAGGTGAACATGTGTTTGCCAGATTTATTATTTGCGCCAGTTTTAAAAGGTGCTAAATTGCTCCACTCTGGGAGTCATGTACAAAACCGTGCAGACTACAGGACACAATTGCAGAAACATAAGACACACAGAAAACTGTGCAAAGTTAGCAGACTTAACATTTACATCAATTTTATAAATCATATTCAATTACTTATGTCAAATCCTTAAATGCATTGCCAACTCAAGTGCAAAATTACATGGCTGCAGGCTACATCAAGAATGTAGAGCAGAGGCGTAGCTAGTGGGGGGCAAAGGGTGCAGTAGACCTGGCCATACTCTTTAAATAAATTCTTTTTTCATTGTGACAAAATTTGCACTGAGACAGAAAAATCAGAGGAGCTCTCGTCATTGGACAAGTTGAATTGATTTGAAGCCATCTTTGCAGATCCAGAGAAGTCACTTGCTTTTGCTTCTTAAAATACCATTCTGTTCTGTGTCTTATAAGATAATCCTTTAATAGTCCCACCATGGGAAAATTCAGTTTGTTACAGCAGCAAAGATATGCAGTACAATACAAAACACTCCAAGGTAGAGGCATTACAGTGACAGTAGGTACAGATAGAGAGGTACAGGTACAAAAGTAGCAGAGGGGATATCTCAACATAAAGATCTTTCAGTTCTCTGTATGGAGTGATCTCCGCTTAGGTCGGTATTGCTTATACAGCCTGACCACTTCAGGGAGGAAAGACTTCCGATATCACTCCTTCTCACACTTAGGATGAAGTAGTCGCTCACTGACTGTACTGCCCAGCGCTATCACGGTCTCATGCATGGGATGGGAGTTATTCTCCCACATGGAGCTCACTACGGACAGTATCCTTCTGTCACCCACCACCTGCACTGGGTCCAGGGGGCTCCCCAAGACAGAGCTGGCCCTTCTAATCAGCTTGTCGAGTCTATTTCTACCCCTGGATATACTACTCCCCCAGCAGGCCACTCCGAAGAAGATTGCTGATGCTACTACAGAGTTGAAAAAGGACCTAAAAAGTGCTCCCTGGACTCCAAAGACTCTCAGCCTCCTAAGCAGGTAGAGCCTGTACAGGCATCCAGGTGATCTGCTCAGTCCAGCTTTTTATTGAAGAGCACACCCAGGTTCTTATAGGTGTTGACAATCTCAATGCCCGTCCACTGGTTTAGGAGGGTATCTGCATTTATGAAAGTCCACCACCATCTCCTTGGTCTTCCCAGCATTAATCCTAAGGTGGTTCTGCTGGCACCAATCCACAAAATCCCGGTTCAGTTCTTTGTACTCCCTGTCATCTTCGTCTGTGATGAGGCCTACTATTACAGAGTCATCAGAATACTTCCTTAAGTAGCAGCTAGGTGAGCTGCACCTAAAATCTGCAGTGAAGAGGAAAGGGGCAAGAACTGTACCTTGAGGTGCCCCTGTATTACAGATCACGGTATCTGACACACAGTCCCGGGCTATTACGTAGGCGCAAGACATGGACATGTGCATGGAGATTATCAGCAGCTCTACTAATTCATTTGATAGGTCTCTTCATTTAATACTGCAGTAAAATATAACTTTTATTAATACAAACAATAAAAATAAGTTTTTTGGACAACACGCATGTAGTGGCTAAATAAACGCCTGCCTAATTCCCATAAGCAGCAATAATATTCGCGCTATAAACATTGAGATGACTATTGCAGAGATAGGAAGATCACGTTGATTTGGATTAATATACACACGTGGACAAAATTGTTGGTACCCCTCGTTTAATGAAAGAAAAACCCACAATGGTCACAGAAATAACTTGAATCTGACAAAAGTAATATATAAAAATCTATGAAAATGAACAAATGGATGTCAGACACTGCTTTTCAACCATGCTTCAACAGAATTTTTAAAAAAAGAAAACTCATGAAACAGGCCTGGACAGAAATGATGGTACCCTTAACTTAATATTTTGTTGCACAACCTTTTGAGGCAATCACTGCAATCAAATGATTCCTGTAACTGTCAATGAGACTTCTGCACCTCTCAACAGGTATTTTGGCCCACTCCTCATGAGCAAACTGCTCCAGTTGTCTCGTGTTTGAAGGGTGCCTTTTCCAGATGGCATGTTTCAGCTCCTTCCAAAGATGCTCAATAGGATTTAGGTCATGGCTCATAGAAGGCCACTTCAGAATAGTCCAATGTTTTCCTCTTAGCTGTTCTTGGCTGTTTTTAGCTGTGTTTTGGGTCATTATCCTGTTGCACGACCCATGACCTGCGACTGAGACCAAGCTTTCTGACACTGGGCAGCACATTTCTCTCTAGAATCCCTTGATAGTCTTGAGATTTCATTGTACCCTGCACAGATTCAAGACACCCTTTTCCCAGATGCAGCAAAGCAGCCCCAGCACATAAGAGCCTCCTCCATATTTCACAGTAGGGACAGATATGCTTCATTTTTCCGTCTGTGAACATAGAGCTGATGTGCCTTGCCAAAAATTTCGATTTTTCTCTCATCTGTCCATAGGATATTCTCCCAGAACTTTGGCAAATTCCAGTTTTGTCAGATTCAAGTTATTTCTGTGACCATTGTGGGTTTTTCTTTCATTAAACGAGGGGTACCAACAATTTTGTCCACATCTGTATATGTATGGGCCTAGATTTAGAAAGCCCAAAATATATTTATATAAACCAGCAGTGACCTGAAATAAATATCCAAACAGTCTACTTGAGACCAATAGTTTCAACAGTGGCATAAAGTGAACTTAATGCGCTGATGTGAATATCCATCTTTGGAGTAATATCTCAGGTACTTGAGAGATAACATATAAGTCAGGAGAGGTATCTAGATATATAAATAGGTCCCTTAAATCATTGAATACTCCTGTATCTCTTCTCATGTAAACCCATAAATCCCCAGACCAAATGCAAATTACTAGCGCTGACCACACATCACTTGGTTGGTAAGGTAATAGGAATCATCCCACACCCTAAAGTAGTTTCAGCGCTCTTAGGTGTTAATTTTTCAGCAGTCACAGGTAACTAGACCAGTCCTATGCAGCGCTCTAAAAAGAGCGTCTTTTTGAGAGTCTCTAGAACACCTAATTAAAGCTCATTCAAACTGTATAGCTACGCGTTTCCCCAGTTTTGATACTGGTTCTTCAGGGGATAAGGACTAACGAAATAAAATAAAAAAAGTAGCAGCCTCTTGAGCTGGAAGTCAAAAGGCAGTGGCCTTTTGACTTTACTCGTCCATAGCCCCATACTGTTAGAGGGGGGATTCCTTACCGCCCTGCGATGACGCTGAGCTGTGAGGAAAGCCCCCTCCCAGCTAGACTGTCAGGAACGCCCTTCTGACAGTGGCCTGAGATCGCTGCAGAAACTAACTGCACCGATATCTCCAGCCCTGGGGCATGTAACGGGAATGCCGACAGTGCGCTGAATTCAGTGCACTGTCTGCTTTCTAGTGGTATATAAAACCGCATGTGCATGAGGACGTAAAAGGTCCTCTTTAAGTGGTCAACAGGCACAATCACAGGCCTCAGAGGTCACCTCTTTATAAACGCCACATCTGCTGTGATTGGCTGCAGCAATCCTGTATAAGCACCAATCGGACACTGATGACGTCAGGGGACCTGTATACAGCCTAATAGAGTTGCGGCAGCTGGAAGCTGATACTCATTGTATAAGCAGCATGAAATCATTTAATAAAAAAAAAAATGTATGCACGGTTTTGAGGGCTGTAACATTTTTATTATATGCGTTGTTCAACTAATTTCTGCGTCTTTTTTCGGTGACACACATGGCTTTATTTTTGCGTATTTTTTTGAACTTTTTTTAATCTAAACAAAAGAGGGAAAACGTCTGTTTTTCACTTATCATTTTTTTTATTTAACGCAAAGTGCTACTAAAACTTTTTAAAATAGTTTTTCTCTCCATTACAGTAATTTTATTTTGTATGGTGTCGTTTGGGATGGAGCTATAACCTTTAATAAGGGCGTGTTATTTGCGTATTATTATTTTTTTTTATATTTTAATTTGTGTCCCTATTAGGTCAAAATAGACCTTTGGGGACATCTGATTACTTTTTTTTTTTTAAGTGCTCTTACACATGGCATTTAGACAGAGAACAAGACAGGTAAACCATGGAAGAACACCAGGTAAACTTATACCCAAAACAACAAGCTTTAAACGGAATCTGTCAGGGCAATTTGGGACACTAAACCACCCACATGTTCATATGGATCTGGGGTTTAGTGTTCCAAATCACCCTGTCATAACGCAATCCATTGCCGCATTAAAAATAAAAAAGCTTTATATTCACCCTGCTGCTGTACTCCCCGTGCCTGTGCAGTTTTTCAATGAAGCCAGAGTAGTACACCTCTGCTTCAGTGCGCATGCCCCGTACCTCCGGCAATTGCGCGGTGAAGCCGGGGTGTCCATCTTCGGCTTCATTGAAGGACAGCGCAGGCACTGGGAGCATGGGAGAGGCGTGCCAACAAAGCTCATGAATAAGGCGAACTGTTCTTGGCCGAACACTGTTCATTGGACCCTTCTCTAGGTAAGTATAAAGGTTTTTTATTTTTAATGCACTTGCGGATTGCATTACAACATGGCGATTTGGGACACTAAACCCCAGGTCTGTAAGGACCTGTGGGTGGTTTAGTGTCCCAGATTGACCTGACATATTCCCTTTAACACATGGTATGAAAAAGCTGCACTGTCACTTACTATCCTAGCAGTTGTCTTCCTGCAGACCTCCCCTCCATCTCTACCACCAGTGCACACTATCCACATCAGTCCTTCTCTTCTTCCTTTCCCCATGTACAGCTCTCACACACTTTTCACTCTCTAACCACCCTAATCCCTATACTTCTTTTAGCAGTGAAACCAAACCTAAACATCCACATAAATCACTGAACCACCTTCTCTCTCTGTCCATTTTGCTCCTACTAGCTGCTGGGGCCATCTCTCCAAACCCTGGCCCTCCTCCTTTCCCTAATTTTTCCTCTTCCTGCACACATAGATATCCTACAAATCTCATCAATATTTACTGTTCCCTCTCCTCCTCTTTCTCCTTTCTCTTTTCGCTGTTCTCTCTGGAACACCTGCTCATTGTGTAACAAACTAGAATATATTAATGACTTATTCCTTAGTAAATCTCTTAACCTGCTCACCCTTTCTGAAACCTGGATCCAGCAGTCTGATACAGCCTCCCCTGCTGCTCTGTCTCATGGTGGCCTACAATTCTCACACACTTCTAGACCTGACATCAGGAAGGATGGAGGGGTAGGGATACTTCTGTCACCACAGTGCACTTTTCAGGCCATCCCACCGGTACCCTCACTCACATTCCCCTCATTTGAAGTCCATGCCATCAGACTTTTCCACCCACTCTCCTTACGTGTATCTGTGATCTACCGTCCACCTGGCTCACCCTACCAATTTCTGGATCACTTCACTTGGCTTTCCCTCTTTTTATCCAGTGAAATTCCTGCCCTCATCATGGGTGACTTTAACATCCCCACTGGCAAACCCTGTCTCACCAGCTGCCTCACAGTTTCTCTTAATAACCACTTCTTTTGGTCCTTCACAACTTTCCTCTTCCACCACACGTCGATGTCAACACCATTGATCTTGTCTTCCATCGACTCCTCACAGTTTCTAAATCTACTCACTCTTCTCTGCCACTCTCTGACCATAACCTTCTGTCTCTCACCATCAGTGCTTCCTCTCCTTCACAGGACACACCTACTCATCATACATATAGGAATTTCTATGCTATGAACACCCAGCATTTCTCAGATATTCTACAGTCCTCCCTGTCCCCATCTCTTCACTCTCCTGTTCCAATCTGGCCACCAGTCACTATAATGATACCCTTAAGAGTGTGTTGGATGAGGCGGCTCCCCTTCTACTCAAAAAGTTAGACACAGGAGGCAACAACCCTGGCACACGCCACAGACACCGTTTTCTTCAGTGGTGCTGTAGGTGTGCTGAACGTCTGTGGAGAAAATCACGTACACCTGCAGATTTCCTCCACTTCAAATTTATGCTTAAAACCTATAGCTCTGCCCTTCACCTCGCCAAACAAGCCTATTTCCCCACTCTCATCTCTTCTCTCTCTCGTGTAACCCTAAAAGGCTCTTTGAAACTTTTCACTCCTTACTCTCCACCAAGATGCAGGTGCCATTCACAGACCTTAGCACAGATGACCTGGCCACTTATTTCCATGACAGAATTGATAAGATCCATCAGGAAATATCTGCTCAATCCCCAGGTGGCATTGATCCCCTCACCAACCGCCCTTCAGACTGTTCATTCTCCTCTTTTGAACCTGTTACAGAAGAGGAAGTTTCTCAGCTACTTTCTTCTCCTCACGCTACGACCTGCAGTAGTGACCCTTTCCCCCTCACACCTTCTCCAGTCTCTGTCTTCTGTTGTCACGACTTACCTTACTAAAATATTTTCTCTCTCTTCCCCCCCCCCTCTCTTCCCCCCCCCTCTCTCCCCCCCCTCTCTTCCCCCCCCCCCCCCTCTCTCCCCCCCCCCCTCTCTCTCCCCCCCCCCTCTCTTCCCCCCTCTCTTCCCCCCCTCTCTTCCCCCTCTCTCTCCCCCCCCCTCTCTCCCCCCCTCTCTTCCCCCCCCCCTCTCTCTCCCCCCTCTCTCTCTCCCCCCCTCTCTCCCCCCTCTCTCCCCCCCTCTCTCTTCCCCCCTCTCTCTTCCCCCCTCTCTCTTTCCCCCCTCTCTCTTTCCCCCCCTCTCTCTTCCCCCCTCTCTCTCTCCCCCCTCTCTCTTTCCCCCCTCTCTCTTCCCCCCCTCTCTCTTCCCCCCCCTCTCTCTTCCCCCCTCTCTCTTCCCCCCTCTCTCTCCCCCCCTCTCTCTTCCCCCCTCTCTCTTCCCCCCCTCTCTCTTCCCCCCCTCTCTCTCTCCCCCCCTCTCTCTCCCCCCCCTCTCTCTCTCTCCCCCCCCCCTCTCTCTCTCCCCCCCCCCCTCTCTCTATCGAATTTTCCCATCCTCTTTCAAACATGCTGTCATAACCCCACTATTGAAGAAATCCTACCTTTACCCGGTCCTGTGCTGCTAACTTGATGATCCAACAATCAATTGTCACAACCACAGGATCCAAGAAATCATAAAACTTAACCTTTAATGTAAATTATAATAATGAATATTTAAGATGGTCAGAGAATATCACCAATTAATGTGCACAAAACAAACCGTGCTCTACATACAGGACTACTGCTGACACATATGCTCCCCTGCATTCAGGGTGGAGCGTACATCTGTACAGCCCTACAACTGGCAAGCTATGATAATACACGGTTAAGTAGCTTGAAGGGCTGTTACTCCCCACTGGGCTTATAGTTTGAAATCCCCTGAGGATTGCCCCTCCATCTGGTTGGGACATGAAACACGTTGCGAAAATGGATCTAATTTGATAGGGAGATACAGGGAGAGTTTTGGGACTGTCCTTGTTAGGACAGGAGTCATTGTGGGACATAGGGTATAATTATATCAGCCCTTCATCTGTAAGTCCCGTTGAGTCCCCAACGTCTCTCAGTAGGTCCAGGTAAGACCGTTCCCCCCCCCCCCCCCCTTTTTTTTTTTTTTTTTTTTTTCTAGAGCACGTTTTGTTTTGTGCACATTAATTGGTGATATTCTCTGACCGTCTTAAATATTTATTATAATTTACATTAAAGGTTAAGTTTTATCTATTCTCGTTTAATCTGGTATCTTTCTGCTTACTCTCTTCTTGACCCCTTACAATCTGGCTTCCACACTCTGCACTCTACTGAAACGACCCCCACAAAAGTTTCCAATGATCATGACGAATGATCTTAATCCAAAGGTGACGTCTCTCTTCTTATTCTTCTATATCTCTCAGCAGCATTTGACACTGTTGACCATCAACTCCTCTTCACTATGCTCCGTTCTGTCAGCCTCAGAGACACCGCGCTCTCCTGGTTCTCTGACCGCACTTTCTGTGTATCATTTGCGGGCTCTGTTTCTTCCCCTCTTGCCGTTTGGGGTTCCTCAGAGCACGGCCCCCAGACTGAAAGACTGAACTGCTGTTTTTTCCTCCATCTCATAGATCTGTCCCTGATATCTCCATTGCTGTCTCAGGCCGTACCATAACTCCTAGGCAGTATGTCGGCTGCCTCAGGGATATGATTGACTCAGACCTTTCCTTCACCCCCCATATCCAATCACTCGCACTCTCATGTCATCTCTACCTCAAAAACATCTTCAAAATACTCCTTTTCCTTACGAGAGATACACTAAAGACACTTATTGTTGCCCTGGTTCACTCTCGCCTTGACTACTGTAACTCCTTACTAATCGGTCTTCCCCTTACTAAACTCTCCCCTCTACAATCTATTCTGAATGCGGCGGCCAGGATCATCTATCAGTCTAGACGCTACAGCGATGCCTTCAGTCTGTCAGTCACTACATTGGCTGCCTATTCGATACAGAATACAATATAAACTTATCACTCTCATTCACAAGACTCTCTCCATAATGCTGTACCTCCCTACATTTCCTCCCTCCTCTCTATCGCCCAACCCATGCTCTCTGTTTACTCAGTGACCTAAGACTAACATCCTCTATTATCAGAACCTCCCACGCTCCTATTCAAGACTTTTCCCGAGTTGCACCACTTCTCTGGAATGCCCTATCCAAACTATCAGATTAACCCCCAATTTCTACAGCTTCAAGTGCAAACTAAAGACATATCTTTTCAGACAGGCCTATTACAAATCCTAATGTAAACCCTTCCGTAGTTAGAATCCCTAAAACGTACCCTCTGTTCACGCTCCCACATTACTTCACAGGATATGATGCTGTATCAGACTAACTTTATATCTCCAGGCACCAGCTGCACGTTAAGACACGACTGGTGACGGCTCATACAGCTTTATATATGTGTAATGACAGTAACCTCTATTACAAAATTGTCTGACCATTGTACAAGCAATGCTACCTACGATGCCGCCCCTGCTACCTCTTGTGTCACCCCCTCTACCTCTTGTGTCACCCCCTCTACCTCATAGATTGTAAGCTTTTGCGAACAGGGCCCTCAGTCCCATTGTGTGAATTGACTATTTCTTTGTAATGTATCTTTTTTTTTTTTTTCCTGTTATTGAACCCTACAAATTGTACAGTGCTGCAGAATATGTTGGCGCTGTATAACTAAAATTTATTATTATTGTTGGGGAGACTGATTTCTCCTGTAACAGGGGCTGGTACATTTAGCCCCAGTTGCAGGAGGAATACAGCCTCCTGCACGTTATTTTCACATTACAAAAGAGCTCAACTGGGTCCTGTAGGACCCTGCAGCTCTTACAGATGCTGATCCCGGCGGATCACGTGACCGCCAGGTCAGAGGGGGAGCCACAAGATGGCTGCGCCCATAGTGGTGTATACAGCGCTGTATACACAGCGATTGGGATGGCAGGAAAGGTAATAAACCTTCCCTGTCTTCTCTCTGGGAGCTCCAGCTGAAGTTACAGCTGCCTCTCTGTTTCAACAGCTGCACCATTTTGTGCAGCTGCTGAATTCTGCTTGGACATACCGGTACGTCCTTGCAGAAATAGACAACCACCTTCCGGACGTATACAGTCTATGGGCGGTACAGAAGTTGTTAAGTGTAGGCTGTTCTTTGTGCAACCAATTGTGTTTTCAGTTGGCACCGTTTTGGGGTGTATATATAAAGTTTTGATTAGCTTTTATTAATGTTTTTCGGGGGTCCGTGTGTAAAACCCTACAATACTATCATATTTTGTTTATATGGTATTCTCTGCATTGACCTTCATTAGTCCCTATGTTGCCATGTCATAGGATGGGCAGCCAGCAGTCATTATTTTGAGGCTACCGATGCTTGACAACCCCCACTCTCAATCATTTGAATACTGCAGTCTCTATTGACCTTGGCATCTAAAGGGTTAAATGCACAAGATCAGAGCTTTTCAGATCTTGGACATTAAGTGCAGGTGCCCAGCTATGAGTATACAACTGAGCACTAGCTTCACCTAGCACAAAACTCCGTTGCTGAGCTTTGATATGTACGCTGTATAAAGCACCAACTGGCCCCTTTTATTTTTCCAGCCTGAGGCTAAGGCCCCATGTTGAGGAAACTCAGCGGTTTTTTTTTTTTTTTGTTTTTTTGGGACAGTCAGGAGTGACTTCAAAGGGAATGGAAAGGACGTTTCCCTTCTGCTAAATCCATTCCTGACTTTGGCTCGAAAAACAGTGTTTTCGCAATATGGGTCCTTTGCCTAACTCTGACTTCTTCTGAAATGGCTGACAGCCATGGTCAGTCAGAAGCAGTAAAGTTCTTCTAAGTGATTTATTTCCTATAAAACTAAATATGCAACAAACAATGCATATAATACCAATATAATCTAATTAAAAATCATTTTAATGGGGGGCGTGGCTAGCACTCGACGTGACAGGCTGCATGTGAGCATAGTTCCGCAATAGGGCTTCATATTTTCCTGCTGATAGCCTGCTTTCACAGGTGTCTCGGAACCTCATCTCTTGCTCCTTGTACCTGAAGCTTCCTGGCACTCTTAGAGATGCCCGGTGCCTTGTCTCTGGGCCCCACTGGCGCCACCGGTGCATGCACATGAAGCCGGCGGCCATCTTGGGAACGTCTTTTCAGGCCTTTTTCATCTGCCTCTCGCAGCTGCCTGGGTGAGTGTGCATCGGGGCTGAGGTCCATCCTGAGCTGGACTTGACTGTCATTGGCCTCCTTAGCCTTAGCTGGCCCGTTCTTGGCACACACTACTACTACCACCTCCTGCGGCTACGGCCCTTCACCTAATTCCTGGCAGTTCCACAGTGGACTGCATACCTCTGTGAGGGGACCCTCAGTGCTTGAGCCTACAGAGCTGCTAGCGGCTCGTCCCTCCACCAACTCCTCTGGGTAACAGAGACAGCAAGGGGCATTTTGTTACAACGTATCACTGTGTTCTTACAGACCCGAGGTGTTGGCGGTCCTCACCTGGATACTATGGCTATTTGCACATACGATATATTCCCTGGTCGCGGCTTTCCATTGGACTTCTGCTAAACTGTTGGTTGCAACTTTCTGGAGGTTTTGCTTATAATCCAGCGGGAGGCAAGTTTATTTCCCTTAGAGTTGCACCTTCTGTTCCTCTGGGATGCCCCACATACATCTCCGATATTTTCTGAGGCCAGTTACTTTGCTTCCATTAACCTGCTAATTGCCTCTTTCCAGGGACTTTGTCCGTGATCTTCTGAGAACCTATTTATCTGCTTGGCGGTGCTGGCGCTGAGGTGGCCTCAAGGGTCATTGGTACAGCATTTCTTCCTCCATCATACCAAGCCTTACTGTCTGCAGGAAAAGTGGTCGCTGACTCTTTAAAATGAGTCACCCGCAGACGACTTCCATCTCAGACCGCTTGAAGGGGTTCTCGAGGGATATGTCTGTCTGGTCCCTCAGCACCTGCACCAGGCCCACCAATGCCTATAGAGGAAAACTCCAAGTCTACATTGAAGCAAGTTACAGAGCAATTGCTTGAGGCCGTACATGCCAGCACTGTTGGCCCGCTTGATTAATAGTACAGATCGAGATACAGCATTGCGTGCACCACGACAGGTTGGAGAAGTTAAGTATAATGGAGCTGCGGTGGCGATATTCCCAGACTTCTCAGCGGCCCTTCAGAAAACTAGGGCAGCCTTTGTGGGTGTCAAGAGAAGACTGTGGGAACGGACTATACAATACTCAGTGGCCTACCATGCTAGACTACAGGTCATCCACAAGGATAATTCCTTATTCTTCACTTTGCCGAAAGATGTGGAGGACTGGCTGTCGCTACTGCCTAGATCACCAAGGCGTTGATCCGAGAGGAGGGTAGTGAGAGGTCCTGGTGGACCCTACATACGAACTCATGTTTCAGTTGCTGTTTCCAATTGTGTGGGGGTTGTACAGTTATAGCCTACTATGTTGATATTGTATACTGATTTGTACCTTGATTAACAATGTCCGAGGTCCCGGTGCACTCAATTTCCTTAAATGTGACTAGGCTCTTTCTGGTTATTTTTCTAGCTCTATTGATCAATGGTACTATTAAGATAGTGCCCCGTTCACCAACTATTCTGGGTGCACTTCTTATCCCCATAATTCATAGCCACTCTTAGTTTGGCATTACTTCCTATTACTGACTGTACTGTAGTACGCACCCCCTATGGGTGTGTTGTTAACCCTGGTTCTTTGTAACGTTATGAGTTGGTTTTTATGTTGCCACACACCACACTATGCTCCACTATGTCCTAAATCGCAGTTACCAGTGCAGCAAGCACTTTTGAGGCCATGGTATGCTTTTATTTTTACTCTACATCATTATGGCGTCATTTTAAGGTGATGTCGTGGAATGTGAGTGGGTTGGGTAGTCCGAAGAAAAGGTCTCTTATTTTTTTTTCCCAGGTCAGGAAGGCTGCTCCTCAAGTGGTATGTCTTCAGGAGACCCACCTAACACCTGACAGATTTCAACAGCTTCAGAAGCCCTGGGTTCAGTGGGCCGCTCATTCTACGCACACCTCTTACTCTAAGGAAGTGTCCCTTTTGATACACCGCAGACTAAGGTGGGAGCCAGGCTCAGTTACGAGGGATCCTGCGGGGCGTTATGTATTTGTTCAGGCGTGGGTTGACTCTGTACTGTATGTGTTCCTCGGTATCTATTTATCCCCATCGGACCTGTCTATGCTCCAGGCGGCTGCACAATTTGCGGCCCGGTTTCAAAATGCTAATGTACTGTGTTTGGGAGACTTTAATAGGGTAATGGACAGGTCATTGGATCGTTTCTCCGTGGAGCCTGATCCTCAACTCTCTTCCTGTCCTATTACCATGGCCCGGGTAAACAACGAATTAGGATGGCAAGATTTATGGAGGCTACAGTATCCTGAGGTTTGCGTGTTTTCTTGTCACTCAGCCAGCAGACATTCCCTGTCTAGAATTGACTATGCTTTTGGCAATGTTAAAATCTGTTCTCTAGTGCAATTAATTTATTTGCCCTTGGCTGCCTCAGACCACTCCCCTTTTGTTAGTACAGTTGAACACCAATCTGGATGTTGGGTCACACCACAGCTGGCGTATCCATCCTTTTTGGTTGAAACTATTTGCACCCCATGACCGCATTCCTAATCAGCTTCAGGTATTCCAGGCCATTAATACCCCCAGGGCGTCGACGTCCCTTCTGTGGGAGACCACCAAAGCATATCTTAGAGGTTGCATTAAGTCATCCATTTCCTTTATTAAAAGGGAGTCTTCCCTTTTGGAATCCACCTTGGCTGCTCAGTGTATCTCCCTTGAAGAAGCCTATATAGCGAACCCAACTGATGAGACTACGTCTCAGTGGTTGCAAACTGGCTGTCAATATTTACATGTGTTTCATGAAAAAGCCGTAGATCTTTATTTTTTAACGAACAGAAATTTCATGAGTTTGGTAACCAGTCTAGCGGTTTATTGGCTCAATAGATGCATTACAACACCGCTTCCCCTACTATATTAAGAGTGAGATCTGCAGCGGGAGATGTTCAGTCCAATAGCTCGGCAGTATTACAGTGATTTATAGGGTTTCGGAGCAGGATCTTATCTCCTATTTAGACTGTATACCCTTTCCAGTGTTGACTGAGGAACAGCGCACCTTTCTGGATTTCCCATTTACAATGGAGCAGTTGTCAGGGGCGTTGGCAGACATGCAAGGGGAAGTCACCTGGCCCTGATGGCATTCCGGTGGAGGTTTACACCCAGTACTGGGACCTCCTCCTCCCGGTGTGTTGTTGAATTGTTATAGGGATGCCTTTGTAGGTTGCAGTCTCCCGGTGTCCTTCTATGACGCTAACATCGTCCTCCTGCTTAAACCTATCAAGGAACCGTTGGACTGTGCCTCATATAGGCCCATATCATTGCTTAATATTGATTATAAGCTTCTTACTAAAATTTTATCTAAAAGGCTTAATTCTGTAGTTCTAGACCTAGTCCATCCAGACCAAACGGACTTTATGCTTGGAAAGTCATGGAGTACTCACGACCTTTTTCTCCTTAGTGTACTGCATTAGAGCGGTTAATTACTGACTGTCCATTACATCCTCCGTGTTTATTTGAATGACTATTGAGATATGTCGTATTGTATATTCTCTCCTATTGTGCCTATTCTCTGCAGGCTTTACTGGTATTACTTATGTATTTACATGATTGTGGCTTGGTGGGAGGTGTTGTGGCGCTGGTTTCCCTTGTTTTTCTTTTACCCTGTTGGTTTTTCTTTTGATTATCTGTGTCTGGGACTTTATTGCATTTGGTGATTGTACAGAATGAAAAATCTGTTTTGAGCATTTGCTCTTGTCTTTGTCTCATTTGCAAATTTCAATAAACCTAGTTTAAAGGGAGTCTATCATTAGAAAATCGCCTTTTGAACTAATGGCACGGTGGAATAGCCTTTAACCCCTTCCTGACATCCGCTGTAATAGTACTATACAGCAGACACCTGGCGCTAATGCCGATGATCAGTGCCCACAATGATCGTGGACATTAACCCCTCTGGCGCCTAGGTCAAAAAATGTCACCGGCGGGAATGGGTTAAAAAGGCTATTCTACTCCTACCTTCCAATCTCTTCTCCCCGCCGTTTTTGTAAAAATCCATTTATTGCAATATGCAAATTACGCTAACAGAGCACCCTGGGTGTTCCCCCTCAACTCCGAGCACCCCTTGCGTCGCCGCCCCTTAGTTAGTTTTGTTCATGCCCCTCTTCATGCTCTTCTGATCTTCTGCCTTGTGTAAGGCATCCGACGCAGCGATATACGCCAACTGCGCATGAAGATCAGAAGAACATGAAGAGGGGCGTGAGCAGAACTAAGGGGCGAGGACAGGCGCATGCTTAGCGCCATTTTGCCGTGGTCTGTTACATGAGTGTGTAACAGACCACGGCAAAATGGCGCCGAGCATGCGCAGTCGGCATATATCGCTGCATCGGATGCCTTACGCAAGGCAGGAGACCGTGAAGAGGGCGTGAACAGAACTAACTAAGGGGCGGGGACAGGTTATGACGCAAGGGGTACTCTGAGCCGAGGGGGAATGTCGAGGGTGCTCCGTGAGCGTAATTTGTATATCACAATAAACGGATTTTTACAGAAATGGCGGGGAGAAGAAGAGAATGGGAAGATAGGTCCAATGTGCCATTAGTTTAAAAGGTGATTCTCTAATGATAGACTCCCTTTGAAGAAGAAGAAAAAAATCATTTTCATGTCACTACCTATATTGGTGGATAGAATGAAAATGACAAGATTTTCATAATTGTTTTTTTTTTTTTTCTAAGCCTAATAATAAACTGAAATTTGCAATTCTGTAGGAGTTTTCTTTGCAGCAGTCATCTCATTTACATCACACACGACACAGAATTACAATAGACGGTAACACTTATATAGATTACCCCACATAACGCCCATTTTTGCATCCACTGCAGAGTGTAGATGATATTGCAGCTTGTTCTCTGCTGCATTACACAGTGGACTCTCACCAGCAATAACAGACTCATTGTGGGCATTTAAACCTTGAGATGCCTCATCAGTTGCCCCTTTCACCGATAATCAAATAAACATGGTAGGTGTCCATGGATCTGAAAATACCTGATCTATGAAAATGATTATATTAAATGATGAATACCTTAGTGACTCTAGACTCACCACTAAAACGACGGTTACACATGGAGCTCTGTGGACCCCATTGACTATAATGGGGTTCGTCGTTTTTAAGCTGAAAAGAGACTGCAACAGTCTCCAACTGAGACTCTGGCACAAATGTGAATTTAGCCTGAGGGGCAAAAAAAAAAAAGGTGTCACAATTAAAGCATCAAATGAATATAAATTTTATCAAAGTTGTACAGACCCAGAGAATGTAAGCAGCGTGTCATCTTTACTACACACTGAATGTCTTAAACAAATAACCTACAATTGTGGCCTTCTCTTACAGGTTTTGTTTAATTCCACCCCATTCTGATTTTGCCAGTATAGTTTCCCATATAGAATATTCCCTTTGTTCCTTTATTGCTAAGCTTTTTATAAGGGAATAGCATTTGACAACTATTTTCTTTTGATTTTGTTCATAACAAAGGGACAAAGCTTGCTGAATATGACAACAAATTAGAGTTCCTCTAAACTGTAATGGAATATTAACAGTTGTAGCTGTCATGGGTGACATAGGCCCTTTTGATTCCATTGTGTGACTTAAAGGTGTTGTGCAAGGCTTCGTAAACATGGCTGCTTTCTTCTTCTCAGAAAGTGACCTCACGTCTGTTGGTCTCATATCAGTTCTACAGCTCAGTCCTATTAAATTGAATGGAACTGAGCTGCAGCATGGCCATGTGACCAACAGACGTAAAGTTACTTCCTGAGAAGAAGAAAGCAGCCATGTTTTCGAAGCCCTGCATAACTTCTTTAAATTCAGGAATGCGTGTGTGTGTGTATAATGAAATATTTTGGACAATAATTTGATGAGTGATTTGGACAAGGATAAAACAGTGAAATGCATATTGTGAAGTGTCCTAGTATCAGAGTATTAACCCATTTTTACATTTGTGTTTATGAAGTTTCAGTATTTCTCTGTGAAGACCCTTCCATTTACTTCTTAGAAAACCACTTGTCCTAGCACTAAACTGCACAAGTATCAGATCCCCAGAGCCTTATCTACATGAAGTCCAGCGTGTACTGTCTGAGGAATGCTTTAAGCATAGTTGTCAGTTTAGAGGAGGACGAGCTTCATTTAAGCTGCTGATGGTTTCGTATTGGGTCTTGCCTCATAAGTCATTGCAGTTGTCCATTTCCAAGGTCTAAACTGCTCACTGGCTTTGGACTATAATCAGGACATGTAAAATGCTCTCGGCAACAGCTGCGATTCAGAGCTCGGCTAGCCATTCTGGGCTGGAAATCCACAGTGGAAAGTGCTGGCCCATTCAGCCTCACAAGTGAAGTCATACTGCATTATTCTTTGGACAAGCAAGTATATTCTTGCTGACTCAAGGTCAGGAAAACTAATTGATTTATATAGTATGAAAAGATGCAGTTCTTCTGACACCGCAGGTCAATTTTTGGAATCTGGCTAGGAGTCTCCGTTTGGAGAGACTGTCACAGTGCCTCAGAAATCACCGAAGTCTCGCAGGTCTGACTTTTTCATTTAGTGGTTTCAGTTTAAAAAAAAGAAACTCACCTGATGGACATTATAGTAATTATTCTTTTTGGAGGCATTTGGGACCTGGGGGTGGGGGAGAGAACCACATCATAGCATGATGAGAAAGTGTGTCCAATATTCCCATAAATATGGTATGGCTTATTACAGCACAGTAATCAGACCTGTGTCCATCACATGACCATGGACTGATTTTTATCCACTGGGAGTAAGCAGAATGAATGACAGCAAGCAGAGATCTAGAAAACTGAGGAGTTGATATAGAAAAGCAAAGTATATTGGAAAATGGTATAACTCTTCATTATACAAACAATTTAACATTTGTCTGAAATCAGACAATCCCTTTCAGTTTCAGTGCTGTCCTTGGGAGTGCTACAATCTGGCAATGTGGCCCTCTGGACACACAAGTTTGTGCCTCCCTGTTTTTGTCTTTGAGAAACTGATAATTCAGATGGGGAAACCATCTGCATGTAAATTCCAGCTGCAGTATTTTCTAAACTATATTCTTTTTCTTCACAGCTTCAGAGACCTTTCTGCTACATGGTTTAACTGTTCCGAAGTTTGTCTGTTTTAAGGTAAAAACTTTTATTACAAACCTTTTTAAATTTCAATTTCTTTATTTCAGCATTAAATGTGTTCTACAAGATTAAAGGCCCACTAAACCCAGAATCTAAACAAATAAAAAATAATTTTCCTGTATGACATCTCACATTATGTCCTTACCTTTCTTGCTTTTCTTTTGTCTTATAACGTAAATTACAGAGCATGAAAAATTTAATTAAAAAGCAATGATAATCTTCTTTAGGGCAGCATCCATATTTTTACCCCCTTCCTCTTCCCATAATGCCTAGTGTATGTGAGCCAGGAAGGTTAGTAAGAGGGTCTGGGCTAATGCTTTATACTTTTTTGTTCTATACAGTGTGTGTGTCCATTTTGGCAGATTCAATCTCTCAAATAACTGACTGTATGAAATGGGTACTGTAACAGTGCCAACAGTAGTATCAGTGGTGCAGCAGTAGCAATGCCAGCCCTAGTGTAAACAGTGACACCAGCAGGCAAATGTGTAGTTATGCTTTGATAATTCTCATCTTTCCTATGTCCCTGCAATACTATGTATATTTACCTTTCAGGAGCTTTGGAAAGATTTAGAATAACCAATGGATAGGCATTCTCAATAACAGACCTCACTTGTCGTGATACTATATGTATATGTGCTAAATAGTATGGCATACCATGACAGATTTGCTTTTCAGGATCCTGAGAATGCTGTAATAGTGACTGATGAATAATAAAGTAATTTAAAATCTCCTTCCTTGCTTCTGCACAGAGAACTTTTCTCCCCTCCCGGTTTCAGTATAAAACTGGCAGACACTCAGTGGACCACATTAATGTGCCACGAGTCTGTGAGTAACCGCTTTTTTAGCGGACAGGCTCTCTGTCGTTCGGGTCCCCATGCAGACCCAAACGTCTGAGAGATTAACTCTAGTGTGAACCTAGCCTTAACTGAAATTATTTGGAAAGGAAGTTAGTAGAAGAGTGAAGAAATCAGGCGATGCCTTTTAGAGGCTAACTGAGTATATTTGATAGTGAGATTTCGAGAGTACTAGCTTTCTTATTCAGACATTGTTTTATACAAGAAACTGAAAATACACACAAAAGACATGGATCTTCAAAGGATTTTAGAATAACAAAATGCAATATAAGTAGGGAAGTTATTTACAACAGGTCAGGAAATAAACAATCTGGAAAACTTGTGGTGCGTGACGGAGGAATCAGTAATTCTTGCTGTTATCTGTTTGCTATCAGGTGGTGGGTGACTTGTGACCCTCACAGTTCATACATAGTGTGACATGAAACTGGCATGAATATTAAGTCCAAATTGCAGAGTTTGAATTTTTTGCATTAACTTATATTCCCATGCCTTTCTCTCCATCTGTGTCTTGCTCAGCCTCTAAAAGGTATTGCCTGATTTCTTCACTCTTCCACTACTTTCTATGGCTAACACGGTACAACATTATACTACTGGAAAGGAAGTTAAAAATAAATACAAAAAAATAATTAAGGCTAAGTTCACATCTGTGACACAGTCTCCAATGGAGTACCCACCAAAAATCAGCGGAGAGAAAAGTCTCTTCTCTCAGACCGTTTCAGTATAAAAATGGCGGACACCTGCCGGACCTCCAGTGTAGTGTATGGGGGTCCGCCGGTGTCCATGGGTAACCACTGTCGGACTTGAACGACAGAGAGGCAGACGTGAATTTAGCCTGATTATTGCTGGATTACAAAATGTTGGTTGACCCTTCCAGTACATCAACCAAAAATAAACTTGCATCAGATTGATCCACATCACTCTCTAGATTTCAGATAGAGCTGTATTACTGATTCTGTAATATTTTAAAACCATATGAATAAATTTATTTGATATTTGCATACATTTTATAACCGTAATGAGAATCTGAATTTTAAAGGGGTTTTAACCTCTAAAGTGGTGGTATGTCACTAGGATATGCCATTATGCCATCTCTTTTTGATCCAACCTCCGGGACCCCCCACTCTTCTTTGTTTTTGACTGCGTAGCAGCACTCCTGACCACTTGTTGTGCAGTGAACTATTCAAGGGAATACAGCCAATCTGCTGATCCCAGCACAGGTAGTGGCCAGGAACGCAGTTATAGGGAAAACTTTCAAGATGATAAAGTAAAGTAGCACTACAGCCTCACTACTCTTGAGTGCTAGAGATTAGAACTCCAGATGCAAATGACTGACCATACCCTCACTGTACATTTGTACAATTGTGCACAATACAGTTGTATTGCAGTCTGTAGTACAAGCAATTTTCTTGATCGCAAATTCAAGCCCCAACGGGGGGCAAAAGAAAATTGAAAAATAGTAAATAACAGTGGTGTTTTTTTAAACGTAAAAAATATTCTCTATTCTAGAGGATAAATTGCTGTTAGGTGGGAGTGAGTCCCCCACCGATCCAGGGATTGGGTGGTGGTGTTTTTTTACCTGCATTGTGAATGTTAAAGTGAACACAGATGCACCCCCACTGCCACTCATGTTAATGGAGGCGCTGGAAATGGTATAGTACTTCTTCAATGTTCCCATCGAAGTGAATGGCAGTGGGGGGAGGGGGGAGTGTCTTCACTGCAGCTATGTTCACAACATGGGGCAAAACACCTCCCGTTCTTAGGATTAGTGGGGATCTTAGCAGTCAGACCCCCACCAATGAGTAATTTTATCCTCTATTTATTTATTTATATATTTAAAAAAAAAAAAAAAGTAATACAATTGAATTGTCTTGGTATTTTTTATTTTTTTATTTTTTTTCATTATTTAATAAAAATAAGAAAATCGAAATTCAAGTCAAAAATGGTCCATAGAGTAATAAAAAACTGAGATTTTATTTTCTGGTAAAATTGCACAGCTCTACTTGAGAGGCAAGCATAGTTTTTCTGGAAATGGTTGGCAGGCAAATATTATAGGGCATATTTACTATTGCGGTCTAACAAGCAGTTTATCTTAGTCCAGGCAGTCTGATGTTGCACCAGATTTATTATGATGGGTCACTGTGTGATAGATTTTGAGCATTTTGCTTTTCACTGGCTTACTTCACACCATTATTTTACACATAAGTCACACACAAATGATAAATCTGTTTCCATCTAGCCACATTCTCTTTTTAAACACCTTATAAAAGTGTCTAGCGAAACACAAAAACGTCCTAAAACCATTAATAAATTTGTCCCACGTAGAATTCTCTCGATTAGAATTGTAAATGACAGTACTTTTGTGTTTATCATGTGCCTTTTGCACATTATTATATAATACTAGAGGAAGGACCCGGCTTCGAACGGGTATATTTTATTTTTTGTTTGCGTAGTGACCCCATAAGAATTGGCCAGTTTTGCACTTGACATCCAGTATGGCAGTCCAGTATAGGTATAGTCTATTTATGGCTGTGTTGCTATGGAAACCTGGTAAATGATATGTGAACTTACATTGGCTAATACACGTCATATGACTGAATATTTAAGGACCTGCGAACTGCTATTGACTCATACAGGTCATAAATAGCTTGGTTGCTATGGAAACCTGGTGTAAAGCTGTGTGTATGTCAAGACTGAACCTGTGATTTTCCATTGGTCCATAAGTGTCATGTGATCATGTGCATCTCAGTTTGGATATCAGTGAAAAACCTGCAATCGGTTGTTATGGAAAACCTGGAGTAAAGCTGTGTGTATGTGACCTTGTGTAACAGTGTCATCCACAGCGCCCTGCCCCTTTAAAGCTGACCTACAGCAATGAAGAAAATGGCTGGGTTGTTATTGAAACCTGGAGTGCAGCTGTGTGCATGTGGCTGACAATGCTTTGTCAGACTGGAGACGGGCTTGGGTCTGCTGGGGAGTTTCAGCAGCTCGCTGTTGTCTGTAACATACCTTATCAGATTGGAGACAGGCTTGGGTCTGCTGGGAGTTTTCATTAGCTCGAGCAGCAGCCATGCGTTTTGCTGCAGGGGACGTGAGTAGTTTAAAAAAAACGTTTCAATTTATAAGAATGCTGAAATCCAGTATGGCAGTCCAGTCAGTGGCGTAAATACCGGTTTAGCAGTGGTAGCAGCTGCCACAGGGCCCGGAACATTAGGGGACCCGACGGGCCTCTGATGTTGTGTTTTTTTTTTTTTTGTTTTTTTTTTTTAACACCAGCAGGTTACGGGCCCTATTTACTTACTGATCCCCACTCCTGCTCACAGCCGCCTGCACTTCACCTTCTGCAGAGGCGGCTGTGAGCAGGAGCGGGGATCAGTAAGTAAAGCCTGTGGGCCGTGAACCCCACAAACACTGCTATCATTATACTCTGGTGTCTTTTCAGCAGGCTTTGGGCCTCCTTGGTGGCGTCCCAGATGTCGGTGGGCCAGTCCGACGTCATTATGTGTTGCGATACATGCCTGGCTCACGTGACATCTGGTCCAACATTGAAGAAGTAGAGGGAAGTGCGCATAATACTATATGAAGGAGCCACTATGATACTGTGTGCAGGGGCCACTATGGGGCAGAATACTGTGTGCAAGGGCCACTATGGGGCCTAATAGTGTGTGCAGAAATGCAGTTTGTGCGTGGGGGGGGGTCCCATGTCAAATTTTCGCCTTGGGGCCCTGCCATTGCTAGTTACGCCACTGAGTCCAGTATAGGTACAGTCTATTTATGGCTGTGTTGTTATGGAAACCTGGTAAATTAAATGTGAACTTATATTGGCTGATACACGTGATATGACTGAATATTTAAGGTCCTGTGAACTGCTATTCACTAATACAGGTCATACATAGCTTGGTTGCTATGGAAACCTGTGTGCCTGAGGAGATTAAGCACCTGCAAGCTCTTATTGGCTGATAAGGGACATGTGACCGTGTGTATGGCAGTTGGAATATGAGTGAAAGACTTGCAGGCTTGTATAGACTAATGCTGGTCATTTTTTGGGAATACTGTATCTCAGGAACGGTACGTCCAACAGAGCTGAGACTCAGTCTATAATATTCCCGGACACCTGATGTACATGTGTGCCAAATTTGGTGAGGATCGGTCCAGTCGTTTGGTCGCGCATAAAGAACAGACAGACAGGAACTCATTTTTATATATATATGAGATATATTACATAATATAATCCAATATTGATAATGGTATAAAATATAATTGTAAATTATATTTGAAGCCGTAGTTGTCGGCAACCTGATATTTGTTTTTCCCCAGATCCTGCTACTTGGCTGCTTTTTCTTAGCTCAACTCTGTTAAGGCAGGTTTAAGATCAGATTGACTACAGTACATATAGGGAGTCTGTTGTAGTCTATGACACACTGCCTGTCTCCATATTGGTTCAGGTTCCTGATGGTCGGTGCAGTGTTATGATTTCCATTAGGGCAAGGGTAAAGCATAAACTATAAAACCACCAGTGAGAAAATTGTTAGGAAACTGCCACACATATACTGAGGTATATGACACTTGATTAATGAGGAATCTTGCTTTAATGCTAACAATGTGTTGTAAAATGTACAAAATGGTTACCTGTACAATTAAGTACAACAATATCTTCAAGCAATAGGGCATGGCGCAGATTTTCAAGTTTGCCAGGTTTCACCCTGCAAGTTGAAATGTGCTGTAAGAATGTAGAAACTGTTCCTTCTCCAGCATACAAATAAATAAGCCTGTCATTTTTGCATTGCTTATGTCTGTGCTTTTTTTTTTTTTTTTTTTTTGCTAGTAAAACAACATAAAATAAAAAATACATAATAAACCGTGTCTTTAGTTTCCCATATGTGTTCAGAAATAGGGTGTTTATACTGACCATTTTTCTCATCTGCAGTCTCTATCTAGTTGTCCATTCTCTGTGAGCTGGTGGGTAGAGACTGGCTGCTATGGTGTCTCTCATATGCTGCACACAGAAGAAGAGATTCTACTCATCTAACTCTATTTTATGCTAGGTTCACACTAGGTCTGGATCTTAACAATGGACAAATGGGCCGCTAGATCCAGCAGCATCATCTTTGTGGCGCTCTCTCCCCCATATAAATCTATAAGCACTATGTAACCTGATCATTTGGTGAGATATCCATATTGTCTAAGAAGACTGATTTTTAGAAGTGAATTGAGAATGAATGATCATTGCAGGAGAATAGGTGGGAGGAAAGGATCCTGATGAATGGGATAAATTAGAGTTTCTCATGTACTATGTCTTTGTACCATGAAAGATCAACGACCGTTTAACAATGGAAGATATATAAACTATTTTATTAGGAACTGATGATTTCAATACTGCCACGCAATTTGTCACTTTCCCTTGAGATCCCACAGCTGTTGAGAAATGGTAAATGTTTCACATTGTATTGCTGTAATCTATACTTTGTTATGGCGTTTTATCATCAGTCAAGTTTTCTATGTAAAATATAACTGTTTTTAGTCGCAGTCCATCAGTGAACTGATGAATTGCCAGTTTCCTTTGTGTTGTGATACCCCATTGAGGATAACCTCCAAGCTGTGCTCTTACTTTAACAGGACATTGGGTGGAGTTTAAACCGCAGATTTGCAAAACTGTTTTGTAGCCGAAACCAGGAAGGAAATTTGACCTTTCTGGTTCTGCTAGCGAGGCTCTCACATCATTCCTGCTTTTTTATTCACTGTAAGTTCTGGGATGGTTTCCTGACTGATCGTCGTCTTTATTAAGTTTGTGTACATTGTAAATTTTGACTCTAGTTTAACATATTTGTAAAATGATTCACCTCTTCTAACTATAATTTTAGGTTTTTCAGTACATTGATCTGTACTTGTAGTATATATTCTCTGTGTAGTCCCATATAAGAACTGTAGGTTGCTTCAATACTACTACAGTTTTAGTACAGTTGAACCTGTTCAGAATCTCATGTCTCTCGACACACAGCAAACGCTCCATGGGCTAATCTAAATGAAAGGCACATGATTGCCTTACATGCTTAACCATTTCCTTCTCCGTCTGTATCTATCTGCAATTCATTGGGTAATGCAGAGTATTAAAAATTGTAAAATTCTTTATTACCTCCAGTTTAATATTTTTAATGCCTATATTTCCTTACTAATATGGATATAATATGGTTATTTAGTGTGCTTCTCTAGGTTTATTTTAAGTGGTCTTTATGCATTAAGCCTTTAGATCATTTGGAAACTTCTGTATATTCAAACCGGATAAACGGCATTTTCCCGCTGATGATGATTTTTTATTTTTTTTTGTTAACCCTATATGTCAGTCATTATAGTGCAGCAATTATGCAAGTTCTAGTCTTCTGCTTCATTTTGTTTATTGGTTTTAATGCCATTTTTACTGACGTGGCGTATGTGTGTTGGATATGACCCAGGAATCCTCTGATCCCTCAGGCTGTTTGTTCCACCTTATGTCCCCAGGTGGGTGCCAATGTCTCTACAGTATCAAAGTAATAAACAGGTTTCAGTCTTTCACCTGCTGTTTTTAAGCTTGCCAGCTGAACTCTAGGGAGCAATGGCCTCACAAATAGACATTTACAGTGTTGCTGAGTGGGCATTTTTTTTAAATGTTTTTATGTTCCACTTATGGACAACACTTAGATATTACGGTAACTAGCTTTAGAAGTCCTGGTCAGATGCCAGATGTAAGATCTATTTGTGAATCCTAAATGTTTAAAAAATTTGCAACTCGCTGTGGCACAATTTATAATGAAGTAAATGGAGGTGTCAGACCCCCACAAATCAGAAAGGGATGGTGTATCCTAGAGAGATGCCATCATTGTATGCGATGGGTTAAACCCGTTTAAGGCTGAGGTGATACATTGCAGAAAACATGTTTTGGTTTGGTTTTGTTTTTTTCCCTCAGATCTTACGTTTTTAATTTTTTTTATTTTTATATAAAGTAATCCAAAGTTAGGAGTGGATGTAAGAGATATAAGTGCTTCCATTACATTTCACTCTAGGCTTTGAGTCAAAAAAAAAAACAAAAAAACAGATGACTCAGACATCAAAAACAGACCTGGAACAGATGTACAACGGCTGCTAAAAAAAACTTTCATCCACTTTTCACGGCTGAGAAATTGACACAGCTCTTTCACTAAAAACCAAATGGAGGACTAGCAAAAAAAAGTTCTAAGGGAAGATGATGAGGTATTCACTCATCCTGCTATCTCAGATGGTGACTGGTCTTATTTAAATGGGGTGTTCACTTTGAGCTATTCCCTATTTGTCAGAAGGGTTCACACATAGTAAGATGGTCCCAGGATGTCTTGCTGCTGGGATCTCCAGTGATCCGTTACAAACTGCTGGGTAACCAAATTCCCCTGTAGCGCCACCATAGGGAAAATTTAGCATAGTTCTGTTTTAAAAATCAATAGGACTGTCTAATGCACGGACATTTTGGGTTTCCAGAGCGATAGATGTTCGTTGTAGCCAGGAGCATCATCTGTAACTCTTTAGTCATTCCCTAATATAGGGCATTTAAAGTGTTTTCTAAACCAGATATTCCATTTAACCTATTTTACAAGAGTTGACCAATAATCTAATCTGGCACAGTCAGACATGGAACATTTATTGGAGCCTTAAGAGTACCCTGGGCATTTTCTGCTGCCAACTATGTAGTATTTAATTTCCATCTAATTTCCCAGATAGGGAAAACTTGTGATGACAATCTAAATATAAAGCTTGTTCTGACTACAGTAATTGCTATAGATGGGGGGGATTATTAAATCCATGCTGGCAGGCTCTTGGATACTAGTGATTTGTTGGAGCAATGCTTCATGTTTAACATCTCCAGTCAGCTCTCGGTTAAGTAGAGAGAAACCGCTCCAGAAGTGTAAGAATTAGGAGACTACCATTGCCAAACAGATGTGCTATTCAAGTTCTCTCAATGCATTGAAATGAATGTTTACCCTAGCTATGATCCTTATTAAAAAGGAGCATTCTGACACCACTCTGCCATGTCTATTTTAGTAAATACTTGTATTCCCGAGAAAGTAACAACCCTGGAGCATTTCAAGGCCTGCCATCATTTGACCAGTGTGTGCTAAAATAAAAGCTCCTGCAAGTTGTGTGTAAGCTGTCCATGCATTTTGTAGCCTTACACATCAATCTAAGTTGGGATCAATTTAATGACCTCTGTGAAAGTTCATTCTTTCTGTGCGTTGACTACTAGATTTGTTTTGCTACAGCTGTGCTCTCATAATAACTTACAGCGTAAGCAGCCCAGGATTAGGAGAGATTAGTTCTTAAACAGGTGATAGTTTGTAAATATTTCATGAAACACTGGTTGTAAAATGGCTTCTTGAAAGGAAGGTGTAACTTGACTAGGTTCAGCTGTTAATTGTTTAACAGCAAACTAATCCACTTGACAAGTAACAGAAGGAGTATCCATCGGCTGGATTCACACAGTGCTTTGGTTAAGAACTGCATGCTTGGGGTTTTTTTTTTTTTTTGCAGTAATGAAAAGCACATTTTATTATGCATTTCAGCTGACTAGCGCATTTTTACTATGCCAGTAAACCAGAGGTTTTCAGTTTAATAGGTATTGGCTTACAGGTGAAATTTGTAATAACATGCTGCTCTTTACTGCGATGAAAAGAAAATTGCCATTCTTAAAGGGGTTTTTCGGGCAAAAAAATCTTTTTTTTATAAAAAGGTCTGTTGGTGTTATTAATTGGTTAATTAGTGCACCCAAATACCTTTTTAGCAGTGTTTTGAGTGATTGTTGGGTTTCTCTGGGAGCTCCTGGCATCCTCTGCATTTGTTTACATGGTGTAGCTTCCTGCTGTCTTGGTCTGCAACTACCATGATGCATTGCATGAGCTGACTCACACTACCTCCCTCCCCCTCCCTGTCTCCCTAGCTATTCCGCCCACTACTAGCTCTTCCCAACTAACTAACTCAGACCCCCCACCACCCATCATACTTACCTGTCTTCCTGTTCAGACTTCCTTCTGTGGGGACAGCTCCTCCTCTTCTTTGACGTCTGCCGGCATGTGTACAATAGTCCTGGCATTGCGCTGTAGTCAGCACTCCATCTCTACTGCGCAGGTGTGGGAGGCTCCTCCTGTCTCCCACGCCTGCGCAACAGAGATGAAGTGTCTGCTACAGTGCAGTGCCGGGACTCCAGCTCTATTACGCGTGCACCGGTATATGTTAAAGAGGAGGAGTCGTCCCCACAGAAGGAAGTCTGAAAAGGAAGACAGGTAAGTATGATGGGATGGGGAAGGTTAGTATTGGTGACGTTCCATTTCCAGAAACTGAGAAAAGGAACGTCGCTGAATAATCAGAAAATGTGCCTGGGGCGGTAGCATAGGTAAATATACATTTTTGCTAAAGTAAGTAACTTAGAAAGTAGGTGGGGGGGGGGGGGTTTAGATTGGTGTAGAAATTGCATTTTTAATTTAAAAAAAAAAAAAAAAAAAAAAATCATGTGAACCCACCCAGACTTTATTCAGTTGGCTTTGCTGGGGACCACTGGTGTTTGTTAGAACTAGGCAAAGTAAATTGGTTTAATTTGCAGTATCAGAAAAGTAGAATTTGTGATTTTCATCAAGAGTTAAATTGATAATCACTCCACCCTGGCTTCCTGACATCCTTTCAGAGTTCAGCAGCTACAGAAAATCATGCAGCTGCATCGGGTAGCCTTTTCTGCATTTTTTTGAGCCAAAGCCAGGAGTGGGATGAGCAGAAAGGAGAAGTATAAGTGCTTCCATTATATTTCCCATTCCTTTTGTAGTCATTCTTGACTTTGGCTCAAAAAACGCAGCAAAATCTGCAACAACAAAAAATCTGCATTTCCGCAACGTGCGGCCTCAGCCTTAGGCCGGGGCCCATGTGGCGTATCTCGTGAATTCCATCCCCACAGTGCGGTAAAATACGTGCAGCGGACATGCTGCAGTTTTGGAAATCGGAGCATGTTAATTATACCTACAGAAACACTGATGTCTTCGCTATAGGTATAGTTGAAGCAGAAAGTCCGCAGAGGAAACCTCTGCGAACTTTCTATGAAAAGCACTGCAGTAAAAACCGTGATGCGTTGCCGCCACAGTTTTTCCCACAGTGCTTTTTTGCTACCTGGGGCCGTTACCTCAGACTGGGACCCCACGTTGCGAAAACACTGCGTTTTACAGTACCTGCAAAGTTGATGGGATTTTGGCTCATCCCATCTACACATTGCAGAAAAAAAAAAAACTGCAGCGGAAAAGCTGCGTTTTTTGGAAGTTGCAGCATGTCCATTATACTTGCAGAAACGCTGACTTTTTCCATATAGGTAAAATAGTGGCAGAAAGTCGGCAGAGGAAAACGCTGTGGACTTTCTGTGAAAAACTCTGCAAGAAAAAAAGTGATGCTTTTCTGCCGCAGTCTTTTCCACAGTGGTGTGTTTTGTGTTTGGTGTTGCTGCAGCTCAGTATGTGGGGCCTTAGTCTTAAAAAGGTTTTTAATAGCACTTTGTTAAAAAGTGAGGCAGACATGGTTCCCCTACTTTTTTGTTTATATTTTCCTGGATGTAAAGTTAAAAAAAATAAAACATGCAAAAATATAAGTAGCATAATTATGCCCTGTGTGTCCCCTAAAAAACACAAAAAAATTATTTGAATAACCAAAACGGAATAAATGTGTTAGCTCTCAAAACTGCGTGTTCGAGAAAAATGGCTGTGTGCTTGTTGTGTTTTTGTGAAGAGTGCTTACCTGAATGTTGTGGTCCTTTCAAAAAACTGATTGTCAGATCCTCACTGATCTTCAGTTGATGACCTATCCTAAGGCTCCATGCACACAACAATGTACATTGTCAGTATGCTAGTCATGATGTTTCACAGCTCATGTATTATCACAGACTCGTGTATGCAGAAGTGAGCTCACTAGGAGCAGTGAATAGGGCCGCAGAGGCACATGCGGCACATGGATGTCATCCATGTGCTGTCTGTGCCTTTCAATCATGACCAGGCTATGTAGCCTAAGGATAGGTCTTCAATTAATAAACCTGTAAAAGACTAGACATTTTGTATCTATAATGGTTTGAGATGTGTTCAGTCACAGCTATAAAGGTTTTTTTTTTCTTGCTGCACTATAAAAATCAATTTTATGTTCTTGTGCATATAAAAATTAGAAGTTTTTTTTGGATTTGTTTTATTGATTTATTGACTGCTTTTCAAAATTCTCTTTAGATTACTGTACAAGAACTACGTGGTGTTTGAAAGATGTCCAAAAACAAGTCAAAGTCCAGGTCGGGGTCATCCCGCTCCATATCTCGCTCAAGATCTCGTTCATTCTCTAAGTCTAGATCCCGTTCAAGGTCTCTCTCTCATTCTCGGAAGCGGAGACACAGGTAAATGTTTTCTCAAACTGTAACACAAAGTAAATGCACATTAACCACCATTTTAAAGTTTAAAAAAAAATAAAAAATGTAACAGATATACAAATGTATATTTGTATGTGTGTACTACTTCAGAGCTTTTCAGTCTTTCTTCTGGGACACCACCGTCTAAAACCTATTGTTGCATTGGTCTCATTATTGGTCATAGAGAAAAAATAACAAACTAGCACTAATACCTAAAATATAACCTTTAATAATCTGATTAAAAAGTGTACAATGCGCTACAAAGAAAATGACGTCTGTAGTGTTGCTGCATATGGCATTAAGCAGACAACAGCACATAAGTAGCTTTCACAATGTCCATAAAGCCTCTGTTTGAAAAACAGCTAAACTAAGTGTTCAATAATCAGCAGCATGTGAGTGGTGTTATCACAAGGTCAATAGAGCCCCTGTTTGAATAGATCTATCTTAAGAGGCTTAACAAAATGTAAACACAGCCCTTGTTTGTATAAAGATATCCTCTAAGAGGTTTATAACAATGTCCACACAGCCCCTGTTTGTATATAGCTATCCTCTAAGAGGCTTATCTCAAAATAAACACAGCCCCTGTTTGTTAAAGCTATCCTCTAAGAGGCTTTAGCAATGTAAACAGAGCCCCTATTTGTATAAAACTATCCTCAACGCTTTCCCCCAGAGATAAGCAGGGTTCATCAGGAGAAGGTAAAGATAAAGATAATATCAAGCTTACTGAGATAATTTGCAGTAATAACTGCAGTTCCCAGTGTCCTGATGGTGGACACTGGTACTAAGAGAGCCGACGCCATTCACTGTGTCCCGCCGGGTTAATAAACCCGTAGCTCCGCCCCCCATGACACTTCCCCTCACGACGTCATCGGACCGAGGCTCCGCCCACCTCGTCTGGAGGTTTGTCATGCAGGGGAAAACAGGTTTCCATGGAGAGGAGACGCTGAACAAACAAATGTAAAAAAGAGAAAATGGTGAATGAAAACAAGACTGCAATAAAGTAAATAGAAAAGAACCTTTCAAGATCACAATCAGATTTACTTAAGATAACAAATGCAAAATACAAGTATAAGTCTGTAAGAACGGGTAAATGACTGGACTAGGGAAACATTGATATGTAAACTAATATGTACTAGAGTGGCAAAGATAAACCAGCCACCACAGCAGTGCATAAAATTATGTACTGTTTTAATTGTTATATCCCATCCATATAGAGAAATACCCAAGGATGTAAAACATCAGTAAAATAAACAAATATTTGGGTAAAGCATAATAATAAACCATAGAGTTGAATGAAAACTAATATTGCTATATAAATAGACTAAATAGATGTAAAATGCAGATGAAACCATAATTATATAAATGATGCAAAAGAGAGTGAATCATTCAGGCCTTTAGGTTTCACACTCTGAAATTGAAAAATACGCCTGGTCTCATGTTGTAGGATCAACCGATCCCAGTTACCACCTCTCATTGGGGGACATACTCGTTCTATACCTTGAAAGGTCAGAGACTTAGGGTCACCTCCATGATATTCCCATACATGGGTAGAGAGGGTGCGATCTTCTCTCCGTGTGATATAGCCTACATGGTCAAGTATTCTGCGTCTAAATTCTCGTATAGTTTTACCTACGTAATTTAACGGACAGGGGCATGTGGCCACATAGATCACAGCAGTGGTCCTACAGTTGATGAACTGTTTAGTAAGATGTTTCTTACCAGTAGAGACAATAGGAATAGTGTCCCCTATCAAGATGTAGTCACATGCCTTGCATGAGCCACATTTGAAGGTCCCAACAGGGACACTCTTATCCAGCCAAGTGCTAGCCGCAGAGCGGGGTGTAAAGTGGCTATGTGTTAACAAATTACCCAAATTCTGACATCTGCGATAAGTAACAGAGGGATGTTGACTAATTAATTCTCTTACATCTGGATCAATTGTTAATATGTTCCAATAGGATTTGAGTATTTCCATGACACCCTTAGCTCCACGGTCATAATTCCCTATCAGGCGGATAGCATGTATATCCTTTGGTTTAATCTTAGGGGTAAGTAAAGTGGTACGATCACTAAGAACTTCCATCTCTTTGGCTTCTTTGAGGACAGACGTTGGATATCCTCGTTCGTAAAACCTACCCTCTAGCTCTTTAGCTTTGACATGAAAATCATCCAAATTAGAACAATTCCTACGTATACGAAGGAATTGACCCTTAGGTATTCCCCGCCTGAGGGGGGCTGGATGGAAACTATCCCATTTTAATAAGTTATTTGTAGCTGTCTCTTTACGGTATAAAGAAGTTTCCCAATCCCCCTGTCCGTTAATAATAATGCGAAGGTCCAAAAAAGTAATTGAGTGAGAATCTATTGACGCAGTAAATTTCATATTGATGTCATTTTCATTGAGGGCCTCAACAAAGCCCCAGAACTCTTCTTTGGGGCCTGTCCAAAGGATAAGCACATCATCCATGTACCTTATCCATAGCGAAATCATCCCAGTCCACCTCTCAAAGAGATCCGAAAAAACCAGACGCTCCTCCCACCAGCCCAAAAATAAATTAGCATATGTGAGCGCAGCTGAACTGCCCATAGCGGTTCCGCGTTGCTGATGGAAGAAGCGCCCGTCCAACAGAAAAAAAATTCCTCTTTAAAACGAAATCAAGGAGCTCTAGGATGAATTCGCCATGGGGGGCCAATTGAATGATACGAGATTGAAGGAAATGTCTAATGGTCTCACAGCCCTTATCATGTGGTATTGAACTGTATAAGGCCTCGACATCAATTGATGCCAAAAATGAACCTGGTGGTAGTGTTATATTTTCCAACCGTTTCAAGATATCAATTGTGTCTCGGGCATAGGAAGGGAGCGTTAAGACAAATGGTCGCAATATTTTGTCAATGTAAACACTCGCTCCTTGGGTTAAGCTTCCTATGCCCGAGACAATAGGACGACCCCTTAAAGGGGGAAACCCTTTATGTATCTTGGGTAAACTATAAAAAGTAGCCGTTGTTGGAAATGGAGTAGACATGAATGTTAATTCCTTCTTACTAATTAGGCCCGCCTCATGGGCCCTCAATAGAATAACATCAAGTTCTCTCTTAAATTTAGTGGTAGGATCGTGATCTAAAATTTTGTATGTCTCAGGATCCAACAAAAGGGAATTACACATTGCTACATATTGTGATCTGTCCATGATAACCAGATTACCCCCTTTATCTGAAGGTTTTATAATAATCGTCTCATCACGTGAAAGATCATGTAAAGCACGGAGTTCGCCACCACTTAAATTATGTCCCCTGGCTAATTTCTCCCTTGACAATTGAGAAAGAGCCTGTACTACCATGGATTCAAATACATCTATTACACTAGTATCCATGACAGGTGGTGCAGCAGTGCTTTTTACGTGAAGATCTGTAAGGGGGGCCGGTCCTGATATACCTTGTCCCTCTTCCCAAAGTTCTTCCAGGAGCTTCAGGTTATCTAGATCTTCAAAAGGTATACCTAATTCAGCACATCGTCTTTTGTTAACTGAACCCATAAATTTTGCCCATCGCAATTTTCGGGAAAACAAGGAAATATCTTTCACCCAAGTGAAAATATCAAAATTAGTTGTTGGAACATATGACAGACCCAAGGAAAGTACCGTAATCTCTTCTCTAGAAAGCACTCGATTAGATAAATTAATCACTTGTAACTCGTCACTGTTTTTTGTAGCCGATCCTAAATCAGTCATTGATTCTGATCCGGTCGTGTTCTCAGAAAATACTGAGTAATGGGGGGACCTTGGGATAAAAAACCCCCTTGTGGGTCAGATATCAAATTTGTAGGTCCAAAGTCAGTTCTAGAGCTACGTCCCCTATTTTTATTAAATACTGATGTAACTCTACCTCGTCCTCTATTAAACGATGTTTTGGGACGGGTGGACCGTTCCACATCTGATAATTCCCCTTCACTAGACGAAATGTCACTAACAGCCCTAGAATTGGATAAGCCAATATAGGCTCTATTTTCTTTGAACTCCAATAAATCTCGTTGGAATTGGTAATGTTTTCTGGATTTAATAAGATTAGTATATTTCTCTATATTCAATTGGAGTTCACGTTCCTTCTTAACAAAATCTGGGTCTGATGAAAAACTTCTAGCTTTCTCAATAGTATCTTTTAGTGAGATAGAGAGTTTCTGCAGATTGTATCCTTCCTCCTCAATAAGCAGGGTAATTAAACGTAATGAAGATTCTGTAACTTCTTTCTCCCATTTAATATTTAATTCCTTAGATCTAATTCTTTTGGCAGGCAATACCGGATTTCTCAATCCTCTAGGGATAATTTTATTATCAAAATAATTTCTTAAACCCTGTAGCTCCCACCATGAACTGACATATTCCCTATATGTTTTAGTAAGGATCTTGAAACATTCCTTTATAGATGTAATATGGTCTGACTGTGATAGTTCTCTTTCTGAAAATACATTCTTGGCTTCTTCCAACCAACTTTCAGGATTGAAATTAGAAGATAGAAAACCTGTCATTATATTAAAGATATAATAAATAATATATGATAGAAAAACTCTGTCACAAGGACACAACTTAAAGAAGTTACTCTACATTTGTTTACTTCATTATTGGTCATAGTGTGTACAAAATGTTTTAAATATTACGTCAGTTTATATTAATACTTACCGTTTCCCCCGAAAATAAGACACCCCCCGAAAGTAAGGCATAGGAGAGGTTTCGGAGAATTGCCTAATATAAGGCATCCCCCCGAAAGTAAGGCGTATGTTCCCGAACAGAACATACGGTATATACGATATGTGAGGCCGCGGGAGAACCCCACAATCTCTGCTATCATTATACTCCGGGGTCTTTTCAGACCCCGGAGTATAATAATCGGCGGCCCAGGGGAGGTGAGCGAACATAAAAAACTACGTGCTTACCTGTCCTACGCTTCTCCAGGCTTCGGGCCTGTTTGGTGACGTCGCAGACGTCAGCGGACGTCATTTTGCGTCGCGACGCCGGCCGGATCATGTGACGCGGCCTGGTCTAACAGTGAAGAAGGCCGGAGTAGCGCATGGGCATGCACCGGAGCGAGGAACAGGTAAGCAACGTTGTTTTTTTATGTTTCTATCCTCCCCTGGGTCTCCGATCATTATACTCTGGGGTCTGAAAAGACCCCACAGTATAATAATTGTTCATGGGTGGTCCACTATGGGGAATGATACTGTGTGCAGGGGCCACTATGGGGAATGATACTGTGTGCAGGGGCCACTATGGGGAATGATACTGTGTGCAGGGGCCACTATGGGGAATGATACTGTGTGCAGGGGCCACTATGGCGAATGATACTGTGTGCAGGGGCCACTATGGGGCATGATACTGTGTGCAGGGGCCACTATGGGATATGATACTGTGTGCAGGGGCCACTATGGGATATGATACTGTGTGCAGAGGCCACTATGGGGCATGATTCTGTGTGCAGGGGCCACTATGGGGCATGATACTGTGTGCAGGGGCCACTATGGGACATGATACTGTGTGCAGAGGCCACTATGGGACATGATACTGTGTGCAGGGGCCACTATGGGACATGATACTGTGGGCAGGGGCCACTATGGGACATGATACTGTGTGCAGGGGCCACTATGGGACATGATACTGTGTGCAGGGGCCACTATGGGACATGATACTGTGTGCAGGGGCCACTATGGGATATGATACTGTGTGCAGGGGCCACTATGGGATATGATACTGTGTGCAGGGGCCACTATGGGACATGATACTGTGTACAGGGGCCCCTATGGGACATGATACTGTGTGCAGGGGCCCCTATGGGACATGATACTGTGTGCAGGGACCACTATGGGACATGATACTGTGTGCAGGGGCCACTATGGGACATGATACTGTGTGCAGGGAAATTAATGGTTTGGATTGTTATGATGATGTCCTAGAAGATGATGACATAACTGTCATTGAATAAATTTTACTTTCTATTCGTACCGTAAATATTGGTAAATGTACCATACTGTTAATTGTTGTACATGGAAATAATGGTACGGTAGTAAGAAATTCTTGATAGGATTCACAGTTTGTCTGGTTATGCTGGTTTGTGATGACAACTACATTACCGTACAGTACCGTATATAATAAATGTTCATTTTTTTGTTCAGCAATAAATGTGAATTCTTCTTCATTGAAAAAAAAAAATAAGACATCCCCTGAAAATAAGACACAGCACATCTTTGGGAGCAAAAATTAATATAAGACGCTGTCTTATTTTCGGGGAAACAGGGTATGAGATTTATGATGAGAATATTTTTTATTTTTTTTTTATTTTCACTTTTTGTAGAGTTTGCATTGCCAAATTTATCAAACGTTCTACAATGTTTGGTAATTTTGCAAAAAATCTACCCTACCGCCTTAGATGTTACTGCACTTTCTATGCCACACCCTATTGGAATGAGTTTGCCAAAATTTTTTGCAAAAAAGTTGCATTTGATAAATCTTTCACCTACACTAGCTCGCCGGTATAACTGTCCATTTTCCACTCACTTTTCTATTGTGGAGAGGTGTAAAAACTTGTAAAATTTATGAACCATACTGCTTTTTTTGGTGGGAAGGAGGGAGGGGGTGGGAGTTATTGTAGCCAATTTTGCTGTTTTCTTTGCTCTTTGTTTATATCAGCAATGAATATTGCTGGGAAGGAGGCCTGGGCAAGTTAAAGTATGTCCTCAAAGCACGTTTCCCCTCATTTGCATAGAATAAAGCATCAATTTACATAAAAATGGAGCTACAAAGCTGAATAACACAGGCTTATTTGGAAATGATAGAATCATAAGGTACTGTGATTAGGTTTATAATGACAGAGACTCCATTTTTGTGGAGGTGCATGGGTGCACCATTTTGTTGTAGATTTCCGGCGCCAGGAACAAGATCTTGTTCTAGTGATCAGTTGCCATGACAGCCGGAAATCTATTGAAGGCTCCCAGGCTTGTCTGGCATTAATTTGTATTATAGACTGCGCTATGCAGCGTGTAATACAAATGCCAGTATTTTGCAATTTATTACAGTGCACTAGGGGGGTCTAATAAGTACAGTAAAATATAAAAAAAAAAAAAAAAAAAAAACAGTTATACAAACAAAACACAGAATTAAAAAAAAAAAAAAAATCAAATCACCCACTTGTCCTAGAACGTATATACTGTAAAAGTACTTAAATACTGTGAAACACACACACTTTAGGTATCCTTGTGTCTGAAAATGTGAATAAAAAGCGATCGAAGTAATAGACATTCCCCAAAAGTACATCTTGCGCAACAAAAAATGACGCCTTATGTATCTCCGTACATGGAAATATAAAAATATTAGACGAATATGGCAACTCCTAGAAATTTTTTTTTTTTTTTTTTTTTAAGGGGTTAAAAAGTAAAATGATTTAAATTTTAGTATCTCAGGAATTGTAGCGATCCTTAGAGTCATTTTGCCTGCACTATGGATGCAGGTTATGAGGTTTGGGAAATCTTACAAATGGGTTGATTCTTCCTGGTCTGTAGACATAATTTCTCAGTAGGTATTGTTACAGACCACCTCTAATGAAGACCTGTAACTGGCTTACATAGAAGTTGTAAGTAACAATAGCTGATGAGTGCAGCACTGCTCCTCCTTGCACAGCTCACAGTTACAAAACACTGTCCTATAGAAATCATTGAGGCTTTCCCTTTCTCACAGGGCAGACTCCAACATGTGTTTGACATTTAAATGTATGTGCAAGGAGACTTGGGTAGATTATTACAGTTATAGCACAATAAAGCAATACTCGCATGGCTCTATGAAAACTACTATATGTACATTATATTCCAATGAAATGTATCAATCATTTGACAGGTTTTTCTACTACAGAAACTTTGATAAGAGGTTTACTCATTTCCTGCACCAAGCATGGCTGATCTCAGCTAAACTTCCCTGCCTGATAGTGATCTCTGGTTTTGAGAGTTTGTCTGACTGTACATCTTCTGTTCCATACTACAGTAGTGGTGTGCATACAAGACAGTAGACCTTATAGATCACTATCATACAGTTAGTAGACATCATAGTCAATGTGGGAAATGTTGCCATAACGGGGACCATATTACCCAGAAAGCACAGGGCTGTCTAGATAAATTTCATTTTGTGTCTTACTATGGATCTTTAATATATTTAATATATGCAGCTTCCCGTAATTTCCATGCTGATTTAACATACAACCACACATAATTCCATTTAATTCTGCATTAAAATCTACTTTCCTGTGTCTTGTTTGGGGTATTTTTTATTTTGTTTTTTTTAATCTACTTTCAGTTTTGTCATTCTGCAGGGAATTTGTGCTTTGTATTGCTTGTATACTTATAAAAACATGGTTTATAAAGTGCAAAAAAACCGTATAAGAAAAGTGAAGGACTTGCCCTGCTTTATCTTTCAATCTGGTTTAAATAAAAAAAAAAAAATTAATAAAAAAAAAGGTCTACTTTTTATGTTCTAGTTTTATAACCCTGTCAAAATTACAGTATACTTTTGATATCCGTACTAGAAAGGACAATAGTAGGATTTTCTTCTTGCTCTACTGGTGCAGTACATTCCTATAATATTTTCTAGGCCCACTTTTTAATTGTGATTTGGCTCGCTGAATTTCTCAGTTTCTAATGGTAGGTTTTATGACTTGAAGGCTTCACGACTTTTGAGATGTAAACAAAGATTGTCAGCTTTGGATTTGAAAGGTGTACTTATTTTATTATATTTGTTGCTGATAATTTTTCTTTTTGTTTAGGCAACTCCTCTATTGCTTAGGATAAAAAGTAGCTTATATTAATGTATGTATTAACTCTCAGAGCTTGTGTGAGATGAATCAGTCTTGGATGAGGTGCCTGTAGCTGTGTTGGTTAACGTTTAGAAAATACATAGGGGACATGAGCAAAATCCCTGTGAGACACGTGTGAAATTAATTGAATCTTATGGGCGGAGGCTCAGCTCCCTTGAATCTGCCATTTATGTCAAGTGCTTTAAATTGATAGTGTCTGTCCCATGTGGTATCTGAACTTGGTGCTTGAGTTTCTAGGCAAGTTAACTCCTCCTCAGATCGGTGTATTGTCTGACATGTGTTAGTCGTTCTGTGAAACTTTCTGTTCTTTTTTTTGCCAATAGCTGCTAAAAAATCATCTTGGCTCAGGAAGTCGATGAAGTTCTCTTCATTTTCCTGCTTATTTTTTTTTTTTTTTAGCATAACTTTACTTTTCACCGCTGCTATAACTTCAGCTGTTCATAGCAGAATTCTCATCTATTCTCTTGTGCCCTGCGAGACCAGCGATGTTCCCCAGGGTGCATTTTCCACAATCTGTGTCGAAGCTATAGATTTAGCTTAGATCGCTGCAGCAGCTCAGGCAACAGCATATGCTCTTGTTCTGATGGTAACACTAAAACCTGAATCCAATGAAATCGAAGAAGAGGTAAGAAGAACTGGAATTTGATCTGATGCCTTTTAATCCTGGTCTTCCATTTATTTGCATGTAGCAGTCATAGGGTTACATGGATATGTGTGTTTTCATAAGAGTTTAGCACAAGCCCTTAGTAAAGGATTCACTGCATTGAAAGGTCATGGATCATCCCCAATAAGTGTTGATCATCACAGGTTTAATAAGTTATGTATATCTTGTTTTATTTTAGCCAGTGTTCTTCTGTAAGTGTTTCTAGAGTTGCATGTATTAGAGTTTGTAGTAGTTTTAAGTGGATTCACTTATTTGATGCAAGACATTCAGTTCTGGTTATGATGTCAGTATTCTTTAGACCAAGTTAAGTTGACTATAGTTTAGCGTTTTTTGGATGAGAATTGAGTCAGTTCTGTATTTTCTGGCCATCTTTCTACCCTGCATTCTGTGCATATAGTTTCAGGTTATTTTGTATTCTTTAACCCCTTGTACAGTAACTCCACTTTAGCAATTGCAGACCTTGTAATCTACGTGGCATGCATTGTTTTGCTTAGTAGATATGTATGACGGCCTTCCAATTTTACAGATCTTATTGTTCTGTTCAGTTGGGTTCTGTTTAAGTGATTATTAGATGGATATATTTTGCTGCAGGCTGTCACAGTCAGTCTTTCCTTTACACTTGCATGTTTCAGACTAGCTTGTTGGCAGCCCTTTATTATTTCACAGTATTTTTGCATGTAGTCCAGTGTTCAGTAGATAAAATTTTGGCACAGTTTTTTTCAGCCCTGCAACAAAAGGCCCCTGCTTTGCAGAATCTTAATTTTTTTTCCCCCCTGTAGAACTAGGACATGGTTCAGTAAATGCTTATGGTTTCATATAGAAGAATAAATTCAGATGGTTTTGCATAATGTCTTTTGCATTTGGATTGCCTCACTTATTTTTTTGCAGCAAATGTCATTTGTATTTGAAGAACATGCTTGTTTGCAAGGTGGGAGCTGCTCATAAGCAACTTGTGTTATCTATAGAAAAATGGTTGCTGTGTATTTTGGCTGCTTTTTACAGCAAAGAATGCAGTTTGTTTATTTTGTGTATGTGTATATAATATTTTTTTTTTATATTTTTAAATTAAAAAAAAAAAAAAGCTTGAGTTTCTTTGACATGACTTGATTTTTATTACTTTTTATGTCAGGTCTAGAAAGAAACATACCTAGTTACAAGGACCAGCAAAAAAAAAATATGTCTTATTAAAATGCAGCACTAGCGTGGAAGAAGGCAAAAATCAGCAGTACCAAAATGTAGGATTTTTTTTTTTTTTTTATTCAGTAAAACATGTACATTAAAGACCAGACCAAACTTAGAGGGTCGGACAGGCAAACAGCTGTTAACATACTGAAAGTGTCTGCTATATCAGTCATGTAGTATACACTGGAAAAAATGTTTTCTCCTACCTATGGGTCTGTTTACACAGGCATGTATCTACCACACTTTTTAGATCACAAATTTCCATGAAAGCACCTGCAGTATAGCGAGCATGCTGAATGCTATAGATATGAAGCTCCAGTTAATATGCCCAGAGTTAGATGTGAGTTAACCATTAACCTTTTACATAGTACAACATCAAGGGGCATCCTACTTAATTTGTTGAATTAGCCAGTGAGTATAAAGAGCTCTTAACTGAAGCTGGTGCCTCATTGAAAACCTATTTCTTACTTGTTGCTGCCTTTACACACTGAACGTTTGTGCAGAAAAATAGATAAAGTACAGAACTGTCTAGTGTGGGTCGCCATAACAAATTTTGTAGTCCCTGTATCAACCTGGCAACCAGGATTAATTGTAAATGCATGCAAGTGTTGGCTGTATTTTAGCCTCCCAGGAATTGCCTTACTTTTTTTTTTTTTTTAATAGAATTGTTGAAGTATTGCTAGCAATATTATGCTTTTAGTTCCTCTCTTTACAGCTGGAAGAAATTGTAAATGTAAAATTCTGCATCAGGCATGTCTTTCAGCTGTGGGGAAACTCCAGAAAATCCGTGGGTTGCTAATGCTTGGAACATGCTGTTCACAAATGTTTAGTTGGGTCACTTGGGTATTTTGGGATTTGGTGTAGTTTTCTAGCATGTTTTTAAATACTTCATATAATCTAGGAAAACATTGTTTCAGAAATGTCTGTACTAATCCATATTTAAAGGGGAATTCCTTTCAAGAG
This sequence comes from Leptodactylus fallax, assembly GCA_947044405.1. Taxonomy (NCBI): domain Eukaryota; kingdom Metazoa; phylum Chordata; class Amphibia; order Anura; family Leptodactylidae; genus Leptodactylus; species Leptodactylus fallax. Next base: position 10,867,426 of record CAMRHE010000015.1, on the reverse strand, counting down.
TTTTCTGATTTAAAAACAAAAATCTGGGAAGTTAACCACATATCTTCATATTTTTTAAATTCTTACAAAAAGGGTTCAGATGGTAATTCCCAGAACATGTTATGTAACAGGATGGCGACTTTTTGTGCTTGCACAAGTGCCATATTGTAAATTAATTTTTGTTGTAAAGCTACTAATGTGTGTTTACATTATATGTACGTATCTTAAAGTCTTAGCTTCAGTTTTTAAGTTAAATATAATATATATATTTTTTTTTTATTATTCACTAGTTCTCGATCACGCTCAAGGTCTTACTCACCTGGTTATAGAGAGAGGAACCATCCAAGAGTGTACCAAAATCGTGATTTTCGTGGTCACAATAGAGGTTATCGGAGGCCATACTATTTCCGGGGTCGTGGAAGAGGCTTCTATCCACGTGGTCAACATAATCGTGGTGGATATGTGAACTACCGCCCCAACTGGCAAAATTACAATCGCCAGCCATATAGTCCACGCAGGGCTAGATCTCGTTCACGGTCTCCAAAGAGGAGATCTGTCTCCCCTAGGTCCAGAAGTCGTTCAAGAAACTCAGACAAGTCCTCATCAGATCGCTCTCGAAGGTCATCATCTTCTAGGTCGTCTTCTAATCATAGCAGAGTGGAGACTAAACGTAAATCAAAAAAGGATAAGAAAAGTCATTCAAAGGATCAAAGGTCCTCCGCTCAGGCAACAGATGATGATTCAAAGGAACAATCTACATCTGGGACAGCGGATCCTGGTAGCAAAGAGGGAAGTAAAGCCTGGCAAGATATGGAAGCTTATGATGAAAGCCCTGCACCCCAACACAGTCCTACAGAACGTGCACCAACACTTAAAAGCTCTGTTCAATCTGTGGTGGTTAGACGCTGTTCTCCTAGGCCCAGTGCTGGACAGAAGCCTAGTCCACCTTCACCCACTGTTTTACAGGGTAGCGGTTCCCTCAGGGCTTCTTCTCGGCAAAGCCCATTTGAGCATAGCTTGAGTCCACCAAGGAAGAGTCCTTTGACAAAGAGCCCTCCCTCACTGAGTTCACTATATGGCAATAGTCAAAAAGAAGAGGGTAGATCTGGAGAGATGACTGCACCAGTGGGAACTGGATATAAGAGGTATATTTTGTGATCTACCCATTTTAATGCTACTCCATATTACTCATTGACATATGTATGCTACACACACTTTTTTTTTTTTTTTCTTTATCTCTAATTTTACAGAAATATGGTTTTGTAATGATTTTCACATTTTACATGTATTTTCCTTTTTATATTTTAGTTCTGAACAGTGTCATATCAGCTAGACAGTATAAATATAAAAACTAAGCTCACATGCAGAATGTATACCGTGCGGTATACTTTTTTTTTTTTTTTTTTTTTTATAATAAATATACCAACTCACTTGCCCATTTCGTGACTTCCTATGCCTATAGACTGAAAATTGTTGGAGGTATAACTCTAATAGAAGGCACAAATAAATGTGAACAGAACCCAAGTTGTCACAATAACTGGTGTAATTAAAAGATCAAAGTGAAGGTTGATCATGAATTTTTGATAATGTAATTCAAAACAGTATGACTTTACATTCTGATGTAACTTTGGGATATATGGATAGCAAAACAAATTTTGAGAACATCTTTAAAACATTACATTACATTAATAATAAGCTTCGACTACTACTGTAACTTTGGATATTTTATTATACGTTGTTTTTTTTTTTTTTTTTTTTTAAGAAAATAATCTTCTTTGGAATGCAGTCAGTTGGAATATATCAGGTGTAGTTTAGGGGCTGTTACATAAGGCCAAACAACTTCTTTCCATATACAACTCAATTAATTGATGTGAACTTGCTTGCAATATTTCAGTTATTTTGCATCCATGTCATCCTGCCTCTACCATTGGCTAAAGGATATGTCACTAATTGTATGCTATCCAGTCTGGATTGCTGATATGCAAATAACCAAAATCCAGTGGCATATATACAGTGGGTGTGGCATGTTAAAAGGGAGTGTCCTGAAATAATTCTTCTTTAATTGTAATTGAGGTAAAATATTCAGTTAATCCTGATTTTTATTTGGGCCATAATCCTAGTACTGCATGTAACCTAACATAAACATTTTGTTTGCTTCCCAGTTTGGTAGTATCTCTTTTTTTATTTACAGACGGAAATCCATATTATTAACCTTTTAATTTAGGAAGGTCCTATTTACAGCAATCTGTTCTAAAACTGCATTTGTTCAAGCGCAGTAGTACCTCGAAACTTCCAGTTTCCAGCAAATTAAAAATATAACTGAAACTGCTCAAAATGATTACCCTAACATTAAAGTAAAACTCTCACAGATCACATCACCTGTACAGTTCTGCGCTGGTCTCTACCTAAGGTATTCTCTCTCCATGCTCTGCAAGCGCATTGCTGAGTTTCACTTTTTATGTTAGGACTTTTATTCAGAGAAGTTTTAAATATATTTCATTTTCTGGAAGCTTCCTTTTAACCAGGATTTACCCAAAATTTAATATATGTATCCTCTTTAATGCACATGGTTTTCATATATCTATATTTTGTTTTTACTTTGTTTACAGTGTGCAGGCAATTTTTAACTCCTCTAGGAAACTTTCATCATTGTTGAAGTATTTTTTTTTTTTTTTGCCTGTTGAGGCATTATATTCCACTTTGCTCTTTAAGAGAAACGATCCGAAGCAGAGGAAAAAAAATACATATATCATGGTCTTAAAATTCAGACCAAATAATCTAATCAGATATAAAAACGCTTTCAAACCTGCCGCTCTACTCAGTTCAGGTTGGTACAGCGACTGCTGTAGTTTGGATAAAAAGCCTAATCTCTCTTAAGATCCAGAGATAAGTTTAGGACAAGCAGTGGTAAGTAACAATGTTTTTGATTGCATACAGATAGGGTTCACGTGAATTTTCATTCTCATATAATCCTAAAGCAGCAGTTTTACTACATAGATTTTAGACTGGAGTGAAAAGAAAAGTGCAGTTCAGCTTTTTGCAGCACAAGTGGTGCTGTATTCTTCAGGAATAGCTAAAACCTTCCTAGAATATGTATATTAGACCGAACTATCATTGTGTTTCCGAAAGGCAAGTCTTTGATAAAGTAGAACTGCTGCTTTCACTTGGGCCATAAAACTGTCTCCATATGTTACAACTACTTCCAAGCCAGAATTATTCTGTGTGAATCTACCTTCATTTGGTAGTTTTATGAAACTAAATGTTGTTCAGTTTGTAATCCTGGTGGGCCATAGATATCACCTATTGGTTTCAAATACAGTTGACACTAGGGGTTGTGGTTTTTTTTGTTTGTTTTTAAATTTATCTCCTGATTTACTCAGGATACCTTCATGTCTAAAACATTTCAATTATGAGTAGTACAGGTGAATATAAGAAACCTATCTTATTAAAGAAAAATGCTTTGCCCATTTTCTTCACTTTGAAGTGTCCATTCATATCAGTTAGAAGTCCTGGAAGAAAAAGTCCTACATTCCCAATGGCGATCTCTTTGTGTAAAAAAAAAAAAAGGCCTGGATGATTATGACCTAAATCAAAATTGCTAATTAGTTGGGCATCTTACCTATTTATTTTTAAAGGCACTCACCTTTTTAAAAAGACACACACCCAGGGGTTGATTATAATAAGGGCGAAATGCCTCTATTACAATTTGACCTCGTAATCAAATAATATTGGCATCTGATGATACACTTGGTTACTGTTGTGGGTTATGGTAGTCTACAGGTGGTGACCCCATTATAGCCAATAGAGTCCCTTTTGGAATCTGTTGTTGTGTCATTAGACAACAGTACAGATGTGAACAGGCCCTTGCAGAGAAATCTATGGGTAGGGGAGAAAGTTGTTCCTGGAAAAGACTGCAGTTCTAAGCAATGGTAACTAAGAGAGCTCTTTTGACTCTATGTCCAGTAAGATTATTCCATTCCATTGTACAGAATGAGACAATAAATAACTAGCCTGCAACAGTATCCTCCCCCCCCCCCAACCCCTCTCCATAGTCCTTGGTATGTGAGGTTGGATAATGATCTGGGTGGTGGTAGAAAGAAGTCTGAGTGAAGGAAAGGAGGAGGGAGCCAGCCAGAAAAGAATATAAAGTTTTATATTCATCTGTACTAGTAAATTTTGAAGTGTTTTTATAATTGGAGGTACTGTTTAAATCAGTCTTCCTAATGTATCTGCATTACATGTAAGAACTTTGTTTTAGTGTGCGTTAGAAAGTTTACATATATCATCATCTTTCCATTCCAAAGGTTCATGGAAGAGCAGAAAAATAAGGCATCAGAGCTGGAGAAGGAGAATGGGAAGGAAAAGGAAAAGCTGTCTAATTTGGAGAAAATGAAGGATCGTAGCAGCCCTACTGATTTTGCTATGAGTGAGCTGGAAAGGGCATATAAAAAGAGCATATCCCCAAAACGATATAAAATGCGTGAGGAGATCGAGAAATTGAAATTGGCTGAATTGCGATATGCAAAAGAGGAAGCTGAACAAGAGAAAAAGGGTCGTGCAAGAAAAGACTCTGATAGCGATTCTAGGAGTCAAGATCCATATGATCCGGCCAAATGGGAAGAATTGTCTTTCATTCCAAGCACTAAGGAAAAACGTAAAAAGTCAGTCGACATGGAGGATGAACTATATGCAGAAAAATCCAAGAAAGAGGAGAAGTCCTCAAAGTCTACTCATAAGGGTTTTCTACCTGAAAAAAATTTTAGGGTTACAAGTTTCAAGGCATCAAAGGAAAGGAGTGAATCTCCCCCACCTAGGAAATCCTCAGAGAACAGGGAGAAGCTGTTATCCAAGGAAGACATGTCATTCTCCAAATCAAATTTCTCTGTTAGCAGAGAAACTGGTCCTAGTGTCCGTTTGGATTCATTTGATGAGGATCTTGCACGGTGAGTTCAAGGAGTTTTGTTCTTTTCATAATGGGTCTTGCAGCCCACGGTTTTATGCTTACTGTTATAGTGGATTCAATTTCATACAGCTTTTTGTACTGTAAATATTGTGCAGTGCTTTCACACATAACAGCAATAGGGCAGAGAAATTTCCACTTTTGCGCGCATTCTGTGCATTTTTTTACACATAAAGTACAGACCAAAAGTTTGGACACACCTTCTCATTCCAAGAGTTTTCTGTATTTTCATGACTATAAAAATTGTAGAGATTCACACTGAAGGCATCAAAACTATGAATTAACACATGTGGAATTATATACTTAAAAAAGTGTGAAACAACTGAAAATATGTCTTATATTCTAGGTTCTTCAAAGTAGCCACCTTTTGCTTTGATTACTGCTTTGCACACTCTTGGCATTCTCTTGATGAGATTCAAGAAGTAGTCACCTGAAATGGTTTTCACTTCACAGGTGTGCCCTGTCAGGTTTAATAAGTGGGATTTCTTGCCTTATAAATACTGTTGGGACCATCAGTTGTGTTGTTCAGAAGTCAGGTGGATACACAGCTGATAGTCCTACTGAATGGAGTGTTAGAATTTGTATTATGGCAAGAAAAAAGCAGCTAAGTAAAGAAAAACGAGTGGCCATCATTACTTTAAGAAATGAAGGTCAGTCAGTCCGGAAAATTGGGAAAACTTTGAAAGTGTCCCCAAGTGCAGTGGCCAAAGCCATCAAGCGCTACAAAGAAACTGGCGCACATGAGGACTGCCCCAGGAAAGGAAGACCAAGAGTCATCTCTGCTGCGGAGGATAAGTTCATCCGAGTCACCAGCCTCAGAAATCGCAGGTTAACAGCAGCTCAGATTAGAGACCAGGTCAATGCCACACAGAGTTCTAGCAGCAGACACATCTCTACAACAACTGTTAAGAGGAGACTGTATGCAGCAGGCCTTCATGGTAAAATAGCTGCTAGGAAACCACTGCTATGGACAGGCAACAAGCAGAAGAGACTTGTTTGGGCTAAAGAACACAAGGAATGGACATTAGACCTGTGGAAATCTGTGCTTTGGTCTGATGAGTCCAAATTTGAGATCTTTGGTTCCAACCACCGTGTCTTTGTGCGACGCAGAAAAGGTGAACGAATGGACTCTACATGCCTGTTTCCCACCGTGAAGCATGGAGGAGGAGGTGTGATGGTGTGGGGGTGCTTTTCTGGTGACACTGTTGGGGATATATTCAAAATTGAAGGAATACTGAACCAGCATGGTTACCACAGCATCATGCAGCGGCATGCTATTCCATCCGGTTTGCATTTAGTTGGACCATCATTTATTTTTCAACAGGACAATGACCCCAAACACACCTCCAGACTGTGTAAGGGCTATTTGACCAAGAAGGAGAGTGATGGGGTGCTACGCCAGGTGATCTGACCTCCACAGTCACCAGACCTGAACCCAATCGAGATGGTTTGGGGTGAGCTGGACCTCAGAGTGAAGGCAAAAGGGCCAACAAGTGCTAAGCATCTCTGGGAACTCCTTCAAGACTGTTGAAAGACCATTTCAGGTGACTACCTCTTGAAGCTGATCAAGAGAATGCCAAGAGTGTGCAAAGCAGTAATCAAAGCAAAAGGTGGCTACTTTGAAGAACCTAGAATATAAGACATATTTTCAGTTGTTTCACACTTTTTTGTTAAGTATATAATTCCACATGTGTTAATTCATAGTTTTGATGCCTTCAGTGTGAATCTACAATTTTTATGTCATGAAAATACAGAAAACTCTTGGAATGAGAAGGTGTGTCCAAACTTTTGGTCTGTACTGTAGATGTTTTACTTAAGGTTATGTTCATGTACATAATTTACAGGAATAAAGAGAAATTACATCACTCTTCCTGGCAGGCTGTAACATACAACACAAATGAGCATTTTGTTACTGGGTAATAGTGTTTGTTTGTTTTTTTATTCAAAAGAAATTAATGCTTTCATTTCCTCTTTCATAAATTCAGTCCCAGTGGAGTAATGGCTCATGAACGGAAACTGTCTCGTGACCTTGTTCACAGTAACAAGAAAGATCAAGAGTTCAAGTCGATTTTCCAACATATCCAGTCTGCACAACCTCAGCGAAGCCCTTCTGAGTTGTTTGCCCAGCACATTGTGACCATTGTGCATCATGTTAAAGGTAAACTATTTAAAAACAAAAAAAAACAGCTTAATTAGATGTCTGATTGTTTTGTAGACTCTAAGTCTGCTTCTCTTTCCAATTGGCCAGGTATCAGTAGAAATGATCTGCAAAAATCAGACACAAAACATGTAGCATATTTTCTAGACCTAAGCAGCCATGTTTACAAATCCTGGGTAACTTCTTTAAATATCTTGTTCTGGTGTTTAATCTCTTAAGGACTGAGCCAATTTTCGTTTTTGTGTGTGTGTGTGTGTGTGTGTGTGTGTGTGTGTGTGTGTGTGTGTGTGTGTTTTTGTTTTTGTTTTTTTTTTTGGTCCACAGAGTCACATGATGGCTTATTTTCAGGACAAATTGTACTTTGTAATGGCACCATTCAATATCCTGTACATTGTACTGGGAAGCTGGAAAAAAAATTCTAAATGAGGTGGAATTGGGGGTAAAAAAACACATTTTGCACCAATTTCTTATGGGTATAATTTTTACGGCATTCAATGTGTGGTAAAAATGACATGTTACCTGTAATCTGTGGGTCAGTATGATCACAGCGATACCAAATTTTATATAATATTTGTAATGTTTTGATATTTTTTCAAAAATAAAAACTTTGTAAAGTAGAAGTAAAAAAAAATTGTCGCCATGTTCTGACATCTGTAATTTTTCAGATTTACAAATATGGAGCTGGGTAAGGCATCTTTCTCAAATGCCCTCCATGACAGCACCACAGGAGGTTGTATCTCCTTCCACTATTAGGGACAGGAAAAGCATACAAGAGGTTAAATACGACTTCCCCTTCCGCCCTCTTCAGTGTTTTTTCTTATCCCTATTAGTGGGCAGATAAGAGGTTTGGAGCATACTTACCCTGCAGAGTGAGGTAAAGTGCGGCTGACCCTGCAGATCTGCGCCGTCTCTCTGCGGAGACTCGGTGGGTCCATCTCCTCCTGCACCATCCTGGGACAGTGGAGATGTGTAACACGGGCCTCGGTCCCTCTTCGGAGGCTCCCTGGCCTCTAGAGTCCCCTACCTGTTCTCAAAGCCGGCGTTCCTGGCTGTGAAGCACGCCGATGCCACTTCCGATTGCAGAGAAAGCAGGGAGATTTGAAAAGTTTAGCGTCCTGAACAGATGCAGGTGGACCAGAAGTATTCCTATTCGTGGAATGAAGTAGGCAGGTCGTCGGTGGCTGGTTTAAAAAGCCTCCCAGACAAAGAGGCTTTCTCCTCAAGATAGGACCATCTGTGTCTGTTTGTTATAATGCCTGGAGATGAGTCCTCTAGAGTGGTGTATGAGCCTGGCGTACCCCCCAGCCCCAGTGAGTAATCTGGTAATGGGATGTTACATGGTATGATTAGGGGAGTTCTCATGTCCCTTTATTGTCATGTATTTATTTAGGAAAAAGAAGCTAAAGATGTGTCTTCTAAATCTAAGAAAGTGGCTGTATTTAAAAAAAATTTGCCATCTGTGAGAAAAAGCTTTCTTCCACGTCCAAAAAATCTTTGTCAGTCTTGCACTGAGAAGATAATTAAAGAGGAACAGCCGTCTTTAATGGAGTAAATTAAAGGGATGGTTTGGCATGAGATCCAATCCTCCCTAGCTTCTTTTTCCCATGCCTTTTCCTCTGCTGAGCCACAACCTGCGGCCAAAAAGAGGAAGTTAATTACTGATCCAGATTCGGATAATAGTGACGTTTACGTCCCATCCGTGTCCGAAGATTTCCTGGAGGAAGGGGAATTACCTGGGCCTTCAGATATTGAGGATAGAAGATATTACTTCTCATCTGCATTTACTCAGGAGCTTCTTTCTGCCGTTAGAAGCACCATGAATATAGAGGATGGTCAGGAGAAGCAAACTATTCAGGATGAAATGTTTGCAGGGCTCAGGCCAAAGAGAAAATTACTTTCCCATTCATGAGAATTTAGTGTCTAATTCAGGATGAATGGCCACATCCGGAGAAAAGACTGTTTCTGTCTCAATAAATTAAGGACATATTTCCTTTTGATGAATCTAAAATCAAAGTTTGGGCAGAAGTGCCAAAAATTGATATACAGGTGGCTAAAGTGGGGAAAAAGACGACGCTTCCTTTTGAAGACTCGTCGCAGCTTAAAAACCCGCTAGATAGGAAAGCTGACAGCCTCCTTAAGAAATCCTGGGATTGCTCTTCAACTTTGTTACAAGTTAATATTGGATCAACTTGTGTGGCAAGGTCTATGTATAGATGGCTAGACCAGCTTGAGATCCATCTTAGAGAAGGCACCTCAAGGGAAGATATCTTATCCTCCATTCCGCTGCTACAGAAGGCCACTGGCTTTCTTGCAGACGCTTCGGCAGAGTCAGTAAAGATTGCCTCCAGATCTGGGGTCCTCTCTAATACAACTGGCCGAGCATTATGGCTGAAAATATGGGCTGGTGACCCAATATCTAAACAGAAGCTCTGTGCTATTCCCTTCCAGGGAGAGTGTGTTTTTGGTCCGGAATTAGATGTGCTGCTTGAAAAGGCAACGGATAAAAAGTCGCTTCCAGAGCCAAAACCTTCCAAAAGAAAACAGCCATTTCGTCCCTTTCAAGGATACAATTCTGAATATAAATCCAAGGATAAAACAGGAAGATGGAGCTTACCCTAAGGGAGGCAGGGGGAAAAATATCATCTTTAACCCCAATAAGCAATCCCGGGACAAACAATGACGTCAGGAGGATAGGGGGCAGGTTGTCCAGGTATTCCGTACCCTGGAAGGAAATAATATCCAACCTGTACATTCTAAATTCTATAGCAAATGGCTTCAAAATAGAATTTTCAACCTATTCCCCCAAAAGAGTAGTGTTTACATCCATACCATCTCCTACGCTTCACCTGGCTTTGATGGAAGGTGTCCAGAAAGTTCTGGACACAGAAGTAATTTGTCCTGTTCCCCCCCCCCCCCCTTCCTTTAGCGAGAGGGGAAGGCCATTATTCCCACCTGTTTATGGAAAAAAAAAAAAAAAAAAAGTGGGGCGTACAGAATAAAAATAAATTTGAAGCCACTAAACAATTACATAGTTTATCATCATTTCAAGATGGAATCTGTAAAGTCCACAATTCCCCTGGTAGGGCAGTACCATTTTATGGCCCCCATCGACCTTCAGAATACATACTATCACATCCCTATTCATCCTTTCTACCAAACATTTTTAAGGTTTGCAGTCCAGCATGGGGGGAGACACTCCATTTTCAGTTTCGGGCTGTCACCTTCGGAATATCAGCCCCAAGGCTATTTACGAAGGTGATGGTCGAAGTAGTAGCTTTTCTAAGGAAACAAAATCTGATAGTGGTCCCTTATCTAGATGACCTCTTAGTGGTAGCTCAGTCTTTTTCTCTTCTCCAGTATCACGTTCAGATAGTGTGTCAGACTTTACAAAAAATAGGATGGGTAATAAATTGGGAGAAATCCAATATAGTCCCAAGGTATTGCAAGATTTTTCTGGGTATCCTGCTCGATTCCCACCTGCAGATGTCCTTTCTCCCTCCAGACAAAATAGTGGCTCTAAAGTCCAAAGTTACTACCTTTCAAAGGAAGACAAAGGTATCTATAAGGGAGGCAATGTCTGTACTGGGGTCTGTGACCGCTTGTATCCAGGTGGTTCCTTGGGCTCAAGCTCATTCAAGAGCTTCTCAGTCCTTGATATTATCAAGTTGGGACAAATGTCAGCTGTCATTAGACAAAATGATCTACGTGTATCACAGTGTAAAAGTCTCCCTACGATGGTGGAGGAAGAGCTCAAATTTACAGCAGGGAATTCCTTGGAACCCCTCTCCAGTAATTCAGATTACTGCAGATGCAAGCAGATTGGGTTGGGGAGCAACCCTTTCTCAGAGATCATTTCGGGGGCATGGCCTGCAGCTCTCCACAGCCATTCTTCGAACTTCCTGGAGCTCAAGTCATTTTGGAAAGCCCTAAAAGCAACCAGACTATTGATAAGACTCTCATGTCAGGATATTGTCAGACATGACAGCAGTGGCATTCCTGCGCCACTATATATAGCATATATATACTTTACAAAAATAAAAAAATGGGGCAAAAATGGGCGGTAGCATATATATATGCTTTGCTACCTATGCTATGCTTTTATGCACACTTGAAAAAGGGCTTGTCCCGAAACGCGTCGTGTTTTATTTAATTGGATTAAAGACTACATTTATTCTGGACCAGCGCTCATCTGCCTCTTTTCTACCTGCATCTGGATTCTTCCACACGTGCTTCTCACCACGGTTCCGAGGCTAGCAGCTTTACAAGGTCCCAATGAAGATAATCTGATTCTACATGCCTACTAAGTTGTTGTGAGCTGATCACAACCCACCAAGGTGAGCAATTTGTATCAGTGTTCTGATATCTATCATCCTTTGGTTTTACACTATTAGCGCTCTGCGCTGTTTTTTTTTCCATTTCTTTCTACACATCTAAATCCAGGAGATTGGAGTCTAAAGACAGAAATCTTCCAGCAGGTTTGTCAGATCTGGGGAACTCCAGAGGTGGACTTATTTGCCAATCGGCAAAATGCGAAGGTTCCTCAGTTCTTCTCACTCAACCCAAGAGAACCTTGTTTAGGGGTAGATGCCCTTACCCACAGCTGGGATTTCACTCTGGCATATGCTTTTCCTCCACTTTCTTTACTTCCAAGGGTTCTACAAAAGATCATCCAAGAGAATCTGAGGGTCATTATAATAGCCCCAGTATGGACCAAAAGAGCGTGGTTTGGGCTCCTAAACAGTCTCAAAATAGCAGATCCTAGTACTCCCATTACTTCCAGACCTTCTACATCAAGGTCCAATATTTCATCCAGATCCTCAAACTCCGGTTAGCAGCCTGGCTTCCGAAAACACCATTTTGAAATCAAGAGGACTGTCGGTTATTCAAACCTTTCAGGCGTGGAGGAAGAAAGTTACCCATGCTATCTACAGTAAGGTGTGGAAGAAATTCCTTTCCTTGTGTGGCAGTAATGTTCCTGATATCAACCACCCGAATATAGCAAAAATCTTAATTTTTTGCAAGCAGGTCTGGATAAGGGTCTAAAACCTAGTACTTTTGAAGGTACAAGTATCAGCCCTTAGCAGTTATTTTGATTCTGACTTCGCTAACCATCGCTGGGTTAAGAGATTTTTTACTGGGGTCTGCAGGCCTCTCCCAGGGAGAAAGGTTTTACTTCCACAGTGGGATCTCAATATAGTCCTTAAGGGCCTGATGCTGCATCCCGTTGAGCCAGTCGCTGAGGCTAATATAAAAGAACTGTCCTGGAAAGCAGCTTTTCTGGTTACCATAACATCTGCCTAGAAGAGTTAATGAAATCCAGGCTCTCTCTATCAGAGAATCTTTCCTAAAAATTTTAGAGGACAGAATAGTTTTTCGGCCTGACCCTACTTTTTTTTCCAAAAGTGGTTTCCGATTTTCATATGTCTCAGGAGATCATTCTTCCTTCCTTTTGTCAACATCTGTCTAATAGGAGGGAAGAATTGTTTCATAGGCTAGATGTCCGTAGAACTGTGGTGCTGTCATGGAGGGCTTACCAGAAACCGAATTAGCGGTAAGTACTAATTCTATTTTTTTTTATGCGGGACATGATGACGTTTTTATTGATAACATTTGGGGGAAGGTCTGATGATTCGATCACTGTTAATTCAATTTTTTTTAGGAGGCAAAGTGATGAAAAAAGTCACCATTTGGCTATTTAGATTTTTTTTTTTTTTCCCGTTGCGCCGTTAACCGTATGGGATAAATATTTTTGTTTTAATAGTTTGGGCATTTTTGAGCGCGGGGATCCCTAAAGTGTATGTTTTTTGCTTTTGTTTGTTTTTATATGTGATCTAGGGAAAGGGGGGGAGGATTTAAACTTTTGTGTTTTTTTGTACTTTAAAAAAAACTTTTATTTTTTCTTTTACTTTTATTTTCAGACCCCCCAGGGACCTTGATTGCCACCCTCTGATGACATTCTGGAGGTCGGCGATCGAGTAAAGATGGTGGTGCCCATGACGCCTGCACACTTTAGATGCTGTGGTTGCGTTTGACCGCGGCATCTATAGTGTTAACAGCTGCGATCAGTGTCAGCACCAATCGCCGCTGTTAGCGGTGGGTGCTGGCTGTATTATACAGCCGGCATCCGCCGTTTATGGAGAGAGCTCAGCTCCTGAGCCCTGTCCATACATCCCCATGCGATCAATGACATACAGGTAAGTCATTGGTCGTTAAGGGGTTAAAGAGGACCTTTTATCACTTCCACCAACTCTAGTTGTCTGCATCAAAAGCTCGCTGGTTCAAGTACCCTAGTGGGACTAAAAAAAAGTTTCAAAATATACATTAATTAAAAGGTTACACCAAAGTGCCTCTTTGCAAAACAAAACTGCCTTGTAAAATGTAAAAAAAAAAAAAACTTAACAAAAAACACCAAATTAATCGTAACAACCCGTAGAATAGAAAAGAAGCCATATTTAAGCCACATGATGAACACCATAAAAAAACTTTAAGCGATAATTTTGCCATTTCAGCTCATAAAAAATGGATTAAAAAAATGATCAGAAAGTCGTATGAACCACACGATGATGGCAATAAAAAGTACATCTCTTCCCATAAAAAAAACAATCCCTCTATCAGCTCAGCTAGAACATGGCAAAGCAAACCCCCCCCCCCCCCCAGAAAGTTAATAAAATGTAGACAATAAGTTATAGACACCCCAAAGAAAAATGACTTCATATCGCTACATCACATATAGCTTTTACAACAAAACAGAAATCCAAAAATGGCATTATCTTTATGGTAAAACTGGCGGCAGCAGGATGGGACATGTATAAACTGTATGTATGGTATGAGGGAAAGGACAGGAGAACCGATCATGCAGAATAACCCCATCTACTAGTGTGAACCTAGTGATATTTACAGTGCAGTTGTTAGCAATTATATTCAGATTTTCACTTGACCAAATATACTGCGGAATATTCATCAAGGGGTTTTATGCTTGCCTGGCACCCTTGAATATAGGATTTGGCAGTTGACTCCTCAGTCATGGGATGTCACATACTCTACTGAGCTAAATTGAACTTGACTGGTCTTTAGACTCATTTAGATTCTGGCCAACCCTCATTTCAAAGTGAAAGGGACAAGGAAAATATATCCTACGTGCTGTTTAAACCCCCAAAATCAGAGACCGATGCACATTAAATATCATTTTCTTGCTAGCAGATCTTGCACTCTTTCCTAAAGATGTGGCATACACATAACATGTTGTAGAAGCCTTCAAATATTAGCTTTGTTAGTCTTGTGTAGTTGTATAGTGCTAAAAACTAACATAATGGCTCGACAAATGTGATTAATATGGTATAGTGTGTGTGTGTATGTGTGTATGTGTATGTGATATATATGTATGTGTATATATGTATGTGTGTGTATATATATATATATATATATATATATATATATATATATATATACAGTCATATGAAAAAGTTTGGGCACCCCTATTAATCTTAATCATTTTTAGTTCTAAATATTTGGGTGTTTGCAACAGCCATTTCAATTTGATATATCTAATAACTGATGGACACAGTAATATTTCAGGATTGAAATTAGGTTTATTGTACTAACAGAAAATGTGCAATATGCATTAAACCAAAATTTGACCGCTGCAAAAGTATGGGCACCTCAACAGAAAAGTGACATTAATATTTAGTAGATCCTCCTTTTGCAAAAATAACAGCCTCTAGTCGCTTCCTGTAGCTTTTAATCAGTTCCTGGATCCTGGATGAAGGTATTTTTGACCATTCCTCTTTACAAAACAATTCCAGTTCAGTTAAGTTTGATGGTCGCCGAGCATGGACAGCCCGCTTCAAATTATCCCACAGATGTTCAATGATATTCAGGTCTGGGGACTGGGATGGCCATTCCAGAACATTGTAATTGTTCCTCTGCATGAATGCCTGAGTAGATTTGGAGCTGCGTTTTGGATCATTGTCTTGCTGAAATATCCATCCCCGGCGTAACTTCAAATTCGTCACTGATTCTTGTACATTATTCTCAAGAATCTGCTGATACTGAGTTGAATCCATGCGACCCTCAACTTTAACAAGATTCCCGGTGCCGGCATTGGCCACACAGCCCCAAAGCATGATGGAACCTCCAGCAAATTTTACAGTGGGTAGCAAGTGTTTTTCTTGGAATGCTGTGTTTTTTTGACGCCATGCATAACGCCTTTTTGTATGACCAAACAACTCAATCTTTGTTTCATCAGTCCACAGGACCTTCTTCCAAAATGAAGCTGGCTTGTCCAAATGTGCTTTTGCATACCTCAGGCGACTCTGTTTGTGGCGTGCTTTCAGAAACGGCTTCTTTCGCATCACTCTCCCATACAGCTTCTCCTTGTGCAAAGTGTGCTGTATTGTTGACCGATGCACAGTGACACCATCTGCAGCAAGATGATGCTGCAGCTCTTTGGAGGTGGTCTGTGGATTGTCCTTGACTGTTCTCACCATTCTTCTTCTCTGCCTTTCTGATATTTTTCTTGGCCTGCCACTTCTGGGCTTAACAAGAACTGTCCCTGTGGTCTTCCATTTCCTTACTATGTTCCTCACAGTGGAAACTGACAGGTTAAATCTCTGAGACAACTTTTTGTATCCTTTCCCTGAACAACTATGTTGAACAATCTTTGTTTTCAGATCATTTGAGAGTTGTTTTGAGGAGCCCATGATGCCACTCTTCAGAGGAGATTCAAATAAGAGAACAACTTGCAATTGGCCACCTTAAATACCTTTTCTCATGATTGGATACACCTGGCTATGAAGTTCAAAGCTCAGTGAGGTTACAAAACCAATTTTGTGCTTCAGTAAGTCAGTAAAAAGTAGTTAGGAGTATTCAAATCAATAAAATGATAAGGGTACCCAAATTTTTGCACCGGTCAAATTTTGGTTTAATGCATATTGCACATTTTCTGTTACTACAATAAACCTCATTTCAATCCTGAAATATTACTGTGTCCATCAGTTATTAGATATATCAAATTGAAATGGCTGTTGCAAACACCCAAATATTTAGAACTAAAAATGATTAAGATTAATAGGGGTGCCCAAACTTTTTCATATGACTGTGTATATATATATATATATATATATAATATATATATATATATATATATATATAGTATATTAGTATATATGCTTTTTTAATTTTTTTTTATCCTTCAAGTGACAGAAAACTTTTTCTACTGTTATTCCACAGAGCACCATTTTGGTCCGTCAACAATGACACTGAGTGAACGTTTCTCCTCTTATTTAAAGAGGGCAAAAGACCAGGAACCATCAAAAACTCGAAAGAGTCCAGAAATTCACAGGTATGCCCTATGCAATGTGTTTCTATTGTTACACCACATTGAAGCACTCCTTTCAATAGATTGTCTGCCTAGTTTATATCTCTTACCTTCTGTTTTTTTGTTTTTTTTGTGTTTGTTTTTTCCACATTTTGTTCAGGAGAATTGACATTTCTCCTAGTGCCTTTAGAAAACATGGAATTTTACAGGAGGAAGCCAAACAAACAAAAGAAGGAAGCCACAAGGTAAAGACTGCATTTTTTTTTTATAACTTTCACCTAAAATAAAAATCCTGCAAGCTACTAGGTATTTTCTATCTTTACGAAATGCTTCTCTTGCTCTCTACTTAAGTTTGTGTTTTTCTTTTAAGGATGTGAAATATGTCTAAAAATGAACTGCAAAGTGTTAAATGTTTAATAAATCAAAATCTATATATCAACAACCTTTGTGAAGTGGTTTAGGATATGGTAAAAAATGAAATCACTCCAAGGTCTATTGTGGTTGAACTTGAAAGACCGAGGAATTTTGGAACCAATATCTCCAATGATGAGCAAATGACCCTAATGTATTTTTGGGTTCTGCTTGTAAGTATTTCACTCTATTGTCTACCAGACCAATTTTGTAAATAACAGCCGGTTGCATGCCCTGAACAGTGGAAATTCCAGCCAGCCATTGGTAGTATTCTGGTGACGCTTACCTTTTTAAATGAACTATGTTGCTGTTACCGTGACCTTGCATTGCATCTGCTTCAGACTTGAAAAGTATGAATTCACAGCTAAGTGACAAAAACATGCTGACTCCAGTATGGTTACTTGAACCAAAATGCTGTGTTGCAAAGAAAATGGGAGCCACACAATGCTAATGACATCTACCTTCTGTTAAAAAAGGAAAATTAAAGCTGAATGGATGACTTGTCTTTTGATCGTATTTTAGTTGGAATCTGTTGTCAGCAAATGACATTTCATTGAAGTCAAGTGTTAAACTTATTTGTGGACATTTTAACTCTTTTTTTTGCAAAAGAAAAAAAAAAAAAAAAAATCCCTGCCACCTGAAATATTGCAGTTTTTTTCACACTGGCCCACATAGCTCACGATAGGCTGACACTTCTTGTTTTGTAGAGATCACTTCTCATTATCATCAAAGACAGGATTGCAATGACTGGTAACACTTATATTAAAAAAAAAATAGAGGCATATAATAAAGGATCTGCCATTGATAGTAGGTAATGGTGACTCCCCTCCCTGAACAGGGAACTCTGTTTGTCAGAGCATTGCCTGCAATATAATATCCTAAGTCAGTAAGTTGTGTTGTTGTTTTTGTTTTTTTCTGTTGGTGCTGTAGCAGCTGTGTAAAAAGATAATATTTCTGTAAAGAAAGTGGAATTAAAAAAAAAAAAAAAAAAAAATTACCATCAAAAATGTAAACTGTTTCAGTATACAGGGCTCCAGACTAAAAAGATTTATTGGACACCTGTGACTTCGAACTTGGACAATGTAAGCTAAACTGAAACACAGATATAATTGTTACAATCAAAAATACTTAAATGTGTCCCATAGGACTCTCCATGTTCAAGCCTCTTAAACTGTAAGTAAATGTTCTATTTATTTAATAAATCAATAGTGCTGGTGAAGAGAATAAACTTTTGCATTACACTTGACTAAAGAAAACTGCCTGTGTCTTTTTTGACACTTGGTTCACACCTGCGCTCGGGTTTCCGTTCTTCAGGCCCGCTTGGGGACCCGAAAAACGGAAACCCAATCCAAGTCATTTTTGCAGGACTTTTCTCTGCACTTTTCATGCTGAATGGGGGATGGAATCCGCGAATGGAAACAGACTGCTGGTGTGAATTCAGCCTTACTCGTGTATTTACATGTGAGTATTTTTGCCTGTACACTGTAATGAACTCTATGGACAGCGTAGGAGGAGAGAGAGGGATATGAGGAAGGCTGAATGAGTGATTTCTGTCAGGAGAAGGCTGGATAGTAATTCCTAATAATCCAGCTATGTTGTGATAGAGAACCGTACAGATGTCTTTCTGCTTTAAGAAGCTCTTATTCCTCCTGCCCTCTCCATAGACCTCTATTGTACAGATTTGATCTGTTGCAGAAGGAGGCAGACTTGAATGAAGACCTGTGTCTTCACTTAACCACTTCAGTACTGTGCCAATTTGTGGTTCAGGACCAGACTCATTTTCGGGTTTTTTGTGTATGCGGTTTTGAGGCCTATAACATTTTTATTGGGTTATTCAACTAATTTATGCGTTAGGTTTTTTTTTTTTTCGGTGACACACAGAGCTTTATTTTTATGTTGTTTTTATTTTTGCATGTGTTTTTTTTTTTTTTTTTTTTTTTTTTTTTTTTTTTTTTTTTTATGTCCGGGAAAATATAAACTAAAGAGGTGGGAAAACATGTCTGTCTTTCACTTTTCATTATTATTTTTTTAAATTTTTTTTTTTTTAATAGCACAAAGTGCTACTAAAAAACTTTTTAAAAATAGTTTTTCCTCTGTTGTAATTTTTATTTTGTATGGTGTCGTTGGGGGTGGGGCTAGAACCTGTAATAAGGGCGTTTTTATTGGCATATTATTTTATATATTATTTAATTTATTTTTTTTGGGGGGGGAGGCTGATTTTCCCTGTAACTGGGGCTGGTACAGCCTCCTGCACGTTACTTACACATTACTATAGAGCTGATCTGGGTCCTATAGGACCCAGCAGCTCTAACAGACTCTGATCCTGGATCACATCACCGCCAGGTCAGAGGGGAGCCACATCATGGCGGCGCCCATAGCTGTGTATACAGTGCTCATTGAGCGCTGTGAACACTGCAATCAGGGATGGTAATAAACCATCCCTGCCTTCTCTAGGGGAACTCTGGCTGTGGTTACAGCCGGCTCCCCGTTTCAGCAGCTGCACAATTTCGTGCAGCTGCTGAAAACTGCAAGGATGTAACTACAAGGCAACCGCTTCCGGATGTAAATACTCTATGGGCGGGTCCGTTAGTGGTTAAAGGAGTTGGTCACTTTCAGACCAATATTGAGAGACTTATGATGTTGTAAAATTTGTAAAACTTTTTATTATACAAACAATATGCATTCTGTATCAATTCCTCAATTTTCTAGATCTCTGCTTGCTGTCATTCATTCTGCTTAGCTCTAGTGGCTGAAATTCTGACCATGGTCATGTGATGAACACACAGGTGCACAGTTTAGTTATAGTCACAGCACAGTAATCAGACATCTACCTGTTAATAAGATGTGCCACCTGTGTGTCCATCACATGACCATGGACAGATTTTTATCTAGTAGAAGTAACAGAATGAATGACAGCAAGCAGAGATCTAGAAAACTGTGAGGAATTGATACACCATTTTCCAATATACTTTCTGTATCTTTTTACTACCCAAACAATAACATTGGTATCTCAATATTGGTCTGAAAGTGGCCAACCCCTTTAAGTATATTACAAAGTTTACCCTCACCTGCTTTATGGATTTATGAGAAAACAAAAAAAAAAACACACTTTTTGAGGAAGCTGCATCTTACAATGATTACACATGTATTATAACATCACAAATGAATCTTTAGAATCCCTGCAATCATAGGAGTAGTTGTGTAAAAAGAAATTATACATAAAGATTTAACTTATGTTAGATAGAGAGAGATAGATAGATAGATATGTATTTCAAAGCTGTGGAAAATAAAAGTAATATCTTGAAATGAAACTGTGGAAGAAAAAAATTGCTCAGCGTACCAAATGGGAAATTACAACAAGCTACACTGTGAGACAGCTCTTTTGACTTTGCGGTATCTTAAAGATAACACACAACCCAGAATGAGGCAAATCGGTTGACAGCTGCCTCTTCCCCCTCTCCATAGATTTTTGTATGTGAGTAGAGTGAGAAAGAGATGGATTCTATACAAATAAACAGTGGAAGAGTAAAGAAATCAGGCAATACCTTTTAGAGGCTAACTGAGTATATTTGATAGTGAGCTTTCGAGAGTGGTAGCGCTCTCCTTCAGACATGGTGTAATGCTAGAAACTGAAAATTCACACTCTTTATACACACACAAGACATGGATCTTCAAAAGGATCTTGGAATAACAAAATGCAATATAAGTAGGAAACAGGTCAGGAAATAAACAGTCTGGGAAACTTTGTGGGGTGTGACAGAGGGATCTGTTATCTGTTTGCAATCAGGTGGTGACTTGTGACCCTCACAGTTCATACATAGTGTGACATGAAACTGGCATGAATATTAAGTCCAAATTGCAGAGTTTGAAAGTTGTAAATAACTTCCCTACTTATATTGCATTTTGTTATTCCAAGATCCTTTTGAAGATCCATGTCGTGTGTGTGTGTGTGATAAAGAGTGTGAATTTTCAATTTCTAGCATTACACCATGTCTGAAGAAGAGAGCTAGCACTCTCGAAAGCTCACTATCAAATATACTCAGTTAGCCTCTAAAAGGTATTGCCTGATTTCTTCACTCTTCCACTACTTTCTATGGCTAACACGGTACAACATTATACTACATACAAATAAACAGTCTGAATGAAGATGAGGCGGAGAGCAGCTTAGTAAGTGGAGAATTAAAAACGATTTCTTTAAGATATATTGCAACATTTTAATTATTTTTTTTTATATATAGTCGTATGAACTGTTCATTTGAGATGTGGTTTTATACTCGGAAGTACATTTTAAGGCCCAAAACGTGCAATATAAATGGTTAAAATAAGCATATATTAACACAACAGGTGTGACCAGCTGTCAGACAGCAACTGAGAATCACACAGGAATGTATAAGAAGATAAGTATTATCATGATGAAATCAATGGCTGACAATCGCCATGTGCCATACACCACCATTTAGCTGTTCTGATCTTCGCTGAACAGTTGGGTATGTGCACATCTTTGGTCGCTCACATCTGTGTCCTTCACTATTTGTGCTGTGGCCTTGCCTACTATTAACTTGCCAGGGATAGACAAGGGTCTTAAGTTTTCTTCACCGCACGCAATGTTTGTACTCGCAGGACTCCTAGCCCCATTCTGAGGCAGGAGGTCCTGGAAGTAAGGTTGACATCTGGTATGTATCTCCCGAACCAAATCTTTTGTGTTAAGTAGGCCATAATGAAGTCTAAATTTATTACTCTTTTGGTCATTTAAGTCACATGTGCAATTGTTTTGGCTGTCATCTGGATCCTTGTTCTTCAGTTTGAATCTTGCTAAGTTCGCACCTGCATTGGAGTCTGTTTGCCCAGTCTGGCAGACGAAGAAAGTCCTGCATGGACAAATTTTTTTTTCATCTGCCAGTTTCAATTTTAAAACCATGGACCCTATTATAGTCAATGGAATCTATTGGCCTCTGTATATTTACAATGATATAGTGGTACGCCTGCACATTATTGTTGTCCTCTGATGGACCTGAACAATGGACAGGCTGGCACAGATGTGAACATTGCCTTAGTCGAGCTAACAATTGCTTATTTCCTTTTTACAGTAGAAACTGGGTAGTTTAATTTTATTCTTTAGAAAAAAAAATAGGGTGTATTCATGTCTTCATCATTTAATTCTTTTGTCTGGTCTGGTCTGTTGTAGGACCAGAAAAACAGATTAAACAATAAAGCTGATCCATGTAATGACAGATAACTTGCCCGACAGACCCCAGTATGGTCAAAGGGATCCATTGAGATCCCTTATTTTCAACCTGTCATTGGCAGACAAAAACATTAAAGGGATCCTATTATTCAGAAAGGCCAATTTTAGTAAGACCACGTCGTTATAGCCTTTATCAAGGCTATTTTTCTCCTACCTTTTGTTGTTTCGCTCCTAACCGCTGTTTAGAATACAGTCATATGAAAAAGTTTGGGCACCCCTATTAATCTTAATCATTTTTAGTTCTAAATATTTGGGTGTTTGCAACAGCCATTTCAATTTGATATATCTAATAACTGATGGACACAGTAATATTTCAGGATTGAAATGAGGTTTATTGTACTAACAGAAAATGTGCAATATGCATTAAACCAAAATTTGACCGGTGCAAAAGTATGGGCACCTCAACAGAAAAGTGACATTAATATTTAGTAGATCCTCCTTTTGCAAAAATAACAGCCTCTAGTCGCTTCCTGTAGCTTTTAATCAGTTCCTGGATCCTGGATGAAGGTATTTTTGACCATTCCTCTTTACAAAACAATTCCAGTTCAGTTAAGTTTGATGGTCGCCGAGCATGGACAGCCTGCTTCAAATTATCCCACAGATGTTCAATGATATTCAGGTCTGGGGACTGGGATGGCCATTCCAGAACATTGTAATTGTTCCTCTGCATGAATGCCTGAGTAGATTTGGAGCTGTGTTTTGGATCATTGTCTTGCTGAAATATCCATCCCCGGCGTAACTTCAAATTCGTCACTGATTCTTGTACATTATTCTCAAGAATCTGCTGATACTGAGTTGAATCCATGCGACCCTCAACTTTAACAAGATTCCCGGTGCCGGCATTGGCCACACAGCCCCAAAGCATGATGGAACCTCCACCAAATTTTACAGTGGGTAGCAAGTGTTTTTCTTGGAATGCTGTGTTTTTTTGACGCCATGCATAACGCCTTTTTGTATGACCAAACAACTCAATCTTTGTTTCATCAGTCCACAGGACCTTCTTCCAAAATGAAGCTGGCTTGTCCAAATGTGCTTTTGCATACCTCAGGCGACTCTGTTTGTGGCGTGCTTTCAGAAATGGCTTCTTTCGCATCACTCTCCCATACAGCTTCTCCTTGTGCAAAGTGTGCTGTATTGTTGACCGATGCACAGTGACACCATCTGCAGCAAGATGATGCTGCAGCTCTTTGGAGGTGGTCTGTGGATTGTCCTTGACTGTTCTCACCATTCTTCTTCTCTGTCTTTCTGATATTTTTCTTGGCCTGCCACTTCTGAGCTTAACAAGAACTGTCCCTGTGGTCTTCCATTTCCTTACTATGTTCCTCACAGTGGAAACTGACAGGTTAAATCTCTGAGACAACTTTTTGTATCCTTCCCCTGAACAACTATGTTGAACAATCTTTGTTTTCAGATCATTTGAGAGTTGTTTTGAGGAGCCCATGATGCCACTCTTCAGAGGAGATTCAAATAGGAGAACAACTTGCAATTGGCCACCTTAAATACCTTTTCTCATGATTGGATACACCTGGCTATGACGTTCAAAGCTCAGTGAGGTTACAAAACCAATTTTGTGCTTCAGTAAGTCAGTAAAAAGTAGGAGTATTCAAATCAATAAAATGATAAGGGTACCCAAATTTTTGCACCGGTCAAATTTTGGTTTAATGCATATTGCACATTTTCTGTTAGTACAATAAACCTCATTTCAATCCTGAAATATTACTGTGTTCATCAGTTATTAGATATATCAAATTGAAATGGCTGTTGCAAACACCCAAATATTTAGAACTAAAAATGATTAAGATTAATAGGGGTGCCCAAACTTTTTCATATGACTGTAAATGTTGATTTTTATCTTTATGCTAATGCGTCTTCAGAATACACAGGGGGTGTCCCCTGTGCTCTCCTCAGACGCATTTTTGAACTTCCCGCACCACCTCTCTTCTTCTTTAGCAGACGCCTCTTCTTGACATCATCCTTGTACGAGTCTTCCTTCAGGAGACATGCGCTGACTGTGCATGTCCAGTTGGCCATTTTCCTGTTGCCTATTGCATACAGCGCATGCAGTACGCTCGTGTAATAGGCCAGTCGGCGCATGTCTCCCGAACGAAGGATGACGTGAAGAAGAGGCGTCTGTTGAAGAAGAGAGGCGGCGCGGTAAATTCAAAAATGTGAGGAGAGCACAGGGGACGCCCCCTGATGCATTAGTATAAAGATAAAAATCAACATTTCTTCTAAACGGCAGTGAGGAGCGAAACAACAAAGGTAGGAGAAGAATAGCCTTTATAAAGGCTATTACGACGTGGTCTTACTAAAATTGGTCTTTCTGAATGATAGGATCCCTTTAAGATTTCCAGATTTTTTCATCTGCAATTTCAGTGTGGCAGACGGACACAGATGTGAACATGTAGCCATAGCTTCAACTACTTTTTTATTTTCTTTTGTGTTTTTTATTAATTTATTGAACAAAATACATTAGGCTTTAGCAACAAAAATTGATCGCTAAACCTGGACCTGTAATTTATTTATCTATTTCTAACGCTGGTGTTACATATAAGATAGCTGAGTTATTTTCTTGTTTGTGTGCGTGTCTGCTTGTAATTTGGGTAAGTACTCCTGCAAAAACAAAAGATCTGGTATTATACAATCCAACATGTTTAATCGCTCTCTCCCTCTAATATCTGCTGTAGGGGCCAAGTAAAGAAGACAATAGTACACATAAGATAATCTGCTGAAATCGGCCAGTTGAACAGACAGTTATCATATGCGTACAATCTGCTTAAGTTTCATAAAGTATCTTCAAATGTATTTAGATTAATTTCTCAATACTAAAAGGCTGTTTGTGGAATAGTCATTTACTTTGGTCTCGTTGGTGTAAATTATGACAGACTTAAAGCAAGTAAACTCAACCCCCCCCCATCCTATTACTCAAGAGAACATAGTGTAACACTAATATCATACTAAAAACTGCCTATGTAATTGCTATAAGGCTACATGCACGCATACATGGCACGGACAGCATGTGCCATCCTTGACCTCCACAGACCCATTCATTTCATGTAGTAAGCTCTGGTCTCAAATCAGACCTGTACTGAGTTTTGCCCACTGGCGCTCAGACCCTTCATTGACCTTGATAATACACAGGTGTGTGTATGGGGCCATAGAAAATAATGGGTCAGTGTGCTAGCTGTTAAAAATGTGGCTAGCATCCTGCAAAGCACATGTATGTGTGAAGGGAGCCTAAACTGTATTTACATGATGCAAGTTTGGTACAGATTGTTGTTTTTTTTTTTGTTTTTGTTTTGTTTTTATACCTATAAAGCGGGATTGCATGCCTTTAAAGGCTGTGTTCACACGGTGGAAAATGAAGAGGAATTTTCTGCCTCTAGAATTTTCGCCGTGGTCTAGCCACGACTGGATGCCGATGCAGTGCATCAGCGTTCCGTCACGGCATCCCGCTCCTGATTCAGCCTGGATGAATGAGCCTAACGAGGGCGGCGGCTTTTTTTTTTTTTTTTTTTTTCTTCGTCCTGCTGCGATCTCTGCCTTCCATTGAAAACAATGGGAGGCGGATTCTGGAGGAATCTTCCCCGGATTCGGGGGGTGAATTCCGCGGCAAATTCCTCCATGTGAACACACTCTAAGGGTCCGATCTTGTTTTTGTGGAAGAGGAAACCACTCACACACTGCTTTTATGTGCATGTCAATCTATGTGACAGCATTTTAGTTTTTAGCCATTTCTTCTGTTCATGTTAACTTTATTTTTGCTTACTTACATAGCACCATCTTATTCTGCAGCTCTTTGGTGTTATAAATTTAACTTGCAAATGAGTAACACCTATCTGTATTTTGTCAGTATCTTGTAAGAGGTAAGGGTGAACATATGTATGGCAAATTGTGATATGAGTAAGACTTGAAACATTAAGAAAAATGAATCCAACTGCTGAGATTTCTACTTTAATTTACCATCGGTTTAGTGTAATATTTTCCTGTGTTACCATAGGGGGAAGGAAAATATAGAGAGGAGCCTTCAGATCTGCGGCAGGACATTGAACGCCGCAAAAAACATAAGGACAAACGTGACCATTCCCGTGACTCTGGGGATTCCAGAGATTCAAGCCGTTCCAGGGAGAGGTCTCCTGAAAAACCAGAGAAGCCCAGGAAGTCCTCCAAAAAACACAAGTATGTGTAGTGTATTAGTTTACTTGTGTGTGGTGTTGTGTGTTTAAATTTGCACAGCTTTATACTTGCCTACTACTAATAAATAATAATAAAAATATAGATAGCTAGATATAATATATATAATTTTCTAAGTATGATCAGTTATTCAATATAATAATAAGGTGGTCCAAGTTTAAAAAAGAAAAAAAAGTGTTTGGCACTTTTTGATAGCTTGGTGTTTTGTAGCCATTCACTGGTTTCAACAATTTCTGGAAACTGAGTAGGTTCACTACATCAACATGGGTCCATTGTTCTAATCCAGGGGTAGGCAACATTTTTTTTGTTCAGCGTGCCGATTTAAATTAAAATAATAATTGTAAGGATGACGACACCTACACTAAAGTCATATAGCACAAACCGTAACTTAGGGTTGCTGTCATACTGTGCTCCCAGACACATGCGTTTACCGCTATTTGCCTTGATACATCTGTACTTTTCCATTAGAAGCAATGTACACACGTGGACAAAATTGTTGGTACCCCTCGTTTAATGAAAGAAAAACCCACAATGGTCACTCAGGACCACCCACCTGACAGTAAGGAGTCTAAATAGCATATTGGGTGCTGAAACTGTGCTAGAATCAATAGATTGAAACATTCAATAGGTGGCAAAGATTTGGAATTAATGGAGGTGGTAAATGGTGTGTGTGGGTGGTGTGTTTTTTTTTTTTTTTTTTTTTTTGACCCAATGCTCCCTTGAGAGTTGAAGTCCACAGCAAACTCACAAAGCGGTGTGAATGTAGTCTGTTTTGGTTAATTCTGATCTTGAAACTGTTCGTCCCCTGTGCCATAGGAAACATAGGAAAGTGCGTGAGCGTTCCCGTTCTTCCTCCTCCTCTTCACATTCCTCCCATTCTATGCGGGCTGCAGCAACAGACGAATTTCCTACTGAGAATGAAGACAAAGATGAAAGTTCCTCAAACTTTGAAAAGGCACGTTTAGGAAACAAGGATTACCAAGGAACCAGTGACAGAGGAAGAGCTCGGGGAACTTTTGTAAGCCTTTCCTGTTTTCTGGGTAGCAGAAAGTTTTAAGCTGTGCTATAATAAAATTATTTTAACAATCTAGTTGACATACTGTGGCATGTTTATCAATACTGTTGATAGTTAATCGTTTTTAGGCATATTTAGGAATTTGTTTTATGACCTTTCATAAATATGGATTCGTGGTAGTAAGGACCAAAGCCAAACCGTTTCAGAAGGCGGTATGGAAGTTAAAGATCTGCGCTCAGCAGGATGGTTGTAGAAGATTCCTTTAGTTGTACCAAAACAGACGTGTTTCGGAGCTAACTGCTCCTTTCTCAAGTGTACAATTGGTAGGCCCAATAGACGTTCCAAGTGACGGCGATCCAGCAGCTACTGATCAATGATCTTCATATTTTCTCTTTGACGCACTTTTTCTTTGGGAGTTGTGACCTTTTCACAACCTAAAAAGGTGAGGGGTCATTTCACCTTAAATTCACTTCTATAACCATTTAGCGGTAATACACTAGGTGCTGCTCGGTGCTTTGTGTTTTACAAGTATTCATATATATATATGGAGTGTTTCTAGAACCACCAAATTTCTGATTAGACAAATATTTGGTGCATGCAATATATAATAAACATTTCAGAAACAAAATGTAGACAAAAAAAAAAAAAACTGCACACTGTAAGGAACAGTTATTTGGCACACATCAATAATCCTACAATTTTTGGGGCAAAATAAGCAGGCAAAAATCATGTCTTGTTTAACTATGTGGCGCATGACAGGAATTTTAAACTTTGACATACTTTGCGCAAGAAAATCTGTTCCATATTCGTTTTTTTGTCCATAAATTTAGACACTTTAAATCCACGCCCCTTTTGCTGCAAATTTTTCAAAAGTGTCAAGCCAGTCGTATTTTTCTGTTTTCAGGTGCATACTGATCAGAAATATGTCGCAAATGCTGTGCACCATAAATTTTGGCATAAATGTAGAAAAGTGTCTGACTTCTGTTGATAAATATGCTCAATAGTGTGTGGCCTACTTTGAAAGTAGTCCATATCAGGAGAAAGAAATGGTAATTCATTGCTCGCTCTTGGCTAGAAAAAAGCAAGCAACATATTTGTATTACAATTCTTTTGTACAGTTCTACTACAATTTATATATAATAGAATATAATTATAGAACGTATAATTCCACAGTTCTAGGTTTACTGTTGTTTAGCAAATAGTAGCTAAAGTTTTAATATATAGTTTCTAATAAAAAAAAAAAAAATAAATCTATTAATGGAAATATACAGAATTTGAGATTTAATCTCATAAAATGTGAATGAGAAACACGGGAATCATAAAAGTAACACTTACACCTTTAATTATTATAGACAATAGGAAAAATATAAAAGCAGAGGATGTGCATAGCGTTTAAAGGGCTTTTCAGGTCCGGCCCAAAGGGATTTTTCATACTGGTGATCTATCCACAGATGGGTCATCAGTATCTGATTTTGGGAAGTTTGACACCTGGAACCCACACAGACCAGCCTCCAGGCATTGGAAGCTATAGCAGTGGACAGGAGTTACATGCAGGCTTTTCTTATTCAAGTAAGAGGAGTGATGCTGCAACTCTGTCCATCGTATAGCAGTGGTTCCAGAGAATTGCAGCACCGCTCCTTTTACTTGAATAGGAGCAACCTGCACAAAATCCCTGTTCTCTGCAGCAATCCTGTGGATAGGTCATCAGTATGAAAATCCATTTGGGGCCAGAAAACTCCTTTAAAAACATGCTAAAGCTAACTTTATTTAACTTTTGAATTATAACCTCTAAACCTGTCTGCACAGCAATACAGAGCAAGAGGTACAAGACCCTGGAACAACAGGGGTGCATTTTCAGGAAATAACAATAACAACAACAATGACTTCCAGAAACGCAACCGGGATGAAGAATGGGATCCAGAATACACCCCTAAAAGCAAAAAGTATTATTTGGTATGTATTGCCCCTTCCTTCCCAGGTTATAACTAGTATAGTATTTATTTCCATGCTTGCTCTTGAGTGTTTGCAGGGAGAAACATTGTCCCTTTTTATGTCTTTGCAGCAACTTGCACACGGGCATTGCACCTAATTTTCTGCCTATTCACCACCCTGTCAACTTATGAATGCCCGGGGAGACCTATTTATTTGACACAGAATTGTAATTTTTTGTCAGTTAAAACAAGATTGGTTCTCACAGTTGGTATCTGCCTTCTACGGTTAAGTTTTCCATAAGTTCATAGAAGTTTTGTGATGAATTGCCAGTAACTTGAGATATAGTTGTAGAGCATGTTTATTGCATTACATTTTTTCCCTTAAATATTATGTGGAGGAAAAATCCATTTTAAGGATGGTTACCATTTTATAGCAACATGTTCATTTTCAGGTGCGGTGGTAAACTAAAGAACAGTGCAATTTGTGGAGGCGTCCGTTCATTACAGTGACTTTCAGTATCCAGACCCCGTCCTGATCCATTCTCATCTCTCTGCAGCACGACGACCGGGAAGGGGAAAACGAGGAAAAATGGGTGAATCGCGGGAGAGGCCGCGCCAGTTTCACTCGTGGAAGGGGGAGGTTCTTGTTTCGAAAACCGGGCACCAGCCCAAAGTGGGCTCACGACAAGTTCAGCGGGGAGGAGGGAGAAATAGAGGAAGACGAGAGTGGAGCTGAAAATAAAGATGAGAAAGGCAGCTTGTCACTGGATTAGACTAATTTAAGGTTTTGTTTGCGGGGAGACTCTTTCCTATCATTCTGTGTCCTGGAACAGACTCTTTTTCCACAAAAACAGATTATTCTGTATTAAAATATCTTTGATTTTATATTTTATTTTCTAGAATTATTCCTTGTTTCCCTAAACCCATTTGTATACATGCTTTCATGATAAATTGCTAAGGGACTACCACCTTCTTGGATATTGATGCTGCTGCCATCCCCCATACCTGTGTATTGGATATGATCAAACAAAAAGAACTTGACTTTGTGTGTAACTTCAGTCAGCAATTCTCTTGTTCGTTTTGATTTTCTCTTCCTGAATTGATTTTTTTTTTTTTTTTTTTTTTTTAATTCTCTGTACCTGTTTTAAGATTTGCATAGTGATACCAGTTACTAAAGCTGTGGTATTCTTTTTAGAAAAACCTTCAAAGCCCTTTTCCTTAGGTAGGAAAAAGGTATGCTGAATAAATGATAAATGGGTACCCAAATTGAGTATATGTATGTTTTGCCTTTTTTTTTTTTTTTTTTTTTTTTTTTATTCAAATAGTTCCTTTCTTCAGTGCACCCCTACTTAATTTTGAGGCAAGATCTTAGAAAGGCAGAAACATTACAACAGAGACTAGGAGCAAGAAGGTTACATTTAGGTGCTTAAGAATTCAGTTTACTTGCAAACACTAATGTGCTAAATGTATGGCACTGAACTAATGTGTTTTAATTACCATTTTAGTCCGGGGCCCCACGTGGTGTAAAAGCCCCGGTTTGCCCATGGCATAAACACCTTGGAAAAAAACGTGGCGTTTTACAGTCACAGCAATGAATCCCATCCCCACTTTGCATTAAAATACCCGCTGCGGATGCACGGCAATTTCCAAAACCACGGTTTTGGTTAATCTCAGCATGTCAATTATTCCTACAGAAACGCCGGCGGTTTCCCTATAGGTGTAATTGAAGTAGAAAGTCTGCAGAGGAAAACTCTGCAAACTTTGTCAAAAGTGCTGTGGGAAGAACTGCGATTCGTTGCCGCCGCGGTTTTTCCCTCAACTCTTTTATGCTGCTGGACGCAACATGGGCCTTATCCTTAATCTGGAAATGACCAGACTACTTCATGGAGAGTAAGAGCAACCACGGCTGTGAAGTTAGAGGCAGGTTCAGTTTTGGGTGGAGTCAAAGTTATTTCTATTATATAATTAGATTCATAGTTTTGTTGCATAAGAATTCAGTCACTAGGTTATTTGTCATTTTGAAGTGCTTTACATCTGCGAAAACATGTAAGGGAGGCTTTTAAGAGGGGATTTAAGGCTACATGTACATGGGGATATCTGGTCCAAACCTAGTTAGGAGTCTTTGCATCATGGTGATTTATGATGCAAGGAGTCCCTGCTTGTCTGCAGCTGTACTGTACTGTTGTTTGATATATAAATGGTACAAGAAAACAAAATATTCTAAACACTTTGATTTCTTCTATTAGGTTCATATGCAGAAACATATTTTATGCACCTTGGCATGCTATCAATGAGGTTATTAATGATTGTTTAACGCTAGGTTCAAACTAGCATTCGGCACTCTGCCCCAGATTCAATCAATGCAAGCAGGAGAAATGTTTCCGCTGATTTTATACTGATATCGGCAGAAACTCCATTATAGTCTATGGGGTCCACAGGTAACCAATTTTTAAGCGGATGGGGTCCCGAAAAACGGAAACTCTTAAGCGGATCTGAAGGACAGAACGCTGGTGTGAACCTAGTGTAAGTAATGTTATGCTGAATGTACTGGGGCTCGCTCCTTGACATTACTGACCAATGATGTGCTCAATGGAAGACAAGTCTGGGGCCATGATAGCATGTTTAAGCCATTCAGGCTGCTCACAGTAGCATAAGCAACATTTAGCCTGGCGTTGTTCTGTTCAAAAATGGATCCTAGCACACATTAGAGAAATAGTGGTATCGCTGGCTCCAAAGCCAAATCAATGTAATATGGTTAGTGTACCTGAAATGAAGATTAAAGGAACCCGGCTACCGTACATTATGCCACCCAACTCCATAATCCTGGGAGTAGGACTGGTGTGATGATCACTTGTGAAGGCCTCTTGAATGAAGCTGCCCATGTAGTCTACAGACCAATCATTAGCTATCATGGTGTCCAAGACTAAAGCAGGACTCACTGCTGAAGAGGATAGACCTCCATTCCAGCCCTCATTGTCATCTGGCCGTGCACTAGATTTCCCATCACTAAAACCTGCATCAAACTGTATGCAGTTTGATCTTTTTTGCTGTAGTTTTACAGGGTAGAGAGAAATAAATGCGTTTCACACATAAAAACCTCAAATGCTTTAAAATAGCTGCAAAACACCATGCAGTTTTTGTGTTTTTTTTTTTTGTTTTTGTTTTTTTTCGCACTTCATAAATGTACCCTATATAATTGGCTAGATCCCTAAATAGCTGTGAGAAAATAAATAATTTATTTATGAACAAGTCTTTACAATTACTAGGGCTTTGTTTCCATGTTCATGTTTTGTTGTTTCTGTTTTGAAGCCAAAGTCAGGTGTGGATCATAAAGAAAGAGAAAGTATAAAATGACAGACACAAACCCCCCCCCCCCCCCCATATCTACTTTTTGACTTCAAAAACTACATGCAAAACCTTTAACGTGGAAACCCAGCCCAAGTTTGATGCTGTAGCCTCCAATTCTTTATAAATCCTCTGATATGTGTCTAGTTCAGTCTTCTCTTATGTTTACTTATATAGCGCCATCATATTCCACAGACGTTGACAGTCACTGTCCTATATAGGGCTCACAATCTACATTCCCTACCAATATGTCTTTGGAGTGTGGGAGGAAACCCACGCAAACACAGGGAGAACATACAAACTCCTTGCAGATGTTGTCCCTGGCGGGATTTGAATCCAAGACTCCAGCGCTGCAAGGCTGCAGTGCTAACCACTGAACCACCGTGCTGCCCTTATGTGAATGTGTCCGTACCAGACATACATGCTGGATTTGAGGCCTTGTATGCCCATCATTCTGCTGCCGTCACCAGCTCTCAAGTTCTAGTACAGCGGGGAGAATTTATCATTCCCCCATGCCAGTTTTTTGGTGTAGAGATGATACTGAGGAACGTGAGCGGGGATGCCTTGGCCTGATTTATTAGCTCCTCCAGTTTCTACCTGAGAGAGATTTCCATTATGGTGCAGGGACGTCCAACATATATGAAGAGGCTGTGTCCCTTTCATAAATCTCCCATTCCTTGCGCCAGTCAGGCGGTTTATTAAGACTGACATAAGTTTGTGCAAGTTTTTGTGGGACACAAAAGTGTGGGGATGTCCTTTAGAACATTGATTCTAAAATGAATCAGTTTCCATCCATTTATAGCAACAGTTTTTGAATCTGTTAAACTGATGATCAAATCATGCAAACGGCCACTGTTCCTTACACAGACATTAGCGGCTAAGTCAATATAGCTGCCTGTAAACTGCAGAATGTGGCATTATACGCTAATAGGAATCTTTAGTGGCATCTATAGGTCCAGGAATTGGCCCAAAGCATCATGCTGATACAAAAGTCAAGAGGGGAAGAAGCAGTAGACTCCACTGCCTGGGATGAAGGAAAGCATCTGAATGTATGAGAGAGCGCCATTTACTGGATTTAATATTAATAATTTAATATCTACAGAGAAATTCTGCCTGCATATAGTGTTTCTGAGGCGGCTTTGGCTACATCCGTGCAAAACAGACAGGACAGGACTGCTCCTCATAGTGTAATAATCCCATAGTGTTCCCTACACAAGATAATGCTACTACATTCCTGGAATCAATCAGTGAACATCGATTTATAACCCATTGCTCGACTCTGCACCTTCTCTGCTTCGGCTGTTTTGCCGTGACTGTGTATCAGATGCTGGAACATAACACAGTGATGCCCGCAGCAGTGAAGATGAAGGAGCAGATTGCACTTTCAAATTGCTTGCAATATCAAATATTTTTTGGGACTATCTCGGAAAATTAGTACCAGCAAATTCAGGACAGTTGCCAACTATGCTATTTCCCCATTGTGCAGTATTTCCTATGTGTTTGCCATAATAATGGGCCATCAGCCACTGTGAGATGGTGGACAGGATTGTCCACCCAGCTGTTTTATTCTCCTGCAGGCGCCTGGCAAGTGCTGCTTGGTTTCGGTTTCACTTTCATGTTTCCTTACTCTCCTGCTGAGCATGTTCTAAAGAGTTACATAGCACTGACACAAGTGGAGGCTTGGAAGAGACTGAATGACCTCATGAACTAATTGTCTGTGTAGCATTTTCTAAATGTTCTTCTCTGTCTCAGTCACTCATTTGTGAACTGTCTCTCTGTACTTTGAAATCTTGCAAATGTACTGCATGATTTTTATTTTTATTTCTCCTTAACTTATTCCACACACTTTACTGATATTGTAAGTCACTATCTCATATAGGGCTCACAATCTACATTCCCTATCAGTATATGTTTTAAGTGTGGGAGGAAACCGGAGTGCCTGAAGGAAGCCCACGCAAATGCTTGAGAACATACAGACTTCTTGCAGATGTCCTTGGTTGACAAGGCAACGGTGCTAAACACTGAGGTACCATTCTGGCTAACACTACTACACTGTGAAAAAAAAATTACAGACCAAACTACAGGACATGTCCAGCCTAGCGGTTGAGCTAGATTTATTTTCACAGAAGTATTTTTTTTTTCCAGACTTAAAACGTAACTAAACTTTCGGACATTTGATTTTCTGACAGTATTTATGTCATTAATAAAGTTTGTAATATACTTTGCTAGCAAATTTTGTCCCCTTTCTGTGAAATCCTGCATTTTTTCACTCTTTCCCTGTATTGAGAGGCTTTCTCAAAAAGCAAGTTTGTACATTTTATAATGTCCACGATATAACTGTTTGCAGTGACCCTCCCCAACCCTCACTTTCTCTACTACAGTCATGGCCAAAAGTTTTGAGAATGATACAAAATATTAATTTTTACAAAGTCTACTGCTTCAGTTTTTCTAATGGCAATTTGCATATACTCCAGAATGTTATAAAGAGTGATCAGCTTAACAGCAATTACTTGCAAAGTCAATATTTGCCTAGAAAATTAACTTTATCCCCCAAAACACATTTCAACATCATTGCAGCCCTGCCTTAAAAGGAGCTCCTAACATCGTTTCAGTGATTGCTCCATTAACACAGGTGTGGGTGTTGATGAGGACAGGGCTGGAGATCAATCTGTCATGATTAAGTAAGAATGACACCACTGGACACTTTAAAAGGAGGCTGGTGCTTGCCATCATTGTTTCTCTTCTGTTAACCATGGTTATCTCTGAAGAAACACGTGCAGTCATCATTGCACTGCACAAAAATGGCCTAACTGGGAAGAGTATTGCAGCTAGAAAGATTGCACCTCAGTCAACAATCTATCGCATCATCAAGAACTTCAAGGAGAGAGGTTCCATTGGTGCCAAAAAGGCTCCAGGGCGCCCAAGAAAGACCAGCAAGCGGCAGGACCGTCTCTTAAAAGTGTTTCAGCTGCGGGATCGGGCTACCAGCAGTGCAGAGCTTGCTGAGGAATGGCAGCAGGCAGGTGTGAGTGCATCTGCACGCACTGTGAGGCGGAGACTCTTGGAGCAAGGCCTGGTCTCAAGGAGGGCAGCAAAGAAGCCACTTCTCTCCAGAAAAAACATCAGGGACAGACTGATATTCTGCAAAAGGTACAGGGAGTGGACTGCTGAGGACTGGGGTAAATTCATTTTCTCTGATGAATCCCCTTTTCGATTGTTTGGAACATCTGGAATACAGCTTATTCGGAGAAGAAGAGGTGAGCGCTACCACCAGTCTTGTCTCATGCTAACTGTAAAGCATCCTGAAACCATTCATGTGTGGGGTTGCTTCTCAGTCAAGGGAATCGGCTCTCTCACAGTCTTGCCTAAAAACACAGCCATGAACAAAGAATGGTACCAGAATGTCCTCCAAGAGCAACTTCTCCCAACCGTCCAAGAGCAGTTTGGCGCTCAACAATGCCTTTTCCAGCATGATGGAGCACCTTGCCATAAAGCAAAGGTGATAACTAAATGGCTCAGGGAACAAAACATAGAGATTTTGGGTCCATGGCCTGAAACTCCCCAGATCTTAATCCCATTGAGAACTTGTGGTCAATCATCAAGAGACGGGTGGACAAACAAAAACCAACAAATTCAGACAAAATTAAAGCATTGATTCTGCAAGAATGGACTGCTATCAGTCAGGATTTGGTCCAGAAGTTGATTGAGAGCATGCCAGGGAGAATTGCAGAGGTCCTGAAGAAGAAGAGTCAACACTGCAAATATTGACTTGCTGCATTAACTCATTCTAACTGTCAATATAAGCTTCTGTTACTCATAATATGAATGCAATTATATTTCTGTATGTGATAAAAACATCTGACAAACACACATAAAAACCAGAGGGCAGCAGATCATGTGAAAATATAATATTTGTGTCATTCTCAAAACTTTTGGCCATGACTGTACACAGCACTGTACTTCCACACACAGTAACATTCAGTGAAAGGCAGGAAAATTCAAAAGCTAGGAAAATAGTGAAATGCAGGATTTCACAGAAATGATCCAAAATTTGTTAACGACTTCAGTACCTGGCCAATTTCTGGTCCAGGACCAGGCACATTTTCGGGTTTTTTTTGTATGTGCGGTTTGGAGGGCTGTAACATTTTTATCATTTGCGTTATTCAACTAATTTCTGCGTCTTTTTTTCGGTAACACATAGGGCTTTATTTTTATGTTATGTCGTTTTTTATTTTTGCATGTGTTTTTTTTTTTTAATAAAGTGCTACTAAAAAACTTTATAAAATAGTTTTTACTCTCCATTACGGTAATTTTTATTTTGTATGGTGTCATTGGGGGTGGGGCTATAACCTTTTAATAATGGTGTTTTATTGGCGTATTATTATTTTTTTTTATTTACAATATTATTATTTTTTTACTTTTCTATAAATTTTTAATTTTTTTTTTTTTTTTTTTTTACTTTGTGTCCCCATAAGGTCATAATAGACCTTTGGGGACATCTGATCATTTTTTTTGTTGTCGAGGAGGCTGGTTTCCCCTGTAACTAGGGCTGGTACATTTAGCCCCAGTTGCAGGAGGAATACAGCCTTCTGCCCGTTACTATAGAGCTGATCTGGATCACGTGACCGCCGGGTAAGAGGGGAGCCACAAGATAACGGCACCCATAGCGCTGTATACAGTGATCGGGAAGGTAATAATCCTTCCCTGCCCTTCTCTCTGGGAGCTCCGACTGAAGTTACAGCCGGCTCCCCATTTTATCAGCTGCACGAGTTCTGCTAGGACATACCAGTACGTCCTTGAAGAACTAGACAACCACCTTCCGGACGTATATAGTCTATGGGCGGTCCGGAAGTGGTTAAAGTACATTACAAAATTTATTAATCACATAAATACTGCCAGAAAATCAAAAGTCCGAAAGTTACGGTTTAAGTCTGGAAAAAAAAACTTTTGTGAAAATAGATCTAGCACAACCACTCAGCCAGACATGTCCTGCAGCTTAGTCTGTAATTTTTAGTTTAGTTACGCTTTAAGATGGACATTTTGGTCTACCGCCACATGCAGTACTGAACATCCTGTAAGCCAAGATTCAGGCTTGACAAGACAGACTACCCCTAGCAAACTGGGCTAGCTCCTGCCACTGGTCTAATCTGCTAAGGCCTGGTTCACATCTGCAAGCAGCACTTTTCTCTCCGCATGTTTCGTGGGGAAACCACACGAACCCCATTATAGTCTATGGGGCCCGCGGGTTTTCCAGGTAAACCACTTTTTTATGCGTATAGGTTTCTGTTCGGGGGTCCCCAAGTCGACTTCCCGAACGGAAACCCAAACACAGATGTGAACCGGGCCTAACTCAGAAGTCCATTCGGTCAAGGTTGCTGCAAAGTAAATGAACAGTGTGCAGCCAGTGGATGTCAGCTACCTGCTGTGTGCCCAGTTAGTGCTGCAAAGTACGTTTCTAGTTCATCATATTCCAGATACTATACTGACTGCTGATTTTCCTTCTGCCAATTGCAGCTGTGACATTTACAGAGTTGGTGGAGTGCTGATTGAATTAGAAAGAGGACTGGGGCAGGCAGAGGCCTCCTGGGCAGACATAAAGCTGGCACTGGTAGTCGTCACCCTAAAAGCTGCGGCAAGCTGGGTATATATCCTATCCTCATAATACGGCAATTTTACCTTCCTTTGGAAGCACAGAAAAAATACTCCCATTTTGGCTTTATAGCGACGGTCTAAAACCATGCCATGGCAATCCAGTAGCTATCCCTTTTCTTTATGCTTTGAATATGCTTGTCACTATGTAAGCAACAAGAAGATTCAATGTGTGGAATCTAGCACCAATTTGCACGAATAAAATCTAACTTTTAATTCTTCATATTAAAAAACAGCCATAAAGGAAAAAGGCTGGCGGTTAGTTTTATAGCTTACGCGTTTCGAGGCGAACAGACCTTTAGTGATAGCATAAAATCACACTAGCATAAAACCAATATTTAAATTAAACCAACAACTCTCCACTTGAAATCATTGCAAGTGAAAACACAAAAGCTGGAGACAAAATCCTCTGGAGCATAAGCATGTCAAAACAGCAGCAGTGAAGACCAAAGAAAAATAAATATATCAATCAAGTGAGAGTATAAAAAGAACTTGCATAAATATTTAGATATCTCTATACACATATACATACACCCACCCACCCACATGCAATTGCAACGCAACCACAAAATTTATGCCATTGTTGCTGGTAAAACTAGTTGTCGGGGAGCTGTCCACCAGGATATTTGCTGTAGTATACAGTGAGCAGCTCCTGAGTTTTAAAATTGCATGGCTTCCCCTTGTACATTTGGGGGCAGGAAGTAGTTCAGTGACGATGTTGAGGTGTGTGTTTGTGGGCAGATCAGTGGAGGAGACAGATAGTCCCCACCTGCTATTTGAATTGGATCTGAACAAATGGAATGTTGTCAGTACTAGTACCTGGCCTTGTGTTTGCGGATCGTGACTGCTGCTGCTGCTGCTGCTGGAAAAGCATTAACCCAGTGGGCTGTAAAAAACCATGTGTTGTTACTGCCCATAATTATTACTCTACATCAGGGGTAGGCAACCTTTTTTGTTCGGCGTGCCGATTTTAATAAAAAAATCAAAGATGGGGGCGTGGCCTGGCTATGGAGGAGTGAGGACGCATCTCCCTCAGCTCCTACCCTGACTTACCTGGGCCCACGCTCGTTCCTGCTGACCTGACCCTCTTCTGTCCTCCACACCATGGGCAAGTCGAGAAGGCTTCCTCCAAGGTCCTCTTCTACCCCTCCGGTAGTCGCTCCAGGGCCCTCCATCGAGAGATTTCTTTGGGGTCCGTGCGCCTCAGACCCCCGTGCAGCGCCTCCCAAGATGGCGCCCGACGCCGCTGCAAATCGGTGGACACTCCCCTCCCTGGTGCTGAAGTGGCCCTGTCTCCGCCGGCTGACAGCTCCTACTCACCCAGACCTCCAGAGCCTTGGACGATGAGGGAGACTGGATATCACTCTGCTCCTGCTTCTCCTGTGTCGGCGGCAGCGTCTGAGAATGGATGGCCGTCGCTACCGCCATCTCCCCGCCTCCTCTGCACCTCCACGTTCTCTGGAGACCAGCATCGCTCTGCAGTCCTCTCCTCTGGGGCTTTCAGGAGGTAAGACGATCTCCCTCCCTGCCCCCATCAGCTCTACCCTGTCCTGGCCGGTTGCTTCCATCGCTCTCACCACGACCCTATGCTCCACATTGCCTGCTCCTCCGTTAGCTCCTCCTGGCACAAGAGTACAGCTGGACTTACTCACCCCTGGCACTCCCTCTACCAGTGGCCTCTGCCTGGCAACTACTGCAGCACCAATGAACTCTCTGTCCGCCACTGCAGCTCCATATTCGCCCTGGGTCCCCCACGTCCCTCTGACAACTCCTCCTGTCACAGACTATGCTTCTGCTGGCCAGGGCATGGGGGACTCTGCTGGGTCTGTGACTTTCCGATCCTGCACTCCAACTTCCTCTGTTACCTCCTCTGACACTCTGGATGAACTACGTCACCTGAGCGTTCATCTCTGTGCTATTCCTACAGAGTATGACATGGAGGAGTATGTGGCACGCTTGGAGCAGTCTTACAAATCCGAACTGTCCGCTGTTCGTTCTACTGTACAACTATTGGAG
This sequence comes from Leptodactylus fallax, assembly GCA_947044405.1. Lineage (NCBI taxonomy): Eukaryota > Metazoa > Chordata > Amphibia > Anura > Leptodactylidae > Leptodactylus > Leptodactylus fallax. Next base: position 10,827,207 of record CAMRHE010000015.1, on the reverse strand, counting down.
GAGCGAGCAGATACCCTGGAGGCTTCCTCCGCTTCACTGTCAACCCAGCTTTCCACCCATGACTACAGTCATGGCCAAAAGTTTTGAGAATGATACAAATATTAATTTTTACAAAGTCTACTGCTTCAGTTTTTCTAATGGCAATTTGCATATACTCCAGAATGTTATAAAGAGTGATTAGCTTAACAGCAATTACTTGCAAAGTCAATATTTGCCTAGAAAATGAACTTTATCCCCCAAAACACATTTCAACATCATTGCAGCCCTGCCTTAAAAGGACCACCTAACATCGTTTCAGTGATTGCTCCATTAACACAGGTGTGGGTGTTGATGAGGACAGGGCTGGAGATCAATCTGTCATGATTAAGTAAGAATGACACCACTGGACACTTTAAAAGGAGGCTGGTGCTTGCCATCATTGTTTCTCTTCTGTTAACCATGGTTATCTCTAAAGAAACACGTGCAGTCATCATTGCACTGCACAAAAATGGCCTAACTGGGAAGAGTATTGCAGCTAGAAAGATTGCACCTCAGTCAACAATCTATCGCATCATCAAGAACTTCAAGGAGAGAGGTTCCATTGGTGCCAAAAAGGCTCCAGGGCGCCCAAGAAAGACCAGCAAGCGGCAGGACCGTCTCTTAAAAGTGTTTCAGCTGCGGGATCGGGCTACCAGCAGTGCAGAGCTTGCTGAGGAATGGCAGCAGGCAGGTGTGAGTGCATCTGCACGCACTGTGAGGCGGAGACTCTTGGAGCAAGGCCTGGTCTCAAGGAGGGCAGCAAATAAGCCACTTCTCTCCAGAAAAAACATCAGGGACAGACTGATATTCTGCAAAAGGTACAGGGAGTGGACTGCTGAGGACTGGGGTAAAGTCATTTTCTCTGATGAATCCCCTTTTCGATTGTTTGGAACATCTGGAAAACAGCTTATTCGGAGAAGAAGAGTTGAGCGCTACCACCAGTCTTGTCTCATGCCAACTGTAAAGCATCCTGAAACCATTCATGTGTGGGGTTGCTTCTCAGCCAAGGGAATCGGCTCTCTCACAGTCTTGCCTAAAAACATAGCCATGAATAAAGAATGGTACCAGAATGTCCTCCAAGAGCAACTTCTCCCAACCGTCCAAGAGCAGTTTGGCGCTCAACAATGCCTTTTCCAGCATGATGGAGCACCTTGCCATAAAGCAAAGGTGATAACTAAATGGCTCAGGGAACAAAACATAGAGATTTTGGGTCCATGGCCTGGAAACTCCCCAGATCTTAATCCCATTGAGAACTTGTGGTCAATCATCAAGAGACAGGTGGACAAACAAAAACCAACAAATTCAGACAAAATTAAAGCATTGATTCTGCAAGAATGGACTGCTATCAGTCAGGATTTGGTCCAGAAGTTGATTGAGAGCATGCCAGGGAGAATTGCAGAGGTCCTGAAGAAGAAGGGTCAACACTGCAAATATTGACTTGCTGCATTAACTCATTCTGTCAATATAAGCTTCTGTTACTCATAATATGAATGCAATTATATTTCTGTATGTGATAAAAACATCTGACAAACACACATAAAAACCAGAGGGCAGCAGATCATGTGAAAATATAATATTTGTGTCATTCTCAAAACTTTTGGACATGACTGTACATCCTATCCTCTCACACTCACCAGTTGCACTGTCTGATGGATCTCTTGGACGACCTTGAGAATAGGAATAGATGGAATAACATCAGAGTAAGGGGCCTCCCTGAATCTATTGAACCCCAACACCTGGACGCTACTCTACGCACTGTCTTTAACTCCCTTCTCAGAGTCCCTTCCGAGCACATTGCTCCTTGGGCCCACGTCCTCCGGACTTTACCAATCCTAGAGACATCATCTGCCGGGTACACAGATACCAGCTCAAAGAGGCCATCATGTGGAAGGCCAGGGATGCCTGCCAAATTATGTTTCAGGAAGCTCCTAGCAGTTTGCTCCCGGACCTGTACAGACTCACCCTTGCCAGGCAGTGTGCTCTGAAGCCACTCCTGGATCTTCTGATTCATCATCAAATCCCGTATTCTTGGGGATTTCCTTTCCGCCTGCAGGTCCGGTGGGATGGCCGCACTATTTCGCTATCCCACCCTGATAATGTTCCTGCCTTCACAGCTGCTCTCGGACTCCCTCCTGTGCAGATTCCAGACTGGCCCTTGTTGCCCGATGCTCCTGACCCGACTCAATTCATACGGCCCCAGCGCCACCCCAGGCGTCGCCGACGTGATTGTGCCTCCACATCTGTCGCTCAGCAGCGTGACCGTCAAGCCACTCTCGTTTCTTGCTTTTTTTTTTTTTCTTTTCCCTTTCCCTCCTCCCTCTCTCCTTGCTCAGGTCTTCCTCATCCTCATCTTCTTCTTCATACCTTGTACTTTGGTCAGCATACGTTCTATTGTTGCAGTTGTTCTAGTGGCATGGCCCGGGGACCCGGGGGGGAGCGGCTCCTTTTTAGAAAGCTCGTTCCCCTCCGGGGTATCCGTGCTACTGTGTGGTACGTGTTTTGGCACTGTTTACCTTTTCCCCACCTGTTTTGGTGGTGGTTCATCCCGCCTCCCTACTGCTTAGTTAGTTAGTCTCTGTTTCTCAGTTGTGTTAGATTGTGCTTGTTTCCCCCCTATCCTAAGTGTGTGTTCCTCTTGTGTCCTTCCCCTCTCCCCCTATCCGGCTATGGCTACCCTGAATATTTGTACCTTGAATGCGAGAGGACTTAATGTCCCACAAAAACGCAACCGGATTCTATACCAACTCCACAAAAAGCGTTCTCAAATCATTATTTTACAGGAGACTCACTTCAAGGAGGGCCATGTCCCAGATATCCGCAACCGCCACTTTCCTGTTTGGTTCCACAGCGTCAACCTGGTCGCTAAATCCAAGGGAGTATCTATTGCTTTGCATAGATCTCTGCATCATGAGGTACTGGGCACCCTGATTGACGCCGAGGGCAGATTTGTCTTCCTTAAATTGCGCATTGCAGGCACTGTACTTACCATAGCGGGTTGTTATCTCCCTAATCAGGGGCAACTGCTGTATTGTAGGGATCTAGTCGGCAAACTAACTGACTTTGGCGAGGGGGTCATGATTCTCGGGGGTGACTTTAACTTTGTACTGGATCTGGCGAATGACTCTACACCCCACACATAACTCCTATAGCCGTATTGACTTTTTCCTGATCAGCCATCACGTCCTCTCCTGGGCCCCTACTGGACAGATTGGCTCTGCTCTCTGGTCAAATCACTCACCCATATTTTTATCTGTGGAGGTCCCAGGCCTTACACGCCGCCCCTTTACCTGGCGCTTAAATGACAGCCTTTTGAAGGATGCTACCTGTAAGGCAGACGTCGCTGCTGCGATTAGGGATTTTGGTCTCGACCATGCTCACGATCCTACCCCACTGCCTCTACAATGGGAGGCCCTGAAATGCGTGCTCTGGGGTGTACTGATAAAACATGGTGCTCGCCTCAAATGAGAGCGGGCGGCATGGGTTTCCTCGTGCCTCGCCAAGATCTATTCCCTTGAACTGAAGCATAAACGAACATGCACCCAAGCTGACCTAACTGAGCTTCTTAATGCCAGAGAGGAGCTTCGAGCTCACCTAGATGAAACATCTGCACTCTACCGCGATCGTGTCAGGAAACATTATTACGAGTTTGCGGGTAAATGTAGTAGGCCCCTCGCTCGTCGTCTACACCCTCGCAATACCCTCACATATGTGCCTCGGCTTTGCAATGGTTCCGGGCAGGTGGTCCATAACCCCTTGCACATTGCGGCAACGTTTCGCTCCTTCTACCACAATCTGTATAATATTCATGGACAATACGCTGATCTTGCTGCGGACTCCCTTCGCGACAAAATTTGGGAATATGTTACCGAGACCTCTCTCCCCACTGTTGCTTCCTCTGACAGAGTGCTCCTTGAGGAAACTTTTAGCGAAGAGGAGGTCTCTCTCGTGATTCAATCCTCCCCTTCGGGCAAAGCCCCTGGCCCGGACGGGTTTACTACCCGATTCTACAAATCTTTTCGGGACCTTTCTCCTACTATGGCCCGTGTCTTCAATAGTGTCAATGAGGCCACTCCGTTTGCCTCCCAATCCCTGTCGGCCCTTATCACAGTCCTTCCCAAACCAGGAAAAGACCCGTCCTGTTGCACCAGTTATCGCCTGATCTCCCTACTCAACATTGATATCAAACTGTTTGCCAAATGGCAATCGCTAATCGCCTGTCCGCCCTAATTCCGGGTTTGGTCCACACTGACCAGGTTGGCTTCATATTAGGTCGCGAGGCCAGAGATAACGTCTGCAAGACGCTCCTGGCGATCTCTTTGGCCCACACTAATGGCTCCCCCATGTGCTTGCTCTCTGTGGATGCTGAGAAAGCGTTCCACCGAGTGCACTGGGGCTTTCTACGGGCTACACTCCAACAAGTTGGGGTTGGTCCTGGGTATTTGGGCAAGGTGTTCTCTCTCTATGGCAATGCGTCGGCACGGATGCGGGTCAACGGGCTCCTCTCTGATCCTTTTCCAGTTCGGAACGGCACGCAGCAGGGTTGTCCCTTGTCCCCCCTCCTGTACACACTGGTTATGGAACACCTAGCAGTGGCAGTACAGCGCTGCCCTAGCATCCATGGCCTCCAGATGGGAAGCCGCCAGGTCAAAACAGCCCTATATGCCGACGACCTTCTCCTATATGTTTCCCAACCGCGTGTCTCTGCACGCGGCCCCTGCACACGGTATTATGTCTCATAGCGGCCCCTGCACACAGCAATATGTCACATAGCGGCCCTTGCACACGGTATATGTCCCATAGCGGTCCCTGCACATGGTATTATGTCCCATAGCAGCCCCTGCACAGTGTATTATGCCTCATAGCGGCCCCTGCACACAGCAATATGTCCCATAACGGCGCTTGCACACAGTATAATATTCTAACTTTTATAATATTCCAATTTGTGCTACTCACTAGCTATTATTATACTGTGGGGTCTCTTCAGACCACAGAGTATAATAAGTGGAGGGCAAAGAGAGGTGACAAACATAAAAAAACAATGTACTCACCATTCCACGCTCCGCAGCCGCTGTGTTCTCTCTGCTCATTGAGTCTCAGGGGTCACGTCGTGTCATTATGTGTAATGACGTCAGACGCAGACGCGACTTCAGGCAGAAGCGCCCGAAGAGCACACAACAGCTGCGGAGCGTGGAATGGTGAGTACATTGTTTTTTATGTTTGTCACCTCCCCGTGGGCTCCGCTTATTATACTCTGGGGTCTGAAGAAACCCCACAGTATAATAATAGCAGTTTCGTTTCGGCCGTGTTTGGTCTGATTGAAACTGCTGGGTGAGGAGTCCGCTGCCGTGCCAGGGAAATATGCCTCGTGTGCCACTCTTGGTACGCGTGTCGGGGGTTGCCGACCCCTGCTCTACATGTTGATGGATGCATGCACCTTTCCCCACACAGACATACTGAAGGAGTAGGCCACCTTCTCCCACATATGGCAATATAAGGCAGGAACAGTCTTCCTAGAGAAATAATGGCTGCTCGGTATCCTCCTTCGTTTGAGTGTAAGCCAACAGGCTGCAAAATCCAGTGACAACCAATAAGTGGTACAGCAACAACTGACGCTGAGCTGTGAGGAATGCCACCCCCCCCCCCCCCCCAGTACAAGTCTATGGATGAGTACAGTCAGGGGTGGGCGTTCCTCACATGCCAGCTAGAATTCAGTGCACTGTGAGCTTTCTAGCAGTATATAAAACCGCATGTGCCTGAGGACATGAAAGGTCCTCTTTAATTTGATGAACTGCTGGATGACTGGATACACATTCCCTTATGAACCTGACATTGGACTGGAGGAGGAGGAGGAGGAAAAGCAGACAGTAGGGGTGATGATAATGAATCAATTGAGTGCCCATGTGCTAGGGGTGGATGTGGCTTGGCTACAAGGAATGTCCCGTTGAGAAAGTAGGACTGTCTTGCTCACTTTGTCTGCCATTGCCAAATGAGCTGGTACTGCCTTTTCATGTCACTATGAAGAGACATAGTTCCTACATTTGTGTCTGTATGGCCTCAGATCATTTTCTGCAAAGTTGTGGATTTTCCATATGGTAATGTACAAATATATGGGAGATTACCAGACATAGCTACTGCCACCACCAGTGCTGGAAATGTCTACCAGTGCCACCATCATCGCCCCAGCTTGCCTAAGGTCTTGTTTTACACCCTTTCTCTGATCTCATTCTCACCCAGTTGCCAGATCCTATCAAGAACAGAATCATTGTTGGCAATATCATTGCCCTAACAGGCATATAAAAACCAGAATGCACTGCGCTGATGCTGTGGATTTAAAAAAATGTGGCACTCAATGGGTGACCTAGCCAGTTAGACTGCAATGTCAGACTATAGTGCAACAGTGATAGTAGGTCTGGCAGTATGTATTTTAAAAAAAACAAAAAAACAATGTACTGCAAAGAAATGCTTAAGTGGACAGTCGCATACTAAAGTGCAACAGAGCTTGTCCTCCCATTCCTATGACCTCTCTGCCTCTGTGTAAAGATCTAAGTAAAATAAACAAATTTATGCTCCAGAGTCCTCTCCTATTATTATGTAGCGGTACAGAAATCAGAGTGTCTGAGTTATCTCCCTGCTTTTATCTCACAAAATGACTCTTATATAGTGTAAATGAGATCAACACTATGACCTCTCCATCTACCACTTGTGATGGGCTGAGAGGCTGTTCAGTGATGATACCAGAAGCCCACCTAGGTCACAAAAAGAAGGCTCCTTGCTCTTCTACCTCGTAGAACAGGTGGCGGTAGCTATTTTTCTGGTTTGCCCAAGGCAAATCACAAAAGTTGTGATTTTACTTGAAACTGAAACTTTTGCAAAAATTTGGGTTGAATCCGGGTATAAACCAGACAGTCGCAAGAGGAAATATATGAAGCATATATCAGCACAGTAGATAACAGATAATGCAAGGAAATGGAAACTCATCATTAGAAGGTGAACCGCATAGATGATGATAACAGATGATGGTGGCAGTAATGAAGCAAAGAAATGATAAAATGACAAACAGATAAAAGAAGACCCTGAACATGAGTGACACATGACTCAGGAACACTGCACAGCAGAACTGAAGCAAGAAGTAAGTCAAGGAGATGCTGAAGGGACCAACAAAGTGGGACTACAAGTCTCAGACTAGAGAGGAATAAAATACAAAATAGACAAGGCAAATAATACTATAATACAACTAGAAACACTATAAGTGAATAGCATTGCTATAGTCAGAGTTGCGAAAAGTCTGTAAATTTTAAACCCTTCCCACTGGTGACATTTTTCAATTTTCGTTTTTGACTCCCCGCCTTTCAAACCCCATAACTTTTTTATTTTTCAGTTCACAGAGCCATATGAGGGTGGTGAAAAGGTTTATTTGTGTGACTTTCTCGCAGGCTTAGTTTTTACAGCATTCACTGTGCAGCTAAAATGACATGTCACCTGTATTCTATGTTTCAGTATGATTCTGGGGATACTAAATTTACATAGTTTTATTTACATTTTAACTCCTTAACAAAAATCCAAAACTTTGCAAATAAAATTTTTTTTCTTACAGTCGCCATATTCTAACACCAGTAACTTTTTAAAATTTTTCCGTGTACGGGGATGCATAGGGCATCTTTTTTGCTGGGCCAGGTGTACTTTTTAGTTATACCATTTTTAGGAATGTCTTTGATCATTTTTTTATTCACATTTTTTATCAGAGTCAAAACAGCGAAAAAACAGCGGTTCGTCACCGTACAGGAAAAATATTTTTATAAGTTTGTAGTCTGGGCATTTTAGGACACAGGGGTACCTAATGTGTATGTGTTTCACAGTATTTTTTAACTTTTAAATATTTTTTTTTTTTTTTTACTGTATTTATTAGACCCCCTAGGTGTTTTGAACCCGAGGGGGTCTAATCACTAAAGCAATGCATTACAATGCATTGCGAAATATCGGCATTTGTATGACAGATACAGATTATTGCCAGAAAAGCTTGGGAGCCTTTAATAGACTCCTGGCTGTCATGGCAACAGATCAGCAGCCCCAGATCTTGTTCGGGGCGTTGGCGATCCTCCTTAAAATGGTACCGCTAGGAAAATGGTGCCTCAGTCGACTTTGACTGAGGTTCTGGGGGCCTTAATGCACCCGATCAGTATAATACAGCAGAGACCCGGCGGCTATGGCGGCCCTCAGCTCCTTAGCAGCCACCATATTAGAAATACCCAACATCCACCATACAATTACAGCGGATGTCGGGAAGGGGTTAAACAAGTGCTAGACCAAGGATAGTCAACAGGTGTACAGCTGTCTGAACCCCTGGATCCTAGCCCTTTCATGTCATAAATATATACCATAGACGCACAAAAATTGTATAAAAGATGAATATTTTATTATAATATATATAAAAGATAAAAAATAATGAATACAACATATATATGGAGGGATAACCACATAAAATAGTGTTACATCTCACAGGATGAACAAATCAAAGTAATCCAGATAATAAACATTATATACCACGAGCAACTTAGCATAAGTCTAAGTAAAGTGATAAATGCACATATTCAAACAAACTAGTAGAGGGGATACAATATATACAATATTTACGGCTCGGGTTCAGCAACAGGGCGGTCAGCTGCTAGCGGTCAGGGCTGTTGCTGGCAATTCAATGAGGGGCAGTGCAACTTCGGCAACGACTGCCGCTTCAAGTACGAATGCTCCGGTTGTGGTGGTGCGCACACCCTCACCCGTTGCTTTAAAAACAGGAAATGTAAAGGGGGTGATGCCGACCAGAATAGGGGCGATGCTAGTGAGGGTGGAAAGGATGATGGAGTATCTCGCACGCTATCCAAATAGGGCGGCAGTGGAGCTGTTGTGGGGCGGGTTTTCAGAGGGCATCTGAATTCCTTGTACCAATGTGGGGGGGAGCCGCAGAATTTGGCATTGGCAGTGGCTCATCCTGAGGTGGTTGGACAGAAATTGGCGAAGGAGGTGGAGTTGGGGCACATGGCGGGACCGTTTGCCCACCCCCTTTGGCGAATTTGCAGGTTTCACCCTTATTCATCACTTGTCCCACCCGGAGGGTGGGTCGGTTAATGACGACATCGATCCCAATCGATTGGAGATTGGAGTGCCGGCTTCCGGAAGATAAGTTGGACGAACTCAGGGACTTAGTGGGCCGGGCGGCACGGCAGCGAAAAATCAGGTTGAGGGATTTGAAGTCCTTGTTGGGCAGGCTCAATTTTGCTTGCCGCATTATGCCTATGGGACGGGTGTTCTGCCTGCGCCTGGCCAGGGCTACAGCGGGCATCCGCCGGCCTTTCCATTATGTACGGTTGCATGGGGAGTTGAGGGAGGACTTAGCTGTTTGGGGGGAGTTTTTGCCACGTTACAGCGGTTGGTCCTTGGTGATGTGGTCTCCGGTGTCCAATGTGGATCTGGAGTTGTTTACGGATGCGGCCGGGGCGCATGGGTTTGGGGCTTATTTTCAGGGGCAGTGGTGTTCTGGGGAGTGGCCAGAAGCTTGGCGGGTCAGTGGTTTGGTGAGCAATTTGGCGTTACTGGAGCTATTTCCCATTGTGGTCGCAACGGTGATTTGGGGAGATAGGCTTCGGGACCAAAGGGTGCATTTTTTGTGTGACAACATGGGGGTGGTCTAGGCTATTAATTCACAGACTGCTTATTCGCCGCTGGTAGTTCAGCTGCTGCGCAAGCTCGTGTTGAGGGGGGTTGGAGTTAAATGCGCATTTTGTGGCGGTGCACCTTCTGGGTACGAGGAATGTTATTGCTGATGCCATTTCTCGTTTTCAGTGGGCCAGGTTTCAGGAGCTGGTGCTGGAAGTGGACCCCGAGGGGGTTCCTTGCCGAAGGAGTTGTGGCAGCTGGTCTGAGGTTGATGTTGTCGCTGGTCCGGTGGTCCCTGTGCGACTCCAAGTGGAACAGGTACTCTCAGTGCTGGTTGGAATGGGAGGATCTGGTGAGAGATTTACATGGTGCGGAGGTTCCGGCGGATTGGGAGCAACGGTCCTATTCTTTGTGGGCTCGGCGTTTGGTAACAGGGTATCCCTGTCGGGGTTGGCCAGGCGTTTGTCTGCTCTGACCTTCTGGTTCAAATTCAAGGGGTATTGGGACTGTACGAAATCCTTCCTGGTGAGGCAGGCAGTGAGAGGTTTTAAGAGTGGTTCGGGGGCCAGAGATAGGCGGCGGCCGGTTTCCTTGCTGGGGGATCTGTTGGGGGTCCTGGGTCGGGTGTGCTCCTCCGATTATGTGGTACATTTGTTCCAGCTGGCATTTTCCCTTGCCTTTTTCAGGGCCTTTTGGGTGTCGGAATTGGTCTCTCCTAGCAGCCGGTGCCCTGGGGGCTTAGGGGTGGTGGATTGTTCGGTTGTGGGTGCGGAATTGGTGTGCCGGGTCAGGCGGTCTAAGACGTATCAGGTGGGTGGCGGCATGGTGGTACAGTTGGGCTCATTGCCAGGGTCACTGGCTTATCCAGTGGCTTGTTTTGTTTCCTTTATGCAGGGATTTGGCTTGTCTGTCGTGTTTTCAATTCATTCAAGTTTTCCGGAAAGGGTTGGAGGCATTGGGTCTCTCATCCTGGAACTACAGCTCCCATTCATTCTGGATTGGGGCGGCCACGGAGGCAGCTTGGTGGGGTCTCCTGCCCGCAGTCATCCGTAGGATCAGGAGGTTGGAATCTGAACAGTACCAGATTTATGTGCGGCCCCAGCTTCTGTGATAGGGCTCGATGGGTTGGTGCTGGTTTGTCGGGGTTCTGTTGGTGGGACATGTTTTTTTTATTCTGCTGTGTTGTTTTACAGATGTATTGCTATGTTTGGTTTGGATCGCGGGACATTCCTATGTCTACTGGGGCGGTGTGCGAGCGGATGTCAGGCCGTCCGGAGAGCAGCTGGGCTTTGATCGGGCAGTGGCTCAGGTCAGGTGGTTGCTTTGGTCCCGCTTATTACCTGAGTTGCACGGGTATGTAGATCGGGATCTGCCTCCTGACATGCTGGTGGTACATGCCAGATGGAATGACCTGGGTTTGCGGGCGTCCCAGGAGGTGATGCGGGATATCAAGTTGGATTTGTTGAGATTGTGAGCCTCGTTCCCGGGGTTACTTATTGTCTGGTCCAATATTGTGGCGCGGCAGCATCTCCGGTTGGAGGCGAGTGTGAACAAGGCGTGGGCTAAGATCAATCAGGTGGTCAGGTGGTGGACCATTTTGTGGCTCGGAGCAGGGGCATTGTGGTTCAGCATAGGGAACTTGAAGTTGTGTTGGCCAACCTGTTTCGGCTGGATGGTGTGCACCTGAATGCGATTGGCCTGGACATCTGGTTGCTTGGTATCCGGAACGGTGTTGAAAAAATGGTGCAGGTGTGGAGGGACGAGCAGGTGTAAGGAAGTCACCCATGCTCATCGTGGCGTACAAAGGAGGGGTCTTTGGAGGCTTAAGTGGAAAATTTAAGTGGTAGGATGACATGGTGGATGCTGGGGGAACCAGACTGGTTTTTGTACGTCCTGCGGTCAGGGTATGCAGGATGGAGATACCCTCCGATGTTGGTGCCCCTGGGCCAGGTGGATTATGGCTGGGGGTAAAATTCGGAGGTTTGGGGATGTGGTCTGGGATTGGTGCCTTCAGGGACCCCTCCTTCTAGGTGCAACTGGTGGTTATAGATGGGGACAGGTATTTATATAGTTATAGGTCCATGAGGGTTGTTTTTATATTTGTAGGTTATTTGCATGTTATTTAAATGTTAATTATGCAATATCTATGGTCATGTGGTTCTAAGTTATCATTTATTTAAATGTGAAGTTTTAATAAATGCTGCTATGGCCTTTACTTCCTGCCTTGATGTCAGCGTGTTTATTGGGTTACAAAAAAGGTAAGGGGGGTAGGCTTCAGCTCAGTTAAACTATTTTACTAGTCATGCGCACAGGGGCGCACCACGAATGAGGCGAAGTGAGGCGGCTGCGCCAGGTGGCACTGTCCGTCACTGTCTAGGGGGCGGCATTTTTACTATTAAATGTAAACCAGCCCATTTAATAGTCTCTGCGCAGGCGGCGATACAATGACGTCATCACGCCGCCTACGCTGAGACACAGACATCGCAGACAAGAAGAGGAGGCGGCGGCTACATCAACGCATCGCAGGTGAGTATAACTTTTTTTTATATATAAATAGGCCGTGACCTGCTGGAGTATCCCCAGCAGGTCACGGCCTATTTATTTACCTACCCCGCGTCTGCTCGTGGCCGCCTCTGCTTCCCCTTCTGCTATGGGACGCAGAAAGGGAAGCGGAGGCCGCTGTGAGCAGCCGCGGCCATCGGTACTATTATTATACTCCAGGGTCTTTTCAGACCCCGGAGTATAATAATCGGAGACCCAGGGGAGGTGAGGAAACATAAAAACCAATGTTACTCACCTCCTGCGATCAGATGTAACTCCGAGCAGGCTTGAGGCCTCTGGTGACGTCATCAGGACGCGTCGCCGGCCTGATCACGTGACCTCTGTGCGCAATTAAACAGGGCCGAAAGCTGCAAGGAGTGCACCGGTGTCCAGGATAGGTAAGTAACACTGGTTTTTATGTTTGCATTCTCCCCTGGGTCTCCAATCATTATACTCTGGGGTCTGAAAAGACCCCAGAGTATAATAATAGTTAATGGATGGCCCACAATGGGGCATAATACCGTGTGCAGGGGCCACTGTAGAGCATAATACCCTGTGCAGGGGCCACTATGGAGCATAATACCGAATGTAGGGGCCACTATGGAGCATAATACCGAGTGCAGGGGCCACTATAGAGCATAATACCGGGAGCAGGGGCCACTATGGAGCATAATACAAGTGCAGGGGCCACTATGGAGCATAATACCAGTGCAGGGGCCACTATGGAGCATAATACCAGTGCAGGGGCCACTATAGAGCATAATACCAGTGCAGGGGCTACTATGGAACATAATACAGTGTGCAGGGGCCACTGTGAAGCATAATACCGTGTGCAGGGGCCAATATGGAGCATAATACCATGTGCAGGGACCAATATGGGGCATAATACCGTGTGCAGGGGTCACTAGGGAGCATAAAACTGTTTGGAGGCGTTGCTGAGGAACATAATACCGTGTGCAGTGGCCACTGCGGGGTATAATACCGTGTGCAGGGGCCACTATGGAGCATAATACCGTGTGCAGGCGCCACTGCGAGGCATAATACAGTGTGCAGGGGCCGCTGCGGGCCATAATACTGTGTAATACTGTGTGCAGGGGCTGCTGTGGAACATTATAGTGTGTGTAAATGGGGCGCTATAAACAGCGGCTATGGCATCTGTTTATATTATACGCTGTCTGTTTATAGTGACCGTATGAGGTAATTCCAGCCTTGTCACATACTGTAGACACGTACAGGACGAGGCTGTAGTTACATTACATGGCCGCTATGAGATGAATGACACTATGTAAACAGAGAAGCGGTCATGGAACTTACACAGGTACCATTCAAACAGCTGATCAGTGGGGGTCCTGGGTTTTTGAGCCCCACTGATTAGTTTATTAATGACCTGGAAAACCTTTTAATTAGTTAACACCTGGGGCATTATTAATAAGGGGCACTATTTATAGAGGGTACACACAGATGTTATTAATATAAAGATGAACTTGGGGGTTTTATTCATTATGGGGGTTATATCATATATTTTATAATTGGGGTAGCAGCAGTATGGGTGTGCAGGTGAGGACAATGTGGGTTGGATGCCTGGAAAAGTGAGGAGCCAAAGATGTCTGTGTTGCAAACTTTACAGAGACAAGTCACAGCTGGAAGAAGTGGTCATGGCGGTCCAAAGGGAAGAGAAGGGAAATGTGACCAATTAGTCAGAGACGTCACCTGTAAGTCACAAAATGTTACTGCCCTGTATTCACCTAAATGATAGAGGATAAATACCTCAGTGATAGCGGTCTGTCTGCTGAGACCCCCACTGAGCCTGAGAATTGGGTTTTTTTCCCCCCATTGGGTGGGAATTCAGCCTGACTGCAGCCATATATATAGGTATGTCGCTTGCTGGATGGACGAACCCGCGTGGCTCTCATTCACTTCAATGGGAGTGCCAAAGATAGCCGAAGTCCAGTACTCAGCTATCTGCGGGGCTCCTATTATAGAGAATGGGGGCCACGTGGGCTCGTCCATCCACCAAGCAGAAGATGTGTGAAGTTATTGTCATTGTTAATGCTGTGTTGTTGATCTGATACTGAAGTAATACAGGAAGAAGAATTCTTAAAAACTGTTTTATAACTTTGTGTATATTGTGCGACAATAACAGTGTGTTAAACTAGTAGCATAGAAACTCAATTTTTTTTTTTTTGGGGGGGGGGGCGTCTTTCTATAGTCCGCCTCAGGCAGCAAAGAGGCTAGGTTCACCACTGCATGCGCACTCCCCATTCTGACATGCAGATGTGTCACATCAGAGGGTATGAGTTTGCTTGCTTTCATTATCACCCAGGTGAGCGTTTTTTCCACCTGACCATATTCCCATCTTGTTATTGGTTTACTTTTGTGCATTGGTTCCATAAATAAATGTCTCTATGAACTCACCAGTATTCCCCTTGATGAAGCTAAGGTGAAACGCTCATCAGGGCATGGTCTGGATCCTGCAGGGTTTTCATTTTTCCTTATTACCCAGGTATATATTGTATCCCCTCTTCTAGTTTGTTTGATTATGTACATTTATCACTTTACTTACACTTATGCTGAGTTGCTCCTGGTATACAATGTTTATTATCTGGATGACTTTGATTTGTTCACCTTGCGGGATGTAACACTATTTTATGTGGTTATCCCTCCATATATACACATGGACAAAATTGTTGGTACCCCTCGTTTATTGAAAGAAAAACCCACAATGGTCACAGAAATAACTTGAATCTGACAAAAGTAATTTGACAAACTACATGTTGACAAGCCACAAAGCTTCTGGGAGAATTTCCTATGGACAGATGAGACAAAAATCGAAATTTTTGGCAAGGCACATCAGCTTTATGTTCACAGATGGAAAAATGAAGCATATCTTGAAAAGAACACTGTCCCTACTGTGAAACATGGAGGAGGCTCTGTTATGTTCTGGGGCTGCTTTGCTGCATCTGGCACAGGGTGTCTTGAATCTGTGCAGGGTACAATGACATCTCAAGACTATCAAGGGATTCTAGAGAGAAATGTGCTGCCCAGTGTCAGAAAGCTTGGTCTCAGTCGCAGGTTATGGGTCTTGCAACAGGATAATGACTCAAAACACACAGCTAAAAACACCCAAGAATGGCTAAGAGGAAAACATTGGACTATTCTGAAGTGGCCTTCTATGAGCCCTGACCTAAATCCTATTGAGCATCTTTGGAAAGAGCTGAAACACGCCGTCTGGAAAAGGCACCCTTCAAACCCGAGACAACTGGAGCAGTTTGCTCATGAGGAGTAGGCCAAAATACCTGTTGAGAGGTGCAGAAGTCTCATTGACAGTTACAGGAATCGTTTGATTGCAGTGATTGCCTCAAAAGGTTGTGCAACAAAATATTAAGTTAAGGGTACCATCATTTCTGTCCAGGCCAGTTTCATGAGTTTTCTTTTTTTAAAAATTCTGTTGAAACATGGTTGAAAAGCAATGTCTGACTTGTTCATTTTCATAGAATTTTTATATATTATTACTTTTGTCATATTCAAGTTATTTCTGTGACCACTGTGGGTTTTTCTTTCATTAAACGAGGGGTACCAACAATTTTGTCCACATGTGTACTGTATATGTTGTATTCATTATTTTTTATTTTTTATATATATTGTAATAAAATATTCATCTTTTATACAGTTTTTATGTGTGTCTATGATATACAGTATATTTTGTTGGAGATATGCAACAGCCAGCTTCGTCTCTATATTTGCTGGATTGACTGCAGTTTACATTTATGACACTAGATGTAGATGTTACTAAATGTTTATCTGTAGACACTCTGTACTTTGTTTTGTTTTTGATGCTGTAGCTATACACTTCCTGTATTTTCAGAGTGTGCTGTACTAGATCTGTTATTCACCATGTGAGGTGGACTTTCTCTTACTGCATTCATGTTCCACTAAAGTCTGTTCCTGTTATATACAAATGACTATCTGGTTTTGACTCTGCCATATCCAGCAATCGCACTCTGCAACAGGTTATGGGCCCAGTGATCAAATGAATCTCCAGTGATCAAATGAATCCCCAGTAACCGGATAAATCCCAGTAACCAGAAGCGGCCCAGGCAGAGTGAAGTCCAGAATGGAAGACAGTGCGGCAGATGCAGAGATCGACATAAGGAAGCTTCCACAGAGACATCTCCTGTACAGAAGTAAGACTGTTTATATATACAAAGGAGGGAGAATGACCTGTAGTTCAGAACCTAAACTATCAGTGGCCAAGCTATACAATGACAATTATCAGCTATGGAAATTTAAAGTGGAAATGCTATTATCCAGGGATGACTGGAGAGACCACAAGATGATTATCAGGACTGGGACAGGAAAAACAGACTGGTACGGGCCACTATAAGCTTACTAGTAGAAGATGATCAGCTTATTCACAAACGCAGTGAGAATACAGTGAAAGGCATGTGGGATGTACTGAAAAGACTGCATGAGAGATCCAGTTTAAACAGCAAGTTGTTTCTGCTGAGGAAACTCTACAAAATGAGGCTTAGCAGAGAGCAGGACATGCAAGAGCATATAAATGCCATGCTGGAAGTGATCACACAACTCAGATCAGTTGGTGAGAATATAACAGACAGTCACGCTGCAGCCATTTTATTATGCAGTTTACCTGACACATACACTGCACTGATCAATGCGCTGGAGACACGGCCTGAGACAGATCTGACACTAACATTCCTAAAGACCAGGCTCATAGATGAGTATCAGCGAAGAAAGGAGTTTACACATGATTATACAGAAACTCACTCCAAGACTGTTCTTAAAGCTACAGACACAAGGTCACACAGGAAGGGAACCAGAGTGTGCTTTAGATGCCACAGACAAGGACACATATAGAAAGACTGCACTATATGGAAAGCAGAGCAGATGAGGCAGCATCCCTCTTATACTAAGCAGAAAGTCAAAGCCACAATTTCTGATTCAAGTGAAGGGAAGTGGAATGCCACATTTAAAGTGACAGGCAACCATAAATTGCAAGACTGGTGCATTGACTCTGGAGCAATCAGTCACAAGTGATAGAAGTTTTTTCACAGAACTTGATCTGAATAACAAAGAGACTATTTACCTTGCATATGGGAGTAAAATATGTGCAGAAGGATATGGGAATGGAACAATTGTATGCCCCAATGATGCGGGACACAATTTAGCTATACCAGTAAAAGATGTACTTTATGTTCCTGATCTAGAAGGAGGACTCTTATCTGACAAGCAAAGGACTCACTGTAAAATTCCAAGGTGACAACTCCATATGAAATGTGGCACAATGAGAAGCTGTGTGTAAAACACCTAAGCGTTTTTGGATGCAAGGCGTTCATCTACATTCCAGAAGAAAAACGCACCAAACTTCAAAACAGAGCATTTGAAGGCGTCTTTGTTGGATACAGTGACAATGTTAAGGGTTACAAAATCTTAAATCACAAAACTGACAAGGTTACCATTGGCAACAGCATAACTTTTGTTGAAGATCTAATGACAATGATGTAATGACAACAGAGGAAGTAAGAACAGAAGAGAAAACTGACACTGATCAGCCAACATCTGTAACTTCTGAACAAACAGTTGAAGTGAGCGCAGAATCCATCAGTACTGAAGAACAGACACAACCAAGCTCACACACAGAACCAAGACGCTCAATGAGAGAGAATAAAGGTAAACTACCTGTATGTCTCTCATACAAGGTAAGCACTGCTAGTGCTAATAACCTGCAATTTGGGAAGACATATCTCAGCTTTCAGAAGGGGAAGCCAGTAAATGGATAAAGGCTGCAAAGGAAGAGATAAAATCCATGCATGACACTAAAACATGGACACTTACAGAACTATCACCTGGAAGGAAATCCATAGGTTGTAAATGGACTTTCAATGTAAAATACAATGCAGATGGTACAGTGGAGCGATACAAAGCAAGACTTGTAGCCAAAGGATATTCTCAAAAATATGGAGAGGACTATGATGAGACATTTGCACCAGTAGTCAAACATGCTACAATAAGAACTTTGCTGAGCCGCAATAAGGAAAATACAAGTAAGACACTTTGATGTAAAAATAGCGTTTCTACATGGCGAGTTAGCAGAAGATATCTACATGGAACAACCACCAGGATTCAAAGATGAGCAAAGGCCAGACGTAGTATGCAAACTACAGAGGCGTACAGTACAGACCAAAAGTTTGGACACACCTTCTCATTCCAAGAGTTTTCTGTATTTTCATGACTATAAAAATTGTAGATTCACACTGAAGGCATCAAAACTATGAATTAACACATGTGGAATTATATACTTAACAAAAAAGTGTGAAACAACTGAAAATATGTCTTATATTCTAGGTTCTTCAAAGTAGCCACCTTTTGCTTTGATTACTGCTTTGCACACTCTTGGCATTCTCTTGATGGTCTAAAGCAAGCCGCCAGAGCATGGAATATGAAAATAAATGAAGTGCTTACACATGAGGACTTTCAGAGGAGTAAAGCAGATCCCTGTTTATACACAACGAAATTGGCAGACAGGTGGATCAATGTACTCATTTATGTGGACGATATTCTGATTTGTTTCAAGCAAGAAGGGGATGAAGGAGAAATACTCCAAACCCTAAATCAGCACTTTGAGACCAAAGATCTCGGCAATGTAAATAATTATCTTAGCATTCAGATTGAGAGAGAGGAAGATAGCAGCTTCTTTCTGAAGCTGGAATGGAATGGAAGACACAAAACCAGTAAAATCTCCCATGGAAACCAACTACCTGAAGAAGATAGACAGCCAAGATTCGCCACTACCAACTAACACTCAGTATAGGAAAGCAATAGGGAAATTGCTGTACATTAGCACCACTACAAGACCTGACATTGCAGCAGCAGTTGGAATCCTATGCAGAAAGACTTCAACACCAAGTCAGATGGACTGGAATGC
This sequence comes from Leptodactylus fallax, assembly GCA_947044405.1. Classification (NCBI taxonomy): domain Eukaryota; kingdom Metazoa; phylum Chordata; class Amphibia; order Anura; family Leptodactylidae; genus Leptodactylus; species Leptodactylus fallax. The sequence continues at coordinate 10,808,054 of CAMRHE010000015.1, read as the reverse complement.
TGTGAAGCGAATCATTCTCTATCTTAAAGGGACTTTACACTACAAGATAAAAGTTACCAGCAAGTGACGAAAGCACCCTGACAGGATATGTGGATGCCGATTGGGCCGGAGACACCAGTGACAGAAAATCTACAAGTGGGTACCTGTTTCTTCTATCAGGAGGTGCTATCTGTTGGACTAGTAGAAAGCAACTTTCTGTTACACTATCACCTACTTTGCTCTGTACTGATGAAGGACAACAATCCGGAAACAGCGCTGTATGCAGATAAGTGAAATTGGCTTGGCTAAAATCCTTTTTGCTGTCTCAAGGCTCGGTGAGTCAAAAGCAAATTGAGGATCTGTTACATCCAACAGAGGGCGCATGAGCTCCCCAGCTCCTTTCCAATAATGCCTTGTGATATCACCTACTGAAGCAGAGTATGTTGCAGCAACACAGGCAAGTCAAGACGTCATATGGTTGAGACAACTATTAAAATATTTGGGTCAACCACAGATGAAAGCAGTGAGAATCTTTGAGGACAATCAAAGATGTCTTGCACTTGCGCAGATGGAAAGAGTTAGCTCGAGAACCAAGCATATTGATGTGAAGTTCCAGTTTCTGAGGGATCTTCAAGAGCAGGGACTTCTTGAGTTACTTTATTGCCCGACTGAGGATATGACAGCAGATATCCTTACCAAGCCCCTGACCGCTGAAAGACACTCGAGGCTTACAAAGAAGATGGGCCTAACAGACTAAGCCTTAGCTGTTGAGAAGGGGTGTTGGAGATATGCAACAGCCAGCTTCGTCTCTATATTTTCTGGATTGACTGCAGTTCACATTTATGACACTAGATGTAGCTGTTACTAAATGTTTATCTGTAGACACTCTGTACTTTGTTTTGTTTTTGATGCTGTGTATATACACTTCCTGTATTTTTAGAGTGTGCTGTACTAGATCTTTTATTCACCATGTGAGGTGATCTTCTCTTATTGCATTCATGTTTCACTAAAGTCTGTTCCTGTTATATACAAATGTCTATCTGGTTTTGACTCTGCCACAGGGATTGCCGATCTATGTTGCCGCTATTATAAAGTATCAGATTTTAGGGCACAGTGATTGGTAGATAAGTATAAAACTATAATTAAAAAATATGGAGGCCACCCACAGTATTATGCTCCTTTATGCCCCCACACAGTTTAACTTCAGATTAGTGCCCCCCCCCACACAGTATTATGCCATGATAATGCTCTGCACAAAGTATAATTCTCCTTAGTACCCCACATACAGTATAATGCCCCATTAGTGCTCCCCACACAGTATAATGCTCCTTAACAGCACTACAAAATATAAAGCTACTTAGTGACCCCTCTACTCCATTTGACCACCAGGGAAGGTTAAATTTAATATGAAATATTTTTTTCCTAATTTTTCTTATTCTGGGGCGTGTCTTAGTCAGACATGTCTCATCTGAAAATTATAGTAAATACTCAATCTGTTCAGCTCAGACCTTCACCTGATGGCGGACCCAGTGGACCTTTACTATAACTAGTTGAGTACCCCTGCACTAGCCTATCAGAAACTCTTCCCTAAACAGGCTTCTCAAGATCAGCTGAAAAGCCCGCCTGCCAGATAGTCGCATACTGTAGCAACACCCAAACTAACTTATATGCGAGGAAAGAGGACACATGGTGATAATTTGCAACACGCATGAGGACTATGCTACTATCCTGAGTTACACATACCAATCTAGGGTTAATTTTACCTTTCTGACATGTCCCCTATGCATATATAAAAGTACAGTATATGATTCACATTTACTTTTTCTGTGTTGGGTCATACATCACTATATTAACTTCCTGTCTATGAAATGATTTCATAAATCGTTATAAGATGACCACTTGGCAGTGCCTGAGGAAATGCTTGAGGAGTTTATGTAAAGCCAGTTGCAAGTCTTTGCTAATGAAGTCATAAATGTATAAATCAGCATTAATTACATATGCAAGCTTTAGATTATATATTATAAGCAGCATCAGTAGTCTTGACTCCACCCTCATTCCTAGCTAGCATGCCTTCAAGAGTTACATCCACACCTTGCGAAAAAACACACGCTGTCATTTCCAAAACCGTCACGTTCTTGAGTTTTGGAAATCGCAGCATGTCAATTATACTTACGGAAACGCTGGTGGTTTCTCTATAATTATAATGGAATAAGAAAGTCCACAGAGGAAACCTCTGCAGACTTTCTGTGAAACGTACTGGGAGAAAAACCGCAATACATTTCTGCCGCGGTTTTTCCCGCAGGGCTTTTTTGCTACAGCCCGTAACGTGGGGCCTTAGCCTTAAGGCATTTTAGTGGACAACCAACAAAAAAATATTCCAACATTTTACACCTTACTCTGTATTTTGGACAGTATTCTCCCCTAAAAGCACTGATTTTAGTGCTTCCTCTGGGATAATAGAGGTGATACAGCTTCTAATGTGGAATACTTTTGCACACGGTGCCCTAGCTGTGACTGTTTAGTGGTTTTATCTATTGGCTTCAGAGGGGAATGCCAAAACATTAAAAACTACACATAATTTTCTTTATAATATGTGTATAACATTTAACAGCACAAATCACATGGTTCATGTAGAAAATTTGATATAAAAAAAAAAAAAATCAATCAACTCATCAAATAATAGGGGTAAGAACTCTGAGAAAATAGGTTTGACACAAATGGTAAGTGCTTGATGTTTTTTTTTTTTTTTTTACTGTGGCACTGATGCTATGTAGGTAAACTTAACATTTTATGAAAACTCAGAAAATTTGCCATCATGTTAAGACAACAGCAAAACCAGCATGTAAGTGGAGTGTGGTAAACAAGTCACAGCAACCACTACAAAAAACAAATAAATCATGCAGAACAGTCTTGTGTATATATAATAGGTGGAACATCCAGGAGTTTCGATCCTTTTTTATTTGTTTTTTTTTGTTGGATAAGGTGCCAATGTTTTATTACTCTGTATGTGTTGTGTGTTGTTCAGCAATACAATTTGTGTCTCATCTTGTTTGCCTAACATATTTTGTGATTCCTCTCCCTTCTCACCCATTCCTACTGCAAAATACTTCTATTTTAAAGGGGTTTTCCACTTTCAGATCAATATTGAGAGACAAATATTGTTTGCATAGTAAAAAGTTGTACAATTTTCCAATATACTTTCTGTATCAATTCCGCATGATTTACTAGATCTCTGCTTGCTGTCATTCATTCTGATTACTGTCAGTAGATACAAATCAGTCCATGGTCATGTGATGAGCACACAGGTGCACAGCTCGTTACCAGGCAGATATCTGATTACTGTGTTGTGACTATAACGAGCTGTGCACCTGTGTGTCCATCACATGACCATGGACTGATTTTTTTATCCACTTTAAGTAAGCAGAATGAATGATAGCAAGCAGAGATCTAGAAAACCGTGAGGAATTGATACAGAAAGCATATTGGAAAATTGTGTAACTTTTTATTATTTAAAAACAATAACATTTGTCTCAATATTGGTCTGAAAGTGGACATCCTGTTTAAGTTTTGTGCCTTATGCCAAGCTTGTTTCAATGCACCCTCGAAGTATTCCTTATCCAAGAACTCCTGGGTGAGAATCAGCCTGAAATCGCTTTATATCTGTATAGTTTCTAATTAGGGTTTTACATCGCCCAAATGGTACACTCAGTAGCCACCATGGTAGATGGCAGCTCGAATGTATGAAGTATCCATTTCTCTCTACAGGCTTATAATAATAATAATACATTTTATTTATATAGCGCCAACATATTCCGCAGCACTGTACAACTTGTAGAGTTCAAGTACTGACAAAAAAGATACATTACAAAGAAATAGTCAATTCACACAATGGGACTGAGGGCCCTGCTCGCAAGAGTTTATAATCTATGAGGTAGAGGGGGTGGTAATTACTACATGCTGAATCTTAAGGCTAAGGCCCCATGCAGTGAATCGCTGCCAAAAAAGTTGTGGAGAAGACCACAGTGGACTTTCTGTCTCTCTTAGGCCAGTTGCCGACAACCGTGCTGCAACCGGCCTGCCGTGAATCAAAAGCACGGGCGGCACACAGGGGACATGGGGATGTGCCCTGTGCACGGACGTGCTTCCGCGGCTAGCTTTAATTAAATGAATGGGAGCCACTGAAGCAAGGGCCGCAAAATAGGACAGGAATAGGACTTGTTCTATAGTTTGCGGCCCGGACTGTCGGCCCGCACACGGGACCGTGAAATTCACGGTCGTGTGTATGGGCCCATAGAAAACAATGGGTCAGTGTGCTATTCATGAAATACATGGATGGCACACTGACTGCGGCCACGGTCGTCTGCAAGGGGCCTTATTATATGGAAAACACCAGTGTTGATTGACAGTGGTTTTTGAAATCGCAGAATTTCCACCTCGGATTTTTATTCTGCAATGTTTGGGTGGGATTAGCCATCCACTTTGCAGGGACTGTAATACGCAGTGTATTTGCAACACGGTGCCCCAGCCTCACAGTGATCAATAATTCAAGGAACTCAAAGGACACTTTTGTAATGACTGGAGTAAACCAAGTTTAAATTGGATGATGTTTTATTCCCAAAATGCCATAAATATATTAGAATAATTTGGAGTGGACCAGATGAGTATTTCTATACAAAACAAGTTAATGCCATAAATGCAAACAATACATTAACATTAAAACGGTTTTATTAAATACATTGTTTATATATAAAAATAGTTAATAACCTAGTATGTTATAACAAATATCCATCTCCATTTTTCTGATACAGAAATCCAATTCTTTTGCTTAGGCATAGCTTTAGGCTAAGGCCCCACATAGCGAGCTGCAGCACAAAAACACTGCAGAAAAGACTGTCGCGGAAACGCATCGCGTTTTTTCCACAGCGTTTTTTTCCAGAAAGAAGAAATAGAGGAAAACTCTGTGGACTTTCTGCCCCTATTATACCTATACAGAAAACGCCAGTGTTTCTGTAGGAATAATTGACATGCTGCGATTTTTAAAAACGCAAGCGTTTTTGAAAACACATCTTTTCCACTGCAATTTTTTCTGCAATGTGTGGATGGGATTAGCCATTTGCAGGTACTGTAAAACGCAGGGTTTTAGCAATGTGGGGGCTCGGCCTTAAAGAGGTTTTCCTTTGCTTTTTGGTGATAGGGGTCCACACCCGGGTCCCCCACAGAACAGCTGGTTGAAGAGGCAGCAGTTTGGGTGCTGCAGCCTTTTCACTGAATACCAAGCACAGCGCCATACTTTGCATAGGGACTGTGCTGGGTATTGCACCTCAGCCCCATTCACTTGAATGGAAATTAGCTGCTGTACCATGTGATGGATGAACTTGACATTATCGACACAGGTTAAAATTGTGAGCGCCACAGAATCTTTAAACAGTTGATCTGTGGGGGTCCTGGTTTTTAGATCCCCACTAATCACATATTAATGTCCTCTCCTAAGGATAGATCAGCAATATCTAAGTCCCATAAAACACCTCTGAATTAGTTTTGGCTTCCTGTAGCCATAACTATTATGTACACTAATATGTATACTATTTACATTACAGTTAGATTCAGCTCAAATTGTTTTTAAGACTTTGTGAGTATTTGTTGACATATACATCTGACATATGTCACTGTATAGGTACACACTGGCACACATCAACCATACTATAAAATAAGTTACTGTGTAGATAAAGGGGGACTATACATTATAACCCTCCCCTTCTGTCAGCTTTAAAATTTGTGATGGGATAACCTCTTTACATAGTGCCCCTCAAAAATGAACGCCCCCTGTGTCACCCTCAATTAACAATACTCCTGTATGTCCTCTTAAATCAATAATGCCCACCTTAAATTAGTACAGCCCAATGCCCCAGAGGTTAGTACATTTTTACATAAATACTGCTTCCTAATACCCCTCATATAATAAAGTCCCTATTTGCCCCCTTATATCATTATTGCCCACTAGTATTAATAAGGACCCCACCACTTCCCCCCTCCCCATATAAAAAAGAAATAAAAATAATAATACTCACCTGCCTTCAATCCCTGATGCATAGACTTGCCACCTCTGCCTTCTTCTTCTGTATATGTGACCTGGCTCAGGAGACACATAGTGACATCGCACCCGCCTACCCCAGGACACTGGCATCTTAGTTTTGGCTAGGGCACTTGTAGGCCACCAGCCACTACAGGCCGGTGGGCTACAAGTTACAGAAGACTTATGAGATACCTGTTAATTTGATTCTGTATTTGTATTTTGTGTACTTTGTATTCTTCTTATTGAAAAATAAAAACCTTGTGAATCAAAAAAAAAAAAAAGTTATAGAAGACTACAGCTTCCTGCTCTAGCATGTATTTCAACTGTATCGGTGTCCTATAGGCGCCAATACAGTTGAAATTTGTGTGTGAGTTTGCAACAGCACTGAAGTGGGCCCTGGGATTGCTGCCCCCCCCTTGCCCAATCCCTCTTCTCCCTCCAGCTATGTCTCTGAAACACACCTTATTGATTTATTGCATAAATCATAGGGTTCTAGGCTTTCTCTAGTGATGTCTGAAGGCTGACAGAACTTTATTTGATTCTGTCTCTTTTTATAAAGATGTATATTTAGAAATTAGTCAGCATGGAATTAATGACTATAGATTAAAAAATGAATAGTGGACATATAAATTAAAAAGGTATAGCTTCAATTATAGTAGCACCAGTGTCTACTATATACAGGGAGAGCAGAAATCAGGTGCATGCGCAGAAGACACTGGCACGATGAAGCAACCCTCACAGAAGAGGGATGGGGGAAGGCAGAGCTGGGTCAGCCCACACCAGGGAATACTGATGCCGTATCAGGAGAATAAGGAGCAGAGGAACCATTTTGGTAACAACAATATATTACAAATTTGTTTCCGCTGACATGAAAATTTAATTGGTGCAGTAAATAGATAATAAACATCCGGGTTCTGGACAACCCCTTTAAATTTAAACTGAAAATCTTCAGTGCATCTGGTATTTGTGAACATACCCATATCCTATAAATTCAGGAAATAGCTGTTTATGACTTCTGAATGCCCAAAGCTCCCATGGCCTATTATCTGATGTCTTGTATTATAAAGTTATGGGGAGTATGTCCCTACTATTATTGTTGTTAATTATATACGGTGCACATGTTCACCACCAACACATTCCTAAACTGTTACTACCACATACCTCTACCTATGTTGCAATCTGAAGTTAACACTTGTAAAACCTGTTTGTTGCTCTTCTGCTGTACTAATCGTGTATCAGACTCAGTATCTGTCTGTCCTTGCAGTCATTCCTTTAACTTGCCTTTCCTGTTTTCTACCAACCAATCCTTGTGCTCAAGTTATGGCAAGCTTTTTTTCCCTCCTCGTGAGCGTCAGGATTAAGGAACTGTTTCTTTAGAAAGTTGTTCTTGATTGTGAAAAGCAGGAAGCTGGGGCCACCGCAAGGCCTTATCGCATATATCTGGATGTAATTGTCTGTATACTGCCTAGTCCTGAGAAAGATACACAACATGAGCACACTGGGTAAGTGTTACCGAGCTTGTAACCTGAAAAGCTTGTATGGCTTATAGATGTATTGTATAGAATGATATACTGTTGAATAAACAACAGGTAAATGGCAATGCAGGCTGGGAAACAGTCTGAAGACACAGTAGAAGTACAACAATACGGTCTTCCGTTAGATTTATTATTCATAGTTCACAAGCTTTTCTAACATCTATCCAGCTATCTGAGTTGAATGAATGAACTTTCCTACCTTCTGAATGAATATACTTGCCTTGTTTCTTTAACCACGTACTGACATATTTCTTTGACATAGTTACTTCTAGGAATAAGCATTTATATTAGTTTAATGTCTACATGCTGCATTGCGGGATAAATTGCACCACATATGTTCACTGCGTCTCCGGTTAGAAATTGCCTAGGGCAGGGTCCTGTTTATCTTTTCATATCACTATGTCAATACTATATAACCTTTACTCCTGTTTTAGCAGGAGTGGACATGATCAATGCTTCTAGACACCTGTAATTCAAGCAGAAAATGTTTGATTGTTTTGTTTAATGAGGTTTAATACAAAATGCATATGTGTATGTATCTTGTATGTCCACATGAGAAAAATACAATTCAACTTAATAAAAATACAATTCTAAATATATATTGAATAGAAAAGATAGATTACTAAAATAAATGAAAAATATTTAAAAGAAAACTGTCAGTACTATATGGGTCCTAATGGACCATTGGCTTAGTGCCCCAAATAGCCTACTTCTAACTCTGTCCATGGCCATAGATAAAAAAATCTATATATATATATCTCTACAGACTCATCTCTGGTGCCTGTGCAGCTCTTCACTTAAGCCAGTGAAGTACACCTCTGCTTCACAGCTCATGTGTCTGAGGTACGGCACATGCAAACTTAAAGGTTTTATTGATGAGCTGCGCAGGTGCAACAGAATTTTTTATTTTTTTTATCCCATGGTTAGCATTAGAATAGGACTATTTGGTACATTAATTACCCACAAGGAACTGTGGGTGATTTAATGCCCCCTTTAACTATACTGCGTAGTGCTAGCCATGTGCTTATTTTATCTCTGTGTAAATACAGCCCTAAGCATACATTATTTATCCTAATTATTTTATGGGCTGTTCGTTATGGAAGGAAGAACAAGTATAGTGCTTACATTTAGAGCACGTAAAGCTGGATTTTCACATTATGATTTTTAGTATGATTGTATGAGGAAGATGATTCATTGTCCTAGCTACATAGAAATATCACCTATCCTATCTCTAGTACTCCTAAAGTAAAAAAAAAAAAAAAGTGAATATTTAAAGGGAGTCTGTCACCAGAAGCTCGAAATCAATCCTGCCACAGAGCATTGGAGAGGACATTATGTTGAGCACCATAATACCTATTATTTCTATAAATGGTTTCTTCAAGGAAATGAGTGGAAGAGTGAAGAAATCATGCGATACCTTTTAGAGGCTAACTGAGTATATTTATAAGTAAGCTTTCAGAAGTGCAAGCTTCCTTCATCAGACATGGTGTTATACAAGAACTGAAAATTCACAGATTATTTATACTCTATACACATGTTCTTCAAAGGATTTTAGAGTCCTTAAAAAAACCCAAAACAAAATGCAATCTAAGTAGAGAAGTTATTTACAACCGGCCAAAAAACAATCTGGAAAGTTGTGGTGCATGACAGAGGGATCTGTTATCTGTTTGCTATCAGGAGGTGATTTGTGACCCTCACAGTTCATACATAATGTGACATGAAGCTGGCATGAATATTGAGTTCAGTTCATGGTTCATACATAGTGTGACATGAAGCTGGCATGAATATTAAGTCCAAATTGCAGAGTTTTTAATTTTTGCATAAACTTGTACTCCCATTGTTTCCTTTCCTCCTGCGTCTTAAACTGTCCCATTAAAACCACAACCCGCAAATCTTCAATAGAGTGGTTTTCTCCGGAGAAATGTGCGGCCACTGGGAGATTGGTTCTGCTGTTAATAATATTGGATCTGTGTGAGTTCATTCGCTGACTACGTCTCTGCCCTGTTTCCCTCACATAGAGGCCTGTGGTGGGACATTGCACACACATTATGAGGTACACCACATTGGAAGACCTGCAGGAAAATGTCCCCCTAATTCTGTGCACCTGTTGTGACTGTGGGATAGGTACACAGTCAGCGGTGTGGATGTGCTTGCAGGTCATGCACCTTTTATGTAGGCAAGGTGAGGTGCCATTTTCAGTTGGGGCCTTCAGGGCACTCCGGACAATAATACGCCTCAGGTTTGGTGGTTGTCGAAAGGAAAGGAGAGGGGGGACTGGAAATATGTCCTTGAGTCTGTTGTCCCTATGTAGCACAGGTTGGAGATCCTTGGCAATCCTTCGTAGGATCTCCAGCTGTGGGTTGTAGGTGACAACTAGGGGCACTCGGGCTTCTTTTTGAGTCTTTTTATATGTGAGCAGACTGTCTCTGTTAATGGCTTCCGCTTTGTTTAATTGGTTGTCTGTCACTTTTGGTTTGTATCCCAATCTGAGAAATTTCATCCTCAGATCCAGGAGGTGCTTGTCCAGGTCTGCTTTGTCGGAGCAAATACGATTGTATCGTATAGCCTGGCTGTAGATAACAGATTGTCTTGTGTGCTTGGGGTGGAAGCTGTCGTTTCTCAGGTAGGCCGTTCTGTCTGTGGGTTTGTGGTATATCGACGTGAGTAGCCGGTGGTCTTAAGGAAGATTGCACTTCTGAAAGCTTACTTAAAAATATACTCCGTTAGCCTCTAAAAGGTATTGCCTGATTTCTTCACTCTTCCACTACTTTCAATGGTTAACACGGTACAACATTATACTACATTCAAGGAAATGATTCATCAATGGGATTATCTAAAGGTATGATGATACTCAGCATAGTGACTGGTTTGATATTGAGCTTTTTGGAAACAGACTCCATTTAACCAAAAATCCATGTCCCATATAGAGTCATGTTGTCCCCGCAGGTGTGGACCTGGAAATTTTTGTTATGTCTAATACATACCTATATTACAAGGGATATAGGGCTCATGGCAGCATGGAGACCTGGTGCTGTCATCTATTTACTTGATCAGTAAAGAATGGACAGAATTCATTCAACATATGCTCAATACATAAAGAAGTTTATATCTTAAAGCCAGAAGGGCTATTAAATAATTATAACTGGGAGTTTGTTTTTATTTAAATTTTATCGAATTTTGTATAAAGGCAAATACAAACTTTTACAAGAAAAGACAATGCAATGATTGTTTACAAGTCATATACAATGCAGATAAATTCTTACAATCCATCTCCGTGGGTGTGACTGTACCACAAAAATCAAGAATACGTTCACATAGTGCGAAGTTATAGATGAGGGACAATCACAAAATATGACCAGAAGAGATCTTAAAATAAGCTGATCAAGTAGGGAAAAGATAAATGTAACAAGGAACAAAAGAAACACGGAACAAATACTAATAACAGTATGCCTTATGCACAGAGAAAACCATTTATCAAATTCACAGCAAGAACTAAGCACATCCTTGGAAACCATCAGACTCCTAGTTTAAGGCAGCATTTTTTTAACCTATATCAATCACTGTTTATTAAATTTCGGTAGATAATTACTTCTCATGGTTAATAATCTTTAGGTAAGCGCTAAATGTACCATTTGAATGAATTCAGCCACAATTACACATAATACCGATTTCCATTGGTGGTCGATCATAGATCTCACAGCCATGACTATTTGGCCCAAAACTACGTCCGCATCTCTGGGAAAAATTTCGGTGTCCAAGAAGCATAGTGTCAAACTCGGAGACATGGGAATGGAGACATTGGCGATATCAAACAAAAACAGGAAGACGGCTGACCAAACGGCAAAAATTGAGGGGTAATCTCACCATATATGCATAAGGTCACCCGTACCTCCACAGTTTTTCCAGCATTGGGTCGAATATGTAGTGTTGATGTGAGCAATTTGGGATGGAGTAAGGTACCATGTACATACGTGGACAAAATTGTTGGTACCCCTTGTTTAATTAAAGAAAAACCCACAATGGTCACAGAAATAACTTGAATCTGACAAAAGTCATAATATATAAAAATACATGTTGACAAGCCACAAAGCTTCTGGGAGAATGTCCTATGGACAGATGAGACAAAAATCGAAATTTTTGGCAAGGCACATCAGTTCTATGTTCACAGATGGGTCTTGCAACGGGATAATAACCCAAAACACACAGCTAAAAAAACACAAGAATGGCTAAGAGGAAAACATTGGACTATTCTGTAGTGGCCTTCTATGAGCCCTGACCTAAATCCTATTGAGCATCTTTGGAAGGAGCTGAAACATGCCATTTGGAAAAGGCACCCTTCAAACCCGAGACAACTGGAGCAGTTTGCTCATGAGGAGTGGGTCAAAATACCTGTTGAGAGGTGCAGAAGTCTCATTGACAGTTACAGTAATCGTTTGATTGCAGTGATTGCCTCAAAAGGTTGTGCAACAAAATATTAAGTTAAGGGTACCATCATTTCTGTCCAGGCCTGTTTCATGAGTTTTCTTTTTTAAAAAATTTTGTTGAAGCATGGTTGAAAAGCAATGTCTGACTTTGATTTGTTCATTTTCATAGAATTTTTATATATTATTACTTTTGTCATATTCAAGTTATTTCTGTGACCATTGTGGGTTTTTCTTTAATTAAACAAGAGGTACCAACAATTTTGTCCACGTGTGTAAGTGCAATTTTGCGGGCCATTTCCCAGTGTATTTGCACCTTTTGAGATATTCCTAACCTTAGCCTGTGGCATAATACCATTCACGTAGTGATATGTCCTGCGACAAGTCCCTTTCCCATTTCACCAGATAATTGGGTTTAGCTTGGTCAGAAGGGTTAATGAGGATTTTGTAATACATAAAAGAACCCTTAATAGAAGGTAATAGAGTCTGAAAATTATGTAAGTCATCTCTAGGAAAGGATGGCACGGTGATATTCTGGGATGGCAAAGAATGGCGAATACGCAAGTATTTATAAAAGTCTTGGGATGGAAGAGGATATTCTACATACAGTACAGACCAAAAGTTTGGACACACCTTCTCATTCCAAGAGTTTTCTGTATTTTCATGACTATAAAAATTGTAGATGCACACTGAAGGCATCAAAACTATGAATTAACACATGTGGAATTATATACTTAACAAAAAAGTGTGAAACAACTGAAAATGTGTCTTATATTCTAGGTTCTTTAAAGTAGCCACCTTCTGCTTTGATTACTGCTTTGCACACTCTTGGCATTCTCTTGATGAGCTTCAAGAGGTAGTCACCTGAAATGGTCTTCCAACAGTCTTGAAGGAGTTCCCAGAGATGCTTAGCACTTGTTGGTCCTTTTGCCTTCACTCTGCGGTCCAGCTCACCCCAAACCATCTCGATTGGGTTCAGGTCTGGTGACTGTGGAGGCCAGGTCATCTGGCGTAGCACCCCGTCACTCTCCTTCTTGGTCAAATAACCCTTACACAGTCTGGAGGTGTGTTTGGGGTCATTGTCCTGTTGAAAAATAAATGATGGTCCAACTAAACGCAAACCAGATGGAATAGCATGCCGCTGCAAGATGCTGTGGTAACCATGCTGGTTCAGTATTCCTTCAATTTTGAATAAATCCCCAACAGTGTCACCAGCAAACCACCCCCACACCATCACACCTCCTCCTCCATGCTTCACGGTGGGAAACAGGCATGTAGAGTCCATTCGTTCACCTTTTCTGCGTCACACAAAGACACGGTGGTTGGAACCAAAGATCTCAAATTTGGACTCATCAGACCAAAGCACAGATTTCCACAGGTCTAATGTCCATTCCTTGTGTTCTTTAGCCCAAACAAGTCTCTTCTGCTTGTTGCCTGTCCTTAGCAGTGGTTTCCTAGCAGCTATTTTACCATGAAGGCCTGCTGCACACAGTCTCCTCTTAACAGTTGTTGTAGAGATGTGTCTGCTGCTAGAACTCTGTGTGGCATTGACCTGGTCTCTAATCTGAGCTGCTGTTAACCTGCGATTTCTGAGGCTGGTGACTCGGATGAACTTATCCTCCGCAGCAGAGGTGACTCTTGGTCTTCCTTTCCTGGGGCGGTCCTCGTGTGAGCCAGTTTCTTTGTAGCGCTTGATGGTTTTGGCCACTGCACTTGGGGACACTTTCAAAGTTTTCCCAATTTTTCGGACTGACTGACCTTAATTTCTTAAAGTAATGATGGCCACTCGTTTTTCTTTACTTAGCTGCTTTTTTCTGTGCCATAATACAAATTCTAACAATCCATTCAGTAGGACTATCAGCTGTGTATCCACCTGACTTCTGAACAACACAACTGATGGTCCCAACCCCATTTATAAGGCAAGAAATCCCACTTATTAAACCTGACAGGGCACACCTGTGAAGTGAAAACCATTTCAGGTGACTACCTCTTGAAGCTCATCAAGAGAATGCCAAGAGTGTGCAAAGCAGTAATCAAAGCAAAAGGTGGCTACTTTGAAGAACCTAGAATATAAGACATATTTTCAGTTGTTTCACACTTTTTTGTTAAGTATATAATTCCACATGTGTTAATTCATAGTTTTGATGCCTTCAGTGTGAATCTACAAATTTTATAGTCACGAAAATACAGAAAACTCTTGGAATGAGAAGGTGTGTCCAAACTTTTGGTCTGTACTGTATAACAATTGAAACATTCTAAGTTGAGGACCAGTAAAGAACGTTCAGATTTGCAATTGGCATATCAGTCATAGATAACGTATCAGCACTCTTAGAATGGAGGGAGAGAAACTTCCATGCCCATATAGAGACTCTACTACCAATGAAAGCAGTGGGGATGGTCTGCATTTAGCAAATTCCGTCCAATGTCTATATTCAGTGTTCCGCCACCAAGCCTTTATCTGGTGGAGAATTATGGCAATATAGTATTTTTTCACATCTGGGGTGCCCATCCCTCCTCGGGACCAGGGTCTAGTCATGGTATGCAGACAAACTCTTGATCTCTTCCCCACCCAAATAAAAGTCTGGCAAGATAAGCATTGGGAAGGGGTATGACCTGTGAGGAAAATATATAAAATGATGAATTTAACAATGGCTATTCTGCTCGCCCAGGTAATCATGGGTTTGGAGAAATGTGTGAATAATTTAGAGATTTTAGTAAGTAGTGGCAGGTAATTCTGGGAGAATAATGAAGAGCTCAGAGTTGTTACGGAAACCCTAAGTAAAAGATATTCCTCAGATTTCAATTAAAGGGAAATGTTGCAGATAACATGGCTCTAGATATGGAGGAAATACCAACTGTTAAAACTTGCGACATGGACAGATTCTTTTTATAGTAGGAAGTAATACCAAAGCCCTCCAGTGTATTTAATGTTGGCTGTAGGGAAGACAACAGATGGGAGAGAGTATTACGTCATCAGCAGAGAGGCCTATCTTATGTTGAGAACCTCCTGCCTCAATACTGACAATATTTGGTTTTAAAAGAATGAACTCTGCCAGGGGTCCCCCCAGGGGTTCCATGACAAAAGCAAATGATTGGTAACAGAGTGCAAGTCTGACAAAAACTTAGAGGATAATACCCTGGCTGAAGGACAGAAACAAAGAGGCAAAATTGCTGCCTTGAAGGAACCACAAATGCCAAACTTCTCCAGCAAGCATCAAGGTATCCCCAATGCACCCGGTTGAACTCCTTCTCCACATCCCAAGCCAGGAGAAGAGAATGAGTTTGAGTGTGCTCTGCCCACTGAATAAAACTGAAAAACGCCGGTCAAGTTTATTTAACCATGGAATGATCCGCAGAAGGCGCCCAGCCAATGCCTTAGCATAGATTTTTAAATCAACATTCAGTAATGATATAGGTTTGAAATTTGGTGGTGAATTAAGAATCTTACCCTGTTTGGGCAGTGTGACAACAGTGGCGGAGAGCATCTCCTGG
The DNA here is from genome assembly GCA_947044405.1 of Leptodactylus fallax. NCBI lineage: Eukaryota > Metazoa > Chordata > Amphibia > Anura > Leptodactylidae > Leptodactylus > Leptodactylus fallax. The sequence continues at coordinate 10,792,554 of CAMRHE010000015.1, read as the reverse complement.
GGGAAACTCTGATACTCCGAGACCTTAGATAAAAACTTTAATAAATAGGGCGCAACTATAGATGCATATTTTTTTTAATAACCCCCTGTGAATCCATCAGGATCCGGAGCCTTAAAGGGTTTAAGAGTGGAGATGGCTTTATAAATCTCTGGGAGGGAGAAGGGAGCTGCCAATAACTATTGTTGTTCTAGGGAGAGGCTAGGAAGGGGAATGTGACCAAAAAAGTTATCTATATCCTCTGTAGATGGTTGATACACTCCCAAATCTGCACCCAAATTATATAGAGTTGTAATAGTTCCGGAAGCGGTCCACTATCATCCTCGGGTCAATCACTTTCTGACCGTGTTCATCTAGGAGGTAAGCAATAAGGGATATCGGTTGCCACTGCGCAAGCCCTGTTGCTATGAACATATGCCTGACATTGGAATTTTTTTAAAATTGACATCATATTGATGTGCCAGGAGACTTTGTAGTTGTAACTGACAGCTTCTTGTTCTAATCTTGTTAGATAAAGCTGGGGAGGGATGGAGTTTACTGTTAGCAATGAGAGAAGAAATTTTTGCTAGTAAGGGTCAATATCTTTAGATTTTAGTTTTTTTGGCTCTAGGGCCCCCCCTGCATGAGAATTGTGCACGTTCCATAGTATATAAGGGTTAGAGTATGAAGGAGCATTTATATAGAAGAATTCTCCAAGTTCTTCCTGGATTTTTCCTTAAAGCAGGTTTGGTCTATGATACAGTCATATGAAAAAGTTTGGGCACCCCTATTAATCTTAATCATTTTTAGTTCTAAATATTTGGATGTTTGCAACAGCCATTTCAATTTGATATATCTAATAACTGATGGACACAGTAATATTTCAGGATTGAAATGACGTTTATTGTACTAACAGAAAATGTGCAATATGCATTAAACCAAAATTTGACCGGTGAAAAAAATTTGGGTACCCTTATCATTTTATTGATTTGAATACTCCTAACTACTTTTTACTGACTTACTGAAGCACAAAATTGGTTTTGTAACCTCACTGAGCTTTGAACTTCATAGCCAGGTGTATCCAATCATGAGAAAAGGTATTTAAGGTGGCCAATTGCAAGTTGTTCTCCTATTTGAATCTCCTCTGAAGAGTGGCATCATGGGCTCCTCAAAACAACTCTCAAATGATCTGAAAACAAAGATTGTTCAACATAGTTGTTCAGGGGAAGGATACAAAAAGTTGTCTCAGAGATTTAACCTGTCAGTTTCCACTGTGAGGAACATAGTAAGGAAATGGAAGACCACAGGGACAGTTCTTGTTAAGCCCAGAAGTGGCAGGCCAAGAAAAATATCAGAAAGGCAGAGAAGAAGAATGGTGAGAACAGTCAAGGACAATCCACAGACCACCTCCAAAGAGCTGCAGCATCATCTTGCTGCAGATGGTGTCACTGTGCATCGGTCAACAATACAGCACACTTTGCACAAGGAGAAGCTGTATGGGAGAGTGATGCGAAAGAAGCCGTTTCTGAAAGCACGCCACAAACAGAGTCGCCTGAGGTATGCAAAAGCACATTTGGACAAGCCAGCTTCATTTTGGAAGAAGGTCCTGTGGACTGATGAAACAAAGATTGAGTTGTTTGGTCATACAAAAAGGGCGTTATGCAAGGCATCAAAAAAACACAGCATTCCAAGAAAAACACTTGCTACCCAATGTAAAATTTGGTGGAGGTTCCATCATGCTTTGGGGCTGTGTGGCCAATGCCGGCACCGGGAATCTTGTTAAAGTTGAGGGTCACATGGATTCAACTCAGTATCAGCAGATTCTTGAGAATAATATACAAGAATCAGTGACGAATTTGAAGTTACTCCTGGGATGGATATTTCAGCAAGACAATGATCCAAAACACAGCTCCAAATCTACTCAGGCATTCATGCAGAGGAACAATTACAATGTTCTGGAATGGCCATCCCAGTCCCCAGACCTGAATATCATTGAACATCTGTGGGATAATTTGAAGCGGGCTGTCCATGCTCGGCGACCATCAAACTTAACTGAACTGGAATTGTTTTGTAAAGAGGAATGGTCAAAAATACCTTCATCCAGGATCCAGGAACTGATTAAAAGCTACAGGAAGCGACTAGAGGCTGTTATTTTTGCAAAAGGAGGATCTACTAAATATTAATGTCACTTTTCTGTTGAGGTGCCCATACTTTTGCACCGGTCAAATTTTGGTTTAATGCATATTGCACATTTTCTGTTAGTACAATAAACCTCATTTCAGTCCTGAAATATTACTGTGTCCATCAGTTATTAGATATATCAAATTGAAATGGCTGTTGCAAACACCCAAATATTTAGAACTAAAAATGATTAAGATTAATAGGGGTGCCCAAACTTTTTCATATGACTGTATATTAATTCAAACGCCATTGCAAGGGTAAGGCCGAATTAAATTGTTCTCTGAGGACCAGGGAGATAGGAGTGTGGCCTGACCACGTGATGAGACCAATACTGGAGGATACCGTCTTCAACAACCCCTTCTTATCCACTAGAAAGAAATCAGTACAAAATAGGCAGAATATGGAAAGGAGAAGAAACTGCAATCCCTCTCCCCACCATGCTGGCACCTCCATACGTTATACAATCCAGTGTCTGTCAATGAGGGAGTCAAAGTGCAAGACTTGAATGATGAATGGGCCTAATCGGCAGGGACTCCTGAGTCCCTCCGGAATCCACAGCTAATCAGCCACGGAATCCTCAGCAAGATCAAGCAGGACGCTGATTTTTTTCCTCGTCCTGCTGCGATCTCTGCCTCCTATTAGGGCTGGTTTTAGACAAAGTGTGACCCTGGGAAAAATTAAAAGCAGAGCCCCAAATCCTGACATACCAACAACACCGTCATATTTAGTAATTTCATAAGTCAGCGCTGCACTTCCTGCGGCATTGATATAGTGTTAAAAGATCATGAGAACAAAAAAAGTTTGTAAACATATATATAATTGTGAAACCACTGTGTGTGTACCACTATTCTGGGGACAATTATTACCACTATATAGACAAATACCAAACAAAACACATCATATAAAAACCAATACCTCTATACTAGACCCAGTACCTACCTCGACACAGTGACTACCTCCATTACACTGCATGGGGATGCAAAGACAATAGTCGTGCACTACTCATTCTTCTATCCTAGCAAACATCATATCAATTAAAGGGTTTTCCGGCCACAAATTGATATTTTACACCCACCAGACTAGTCATCAGTATGTGATCTGTCAGGGTTCGACACCCGAACCCAGTGGTGAACCTAGCCTCTTTGCTACCTGAGGTGGACTATCGAAAGACGCCCTCCCCCCCCAAAAAAAAAAAAAATATATAAAATTGCGTTTACATGCTGTTAGCGTCACACGCTCTTATTGTCGTACAATAAACATACACAAACTTATGAAACAGCTTTTAAGAATTCTTCTTCCTGTATTACTTCAGTATCAGATCAACAACACGGCATTAACAATGAAAGTAACTTCACACATCTTGTGCTTGGTGGATGGACGAGCCCACGTGGCCCCCATTTTCTATAATAGGAGCCCTGCAGATAGCTGAGTACTGGACTTCAGGTATCTTTGGCACTCCCATCGAAGTGAATGAGAGCCACGCGGGTTCATCCATCCACCAAGCGACACGCCTATATATGGCTACAGCCAGGCTGGATTCCCTCCCTGTGGGGGGAAAAAAAACCAATTCTCAGGCTCAGTGGGGGACTCAGCAGACAGACCCCCATCAATCAGGTATTTATCCTCTATCATTTAGGTGAATACAGTGCAGTAACATTTTGTGACTTACAGGTGACGTCTCTGACTAGTCGGTCACATTTCCCTTCTCTTCCCTCTGGACCGCCATGACCACTTCTTCCAGCTGTGACTTGTCTCTGTAAAGTTTACAACACAGACATCTTTGGCTCCTCACTTTTCCAGACATCCAACCCATAATGAATAACTCCCAAGTGCATCTTTATATTAATAATGTGGGGCTCAAAAACCCAGGATCCCTACTGATCAGCTGTTTGAATGAACCGTGGTACCTGTGTAAGCGCCGTGACCGCTTCTCTGTTTACATAGTGTCATTCATCTCATAACGGCCATGTCATGTAACTACAGCCTCGTCCTATACACGTCTATGTGACAAGACTGTAATTACTTCACACGGTCACTATAAACAGACAGCGTGTGATATAAACAGGCACCATAGCCCCTTCATACAGAGAAGGGGTCCACTGATTTCTTATTGATAATCTGTCCTAAGGATAGAACATCAATAAAATGAGCTAGAAAGACCCTTTATTAAAGCCCAAGTGTCCAGGATAACCACTTTTTTAATATGAGGCTGGGGAAGGTGCTCCGGTGTCTCCCAGTGCGTTTCAGTTCTGCTGCTCCGGTGTTTTCTTCCCCTCAGTGGTCATGTGTGGTGGGGACTTCCGCCAGAAGAGAACACCAGAGCTGCAGAACCAGATTGTGGTGGGAGACATCGGAGCACAAGGGACAGGTGAGTAGGTGTTTTTTTTTTTTTTAATACAGTATTACACGCTATTATGGCCCACAGCGGCCCCTGCACACAGTATTACATGGTATTATGCCCCTCAGCAGCCCCTGGACACGGTATTATGCCCCACAGCGGCCCCTGCACATGATATTATGCCCCGCAGCGACCCCTGCACACAGTATTATGCCCTGCAGCGGTCCCTGCACACGGTATTATGGGACGTCACCAAAGAGGGCCGAAGCCTGCTGGGAGTAACATCGGATCGCCGGACAGGTGAGTAACAATGGTTTTTATGTTTATCACCTTCCCTGGGTCTCCGATTATTATACTCCGGGGTCTGAAAAGACCCGGAGTATAATAATAGTAGTATTTGGCCTCACTTATCGATCCCCGCTGCCGCTCACAGCCGCTTCTGATTCCCCCCTTCTGCGGAGGTGGCCACAGCAGGCGCGGGGATCGATAAGTAAATAGGCCATTACCTGCTGGGGATACTTCAGCAGGTTACGGCCTATTTATATATAAAAAAAAAAGTTATTGTCACCTACCTGCAATCCCATGATGAAGCCGCCGCCTCCTCTTCTTGTCCGTGATGTCTGCGTATCAGCGTAGGAGGCGCGATGATGTCATTGTATCGCCGCCTGCGCTGACATGCAGAGGTGTCGTAAACCAGCTCAAGACAGGCCCCGATCAGCTTTGTTTTTTTTAAAGTAGCCTGTCCTGGGCTGGTTTACATTGGATAGTAAAAATGCCGCCCCCCCCCAGACAGTGACGGACAGTGGCCGCCTCACTTCGCCTCATTAGCGGTGCGCCCCTGCCCAATCCCCACTTCCGAACTTCTGGGTGCCAGGCGCTGCTAGTGGACAGGATGCTGAACCGCTCACTTATTAATCATAGTTCCTCCAAATACATATATATATATATATAATATATATATATATATATATATAAAATATATATATATATATATATATATATATTGTATGTGAACCAGAGGGCGCTATTGAGCGACCCAGGCCCAGGCCAGAAAAGGCTCTCAGCCACGCCTTTGGGTGGGGGGCGTATCTCCAGAAGGCTGGAGTATCCTGCAGGGAGCAGGAGATGGTGAACCAGCCAAGGACAGAGAGAGACGGTCTGTCCCAGAAGGGCTGGGGTCCACAGGGGACTGTTGCTGGAGCTGAGCAGTAGTCAGGCTAGTTAGGGGCTCAAGGAGTCAGTTAGTGCCCTAACTGTGGCCTAGATGTTTGTTGTTTTGTTATGTTGCAGTTAAGCTGAATAAAGCCAGTTTTATTTTACACTTGGACCGTCTGAACGCTATCTTTCCAGCGCCCAGTACCACGAACCACCGCTGTCCGGACCAGGAGTCTGCCGCCATTTGAGACCAGTCCCCCCAAGTTGTCGGAATATATATACAGTCATATGAAAAAGTTTGGGCACCCCTATTAATCTTAATCATTTTTAGTTCTAAATATCTGGGTGTTTGCAACAGCCATTTCAATTTGATATATCTAATAACTGATGGACACAGTAATATTTCAGGATTGAAATGAGGTTTATTGTACTAACAGAAAATGTGCAATATGTATAAAAACCAAAATTTGACCGGTGCAAAAGTATGGGCACCTCAACAGAAAAGTGACAATAATATTTAGTAGATCCTCCTTTTGCAAAAATAACAGCCTCTAGTCGCTTCCTGTAGCTTTTAATCAGTTCCTGGATCCTGGATGAAGGTATTTTTGACCATTGCTCTTTACAAAACAATTCTAGTTCAGTTAAGTTTGATGGTCGCCGAGCATGGACAGCCCGCTTCAAATTATCCCACAGATGTTCAATGATATTCAGGTTTGGGGACTGGGATGGCCATTCCAGAACATTGTAATTGTTCCTCTGCATGAATGCCTGAGTAGATTTGGAGCTGTGTTTTGGATCATTGTCTTGCTGAAATATCCATCCCCGGCGTAACTTCAAATTCGTCACTGATTCTTGTACATTATTCTCAAGAATCTGCTGATACTGAGTTGAATCCATGCGACCCTCAACTTTAACAAGATTCCTGGTGCCGGCATTGGCCACACAGCCCGAAAGCATGATGGAACCTCCACCAAATTTTACAGTGGGTAGCAAGTGTTTTTCTTGGAATGCTGTGTTTTTTTGACGCCATGCATAATGCCTTTTTGTATGACCAAACAACTCAATCTTTCTTTCATCAGTCCACAGGACCTTCTTCCAAAATGAAGCTGGCTTGTCCAAATGTGCTTTTGCATACCTCAGGCGACTCTGTTTGTGGCGTGCTTTCAGAAATGGCTTCTTTCGCATCACTCTCCCATACAGCTTCTCCTTGTGCAAAGTGTGCTGTATTGTTGACCGATGCACAGTGACACCATCTGCAGCAAGATGATGCTGCAGCTCTTTGGAGGTGGTCTGTGGATTGTCCTTGACTGTTCTCACCATTCTTCTTCTCTGCCTTTCTGATATTTTTCTTGGCCTGCCACTTCTGGGCTTAACAAGAACTGTCCCTGTGGTCTTCCATTTCCTTACTATGTTCCCCACAGTGGAAACTGACAGGTTAAATCTCTGAGACAACTTTTTTTATCCTTCCCCTGAACAACTATGTTGAACAATCTTTGTTTTCAGATCATTTGAGAGTTGTTTTGAGGAGCCCATGATGCCACTCTTCAGAGGAGATTCAAATAGGAGAACAACTTGCAATTGGCCACCTTAAATACCTTTTCTCATGATTGGATACACCTGGCTATGAAGTTCAAAGCTCAGTGAGGTTACAAAACCAATTTTGTGCTTCAGTAAGTCAGTAAAAAGTAGTTAGGAGTATTCAAATCAATAAAATGATAAGGGTACCCAAATTTTTGCACCGGTCAAATTTTGGTTTAATGCATATTGCACATTTTCTGTTAGTACAATAAACCTCATTTCAATCCTGAAATATTACTGTGTCCATCAGTTATTAGATATATCAAATTGAAATGGCTGTTGCAAACACCCAAATATTTAGAACTAAAAATGATTAAGATTAATAGGGGTGCCCAAACTTTTTCATATGACTGTATATACACACACACGTGGACAAAATTGTTGGTACTCCTCGTTTAATGAAAGAGAAACCCACAATGGTCACAGAAATAACTTGAATCTGACAAAAGTAATAATATATAAAAATTCTATGAAAATGAACAAATGAAAGTCAGACATTGCTTTTCAACCATGTTTCAACAGAGTTTTTAAAAAAAGAAAACTCATGAAACAGGCCTGGACAGAAATGATGGTACTCTTAACTTAACCCTTAACTTAATATTTTGTTGCACAGCCTTTTGAGGCAATCACTGCAATCAAATGATTCCTGTAACTGTCAATGAGACTTCTGCACCTCTCAACAGGTATTTTGGCCCACTCCTCATGAGCAAACTGCTCCAGTTGTCTCGGTTTGAAGGGTGCCTTTTCCAGACGGCATGTTTCAGCTCCTTCCAAAGATGCTCAATAGGATTTAGGTCAGGGCTCATAGAAGGCCACTTCAGAATAGTCCAGTGTTTTCCTCTTAGCCATTCTTGGGTATTTTTAGCTATGTGTTTTGGGTCAGTATACTGTTGAAAGACCCATGACCTGCGACTGAGACACTGGGCAGCACATTTCTCTCTAGAATCCCTTGATAGTCTTGAGATTTAATTGTACCCTGCACAGATTCAAGATACCCTGTGCCAGATGCAGCAGAGCCTCCTCCATGTTTCACAGTAGGAACAGTGTTTTGTTCAAGATATGCTTCATTTTTCCATCTGTGAACATAGAGCTGATGTGCCGTGCCAAAAATTTAAATTTTTGTCTCATCTGTCCATAAGACATTCTCCCAGAAGCTTTGTGGCTTGTCAACATGTAGTTTGGCAAATTACAGTCTGGATTCTTTAAATTATTTCTGTGACCATTGTGGGTTTTTCTTTCATTTAACGAGGGGTACCTACAATTTTGTCCACGTGTGTATATAGCCCCCTTATTGATAGTAGCTTTCCAACTGGCCTTATTATTAATAGTTCCTCCTTATAAATCCTCCCATATTGTAAGGGAATTGCTAGAGGAGCGATTACCCAGTGCTGCTGCAGAACCCTTGGGCAAAGGGCACAACAAGACAGTGAGCCCTAAGCTGAACCCCCCCCCCCACTGTCCCTGGCTAACTTGCCTATCTGTCCTAGGCAACAGCAGCAACTGGTCGACAGGCCCTACCTAAAATAGGTGACAACACAAAACGCAGACAGGACGAACAACAAAAAGGGAGGTCAGCAAGCCAAGGGGTCAGTAACAGACAAGCAATGCAGTACAGAATCAAAGTCCAAGAGAATAGTCAAAAGTCAAGGCCAGAGGTCAGGAATAGGAATACAGGTAACAAAAACAGCAAGGAATAATAGCCAGAACGCACGAAACAATAACCAGCGACCATGTGAAGGCTGACCACCTGTTTATAGAAAGTCTGGACCTGCCCCAGACTGGATAGGTAGATAGGCTGTCAATCACACAGGCAAGGCTGAGATTAACTATTAGTGGAGCAGAGGAAAACCAAGGTGAAGAGACGGTTGTGGCAGAAAATCAATTACATAGTCTAGGACAGTGTTCAGACTGAGCAACAAGAAATCTACACAAGGAATCAAACTGAACACGCCTCCTTCGCTGCAGCGTGCGAGCAGAGGGTGGCACAGAGACCCGAACAGGCAGAGACGTTACACATATATAATGGTTCCCCTAGCCTTATTAATAATAGATCCTCCTTATAAATATATATAAGGGGGGGCTATTTACAAGAAGGGACTATTATTGATAATGGGGGGGTAATAGTTCCCCTAGCTTTATTAATAATAGATTCTCCTTATAAATCTAAATATATATATATATATATATATATATATATATATAGCATAAGGACCCGGCTTCGCACGGGTATATTTCATTTTTTGTTTGTGTAGTGATCTCATAAGAATTGGCCAGTTTTGCACTTCACATCCAGTATGGCAGTCCAGTATAGGTACAGTCTATTTATGGCTGTGTTGTTATGGAAACCTGCTAAATGAAATGTGAACTTATATTGGCTGATACACGTCATATGACTGAATATTTAAAGACCTGCGAACTGCTATTGACTCATACAGGTCATAAATAGCTTGGTTGCTATGGAAACCTGGTATAAAGCTGTGTGTATGTCAAGACTGAAGAACCTGCGATTTTCCATTGGTCCATAAGCGTCATGTGATCATGTGTATCTCAATTTGGATATCAGTGAAAGACCTGCGATCAGTTGTTATGGAAAACCTGGAGTAAAGCTGTGTGTATATGACTTTGTTTAACAGTGTCATCCACAGCGCCCTGCCCCTTTAAAGCTGACCTACAGCAGTGAAGAAAAATGGCTGGGTTGTTATGGAAACATGGAGTGCAGCTGTGTGCATGTGGCTGACAATGCCTTGCTAGATTGGAGACGGGCTTGGGTCTGCTGGGTCGTTTCAGCAGCTCGCTGTTGTCTGACATATCTTGTCAGATTAGAGACAGGCTTGGGTCTGCTGAAAGTTTTCATTAGCTCGAGCAGCAGCCATGCATTTTGCTGCAGGGGGCATGAGTAGTTTAAAAACGTTTCAATTTATAAGAATGCTGAAATCCAGTATGGCAGTCCAGTCAGTGGCGTAAATTACTGGGGTAGCAGTGGTAGCGGCTGCCACAGGGCCTGGGACATTAGGGGTCCCGGCGGGCCCTTGATGTTTTTTTTTTTTTTTTAAAGGCCGTTACCTGCTGGTGTAACACCAGCAGGTAACGGGCCCTATTTACTTACCGATCCCTGCTCCTGCTGATGGCCGCCTGCGCTTCACCTTCTACAGAGGCGGCTTTGAGCAGGAGCGGGGATCAGTAAGTAAGGCCTGCAGGCTGTGAACCCTACAAACACTGGTATCATTATACTCTGGGGTCTTTTCAGCAGGCTTCAGGCCTCCTTGGTGACATCCCAGACGTCGGTGGGCCAGTCCGACGTCATTATGCGTTGCGATGCATGCCTGGCTCACATGACACCTGGTCCAACATTGAAGAGGTAGCGGGGAGTGCGCATAATACTATATGAAGGGGCCACTATGATATGATACTGTGTGCAGGGACCACTATGGGGCAGAATACTGTGCAGGAATGCAGTTTGTGCGGGGGGGGGGAGGTTTCTGAGGGTGGTCCCATGTCAAATGGTCGCCTTGGGGCCCAGCCATTCCTAGTTATGCCACTGAGTCCAGTACAGGTACAGTCTATTTATGGCTGTGTTGTTATGGAAACCTCGTAAATTAAATGTGAACTTATATTGGCTGATACATGTGATATGACTGAATATTTAAGGACCTGCGAACTGCTATTGACTAATACAGGTCATAAATAGCTTGGTTGGTACGGAAACCTGTGTGCCTGAGGAGACTAAGCGCCTGCGAGCTCTTATTGGCTGATAAGGGACATGTGACCGTGTGTATGGCAGTTGGAATATGAGTGAAAAACTTGCAGGCTTGTATTAGCTAAAGTTGGTCATCTTTTGGGAATACTGTATCTCAGGAACGGTACGTCCAAGAGAGCTGAGACCCAGTCTATAATATACCCGGACACCTGATGTACAGTACATGTTTGCCAAATTTGGTGAATATTGGTCCAGTCTTTTGGTCGCGACAGACAGACAGACAGACTATTTTTATATATATATAAGAGATATATAAAATGAGAACTGTTTATAAGGAGTAACTATTAATAATAAGGCTGGAGGAACTATTATTAATGAGGGGGGGCTAATAGTTCTCCTAGCTTTATTAACAATAGATCCTCCTTATAAATAGCTCCCCTCCCCTTATAAATAATGTTTACCTTGGAGTTATTAAAAGAAATCCCTCTTAATAAATATGTGCCCCCCTTATCAGTAATAGTGCCCTTTTATTTCTCAGAAAATAAACTCATCTTACCTTGATCCCCGATGAGTCCTGATGCTAAAGTCTCTCCCTGCTATTCCACACCAGAGCAGATCCGGCACAGGGGGGCCTGATGCAGTGACGTCATCACGCCCCATCTTCTATACAGTCATCTATGTCAGAGCAGGGACTTTACAGCTCCCTGCTCTAGTATAGATTTCCACAGTATTGGCGTGCATAGCACACCAATACACTTGTTACTAAGGCTCCCCTAAATGTCTGGTGCTGCGGATCCTGGGGCCCCTTTGGAGACGGGGGCTCTGGTATTTGCCCAGTTTGCCCCGTCCCCTAACACAGGCCCTGCTCCCCTCTGCCACGGATTCGGGGGCAGAATTCCCTCCCAAATCCATGGCAGATTCCTCTGTGTGAACCTAGCCTTAGGGTTAGAAGAGTCCAAATCATTGTCGAGTAGGTAATTAAAATCACCACCTATAATCAATAACCATTTGGCGAAGGAGTGGAGTTTTAGTAACAAAGAGTTCCAATAGGACCTTTGAGATTTATTGAGGAGGTACACCAATGTATACAAAACTGTTTATGCTACAATTGAGACCAAAAAAAATGTCCCTGGAGTCCATTATGATAGAGTCAAAGTGAAGTGAGTACTCCTTTGCATTTAGTTACGTAGAAGGCCATGTATATACAGTGGGATAAAAAAGTTTATTAGTCAGCCACTAATTGTGCAAGTTCTCCCACTTAAAAAGATGAGAGAGGCCTGTAATTGACATCATAGGTAGACCTCAACTATGAGAGACAAAATTAGAAAACAAATCCAGAAAATCACATTGTCTGATTTTTAAAGAATTTATTTGCAAATTATGGTGGAAAATAAGTATTTGGTCAATAACAAAAGTTCATCTCAATACTTTGTTATATATCCTTTGTTGGCAATGACAGAGGTCAAATGTTTTCTGTAAGTCTTCACAAGGTTGGCACACACTGTTGCTGGTATGTTGGCCCATTCCTCCATGCAGATCTCCTCTAGAGCAGTGATGTTTCAGGGCTGTCGCTGGGCAATACGGACTTTCAACTGCCTCCAAAGGTTTTCTATGGGGTTGAGATCTGGAGACTGACTAGGCCACTCCAGGACCTTGAAATGCTTCTTACGAAGCCACTCATTCATTGCCCTGGCGGTGTGCTTGGGATCATTTTCATTAGGAAAGACCCAGCCACGTTTCATCTTCAATGCCCCTGCTGATGGAAGGAGGTTTGCACTTAAAATCTCATGATACATGGCCGCATTCATTCATGATCAGTCGTCCTTGTCCCTTTGCAGAGAAACAGCCCCAAAGCATGATGTTGCCACCCCCATGCTTCACAGTAGGTATGGTGTTCTTTGGATGCAACTCAGCATTCACTCTCCTCCAAACACGACGAGTTGTTGTTTCTACCAAACAGTTCTACTTTGGTTTCATCTGACCATATGACATTCTCCCAATACTCTTCTGGAACATCCAAATGTTCTCTAACAAATTTCAGATGGGCCCGGATATGTATTGGCTTAAGCAGGGGGACACGTCTGGCACTGCAGCATCTGATTCCCTGGCGGCGTAGTGTGTTACTGACGGTAGCCTTTGTTATGTTAATCCCAGCTTTCTGAAGGTCATTTACTAGGTCCCGCCATGTGGTTCTGGGATTTTTGCTCACTGTTCTTGTGATAATTTTGTCCCCACAGGGTGAGATCTTGCGAGGAGCCCCGGATTGAGGGAGATTATCAGTGGTCTTGTATGTCTTCCATTTTCTAATTATTGCTCCCACAGTTGATTTCTTCACACCAAGCTTCTTGCCTATTGCAGATTCAGTCTTCCCAGCCTGGTGCAGGTCTACAATTTTGTGTCTGGTGTCCTTCCACAGCTCTTTGGTCTTCACCATAGTGGAGTTTGGAGTGTGACTGTTTGAGGTTGTGGACAGGTTTCTTTTATACTGATAACAATTTCAAACAGGAGCCATTACTACAGGCAATGAGTGGAGGACAGAGGGTCCTCTTAAAGAAGAAGTTACAGGTCTGTGAGAGCCAGAAATCTTGCTTGTTTGAAGGTGACCAAATACTTATTGTCCACCATAATTTGCAAATAAATTCTTAAAAAATCAGACAATGTGATTTTCTAGATATGTTTTATCATTTTGTCTCTCATAGTTGAGGTTTACCTATGATGTCAATTACAGGCCTCTCTCATCTTTTTAAGTGGGAGAACTTGCACAATTGGTGGCTGACTAAATACTTTTTTTCCCCACTGTATGAGGGAAGGAGGCGTTTGTAAATTTAGGGCATTTTTCTGAGTGGAAATGCGTCTCTTGCAACATTAGTACATCGCATGTCAACAAGTTTGCCTCTCTCCAGACTGAACTCCTTTTATAAGGGCTGTTCAGTATTCTAACATTCAATGAAGATACATGAAGTACGGTGATAAGAAGGAAGAGAAGGCTATTGTATCAAATGTGTATCTCAGGCGCCAATATAGTAGAGGAGGAGGACGCATGCCGCAAAGTAACCAAGTAGTAAAATATGTGCATAAGCATTGAAGCATTGAAGAAACATACAAACAACAGATAGGTTAAAGACTGAAAATAAACAACTGGTAAGGAGCAACCAAATGCATCGAATATTCATGGTGGGAAGAACAAGGGAAGGTAACACCTGTAAAATTGCAATATACCTACAGTTACAGTATGGTAACCAACTTGCCAGAGCTGTTAAAGGAAGGGGTCAATGCAGAGCTGACCTAACAAAGAGGATGCCCCTCACAGTTCACCCTGGGGAGCCAACTGTGTTCCAATCCTTTGGGATTCCAAGAAGGCGAGCAGGCTTAACTGGAGGCATGGCAGTGTTAATGGAGGGAAGAGACCCATTTCCACATAGGACACAGAGTGGGACAAACCATTCCTGAAGATCAGCAACTTTTGTAACAGAAGATAAAGTCGTGCAGCAAAATTGCTATTTTTTCTATTCCTTCCCAAAAGAGTTCATAAAAATTAATCAACGGGATGTATCCAACCCCAAATAGTGCCATTATACATTACAACTTGGCTAATTCCATAGACAGAAAAATAAAAAAGTTATTGCTCTTGACAATGGAAAAATGAAAATAATGATTTGGTCATCAAGGCCTTAAACAGGTTAGTTACTAAGGCACAGTTGTCAAACACAAGGCCGCGTGTCCAATGGTGCGACCAGAGGCAATAGCCTCAGGCAGCACCTCATGCATAAATAGGGGGCATCAGTCCTTTTTAATCAGCCGTTACGTATTGGATTATTGCAATAGGTAGTGGCTGCTAACTTACTCACCTATTCACACTCATGTCCAGGCTGGTCTCCGTTGCCGCCTCTAGATGACACTGCACATTGTGTCATGGCGCTGAAGAACACCAGGTCATTATGTCCTGGCGTTCTTTTGCACCTAGTACAGTGAGCGGAGGCTGTTCTGGAGAAGAGTGTGGATGGGTGAGTAAATTACTGTTAGTCATATACTGTGTGAATTCACAGGGGATGTGTATCTATTTACAAATCAGTCAGAAAAATGGCTCAAAATATTTAAAATAAATAACTATTGATATGCCTCAAAACAACGAATAGAGCCCTAGACGTATAAAATATATTGGACTACTACACAATACCAGTGTGTATAGAGGGATGTATCCTATTATATACCACATATAACCCCTCTAAACCCAGATATCACGCATACCCCTATAAATCACGGCATGTCAGGGATATATATATGCTTGCAATCCTGATCTGCCGCTCTGGATAAAGGGTAATGCATCTAGGTAAGAAGAACTATCTGAGGAATAGACTAATTCACTTCCCACATGTCAAGCTGATCACTGTATCATATCTCAATTTATGTTAGACCACTGAATTTTATAAGCCACCGTGTAAATTATTGTGAGCTTCTAGAGTTATTCATCTAACAGATAAGCTTGATAAGATGCTCACACTGCTTTAAAGGGATTCTATCATTGGGGAAACATGTTTTTAACTGAAGCCACATCGTAATACCCTTTATAAAAGCTATTCTTCTCCTACCTTTGTCGTTTTACTTCTCGACGCCGTTTAGAAGAAATCTTGATTTTTATTTTTATGAAAATGCATCTTCAGAATGCACAGGGGGCGTTCCCTCAGTGCTGAAACTGCACAGGGGGCGGCCCCTGTGCTCTCCTCAGACGCATTTTTGAACTTACTGCGCCGCCTCTCTTCTTCTTTAGCAGATGCCATTTCTTGTACGAATCTTCGTTCGGCCTTTTTCCTATGACCTATTACATACAGCGCATGCAGTACGCTCGTGTAATAGGCCACAGGAAAATGGCCGAATGGACATGCGGCGGAAGAAGGATGACGTCAAGAAGAGCCGTCTGCTAAAAAAGAAGAGAGGCGGCGCGGTAAGTTCCAAAATACGTCTGAGAAGAGCACAGGGGAACGGCCCCTGTGCATTCTGAAGATGCATTTGCATAAAAATAAAAATCAAGATTTCTTCTAAACGGCAGCGCGGAGAGAAATGAAAAAGTTAGGAGACTAATCGCCTTTATAAAGGCTATTACAACATGGCTTCAGTTAAAAACATGTTTCCCCAATGATAGAATCCCTTTAAAGCTCATAACAGATCCTAAACCATCCATGTGCATAATGTAATACACCCTATTGAACATCACAGATGACCCCCTGTACACAAAAAAAGAGCATACTCCTCACAGTTGCGGTATGTTAGGGCGAGATATACCCTGAGAGCTTAAATAAACCGCTCTAAATGTAGATTAATGCATCTCAGTAAGGGTACTGTATTTTCACACTGAGTTTTTGGCAGGCTGATTTTGAGGCGGAATCCACCTCAAAAAACACCTCCCATTCATTTCAATGGAAGTCAGTAGCAGTTTTTTTCCTCTAGCTGATTTTTTTCAGGTAAAGGAAAAAAAAAAGAGACATGACCGATCTTCAGGCAGATTCTGCCTTGAAAAACCCGTTAAAATCAATGGTTGGCGGAAAAAACGTGACACGGTTTATGTTGTGTTATTTTAAAGGGAAGTTTCCAGGTCTATAAAGTGTGCTTGAGCAAAAAACCGTGGCAAAAACCACAATGAAAAAACGACAAAAATATGTTAAAAATGCATCATGTAAAAAAACGCGTAAAAAAAAAACGTTTCCTAAATCCTGAAGCAGATTTTTTTATCCTTCAAAAAACTCTATGTGATCATACCCTAATAGAACCAGCTGGAGGTGCATATTGATTAGCTATCCCTCTGTGTTAAACTGGTTGCTATGTTAGATCCCAATCTCAACGCGTTTCTCCCACACCAAGGGGTGTTGGTTCCTCAGGAGATATGGCATAAAGATCAGCCTCACATAGATTAGCAGTCCTACAAAAGTCTTGCAGTAAAAACTGCAGTTCCCAATGACCTGATGGTGGCATCAGTACTAAATGTTAAGCCACTGGCAGACTGCCACAGCGGGTCCTTTTATATGTAGGACCTAAGGTAAATTTACCTATCCATGCATTGTTCTCATTCTCTGGGGCCATGTCCTTGACTCCGCCCCTCAACGCTGATTGGAGAACGAGACTGATGTGGATATGCATGGTAACATTATGCGACATAATAGTGTGTGCAGGGGCCGCTATGGAACATAATACCGTGTGGAGGGGCCACAATGGGACATTATACTGTGTGGAGGGGCCACTATAGGAAATTATACAGTCTGGAGGCCGCTATGGGACATTATATTGTGTGTAAATGGGGTGTTATACTGTGCAGGGGTCAGGAAAGGGGGTGCTATACCATGGGAGGGGTCCAAAGTCAAAAGTGTGCTCTGGGGTCCAGTCTTTGCTAGTTACACCCAGGGCCACTTTAACCATAGGGCCAATGGTGCACTTGTGGGGGCCCCCTTTGGACAGCAGCACAGTCCTACATTTGCTGTCCCGCTGTCCAGGGCAGTGGGTCCGAGCTACCGCAAATCCAGAGGACACCGATGAGTTGCAGACAGTGATAAACCATGGAGTGGATGGCACCCTACCTCATCACCCTGTCTGCTTTCTTAGCTCCCGGTGTCCTGGGAGCAGGAGGCACGATGTAGCAATTTCACTTACATCGCGCCTGTTACTTCTTGAAGACTCCGGGACCAGAGAAAGGAGTGAGTTTTTTTTATTTGATATATACAGAGGGGAGCACAAAACTATGGAGGCAACCTGGGGGGACATGATACTGTGGGGGCAACCTGAGGGGGCCATGTCAATGTCGGGGGACATGATACTGTGGGGGCAACCTGGGGTGAGGACATGATACTGTGGGAGGCAACCTGGAGGGGGCCATTATAAAGGGCAACCTGGAGGGGGACATTATAAGAGGCATATTGTATGGGGCCACTAGGGAGCCATTATACTGTGTGAGAGCCACTAAGGGGCGTTATACTATGAGTGGGCATTATAATTTGTGCATGTCAGGCATTTCTAGGTGGTGGTGGTGATCTTTGCACAGGGCCCAACAATGTGTTAAAACAGCCCTGGTTACACCCCTGATACACTTGTTATCTGGAGCAGTATGTATAGATAGAGTTACTCTAGCTAAGTATGCAGTAACTACCCAAATGATTTGTGGAGCTATACCATACACTTTGGTTAACTGTAGATACATGCTACTGTGATTGCGCTGTTTGAATCATTCATCAGAACCTACTACAGCCAGATGTCACTCGTAGTGTACCTTTACCATGCATACCCTCCTCAGTCTCGTTCTTCAACCTGGAGGGGTATTTTTATTAAAATACCAAAATTGAAAATTTAAGACTGAGGCCACACATTGCAGAAAAGCTGTAATTTTTTGAGCATTAGTGGATTCAGAAGAAGGGAGAAGTATAAGTACTTTCTTGGTATTTTCCATTCATTCTCAAGCCACTTTTGCCTTTGGCTCCAAAAAAAAAAATCAAAATCTGCAAGAAAAAAAAATGCAACTTTTCTCTGCAACGTGTGGCCTCGGACTAAAAGCGAAGCTTTCAGTTAGTTTCGGTAAGTTTCACCTGTATATGAAAAAATGAAGTTATCCCTTATTGATACGATAAGGGATAATTTAGTGATTGGTGGGGGACCAACACCTGGGGATCTGAGTTTACCATTCTGATGGTGCAGCCGGCCAAGCAGGCACCCTGCTACTCCTTTCATTCTCTATGGGAGAACAAGAGATAACCAATTGCTGTACTATCTTCGACTATATTATGTGCATAGGGGTATCCCTCATTTTATCATGCCTCATCTTTTGTTCTCCTTAGTGACAAGCTGTTATTAGTGATATTTAGTAGTGGCTTATTCTCCTCTCCCCTTTGAAAACATGATTGGGAGAGAGTCAGGATAAATATAATGTGGGCATACATGTGTATGAGGAGTTCATTAGGAATAGCTGTTTGCTGGACTCTATTAAAAGCCACCTTTTGATTGTCTGATTAAAAGGTTAAGATCAAATTACATTCATTGTGGCTTGGATTCCCTGTATTGACCTCTGCCTGTATTTGACTTGAGAACCTGAACTGCCTGCCCTGACTCTTTGGATAGTTTATGACCTGGATCTCCTGCTGCTTGCAACAGACATTTGGCTCACTCTTGCAGATTCTTTGCCTGTCCTTCTGGTGCAGAGCATCTCTCTTGCCTTTTGCCAGCTGCTACTTGCACTCTGAGAAGTAGCAACCTGGTAGTCTCACTGATGCAAAGACCACATCCCTGTACCATAGCTAAAGGGTGAAAACTGGGGAGGCTACATAGTCAACGTTCTTGGGAGTGGTCCAGAGCCAAACCAGTTATGTGGGACAGTAGATCTACATCTTACAGTCTGTTAAATTAATTGATCTTGTCTTCATCATTATACCCTGCGCACAGCATTTATAAGTTTATTTTCAAGAGAAAATGATCTCTCACCAGCATAAACATAAGCATAAACTCCTGATTTTTAGTATATATACTATAACATATAATGAAAAGTTCTACATCTTTTTTGGGGAGAGATTTACTAAGCAAATTGTGCCATAATTCTGGTGTACTTTCTGACAAAAAAAACTGTCTACCATGCCTTATGCCACATATATCAAGTGTTACAACATTTAGACCATTTTAGAGCAAAGAAGGTGCATGGCTTCACAGAAAGCAGGCATTAGCCCTACACTGGATGCAAAGTCACAACAGTCTCTGTAGCAGTTGGCCTTCCCCTCCTCCAGTGAGCCTTAGCATTTGCCAGATGCTGACACCTACCCTGACCCCATGCAAGGTGTATAGTAGAGTCCGATAATTTTCAAAGGTCATTATAACTTTAAAATATGGTCCCTTCATTCTTAACATAGTTAGGGTAGTCAGTCCATTTACCTTCACCAATCATACTTTCTGATGTCTTAATAATTTAGTAGATAATTAAAAGTGTCATTCATTGCTGCACCTAAGTTCCACTGTAAGGTCTTCACACAGTTATTATGTAGATATGCCAGCTGGACTGCATATGAATCAATAAATTTCAATGTATTTTTTCAGACATCCGTTTTCTACCATGTACCATGGTTCCGTGAATAAAAAAATGGAAGCATGTTCTTTCTTTCACTGATGTGGCTAGATTATGGATGCATCATATCAATGCCATGCAAGTTTGTGAAAATTAGCAAGATGAAGTGTCGTCCATGATTATCACAGGCATCGCACATCTGCAAAATGTGAATAAGACCTAAGTAATCCTATCCTGGGAAATATAGTTATGTTTACACATATAGGTGCTTAGCTAAACCCAGTCATTTGCTTATTCTTGACCTGTAAAACTAAACAAAAACACCAAGACTTCTACAGTGCCTTGTAAAAGTATTCATACTCCTTGAACTTTTTTACATTTTGTCACCTTACAACCACAAACTTAAATGTATTTTATTGAGATTTTAAGTGACAGACCAAAACAAAGTAGCACATAATTGTGAAGTGGAATGAAAATGATACATGATTTTCAAAATTTTAATCAAATAAAAATCTGAAAAATGTGCAAAAGTATTCAGCCCCCTATATCAATACTTTTTGTAGAGCCATCTTTCGCTGCAATTACAGCTGCAAGTCTTTTGGGGTATGTCTCTACCACCTTTGCGCATCTAAAGACTGAGATTTTTGCCCATTCTTCTTTGCAAAATAGCTCAAGCTCAGCCAGATTGGATGGAGAGCATCTGTGAACAGTAATTTTTATGTCTTGCCACAGATGCTCAATGGGATTTAGGTCTGAACTTTGACTGGGCCATTCTAACACATGAATATTCTTTGATCTAAACCATTCCACTGTAGCTCTGGGTGCATATTTAGGGCCATTTTAAGTTTGTGGTTGTAAGGTGACAAAATGTGAAAAAGATCAAAGGGTATGATTACTTTTGCAAGCCAAACACAAAACATTTCATTGACGGTGGAAGTAAGGGATGGATGTATTATTCATCTCTGCATAATCCAAAGCAATTACACAGCACTTAAGCAATTACACAGATCTTACGCAATACAGAGCACATAGTGCAGCATAGCTTGCAATACAGCCAGAGAATATTAGGAGTAGGAGAATTAAATCAAAGTCTGATTTAATCAATTACAGGCAGATTAATGATAAAAATCACAGGTAGTAGTGACGGAGAATGTTTCCGCTGTGTGAGCCAGACTGCTGCAGTAATACAGAAAGGACAGTGATATCCATGTGTTCCAGACTTCAGGCAGTCATTGCCTGCAAAGGATTCTCTACAAAGTATTAAAAATGAACATTTTATTTCTAGTAATGTTAATTTGTCCAGTTACTTTTGAACCCCTGAAATGAGGAGGCTTTGTAAAAAAAATGGTTGCAGTTCCTAAACGTTTCACAGGATATTTTTGTTCACCCCTTGCATTAAACCTGAAAGTATATCCTTCAATTGTATCTCAGTTGTTTCATTTCAAATCCAATGTGGTGGCATGCAGAGCCTAAATTATGAAGATTGTGTAACTGTCCAAATATTTCTGGACTTAACCATAACTTTGGCTGTGTTTGCTTTAGGCTAAGTACACATTTGTTTTAGTGGTCTGGCTCTCCGTTGTTCGGGTCCGCCGGGGAAAAGCGCAGTGAACCTAACCTTAACGAGCTAGAAATTGGATATATAGGTTCCTAGGAGCCCTGACAGTGTTACACACTATGTTTTATGGAAATTTAAACTGTAGTTCATACCGAATTTATTTAACCCGAAACAAATCTTGGTCCCAAACCCGAAACAAACAAATCTTGAGAGGTTCGCCCATCTGTACCAAAATTACACGGCCTAATTGCCAAAACTGAAATATAGGTCATAAAAATTATCTGTCATAGAATAATATAGTGTCTCACTAACCCATATATGGGATATCACATACTCCCAGGTAGACTCCATCGCAATAGGAGGAGTGTTGCTCAGCTAATAGCTGAAGTCATATCTCCATGGGAACACAGATGCAGCTGTAAACTGCAGAACATAAACACATGAGTCCATCACAAAGAAGCTGGAAGCTCTTTTCATAATCTCATAAATCCAGCCGCTCATTCTCATTAACCAGTACTGACCTGGCATATGTTATCTTATCTTATATATATAAGATATTTATTTCTTTTGTACGATTTCTGTTCTTTATGCATGGCCAAATGACTGGACCAATCTGCATCAAATTTGGCACATGGATAAATCAGGCACTTCTAAAGATTTTAGACAAGGTTTTTTAGTTATACCATTTTGGGGAATGTCTATCGCTTTGATTGCTTTTTATTCAAATTTTTATGAGAGGCAAACAGCAAAAAATGGCGGTTCGTCTCTTTTGATTTTTTTTTCGCGCTATAGCATTCACCGTATGGTATTATATTTTTATTAATTTGTAGACTGGGTTTTTTTGGACACAGGGATACCTAATGTGTATGTGTTTTACATTATTTTTTATGTGTATTCTAGAGAACGGGGTGATTTTCATTTATATTTCTTTTTTTTATATTTTTTATTACTGCAATTATTAGACCCCTAGGATTCTTGAACCCTAGGGGGTCTGATCACTAATGCAATGCATAACAATGCATTGAAAATTACCAGCACTTGTATTACAGGCTTTACCTCACAACAGATTTATCCTCTCTTTGTCCAATATCACTAATATGATCTCTTATTCACCTGCGGAACTCCCTTACAGTTTTACCCACATATTGGAATCCACAAGCTAAATTCCTTTTATTGAAGCCCCTTGCTTTTCTAATCTTATTTTCCAGGACAAAACTGAATTGAGTCATATTATCATACACATGGCAAGTGCTACAATGACATTTGTCAAAACAATGAATGTAGTGTGACCTGGTGTTTTGACATGAGACAATGAGGCATTTATGACTCACTTCCAGCAAAAACATATATAACATATATATTGAAAGACTCATAATTTTATGATTTACTCAAGTGATAAATATAAAATAAGAATGGTGATGTAAGTATATGTATAATTGCAATGATGACACCCAAGTCCATTTTGTAACAAACACTAAACAGATTTGGAGAAGGCTCTTTAGATTGTATTATTGGTGCGTCATTGTGAATTATGAGTAATGAATTCTGTCAGTATTCTTAATAGTACAGAGCTGAGTGCAAACAATGCACTTACTGAGATGACTATAAAGACATATGAGATGTTGATAAAAGTGACGATAAAAGTCCTAAAAGCTTCCCTTATCACAGTGTAATACAGAGACAATACACTCAGCATAGAGATGCCAGCACTTATCACTATTGCAGGTATAGTTGTAAATCACAGGTGTTTGACTTTAATTAACATGACAGCAGCATCGGGCATCAGATAAAGCAATGTAAATAGCCAGATTACCAACATCTAGGGGTTAAACTGGTTATAACCCAAAAATATTTATCCTCTGTCTATAGAATAGAGGATAAATATCTGATTGGAAGGGTCTGATAACTGAGACTCCAACCGACCCCGAGGCTGAATGTGGACCTGACTGGTGGTGAACACTGCTCCCATACACTTCAATGTAAGAACCAGAGGCTGCAAAAGTAAAGCATTAAGCCACCTCCAGCACTACCATTCACTTCAATGGGAGTCCCGAAGATAGCTGAAGTACAATACTTGGCTACAGGGACGTAACTACCGGGGTAGCCATGGTAGCGGCTGCCATAGGGCCCCTGATGCTTTTTTTTTTTTAATAGGCTGTTACCTGCTGGAGTAACCCCAGCCTGGTCCAACATCGAAGAAGGCCAAAGTAGCAGGGAGTGGACCGGAGCGAGGAACAGGTAAGCAAAATTGTTTTTTTATGTTTTTTTTTTTTATGAAAAGACCCCAGAGTATAATAATTGCTCATGGGTGGTCCACAATGGGGCATAATACTGTGTGCAGGGGCCATTATGCGGCATAATACTGTGTGCAGGGGCCACTGTAGCGCTTAATACTGTGTGCAGGGGCGACTATGGCGCATAATAGTGTGCGCAGAAATGCGATTTTTGGGGGGGGTGGTCCGGGGGGCCGGTTTGGGGTGGTGGTTTGAGGGGGGGGGGGGCCATGTCAAATGTTCGCCTTGGGGCCCAGCCATGCCTAGTTACGCCACTGCTTGGCTATCTCCCTGTGTTTGCGTGGGTTTCCTCCGGGTACTCCGGTTTCCTCCCACACTCCAAAGACATACTGATAGGGAATGTAGATTGTGAGCCCTATATGGGACAGTGACTGTCAATGTCTGTAAAGCGCTGCGGAATATGATGGCGCTATATAAGTAACCATAATAAATAAATAAATCTCCGGTGCTCCCATTGAAGTGATTTTGGAATGTACAGTGGGGGTAAGGAACCCCCCCCCCCCCGTTCTTTCCTCATGGAATAACTCCTTTAATGATATTGTGATACATTTAAACAACATGGTGGCAAAATCAATGCACAATGCATAAAAAGAAAAAATAGAAGAATGAGGACTTTCATACATACATTTTATGTAGGTGGAGCTGGTCCTTAAAAACCAAACCAAAGTTTTTTCTTCAGTTGTGGCTTGCAAGTTTAATACTTGCAAATCCACTCCATGAGAAAATAGTCAGGATGGATATACTATTGCCAAGTAAACTGACCTTCTACATTCAGATATTATGCAATTCATGTCTTATGCTCTATGCTACAAAGCAACACTCTTAACACCTATGTTCTAGCTTACCCCATACCAAAAATGAAACGCCCTATTCTCCCGTTTTACTTTGAAACACTTTATTTACCCTCCTGGTAGTCTCCTATCTCTTGTTTGCTAACATTTCAGTGTTTAAGGGTGTTGAACAGGTTAAAACTCACAATGGGAGTAGCCAGGGCCGGCTTCAGGTTTGTGTGGGGCCTTGGGCGACAGAGCCCCAGTGGGCCCCTTTTGGAGTAACTCATGCACAATGCAGCAAAAAAACAATCGGAATTGGGTGTTTTTTGCTGAGGCAGACCTACTGGAGTGGACTGTAATACAGTCCATTCCATACAAGTAGATACAACCTGTTCAGACATCAGAAAGTAAAGAGGAATCTGAGGCAGACATCTGCCTCAGATTCTTCTTTATATTCTGCCCCCGGCTCACGGAACAGAACATCAGAATGCCCCTGTGGTTTTCCACCACTGATTAGGCCCAAATGAATGATTCAGTGCAGAGTCTCAAGTTAAGGCCTCCGAATCAGCTGCAGAATCTGTGGCAAGGTCCAGCAGGACACTTTTTTTTTCAGCATCCTGCTCCAATTAGTTTCAATAGGAGGGAGAATGAGGGAGGAATCTGCTGCAAAATAAGTGCCAGATTCCACCATGTGAACAGGGCCTGATACTGTTAATAGTGTCACTCCACAGTGGCCCCCACACAATATCATATACTTCACAGTGGCCCCCACACAGTATCATATACTCCACAGTGACCCCCCACACAGTATTATATGATCCACAGTGGCCTCCACACAGTATTATATGATTCACTGTGGCCCCCACACAGTATTATATGCTGCACAGTGGCTCCCAAACAGTATGATATGCCCAGCAGTCCCCCCCCCCCACAGTATTATATACTGCACAGTGGCTCCCACACAGTATTATATGCTCCACAGTGGCCCCCACACAGTAGTATATGCTTCACAGTGGCCCCCACACAGTATTATATGCTCCCAACAGCCCCCTCTGCTTCGGTGCTATTATTATACTCTGGGGTCTCCTCAGACACCAGAGTATAATAATAGGTGGCCCAGGGAAGGTGATTAAAAATAACAAACTCTCATATTCATCTTGCCTTACCTTTCCTTGGCATCCTCGCTCCATCCTGTCGTCTTCAGGCCCTCTTCAGACGTCGCTGCTGAGGCCTGTGATTAGTCCTTAGCAGTCATGTGGGGGCACACTGACGTCATTACGCGGCTGCGCCCCATGTGACCACTGGGGCCTAATCACAGGTCTCAGTCACATGACGGAAGAGCGCTGGAGAGAACGCTGTGCCCAGGAGCGGTGAGCATATGTATTTATTATTTTCAGTCACCTCCCCTGGGCTGCCATCTATTGGAAAGGGGCCTGGCAATATGCAGGGGCCCCTTTCCAATATCAGTATGTATAGTGGTCGGGGAACCAGGCTTTCCCCGACCGCTATCATAGTGGTCTGGCGCCCCAGCCATCTCCAGTCCGGGGCCCTGTGATCATTACGCTGTAACAGCACCCGGCAGCCGAGTGGGCCCCTTTAGGAGCATGGGGCCCCAGCACTTGCCCGGGTATGCCGGGTGCTGACACCGGCCCTGGGAGTAGCCTTAGATCAGGTCAACTGAGGTCTCTTGTTCTATGCAAACTGCAAAAGAATAAGCCTTAATGGCCCGTGTTACCTCTTTCCAGGGACATGCATGTAAATTATATAAGATGAGATACAGTATATGCAGGAGTTTTAGGAAGTGTGTGACTTCCTATACTACTAATGTTTGTTATTGTTGTCTTTTCCTTGTAGGTGATGTGTTGGCCCTTGTGGACTTCCAGGGGCAGCTTGAAGATGAGTTAACCATCAAAGCTGGTGAAGTAATAAGAAATGTTAAGAAAACAGGTGAAGAAGGATGGCTAGAAGGAGAAATGAATGGAAAGAGAGGACTATTTCCTCAAAGTTTTGTCAAGGTATAGAAGTCAGTTTACCACTAGTTCTAATAGGCTTCTTTCATTTGGTATTTCCTTAGCTTGTGGTGACTGTATAAAGGAACTCATTGATTTAAGAAGAGATGTTTATTAAAAAAAAAAAAAAAAAAAAAGTGTGTGTGTGTGTGTATATGTAAGAAACAAAACATAACTCCTTGTCACAGGGAACCTGTAACAGGGAATATGCATCCTAAATGCTATCTTATATGCAGATAGCAAGATAGCATGTTATGAAGCAGGAGGAGCTGAACAGACTGATATGTATAGTTTTGTAGGTAAAGCTAAAGCATAACTTGTATTCATTTAAATCTCATTCACTTTTTATTAATACATATTTAAACAAAGACAGAATTACAAAACAAAACCTACCCTTATCCCTTAGAGCAGCATGGCCAGAGGGTCACAACTTTTATTTGGATATTCTTCTCCCAGAATTCTTAGCAGGGCATGTATGTTCCATATGTCCATGTACACTGTTCACTGGGGGATCTGAGTGAACAGCAATGCATCATGGTAGTTGTAAGCTAAAACAGCAGGAAGCTACCCATGTAGCTTGTAAACAAATGCAGTGGATACCAGGAGCTCCCAGAGTAACCCAGAAATCACTCAAAACACTGCTAAAGGTATATGGGTGCACTTATTAACCCATTAATAGCACTAACAGACCTTTTTTTTTGCCTGGAAAACCCCTTTAAGGAGAGATTGTACCCCTTCTGATAATGACAAATGGGATGTCATCACTGCCAGTGCAGCAAGGATGGGAAAGTCTGGCTCCTGATATACAGATATCACTAACCTGAAGACTCAGATTATCTTGTTTGTGCAACTTTGGTTATTGTACTTAGGTCTGAAAAAATACTGAATTATATTTGTATTACTGTGAATTGTGGATTTATTTTGATTCTGTTTTATGTGAAACATCTTTCTGCTTTAAATGTTGATTTTGTAAATGGCTCTGCCAAAAATCTGTTAAGATGAGATGTTCTATGAAACAGGAAGAACACATTGTTTTACAACATATTGTTTCTACATGAGAAAAGATTTTTAGCAGAATATCATTAAAGCAACTCAAGACTCATTGTTATATTGGTTGCACATAATACATGAAATACTTGCACTCATTCCAAACTTTCTTGTATTTCTGCCACAGGAAATTCCTTCATTTTTTCTTAACGATAATGGTCAGAGGTTTCCAAGATCCATCAGGAAAGTTGATGGTAAATAAATTTTTTGTTTGAACACATAGGGGCAGATTTATAAAATGTCTAAAAGAAAAACTGTCTTTGTTGGTCCAATTACAGCATAGCCTTTACTTCTTAATCTGCTCATGAAAAATAAAAGCTGCACTGTTTCTATGGGCAACAATAAGCTTTTTTCGTAGACATTTTTTACAAATGTTTCTTATACAGTTATTTAACATTTATCCTACTATTCATTGACTAGAATAAGGAATTCTGATATCTCCTGTTTGAAGTGAATACTAACCAGCATCCATTACTCTGCAGTTTATCTTTCTTCTATTGCTTCAGAATGAAGTAGGCAGAAAGACACTGGTAAATCTCAAGTCATACCCACATGCAGTGTCGGACTGGATGTCTAGGGCCCACCAGTGGAATTGTTTCTAGGGGCCCACCATCAGGACCCCTGCAGATCAGCGGTACCGAAACATGTTGGGAGCCATGCTGCTCCCCCGCCACTGCACTACCTAAACCCACTGCTACACCCTGTATGGCAACTGAACAGCGTGGCTCCTAGAATTGTTACCATTACCTGTAGCCACACTGTCCTGGGAAAGCTGATCTGCAGAGGTCCTGGCTGATGTATCATCGCAGATGTAATATTGATGGCCTATCCTAAGGACAGGCCATCGATATTATAAAGATGGATAAATCCTTTAAAGAGGTTGTCCAGGAATTGGAGCAACCCATGTGCCGGGCGGGAGATGTAAAATAAATAAATAAAAAAGCATTCTCACCTGTCACCGACGCTCCCTTGTCCACTGCCAGTGTCCATTCAGTCTCGTGCTCCTTGCTGGGAGTCCTGCACCTCATGTGACCACTAAGACCAATTAGATACAGGAATTCCAGAAATGAGGCGCCTCCATGAGACCGAACAGACACAGGCAGGGGACAACAGGGTGCTGGGGACAGGTGACTATGCTTTTTTTTTTTAAATGTTCTATTTTTACACCTCCCTGGTGGCCGCCACAGTGGTTGCTCTAATTTTTGGACAACCTCTTTAAGGGGTTGTCTGGGCCAAATTTTTCCATGGCTACTACACTGGTCCCCCCATACTGTGGCCTCTTCACTGGTCCCCCATACTGTATGGGGAACAGTGATGGGTCCATTATATTGTGTGGGAGCAGTGATGGGTGCTAACATCCTGTGTGTGGGACATTAAACTGTGTGGGGCATATTAAAGGGGTTGTTCAGGGTAAATCTTTTTTATGGCCTATGCTCAGACCCAACTCTCATCAGACTCAGAGCATCTGGAGCTGCTGGGGTTTGTAGTTATCAGAGTGGTCAGTGAAATTGAAAGATTTGGGGGCATAATAGGGGGAAATGTTGTTTTTTGTTTGCATGGTTAAGTTTTACTTACCTTTCATACTGCTGGTCTGGGCTCCTATGTAGAAACCCGCTGCCGCGCACAGCGTCATTATGTCACTGACGCTTGCAGCAACAAGCTGCAACTGGATTGGTTCCAACCAGAGGCGTAGCTAGGGGTTCGGCACAGGAGGTGCAAACATGTCCAAGTGGGCCCCCAACCCAAGTTATACCAATATTATCACTATACAGTAGTAGTATAGTACAGTAGTAGTAGTATATACCGGCTCTACACAGGGCTCTGCAGACCATTTAGGTGAATACAGTGCAGTTACATGTAGTGACTTACAGGGGATGTCTCTGACTAATCATTCACATTTCCTGTGTCTTCCCTTTGGACAGCCATGACCACTTCTTCTAGCTGTGACTTGTCTCTGTAAAGTTTGCAGCACAGACATCTTTGGCTCTTCACTTTCCAGGCACCTGACCCATATTGTCCTTTCCTACCCCCATCCTGCTGCTACCCCCAATTATAAAATATATAATATAAAAATCCCCTATAAATGAATAATACCCCTGTATGTATCTTTAAATGAATGCCGCTGTGTCACTTCAGTTAATAATACCGCCTGCATGCTGTCTTAGAGGTTGTACAGGATCAGACATTTTAATGTATGCAGCAGGGGAGAGTTATAAAATAAAAATGTGCTAACAATTACCTGTATCCTCCCCTCTGTTCCTGTGCTGGCCCGCCTGTCACCTTCACTACTCTGTATGTGGAGCAGCTGCAGCAGTGACATCAAGTTATCAGGACCGCTACAGCCAATCCCTGTGCTCAGCAGTATACAGTGTTTGGCTGCCCATGGTCTTGTTGACATCACTGCTGTAGCTGCTCTGTATACATACAAGGTGACAGCCAACCCAGTGCCAGTAAGGAGGTGAAGATGCATTAAAACCCTCCCCTGCTGTCTGCATTAAAAGTTTAAACCTTTAAATTAAGAGTGCCCATCAATTAATAATGCCCCTTGTGTTTCCCCTAATAATAATACTCCTGCATATCCCCTTAAAGGGGTTGTCCAGGCAAAAATGGACTCAAATATTATTTTTTAAATCGGCCGGGGGTGGTGTAAAAAAAAACAAAACAAAAAAAAAACATACTCACCTGTCCCCCGATGCTCAGGGGCCTCTCTGCGTGGTCCGGTCCTGCTGCTCTGTTGTTGTACCCGCCACACGTGACCACTGAAGGAACATCACAGCTGGCGACAAATTCCACAGCAAGAAAACAGCCGAGCTGCAGGATTGGACCACCCTGGGAGCACACCAGAGCACTGGGGCAGGTGAGTATGTTTTTTTTTTTTTTTTTTTTCACCTCCCCTGGCCTAATTAGAAATTTCTGTTTAGCCTAGACAACCTGTTTAAAGGGGTTGTCCAGAAATTTCAGAGAGGATACCGAGGAAGGTGAAACATAAAAAAAATAAATAAAAAATCATACTCACCTGTCTGCTGCCACTGTCCGGTCCGGCATGTGCTGTTCCTTTGCTGGCAGAAGTTCTGCGCTGCACCTGACTGCTGAGGCCAATCGATGGCCACAAGAAAGGAACCGGTGACGTATGTAAGTGACATCATCAGTTCCTTTCCTGTGGTCACTGATTGGCCTCAGCAGTCATGTGTGGCAAAGGGGCTTCCACCGGCAAAGCCGCCATGTGCGCTGGACTAGTCAGTGGTGGCAGACACTGGCGACAGGTATGTTTTTTTTTTTTTTTATGTTTCACGTTTCACTGTCTCCTTCCTGACTTCTGAAATTCCTGGACAACCCCTTTAAATCAATAATGCTCACCGTAAATTAATATAGCCCAATACCCCAAAAGTTAATATCCCTTTACATCAATGCTGCCTGCCAATAACCCCCCTTGTATTGAAAATTCCAACTTAATGAGCTGTATTTCATACCACTGCCTGCCCCAATGACCCCTCTATATCGTTATTGCCCTCTAATATTAAGGCACCCCCCCTGACACCCCAACCAAAAAAATAAATAAAAAATACTTACCTGCCTTCAATCCCCTGTTGCACCTGACTTGCCACCGTCTCTTCTTCACAACCCGCTTCACGCACTTCACAACCGCTTCAGCGTCCTGGCTCAGGAGACGCAATGTAGTGACATCATCGCGCCCTGGGTCAGGACGCTGACGTCTTCAGCGGTTGCCAGGAGTCCCCGAGCCTGGGGCCCCCAAGGTTACCGATCCTGCCCCTGACCACTATTAGCATACCTCCCAACTTTCAAAGGACAGATAGAGGGACAGTACATCCGGTGCGCCGTAGCAAATTTAGCTCCACCCACTTCTACATTGACGCCGCCCACTCTGATCCATTTTTCTATGTGCCCCCACACAGTATAATGCTTCTACAGTCACCCATTATATGCCCCCACATTATAATGTACATCTCCAATTACCCCACAGTATAAAGTCCCTCTCCTGGTGCCCCCGGTTAAACTGGGGGAAACTAGAGGGGGACATTAAATTGGGGCATCTGGAGGGTGATTTTAAACCGTGGGGGTAGTTGGATGGGGACATTAAACTGAGGGCGACTGGAGGGGGACATTAAACTGGGGGCAACTAGAGGGGGACATGAAACCGTGGGCGTAACTGGAGGGTAACATTAAACTTGAGGCAACTAGACGGACATGTTCCCCTCCAACTACCCCCACGGTTTAATGTCCCCTTCCAACTTTCCCCCAGCTTAATGTCATTCTCTATCTGCCCCCCTCCATCTGTCCCCAGTTTAATGCCCCCTCCATCTGCCTCCAGTTTAATGCCCCTTCCATCTGCCCCCAGTTTAATGCCCCCTTCTCATCTGCCCCCAGTTTAATGTTCCCTCTCTATTTGCCCCCACAGTTTAACATAATAAAACACTGATATTTACCTCTCCTCGCTCCCCTGCTGCTCTGTCTGAGGTCTGCCCTTCCAAACTGTTGAGGGAGTTACCGGTGCAATGTGAGTGACGTCATCACATCACGCCTACAGCTCCTAGGGCCGGTGCATAGGAGTACAATGAAGAAGCAGAGGCTGTCCTCTCCTGCTTCATCCCTGTATTCAACGCATCTGCATCCTCTCTGGGCACAGATGAGTTGAATTCAGGACATACCTCCCGCCGACTGGGACCGCGGGACAGGGCCCAGACTGTACTGCCTAATCCGGGAAGGTTGGGAGGTATGTTATTATTCCTCATTTTCCAATGCAAATGCATTGGTCAGCGGACCGATCGGAATAGTGAGTATTTCCACATCTTGAAAAATAACAATGTAACATTTGTACAAGGTCCATACATAGTTAGTGGCTTGCCCCATTCTCAGCTAAAATATGGATATTTTAAAGTTTATGCGTTAAATTCAAGTGATCCCCTTCTATTTCCATATAGCCCACAGACTTGACAAAAGAAAAATTAAAAACAAACACCATTGGTAAGTCATTGCTTACAACATTTTACCTCCCTCTAACGGTATTCTTCTTTATTATCTAGTTTGTCCTCAGAAGAAGAAACAGCGTTGGTGTCGGGCAGAATACACATACAACCCCAGTAAACCTGATGAATTGGAGCTCATTGCTGGAGAGGTTCTAGAAGTTCTAGAGGAGGTGACCTGATGTTATTTATTTAATTTTAAGCTCCTGCACATAGATTTAGGAGATACAATTCTTACACTTAGTTGTCCACACAAAGTACAGGGGAAACTTATAAGAAATCACAATATCAATCAGTAATAATGCATAATATATCACATACGAAATATTTTCTATTGTCTGTACAGAAACTTCCTGACTATGCCACAACTGATGTATCAGTGACTTACAAACCAATGAGAGATGACACAGATAATTCTAGAAACATAATACACAACATCCAAAATATACTCACTGCATAATACAGGAAATTATAGACTTTGAGATAGTTAAAATGTCCAACATGATTGCTTATTTCTAGAGAACATCTAACAAATTCCTCCCTGAAGACATAAGGTACCAGATTTGCTACTACCCAACAATTTTTACGACTTAGAGGAAGAAATAAATTGAGAGTATGGCATTTTTGAATTTTTTTTCAACTAAATAACTTTCCCTCCATTTGTACTCAAATGTACACATACAATGTTAATTCCAACTGCAAGGTGGCTCTAGTATCCACCTTTGCAATAAACATTTTGCATTTTCTGCTGGATTCCTTAGATTGAAGATGGTTGGTGGTTGGGCAAGAAAGGAGATTTGGTTGGAGCCTTTCCATCAAACTTTGTGCAAGAAATTTCCGAGCCTCCTCCAGGTATGACTAGTATGTAACATAGTAATTGTGTAAGATTTCCAACCAGACCCTTGAAATCCTTTAATATATCTTTGGATCGCTAAATATACTGTACACTGTGTATAATAAGAAGGATATAACTGTATAGAAAATTTCTGAACAATCTTACAATCATATAATTGTAAATGTGTGCACCCCTTAAACAAGCTGAACAATTGATGGGTGATCAAACAGCATCCTATTGTTGAAGAACACAGTGATCTGCTGTAATCTATGGTAAATCTTGCAGCATTTGTTTCCTTGCAGAACCACCACAGGACAAATAGTTGATTATGTAGATAATCTGTTTTCCCTTAGTCTGAACAGCAGCACGATATGGGGTATTTCTGCCCCTGTGTGCTGATAGGACAGACGGAACTTTTAATTAACATAATTAATTCCCCTATAAGAGGTAAAGAGAACCTTCCCCCCCAGGGAGGGAAAGCTTATGCTGTTGTTCGGACTAAGAGAAACCAGATTATCTATATAATCAACGATTCCCCTTACGTCCAACAGCAGCACAATATGGGGATGTAGCAAGAAGACCCCTAGGGAGGGCCCTCTTGGCATACAGTACTCAATACAGAATGGCAAAAGGCAGTAGCCTCTGAACAACGCATGTCTAATCTATAGTGCTTTACAAATGTCAATTGAGAGCCCCAGGATGCGGCAGCGCAAATTTGATCCAACAGAACAGAAAGATTATCTGCCCAAGAGGTAGAGATGGCTCTAGTCGAGTGGGCTTTTACAAAATTAGGAGGGGATAACCCCTGGGAGGAAAAGGACACCTTTATTGCCTCCTTTATCCATTTAGCCAAGGAGGGTTTTGATGCTTTCAAACCCCTGTTTCTACCGAAGTAGTTTATTAGAAAAGGTTGTGGGACTTTCTAAAGGGACCTGAACGCTGGAGATAGATCCGAAGACATCTTACAAGATCCAAAGATTGAAGTTTCTTCTCCTCCTCAGTAGAGGGGGAAGGAAAGAAGGTTGGCAAGGATATTATCTGATTTATGTTAGAATGAGAAGGTACTTTTGGAATAAACCCAGGAAGAAATTTCAACTGGACTCTGTCTGGAAAAAAGGAGATGTATGGCTCTACATCAGATAGAGCTTGTAACTCACCCACTCTTTTGGCAGAGGTAATGGCAAGTAAGAAAGTGACCTTATAAGTCAAAAATTTTAACTCCACCTCCTCGAGTGGTTCAAAGGGAGGCCCACATAGGCCTGAAAGAACTGTGGAGCGGTCCCATTGAGGAATGGGAGCATACACAGAGGGTTTTAACCTTACCGCACCTTTCAGGAACCTAGAAATCAAAGGATCCTTAGAAAGATGTCTGCCCAAACAGGCAGAAAGGGCAGCCACATGGACTTTTAATGTTGCGGGAGTAAGACCCTTATCCAGACCGTCCTGAAGAAATTCTAGCAGAGCCTCAGTTGGAGGATCTGAAGTATCAACTTCTTTATTGGAGCAGTAAGCTCTGAAGATATTAATTATCCTCTGGTAACTTCTGGTTGTGGAAGGAGCTCTGGAACAGGACAAAGTCTTCAGGACGGTTTCAGACAGTCCTCTAGATTGGTATAAGGACTGGTCAACTTCCAGGCTGTCAAGTTGAATCTTCTCAGATCCTGGCATAACTGATTTCCTTGAACTACCAGGTTCTGGATTAGGGGAAGCCTCCAATAAGTCCCTCGACTCATCTGAATGAGTTGGGAAAACCTAGCTCTTTTTGGCCAAAACGGTATAATGGCAATTACCGTAGCTTGGTCCTGTCTTACTTTCATCAATACCCTTGGTATCATAGAAAGTGGAGGGAAGATGTATGCCAGCATGAACCTCCACGGGATGGACAGGGCATCCACTGCCAAGGGATTGTCCTCCTGATATAGAGAACAGAACTTCTCCACCTTGGCGTTGAGTCTGGTGGCCATGAGGTCTACTTCCGGGAGACCCCAAATCAGGGTGATCTGATGAAAAATCTCCTGATTGAGGGACCACTCGCCTGACACTGTTAGGCCCCGACTCAACCGGTCCGCTAATATGTTCAGGGATCCTTGGGTATGGACTGCGGAGAGATAGGGTTAAATTCTTTTCTGCCCAGGAAAAGATGAGGTTCGTTTCCCTTAGTAGGGATAAAGATCTGGTGCCTCCTTGTTTGTTCAGATAGAGAACTGTTGTCATGTTGTCTTACCGAACCTTTACTGCTTTCCCTCGGAGAAGGGAAGAGAAATGGATGAGCGCCAGGCGAACAGCTCTGAGTTCTCGCCAATTGGATGACATGGCTTTCTCTATCCAATTCCATGTTTCCCTTATGGGAATCTCTTCTAGATGCGCTCCCCAACCGGAGAGGGATGCATCAGTGGTCAACAGGGTCCAGGCAGGTTGGACTGTGGACATCCCGTCTTTGAGATGGATCCACCATCTGAGGGAAAGATGGGCTTTGTAGGAGAGTTGCAAATTCTTGTCCAGACCCAGCGGGCTGTGGTTCCAAACTTCCAGAATCTCCTTCTGGAGGGGGCACATATACCATAGGGCCCAAGGAACTGCATCTGCAGATGCTGACATGAGACCCAGAACCTTCATCGCCATTCTGATGGAAACTTGCTTGGTCAGATATAAATAACGTGTTGCCCTGATGATCCTATCCTTTCTGAGGAGTGGTAATGATATTTTCATCTGATCGGAGTCGAGGATAAAAGCCTAGGAATTTTTTCCGTGTGGAAGGCTTGACCTCTGATTTTTCCCAGTTTATAATCCAGCCTAACCGCTGGAGAAACGTCACGGCTAACTGGAGATGATGGAGAAGAATCTCTTCTGTTCTGGCTTTTATCAGCCAGTCGTCCAGGTATGGCACGATAAAAAACCCCTGGAGCCTGAGAGCCGCCACTACAGGGGCTACCACCTTGGTAAAGGTGTGAGGAGCAGAGGAGATGCCGAAGGGTAACGCTGTGAACTGAAGATGTTGAGTCCAGGTTGCAACCGTTACCGCGATTCTTAGGTATCTTCTGTGAGGAGGATACATCGGGATGTGTAGATTTGCGTCCTTCAAGTCTAAGGTGATGAGGACATCGCCGGGCTGAAGAAATGCAACCACCGATTTTATGTTTTTCATACGGAACCGTTTTCTCAGGATGAAATGGTTTAGGAACCTTAGATCTATTATTACTCTCCAATCCCCTGATGGTTTGGGTACCAGGAAGACCGTAGAGAAAACTCCCAAACCTTCTTCTGAACGGGGAACCAACTCCAGAGCTCCCTTGTCTAAATATTTCCCGATGGCCCATTCTAACACCAACTCTTTTTGAGCAGAAAGCAAATGAGTTCTTACAAATCTGTTTCGAGGAAGAGAACAAAAATCTATGGCATAACCCCGTTGTACACCTGAAGGACTCAAGGATCCTGAATATGTTGTTGCCAAGCAGGGAGAAAGTGAGAGAGGCGACCTCCGACCGGTAATAAAGCCACCGAGGGAGGAAAACTGGTGGCGTAAAAAATCAGGTTTTTTACCTTGCTCCCCTTTAGAGATTCTGCAACCAGATCCCCTGGCTTGATAACCAGAACGCCTCTGATACTGAGGCCTGGATTGAGGTTGACGCTGAAAACCTCTACCCCGACCAGAAGGCCTAGATCTGCCCCTGAAAGACTGAGGAAGGCATTTCCCCTTTTTATCACCTAGACCTTCCATAATGTCATCAAGAGCTTTACCAAAAAGCTTGCCCGGCTCAAAGGGCAGGGAGCAGATATTATATTTGGAGGCGTTGTCTGCTCTCCAGGGTTTAAGCCATAGTGGCCTTCTGGCGGCCGTAGAAAGAGCCATAGATTTGGCTGCTATCTTCACCTGATGAACGGAGGCTTCAGATAGGTAATCTGCCGATAAGGAAATTGAATTCAGGAAAGACAAAAGACTGTCCCTGGAGACACCAGAGTCAATATCGCTCTCTAGTTTGGAGAGGTCTGCTCTCAATTTATTTGCTACCTCACTGGAAGAAATCCCAACAGAAGCCTGGGCAGAGGGAGCAGAGTATACTTTCCTGAGTGTACAATCAGTGCGTCTATCCATGGGTTCTTTTAAATTAGAACCATCTTTAGCCGGTACAACTGTACGGCGGGATAATTTAGCCACGGCCATATATACTT
Source organism: Leptodactylus fallax (assembly GCA_947044405.1). Taxonomy (NCBI): domain Eukaryota; kingdom Metazoa; phylum Chordata; class Amphibia; order Anura; family Leptodactylidae; genus Leptodactylus; species Leptodactylus fallax. Next base: position 10,754,936 of record CAMRHE010000015.1, on the reverse strand, counting down.
TGGGCAGGGGGCCCCAGCGGTCCTGCTGAACCTCCGTAATTGGAAAGAGAGTCCTAAATCTCCTGGATAGAAAAAAAAAAATTTTCTGGACGTTTCCATTCTGCCATCATTGCTTTGTTAAGAGTAGCATCCACTTGGAAAGCCCTTGGCCCTCTATAGGCGGAGCATGAGGCTTCCTCTGGGTCAACATTACGATAGCCTGACCAGATGGACTTAAGCAAGTTCTGCATTTTTTCCAAAGGAAAAAGAGGCCTGCCGAACGTCTAAGGATCTTCATCAGGTCTGTGTCTCGTCCAAGATCTGAAAAACCTCTTTAGAGGGACCAGCAGAGTGAGATTGCCACTCCCTGCGTGCTCTTTTGGAAACCTGGGAGACAGAATCCTTGATCTCCCTCATAGAGTCTTCAACATATTCTTTTACCCAGGTAATGACATCCCGCAAGGAAGGCACATCAGCAGGAGGACCTCAACACTGGCGGCAGCGGATATACTCCTACCCATCTGGAAGGGGAGTGTCACAATCCCTGCAAGCAAGATGTCTACGCTTGGCGGAGCTTTTTCTTCTGGGTACGTCATCACCGTTAGAGGGAGAGGAAGACATCTAAGGAACAAAAACCAAAAAATGAAGGTCGAATTTTTAAACAAGAATTTATTTATTTATTTATTTTTTTTGCTTAGAGCGAAAAAAACTACCGTGCAACTTGATAGAAATTAGAAATTCAGGAAAATCCCAATGCAAGCCACAAAAATGGTAGGGATACCAACTGAAGACTTCTCTAGAGATAGACAAGTCATAGAATGCATCTATTCTCCCAAATAAATAGGAGGAGAAACTGGGGGGGTGGGGTCAAGGAAGGGGTACAAGGAATGAATTTAATAAAAAGAGGGTACCACCCCCCAAAGGGGCAAGCCCCTAAAAACTCTCAAATACCGAAAAATCCACTTTTGGATTTTAAAACCGGCATTTTTCCCGCTCTCCCCGTGAACCCGAACCCGGAAGTGACACAGGGAGTAGCGGGGAATAGACGCTGGCCGGAAACAGATATGGCGGTAGAAAGGTTCCGCCCTAAGACATTGCCTCCGTCCGGCGAAGAAAGACTGGAGAGGGGAAAATCAAGTTAAGGAATGCGTACTAGCGCGATAACCAAACAATATTCCAGTCCCCAGGTAAAGGGACCTCTGAAATCTTCCAACAGAGAGAAGATGAGAAGAAAGAAGAAGAAAGTAAGAAAAAAGAAGCCACCTAAATGTATGTAGCTTAAAACCTAGGGAGGTAAAAAAACCTCCCTCCACCTGTCCTACCACACAGGACAGAAAAAAACACGAGGGGGGAAGGTGTTCTTTACCACTTATAGGGGAATTAATTATGTTAATTAAAAGTTCCGCCTGTCCTATCAGAACACAGGAGCAGAAATACCCATATTGTGCTGCTGTTGGACGTAAGGGGAATAAAGATTTACATGGTGCCCACTAACATATATGAAATACATGAGTATGCTGAGTCCTGCAGTGAAAAGAAGCCTTTTGCAGCTCTTCTTTGGATAGTCTAATTGGTGGAGGTATGAGGGACCCCTCTCTGTAAATTCAGAATGAGTAGAGTATTTGAAAACAGGTTTCCTAAACCCAACAACTCCTGTAATGTTTTCAAACATTTATTTTATACATCAAACTTTATGGTTTACTGACTTTGATAATTTTTTTCTTGTGCAGACAAAGCAATGAATTTAAAGAAAAACAATAAGCAAAGACCAAAAATGATGGACATAAATTTTAACCCTTCTGAAGACAGCCAGGTAAGATGCTGAGTTACTGACTGTACGTTTGCAAACCGCAGAGTAGGCAGATTACAATACTGCTTAGTCTTGCATGCCACTTATAGTAACCATCAAAGTTGCTTTTTTCTTTATAACTTGTATAACATGTTTCAGTTAGATTCTAGGATAAATATGAGTAAACTTATTTCTTCTGTCCTGGTGATCACGTGATCACTGGGTCCCATGTAACTGCAGCAGCTTCTTAGAAGACTCAGATTAGCTCTTCGGTGAGTCTCAAGAGACTGGGGCTAATATATTAGCAACGGTTACAGGGGAAATCAGCATTAAAAAAATAATGTAATGTTGAAATGCATCCCAAAGGTATCTTTATGATGATTAAAAATTCTGCCACTAGTCCACACTACAGCTTCTGTCCCTACCTAGCAGCTCAAAACTATGTATTCCCTATATTAGAAGGAAAAAAATGTAATAGAGAGGAGAAACCATTTTAAACGTGGCACTTTGTGCTAAAAAAAACAATAAAGTGTGACAGAAACATTTTCCATATCTATCTATTTTATATATGTTATTTTTCAGGTGAAACAAGATAAGGCTGCAGTTAACAATATAAAAGGTAATATATTATGTAAATAAATTATTAATGGAAAAAGAATCACAGAAATCAGCGAAAATGTTTGAGTAACTGTTCCCTTTACATATACAGATGTAGCAGAGTTAACCTAAACTTCTGCAATTGTTTAAACAAAAATCAAAAAAGTCATTGGAAAAACATTTTTCAATGACTTTTGATTGGTTTTTGTTGACTTCTGTAATAAAATATCATGCAGCATCAGTTTAACCAGTTGCAGAAGTTTAGGTTAATTTGCTACAACTATATACAGTATTTTATTTAAAAAACATTTCACATTTATATCAAAGATTATCTCATTTATTTTTATTAATAAAAAAAGACACACATAATGGTTTATTGCCGCAACTTTCCAAATGTTGCAGTGTAGAGCTTCAATTCTCTCGAGATCTCTCTCTGACCTTTATCTTTTCAAATCTCAGCATTTCTTAAGACTTCTGTGCTAATTGTGAGTGAGTGAGCACCCAGAGGCTCTAGAAGAACTGTACTGTGCATGAGCCTGACAAAACCCCTTTACCATAGTGTTCGTGAGTTAAAGCTTATATAGAGAGATTACATTTTTCAAAGTGCCTTTACTGCACTGGATAAACAATATTTCTCCTATTGGTGAGTGTCCACCCTTCATTTACCCCCAATATTAGATTTGCAGAGCGCAAAGGGGGACGGAAGTCTCATTCCATCGCCTACCTTGCTGGTGCTCTGACTCTCAGACACATGACTCCATTCTACTCTATGTAAAAGGAACCTGAGCAGAGTGGAGCTGATGAAGCTGAAGCAGCAGTAGCGGAGGCTAAGCAGAGACTTCTGGCGCCTGCTGCTCTCTGTAAATCTAATAATTGGGGTGTTGGAGGACCCTTATCTGTATCAGTAGGAATGTATATCTGCAAATTTAATCTCCCTATATAACCCCTTCAAGGATGCAGGGATTTTTGCCTCACTATATTCCAGAAACCATAACTTTTAAAAAAAATTTTAATGACAGGAACTAATTTCAATACATATAATTTAATTAAATGTGGTTTTGGTGGAAGGAGGAATGGGATAAAACTGCAAATCCCTAATCTGTTTTTTATTACAAATTACTGTGTAATATTCACACTTGGCATGGTGGATCAGCTGGTTTGCTAAGTCTGATGTAGCAGAACTGTCTAGGCAGCGTTCAATGAAGCACAGCTGACAGAAGGGGTATAAGGCTGAGGCCCCACGTTTCGGAATCAAAGGTTTTTTTATTGCAGAATTTGCTGTGGTTTTTGGAGCCAAAGCCAAGAATGGCTACAAATGGAATGGGAAATATATAAGAAGCACTTATACTTCTACCTTCTGCTCAACCCACTCCTGGCTTTGGCTCAAAAAACAGCAGTAATATATGCAAAAAAAAAAAAAACGCTGCGTTTCCGCAATGTAGGGCTTCAGCCTAGAGGGAGCAGCAAAACTGGGTTGACAATTGATGTAGCTGAGCTGTGGAAAAGAAGCAATCCAAATGAGGTGTTGTAGTCAGTGAGGAAGCAAAACTGTGATCTTGAAGTGATGAAGGGCTCAGGGTGCAGAGGCCACTGAAACATCTGGGATAAGGCTACTGGTGTAGCAGAGTTGGCTGCATGGCTTCAGATTATGAGAATGAATCTATGTATATTAAGGTGGGGTTCTGACACTTGAACCAGGGTTAAATAACCCTAGAGGATAACTTCACTAGTAAGCTACAATATGCTATAGCGCAGCTAGAAGTGGCAAGAGAAGGAGAGGAAGGCAACAGACAGTGCTGAATCCTGGAGAGATGAGTAACAATTTGTAAGGCTATGTACACACTACCGTTATTAATGTCCATGGCTGTTATCCGTTTTAGGATGACAGCCATGGACATTAACAGTAGCAGAGTAACTGACACAGACCGAGCCCCCTTCTACTGTATCCTTTCCCATTTACTCTAATGTAAACAACATGATTGACACTGTCTTCCGTCATGTTTCTTTACTTTTGGAACAGAAGAAAAAGTCAGAAAAGTAAAAAACGTGATTACACTGAGGTGAATGCAGATGGACACCCAACATGGGGGGGGGGCTCTGTCTGCATCTATCTTTTAATGTCTGTGCTCGCATCCTGTGATGGGTGAGTTTCAACGTAATTGAATAATGGTAGTGTGAACCCACCCTGAGATATCCTGCATGTACAGTCAAGCATTTTACAATAAATTAAACATGTTCAGTGTAGATGGATGCATGTGCAGGACATAACTATCACTGAACAGAAACCAAAAGTGCCTGAAACATAACTTAAAGATCAACTAAAATAATTAAAATGGCACTAATATCTCCTAAGAGTTAATCAGTGACCTAAAGGTTAAAATAGGGAATTGTGGTATTGCTGTATATATGGAAAAGAAATTCCTTTTATCCCATAAATGAACTGAAAGTGAAAGTGAAACACAGTTTTGTTGATAGATTGTAACAAAACAGTGCAGTGACACTAGATTCACACTAGCGTTGCATCTCCGTTGTTTTAGTCTGTCGGAGGACTAAAACAATGGAGAGGTGGAACGCTAAAATAACGGTAACACACGGAGTCCTACAGACCTAATTGACTATTTTGGGGTTCGTTGGGTGTCTGCCGTTTTAAAGCTGGTGGAAAAAAAGTCATCTGTGCAGGACTTTTTTCTATGCCAATTTTCAGGTGGACACTGTCACTGAGTCTCCAATGACAGAGATGTGAATGTAGCCTGAGACAACATAACAGTCCCGCACATGAAATGAGACAACACAATTTGTCAGTAGATTGTCTCATGTTTTGTTACAATGTAACATTTGCCAGCAACTCCACTCCCTATATTGATTGCACACAAACTTCAGAGAACTCTCAATCCCTATCCAATTCTATTCCTACACGCTGCATTACATTTACTGAATCATCAGGGGAGTAGCGATAAGAGAGTAGTTGTTACCCTCTTAAGGATACAGCCTAAAAGTACCTAAAGGACCAGGCCTCATTTTTCAAAACTGACACGTGTCACTTTATATGGCAATAACTTTGCGACACAAATGATTTTGAGATTGTTTTTTTGTACACATTGTACTTCATCTTAGTGGTAAACACTGATCAATATTTTTGTATTTATTTATTAAAAAATAGGAAATTTGGAAAAAAACTTAATTTTCAAAATGTGAAATGATCTGCTTTTCAGACAGTTAGCCACACCACCCAAATACATTAATAAATATTATCTACCATATCTCTGCTTGATATTGACATCGTCTTTTGTCTCTGAAACAGTGATTTTCCAGATTTACAAGAAAATTTCCCAAACTAATTTTTTAGGGATCACTTCAGTTCTGAAGGAGATTATAAATGCCTATATATTAGAACCCCCCATAAATTACCCCATTTCTCGCTTATTTCACTGGGAGACACAGCACCATGGATATAGACCTGGTCACTAGGAGACAGACACTAGGGAAATGAAAGCTGTTGTCTCCGCCTCCAGGCTATACCCTGCCACATCACTGTGCATGAATCAGTTTTGAACCTAGTGTCCATAGGAGGCAGACACGACCTGACTCAGGTCTTCTGTCTTACATCATTTTTATTTTTACTTTTCTTTCAGGTGCAGGGGGTCTTCAGCGTGTACGCCACACTAGTCATACCCTCCTGCGGGCACAGCGCTCTGCAAAAGAGCGCCTCGCCGGGTCACCCAGTCCCCACTCACCGCTCGCTGCATCGGCGGTCGGAGTACCGGTGGCCCCACTCCCACGTGCGAAGTCCTACCGAGGGGGTGGCCCTGCGGCGCCTGAAGACGCCTGTCAGGTGATTATGAAAAGAGTAGAAGACTGGTGAGTATGAAAGTTACCTCAGCCCCTCTCCTCCTCCACCTCAGGCCCCACTCAGTCCTCTCAGTGCCTCTCCCAGGGGGTAAATAGCATGGGTCCTGTTTAGGGGGGCATCACAGGGACCCCCAGAGCTGGGCCTTAAATTTTAGCAAATAAGCCGCTTTTTTCTGGGGTGTTTTTGGGCCTTCTGGTTGCTCCTACCAAGCGGCCCCTGTCATGGGGGGCACCCGGTTTCCCCCCCTTCGTGTGGGGACCCCCTTTCCTGGCGCCCCAGTACCTTTCCCACGTCGGGCTTTCTGGAGTTCGCGGCCGCACGCGAACGCGAGTCCGAGGCCTGGCCGGGAACTAGGCTGCAACTAGGTCAACCCCTTTCCCGGGCTTTTCTGGCATCCAGACTCCGTCTGGGGCCTTCCATTGCCCAGGGGGCTGTCCTGGCAAGCCATCCAGTCTGCCCAGTAGCTACTGAGCCTGTATTACCAGGGGAATCACTTTTCATTTGCTTCTTGTCTTTTTGGCTTGCTGGGACAGCGGGGATTCCTCTTACTCTCCTCACAGCTCCTTGGGAGACATTGCACCTGTGGAGCCCTCTCTGTGTCGCCCTCTCTGCAGCAGTTGGTGAGCGGCTATCTTTTGCGATTTCGTAGGCTAACCCCCTGGGTTACACCTAATTTCCATGGGCCCCCTCTGTTTTGTCACTCACCCTCCGGACCCTCTTGTTCCATCACGTTTTTATACGTGCGCCCACTGTATCAAAAACAGTTACTGTGCGGACAGCCAGTCAGGAACCTCCTGGCCCCTCTCCGGTTCATCCATCCCCGGATTGGGCGGCCTCCCTCACCTTGGCATGGTGTCCTTACCAGACTTAACTAGTCAGTGCTGGAAACTTGGAATGGCTGCTTTCCCAGATCGCCGCTCAGTCGGCGGCTTCTAGGGATCTCCCTGGACACCCTCATAGTTCCCGTTGCAGCTCCAGGAGCCATCCCCTCAAAAGGACCAGGAACTCTTCCTATAGTTCACAGTCCGCCACCCCTTCAACTGAGCACTCCCCAGATAGGGACTCAGCTCATGGCTCCACTCCGACAGGCGGATCCCTGCCTCCCCCTGCTCAGTCTACTTATCTGGGGACGCCTCTGACTCCGACTCGGAGCTTCAGCTAGGTTTATCTATATCTGTTGCTACATGGGAGCTCATCCATGTGGTAGAGATACCCTACAGATCTCTGAGGACCCGGACCCGTTCTCTCAAGTGGACATCTCCTTCTGCCACTGGGTATTTGATCACATCTTGAGGGCACAGTGGCTTCTCCCTGGACCATCCTCTACTAGGAAGTCGGACATCCCTTCCCTTGACCTGTGTGTCTCTAAGTGGAAGGCGAGCTCGGGCAGTTCTGCCAGGCTATGCTGTGACACATGTCTCTACCTCTCCCTGGCTGGCAATGATGAACATCCGAGATAAAGGAAGCAGGTTGCTCCAGTGGTGCAATCGGTTAGCGCACGGTACTTATATATCAGTAACTAGTGAGCGCAAGCCGGCCTGTCTTGAAATCTTGTCGGCGAGCCACCCTATGTGTCCCTTCCTATCATTTAGAGCCTCCTGCGGTGGATCCCGTGATAGCTAGGCTCTCCAAGGCTTCTATTCTGCCTTTAGCGGACTCTTCCTATCTCAGTGATCCCTCGGAGTGAGATCGGATCGCTTCTGTTGTATTGTTTGCAATACAGAACTGATACATTGCATTGTCCTAAATGCTGGCTATTGTATTGCTGCAAGAAGGTGGCTTCCCTCGCCAGGGTGCCCTTCGTAGTGGTTGGCTTCTCCCTGCGGCCTTCCTTCGCTGCCTCTTGGGTCAGCAAGGCCTGCTTTTCCTGGGCCAAACAGCTTCAGTCAAACCTCCCTGATGCAGCTTCCTTCCAGGACCTCCAGCTGCTCGTCTCTGAGATCCTGAACGCTTCCAAATACCTGGAGGTACCTCCTAAATCTGCCAAGGCGGCCACCAACGCAGTGGCCATCCGCCATACCGTTTGGATTCGTTGTGGAATACTGAGTCCGCCTCCAAGAAGGTGAATGCACCCCTTCTCCCTATCCAGGTTGACCTGGGCCGAATTTTTGTTAACGGCATCGAGAAGCTTATCCCTGAGGCCATGGGGAATAGTTTCTTCCTCCCTCAAAGGCGTCCTATGTGTCAGCCGTTCTCCTTTTCCAGAAAGCTTCTTTCAAGTCCAGGCCTCCCTGGCGGTTCTGCACCAAGTCATCCAGGCCTTCATCTTCCTAGCTCTCCTTGGCATGAAGTTTTTTTTCCCCTCTGGGCCTCTCAATTGGTGGGATGTCTGGGTCCTGGGCCTGAGATGTGGTGTCGTCCAGCTACTCCACTTTGCCTACGTCCCTACGTTGGACAATCCAGGCTGTCTCCAATCTCCAGCGGCAGGGAGTCAGCGTCTCCATTCCCGCTTCAGAGCATATCCTGGGTTACTATTCCTACCTGTTCTCCATTTCCAAGAAGGACGGCTTCCTTCGTCCCATCATGGATCTGAAAGGGCTAAACAGGATCGTCCATGTCTGCAAGTTCCGCTGTAGTCTATGCAGTCTGTGGTGGCATCCCTGGAGATGGGCGAATTCTTCATCCATCTACATCATCGCGCTGTGCTGTCAGTGGTTTCTTCGTTTGCGGTGGATCCTTGACCTTTCCAGTTGTTGCTCTCCCCTTCAGACTAGCCTCTGCCCTCTGGGTTTTTTTCCTCAGTGATGGCGTCTCTCATGGCCATCCTCCACTCCAGGGGTGTTGACGTGTTTCAAGACTTGGACGACCTCCTGGTGAAGCCCCTCCAGGTCAGACAATCTGGCCAGCTTGTGGCTCACCTTGGTCCTTCTTCGCCGGTTCTGCTGGCTCATCAATGAGGATGTCTCGTGCTCTCTAAGCACATGGAATCTGGGACATGATCCTCTACTCACTCCAGAGGGTGAGTCTCCTCCCAGAGGCCAAGATCCTGAGGTCCGATGTGTCCCACCTTCGGAGGTACTGTCCTTGCTCTCTTCGTTTTGGCATGTGGGTCTTGTGCATGATGGCCTCGACCTTCTAGGCTGTACCTTTCATTCACTTACTCTGTCGTCTTCTCCACTTGACGATTCCGGCCTAATGGGACAAATCTCCGGACAGCCTCATCTGCCTTGTTCTCTTTCTTGGTCTTGGTCTTGCTCTCTTTCTGCTCGGTCCCCAGGCATCCATGTGAGTGCTTGCTCTTCCCTGCCTGGTTGTTGCCCAGGCGATTTGTGTCTATATTGTCACTCACGGATCCTTTCTGTTGTTCGGACGCTTTGCTTGTTCTCCATGAGTGCCCTTGCAAGGGCCTGCCTGCTTCCAGAGCTTCCATCTTCCGATGACTTTGGTCTGAGATTAGGGAGACCTATTGGTTTAAGGGTAGGGCTCTGCCTTTCCGTGTGATGGCTCTCTCCTCTAGAGCTGTTGGAATTCCCTGGGCCTCCGGCATCAGGCTTCTGCTTCCCAGGTCTGTAAGTATCCCACTGGGCCTCCATCCTCTTTCTCTAAGTTTCACCAGATCCATTCTGTGGCCTCTGCCGATGCCAGTTTGGGTTGTAAGTTTCTGGAAGCGGCTGAGCGCTAAAGGTTTGCATGGCCGTGTTATTCCCACTCTCTGGGACTTCTTTAGGACATCCCATGGTGCTGTGTTCCCCAGTGAAATAAGCAAGAAAATGGTATTTTTGTACTCACTGTAAAATCCTTTTCTCGTTGTATTCACTGGGGGACAGAGATACCACCCTTGTTTTTCAGTGTTGTTCCTGCCCAAGCTGTGTTAGTTCCTTTTTGGGTTCAGGCATTGTTGGTGGTTGTTGGTTCCATGTTCCTGTGTGTCTCTCTCCTACTGCTACGATACAAACTGATTCATGCACATTGGCTGTGGCAGGGTATAGCCTGGAGGCGGAGACAACAGCTTTCAATTCCCTAGTGTCTGTCTCCTATTGACTAGGTCTATACCCATGGTGCTGTGTTCCCCAGTGAATACAACGAGAAAAAGATTTTACAGTGAGTACAAAAATCCCATTTTTCAAAACTGCATCCCTCAAATAATTCACTCATTAAAATAACATTTGGGAAGTTTGCTAACCCTTTAAGCATTTGACGGGAATTAAAACAATATGGAAGTGAAATTTAGACATTTAATTTTTTTTTTTCAATAATACATTCATTTAACCCTAAAATGAATACATTCACAAGTGGTTAAATGAGAAAATGCATCTCACAGTTTGTTATGCAATTTATTGCGAGCACAGAAATACCCCACATGTGGATGTAAACTGGCACATTGCAGCATGTGGAAGGGAAATAGTGCCACTGGGCGTTTGAAAAGCAGATTTTGCTAGAATAGTTTTCAGGTGCCATGTCTCATTTGCAGAGCCCCTAGAGTACCAATACAATGGAAACCCTCCAAAAGTGAGCCCATTTTGGAAAGTACACCCCTCAAGGAATTTCTCAAGGGTTATCATTTTGAACCCAACAGTGCTTCCCAAAAGTTAATGTACAAACTGTAAATTGAAATTTTTAAAGAAATATACAATTTCAGTGCCCAATATATTGCATCCACTTTGTGTCATCAGAGACATGCACTCCTAAAACTATTCAGTGGGCTATCCCGGGCACACAGCAGGGCTCAGCACTGCGCATTTTAGCTTTTGGAGTATAGATTTAGAAGGACTTTCTGGACTCCATGTTGTTTTTGCAGAACCCTGGAGGTGCCAGTAAATTGGAATTCACTAAGAAGTGACCCAATTTTGTAGGGGCAATTTTAGGGTCACATGGGGTGACTAAAAACCAACAATCTAAATCTGCGCTCCAAAACCGGCGCTCCTTCACATCTGCACCCTGCTGTGTGCCCAAACAGCAGTTTATGCTCACATGTATGATACTGTTACACCCAGGATAACGTACTTAACAATGCCATATGTGGGTATAAACTGCTGTTTGGGCACAGCTGGTCAGAGAAGGGAAGGAGCACTATTTTGACACAGTTTGGTTTTTGGACGTCATGGCACTTTTGCAGAGCCCCTGAAATGTCAGTAAACTGGAACCCGCAAGCATGTGACCTCATTTTAAAAACTACACCACTAAAGAGATTTATCAAGCTGCACAGCGAGAATTTTTAACCCTTAAGCGTTGCATTAATTTAATTTCCAGAAATTAATGCGCAGCTGATAATGAAAAGTGAAAATTGCAATTTTTCCAGAGATAGGCCATTTCAGTGCCCGATATGTTGTGCCCAGCTTGTGTTAGCAGAGACACACACTCCAAAAATGTTAAGGGGTATCCTGGGCACAACAGCTTTTGGAGCGTTCATCTCTGATACAAGCTGAGCGCTACATATTACGCACTGAAATAACATATTTCTGGAAAAATTGCCATTTTCACCTTTCACCATCAGCTGCATATTCATTTCTAGAAAATAAATCGGGGGTTAAAAATGTTCACTGTACCGTTGGATAAATTCCTTCAGGGGTGTAGTTTCCAAAATGGGGTCACTTGTCAGGGAATTCCACTTTACTGGCATTTCAGGGCTCTGCAAAAGTGTCATGACGTCCAGAAACCAAACTGCCTCAATCTGTGCTTCAAAAACCACATGGCACTCCTTCCCTTCTGTGCCTAGCTGTGCCCAAACAGCAGTGAGTATTAAGGGGTGTAGTGAGTATTAGTATCTCAGACGTGAATGCACAGCGGATGGTGAAAAGTGAGCACGTAAGCTGTGCAGAGTACATTGGGAACATCAAATTCCCTACTATTTCTCCAGTAGCTTCTATGATTGGGGTTCACTCTGGGGTCATTTCTGGTTTCTTTTCCCTTGAAAGCTCTAAATCTGGGGTGTACCATGATATATGCTCGCACAGCTTATACATTCCCTTCCTGCCACATCCAGTTGTGTTCTAATGATTTGATGACTTTGGGGGTTTTTGTCTTCACATTGTACAGGCTATATATCTTTTTTTTTTTTCTGGTGATGTAGCCATATGGGGCTGTTTTTTTTTTGTGGGATGAGATGCATTTTGAAATGACACCATTTTGGGATGCCTATAACTTATTGAATAATTTTTAACTCTCTTTTTGGTGGATTAAATTAAAAAAAAAAAAAATATGGTATTGCATTTTACTTTTTTTGCCATGCAGCGTACAGCATAAGTAACATGTTACCTTTATTATGTGGATCAGTACAATTACAGCATCAAAAATAATTGACATGCTGCGATTTCCAAAGCTCCAACGTTTTTTGGAAATTGCAGGGTGTTTGCTGCGCATATTTTCCTGCAAAGTGGGCATGGGATTTGCTAGAATTCCATCCACTTTGCTCTGACTGTAAAATGCTGCAGTATTTTCCGTGGCATTTCTGCCATGGGCGAATTATTTTTGCATCGCCATCTTCTGAGATGCGTAAAAATTTTATTTTTCAGTTGACAGAGTTGGTTGAGGGCTTTTTTTTTTTTTTTTTTCTTTGTGGGACGACCTGTGATTTTTACTTTTATTGTTTGGGATACATATGACTTTTTGATCACTTTTATAGGATTTTTTTTGTAAGGCGAGATGGAGAAAAATCATTATTTCCAGCTTTTTTTTTCCGATGTTCACCGTGCAGGTTAAATAATGTTTCAGTTTTATTGTACAGGTTGTTATGGACGTGATGATACCAAATATGTATTTATTTATTTTTTTATTAATTTTAAGGTTTTTTTTTATATATATATATATATTATACAGTACAGACCAAAAGTTTGGACACACCTTCTCATTCCAAGAGTTTTCTGTATTTTCATGACTATAAAAATTGAGATTCACACTGAAGGCATCAAAACTATGAATTAACACATGTGGAATTATATACTTAACAAAAAAGTGTGAAACAACTGAAAATATGTCTTATATTCTAGGTTCTTCAAAGTAGCCACCTTTTGCTTTGATTACTGTTTGCACACTCTTGGCATTCTCTTGATGAGCTTCAAGAGGTAGTCACCTGAAATGGTTTTCACTTCACAGGTGTGCCCTGTCAGGTTTAATAAGTGGGATTTCTTGCCTTATAAATGGGGTTGGGACCATCAGTTGTGTTGTTCAGAAGTCAGGTGGATACACAGCTGATAGTCCTACTGAATGGAATGTTAGAATTTGTATTATGGCAAGAAAAAAGCAGCTAAGTAAAGAAAAACGAGTGGCCATCATTACTTTAAGAAATGAAGGTCAGTCAGTCCAAAAAATTGGGAAAACTTTGAAAGTGTCCCCAAGTGCAGTGGCCAAAACCATCAAGCGCTACAAAGAAACTGGCTCACATGAGGACTGCCCCAGGAAAGGAAGACCAAGAGTCACCTCTGCTGCGGAGGATAAGTTCATCCGAGTCACCAGCCTCAGAAATCGCAGGTTAACAGCAGCTCAGATTAGAGACCAGGTTAATGCCACACAGAGTTCTAGCAGCAGACACATCTCTACAACTGTTAAGAGGAGACTGTGTGCAGCAGGCCTTCATAGTAAAATAGCTGCTAGGAAACCACTGCTAAGGACAGGCAACAAGCAGAAGAGACTTGTTTGGGCTAAAGAACACAATGAATAGACATTAGACCTGTGGAAATCTGTGGTTTGGTCTGATGAGTCCAAATTTGAGATTTTTGGTTCCAACCACCGTATCTTTGTGCGACGCAGAAAAGGTGAACGAATGGACTCTACATGCCTGGTTCCCACCGTGAAGCATGGAGGAGGAGGTGTGATGGTGTGGGGGTGGTTTGCTGGTGACACTGTTGGGGATTTATTCAAAACTGAAGGAATACTGAACCAGCATGGTTACCACAGCATCTTGCAGCGGCATGCTATTCCATCCGGTTTGCATTTAGTTGGACCATCATTTATTTTTCAACAGGACAATGACCCCAAACACACCTCCAGACTGTGTAAGGGCTATTTGACCAAGAAGGAAAGTGATGGGGTGCTACGCCAGATGAACTGGCCTCCACAGTCACCAGACCTAAACCCAATCGAGATGGTTTGGGGTGAGCTGGACCGCAGAGTGAAGGCAAAAGGGTCAACAAGTGCTAAGCATCTCTGGGAACTCCTTCAAGACTGTTGGAAGACCATTTCAGGTGACTACCTCTTGAAGCTCATCAAGAGAATGCCAAGAGTGTGCAAAGCAGTAATCAAAGCAAAAGGTGGCTACTTTGAAGAACCTAGAATATAAGACATATTTTCAGTTGTTTCACACTTTTTTGTTAAGTATATAATTCCACATGTGTTAATTCATAGTTTTAATGCCTTCAGTGTGAATCTACAATTTTTATAGTCATGAAAATACAGAAAACTCTTGGAATGAGAAGGTGTGTCCAAACTTTTGGTCTGTACTGTATATATAATTCATTTGATATAGGAAAAAGGCATTTTTAGGGCTTTACTCATTCAATTATTTTTTGAATGCACTTCACTTTTTTTTCACACTTTTTTTATTGCTTTTGTGATGTCCCAGGGGCCCTGAACCAGCAATACTCTGATGGCTGGTTCAGTACTATATGCTACAATAGACGTGTAGGCTGACTTCCTCCCATCGTGGCAGGATCAACCAGGTATGTGGGGTTGTGACGAAAATACATATCAGCACCCTCTGAACTTGCTACGGTGGGCTGATACATAAGAGGTCATGTTTGACTGCAGCATCTAAGGAGTTAAAAACCCCCAAGATCAGAGCTTAGCTCCAAATGGGGGTTATGGAGCAGGGTGTTAGCGCTCAGATCGGGAGGGCAACCAAGTACACAATAGTACATCCCTGATCTTTAAGACAGTGGTGGCCAGGAGATACTATTATGTCCTTGGTTGCTAAGGGGTTTAAGTTAGTAGCTAGGATGATTCAAAAGATGAAACACAGAGCATAGAGATACAATTTGATAGGAAAGGAGAGTTCTCTAGAGTTTATTTGTGCAATCACTGCAGTGTTTTGTTACAATCTACTGACAAATCGTGTTGTCTCACAATTTATGTGTTATATATTGGGGGATTTATAAAGCAAAATGCACCAGAATTCTGGTGTAATTTGCACCAAAGAAACTATGCATAACATTTATCAAGTATTTCAGATACTTTTTTGAAACTTTTCCAACTTGCGTAAAATATTAGCATGGCCTATCGAAAAAGGAGCATGGCCTTGTTGGAATGGGGCATTTCATAAGTTGCAACTCTGTGCACCAAAAATGTGGCAAGAACTTTGAAGCCAACTAATAGTCTAGTCTAACTTTATACCTCCTATCTAAGAATATGAAAGATTTATCAAACAGTTGATAAACTGAACCAGATTTATCAAAGTCTCTAATGATGTTTAAGGGTACATTCACACATGTGTGCTGGGCTGTCCATTGTTCTCATCCGCTGGAGGATCAGTATAATGCAGCCTTTGCATGTATATTCTCAGTGGCAGGGGGTGCAACTATGACCGGGCCTGGAGGGTTAGGGAGCTTGCGACCAGCTGGAGATGGCTGGGGCCCTACAGCACCATGATAGTGGTCGGAGAAACCCTGATTTCCCGACCGCTATACATCTCAGGCAGCAAAGATCTTCACTCATCTCTACTGTGGACAGTGTGGACAGTGTCATTAATGGAAATTGACCCGCTGTTATGTGATATATGTATATGCCGCCTGGCCCCTTTCCAATAGAAGCCTGCCCAGGGCAGGTAAGTAAAAGTAACAAACACTGGGGTCACCGATGGGGCCTGTGATTGGGCCTCAGTCGTCACATGGGGCATGCTGACGTAATGACCCCTAGGGCACGTAATGTCTGCCGCAGGCAGGAGAGGCCTGAAGAGGATGTTGAAGAGAGCCGGACAGAGTGAGGATGCCCAGGAGAGTTGAAGCAAGGGGAGTATAAGTGTTATTTTTACTCACCTACCCTGGGCCTCTACTTATTATACTCTGGGGTCTGAAGAGACCCCAAAGTACAATAATGGCAGAGAAATGAACTGGAGGGCTGAAACTCACTAATATTCATCAAAACAAATTTTGTGGTGTTTGCCTGAAGCAGATCGAGCATCTGGTGCATATTATATTGGGAGGGGGGAGGGGAAGGGGGCTCTTGGGAGCATATTATACTGTGTGGGGTCACTGTGGAGCATTATACTCCTTCACTATTTACATCACACCATCTGTTTTATAGTAGCCATGCAATGTTATTTACATTGCTGGTCACTATAAAACAGACACTGTGCAATGTAAATAGTGAAGGGGTCAGGGCGCTTTCAAAAGCTCTACAGTCCCTTGAAACAGCTGATCAGCTGGGGCCCTGGGTGTTGGACCCCCACTAATCTCTTAGACTGTTAGGACCCCTGCAGATCAGCTGTTTCCCCAGAGAATGCAGCTCCCAGGATTGTTTACATATACGATCAGTGGATTATATTGTTTATGTATGTACATATGTGATGGTTATGATATATTCAGGAGTATTATCTTTCTGTGATCACATGATCCCCTGTGGATTTATTTTCAAAGTCTGGGCACAGCATTCTCTTTTGAAGTATCACAGGACAGAAAAGGTTTATGGCTTTAATAGATCTGTCACTAGCAGAAGTCACTGAGGCATAAGAGATGAGAGGTTGTATCAGGAACTTGTTACTGACAGTAGAAGTCTGTAAGAACTTAACTTTCACAGGCGGGGAGGAAACAGTTCATCACCCAACTCATAAAAGGGTGGTGGGGGTGCCCTGATAAAGAAACAACTGGATAAACTAGATGGGACTCGCAAACAAACGGAAGTCTGTTTCTGAAACATGAGACTAGCCCTAATATTAATAAATACCTGCTGATACCAAGAAAACTGTGTCAGAGCTATGGAGCCAGCCGAGCTCCATCATTCCTCCAAGCTCCATGGAACCAGAATGACTATAGCGTACAAGGTTTGTCTTTCTTTTCTCCCATATATATATACACACGTGGACAGAATTGTTGGTACCCCTCGTTTAATGAAAGAAAAACGGTCACAGAAATAATTTGAATCTGACAAAAGTAATAATATATAAAAATTCTATGAAAATGAACAAATAAAAGTCAGACATTGCTTTTCAACCATGCTTCAACAGAATTTTTTAAAAAAGAAAATTTATGAAACAGGCCTGAACAGAAATGATGGTACCCTTAACTTAATATTTTGTTGCACAACCTTTTGAGGCAATCACTGCAATCAAACGATTCCTGTAACTGTCAATGAGACTTCTGCACCTCATGAGCAAACTGCTCCAGTTGTCTCGGGTTTGAAGGGTGCCTTTTCCAGATGGCATGTTTCAGCTCCTTCCAAAGATGCTCAATAGGATTTAGGTCAGGGCTCATAGAAGGCCACTTCAGAATAGTCCAATGTTTTTTGTCAGATTCAAGTTTTTTCTGTGACCATTGTGGGTTTTTCTTTCATTAAACGAGGGGTACCAACAATTTTGTCCATGTGTGTGTGTATAACTTAGGGTCACTTAGAAATTTCCTTATTTTTGAAAGAAAAGCACAGTTTTTTTCAATGAAGATAACATTAAATGAATCAGAAATACACTCTATACATTGTTAAAGTGGTAAATGACTATTCTAGCTGCAAACGTATGTTTTTTAATGCAATATCTACATAGGTGTATAGAGGCCCATTTCCAGCAACCATCACTCCAGTGTTCTAATGGTACATTGTGTTTGCTAACTGTGTAAGAAGGCTAATGGATGTTTAGAAAACCCTTGAAAACCCTTGTGCAAGTATGTGAGCACAGCTGAAAACAGTTTTACTGGTTAGAGGAGCTATAAAACTGACCTTCCTTTGAGCTAGTTGAGAATCTGGAGCATTACATTTGTGGTTCGATTAAACTCTCAAAATGGCCAGAAAAAGCGAATTTCGACAGTCTATTCTTGTTCTTAGAAATTAAGGCTATTCCATACGAGAAATTGCCAAGAAACAGAAGATTTCCTACAACGGTGTGTACTACTCACTTCAGAGGACAGCACAAACAGGCTCTAACCAGAGTAGAAAGAGAAGTGGGAGGCCCCGCTGCACAACTGAGCAACAAGACAAGTACATTAGAGTCTCTAGTTTGAGAAATCGATGCCTCTAGGTTCTCAACTGGCAGCTTCATTAAATAGTACTCGCAAAACGCCAGTGTCAACGTCTACAGTGAAGAGGTGACTCAGGGATGCTGGCCTTCAGGGCAGAGTGGCCAAGAAAAAGCCATATCTGAGACTGGCTAATAAAAGGAAAAGATTAATATGGGCAAAAGAACACAGACATTGGACAGAGGAAGATTGGAAAAAAGTGTTATGGACAGACGAATCAAAGTTTGAGGTGTTTGGATCACACAGAAGAACATTTGTGAGACACAGAAGAACTGAAAAGATGCTGGAAGAGTGCCTGACGCCATCTGTCAAGCATGGTGGAGGTAATGTGATGGTCTGGGGTTGCTTTGGTGCTGGTAAAGTGGGAGATTTATACAAGGTAAAAGGGATTTTGAATAAGGGAGGCTATCACTCCATTTTGCAACGCCATGCCATACCCTGTGGACAGCACTTGATTGGAGCCAATTTCATCCTACAACAGGACAATGACCCAAAGCACACCTCCAAATTATACAAGAACTATTAAGGAAGAAGCAGGCAGCTGGTATTCTATCTGTAATGGGGTGGCCAGCTCAGTGCAGTCACCAGATCTCAACCCCATTGAGCTGTTGTGGGAGCAGCTTGACCATATGGTACGCAAAAAGTGCCTATCAAGCCAATCCAACTTGTGGGAGGGGCTTCTGGAAGCATGGGGTGAAATTTCTCCAGATTACCTCAGCAAATTAACAGCTAGAATGCCAAAGGTCTGCAATGCTCTAATTGCTGCAAATGGAGCATTCTTTGACGAAAGCAAAGTTTGAAGGAGAAAATTATTATTTCAAATAAAAATCATTATTTCTAACCTTGTCAATGTCTTGACTATATTTTCTATTCATTTTGCAACTCATTTGATAAATAAAAGTATGAGTTTTCATGGAAAATACAAAATTGTCTGGGTGACACCAAACTTTTGAACGGTAGTCTATATATAAAGCATTGAACCCTTTGGTATTCAATTTAATGGTCATCCATGTATGCTCTATGAACCCATTACCATTTTAAAGTGTGTTTGCGTCTGACCGTTAGAGAGATGTGTGCATTTATGAGTGGGATTCCTACTAAACTCATCAAAGTTAGTAGTGGTGGCAGCATGTATTTAGGGTGCATGGACTGTATTGGGGTCTAAGTTTGTGCTCAATTTGCAGCTTGAGTGAAGGGTAAGTGGAAGATAGGAGTGGAGTGAATTAACCCCTGACAGCCACACCCATGTCACGTACTAGGACGGTCTGTATTCGGCAACCAGAATAACAGACATACATGCCGCTAAAATAGCAGATACATACAGAGCCTAACTATACTGGGGTGCATCAAGTGTCCATTGTTTTTAAACTAAGAGCTTGTAGGACTTATTCACCTGCTGATTTTAGGTTGATTTCACCAGAGCCCAAAGATGACATCTAAGGGAAAAGAAACGAGGGGGCGGTGGACCTGGCCATACTCTTCTTTTAAGAACTGCTTTTTCTTTTTGAATTTTGTGGGCAAAGTTTGCTCTGAGACAGAAAAATCAGAGGAGCCCTCTTCATTGGACAAGCTGACTGGAATTGAAGCCATCTTTGCAGATCCAGAGAAGTCACTTGTTTCTGCTTCTTTAAATACCATTTTGTTCTGTGTCTGCGTCGTATTTATTATGTCAGTGCAAAATAAAAAGGTGCAAGACACATGGCGAGGACATGTGCATGGCATTTATCAACAGCTTGCACCCGATTAGTAAATCACACCAGAAATTGAAAGGGCGCACAAACTGCGCAAAATTTCACTGAAAAGAGGTGCATTTGATAAATAACCCCCAGTGTGTCCATTAATGATAACTCACCTGAGGTTGTTACATGGAGAGGTTAGACTTCACCCCTCTATAGTCATATATATGATATGGCGATACTTTTCTCTGTGCTGCTGTCCTGCACCAAGCCAAAATAGGTCAAACACTGTTTTAGTTTTAGAAACATTACACTATTATCTCAGAAAACTGTGTACTGTGAAAATTGTGTTCTGCTGCACAATGTTTCTGTGGTTTGCTTAACATTAAAAAGGATCTTAAGACATTGTAAACTGTGTTTGCTCAATTTAAAGTCATAAACAATAAAGGCAAAAAGGTGCATTTATCACTAAACATACAACATGTGCCCTATATCAGACATACACATGTTTTAAACATATACTGTACTGAAAGAAAAGACATGAAACTGTATACCAACTTTTTTAACTGATCCATTTGAAGCATACAGTGGGGAAAAAAAAGTATTTAGTTAGCCACCAATTGTGCAAGTTCTCCCACTTAAAAAGATGAGAGAGGCCTGTAATTGACATCATAGGTAGACCTCAACTATGAGAGACAAAATATGAAAACAAATCCAGAAAATCACATTGTTTGATTTTTAAAGAATTTATTTGCTAATTATGGTGGAAAATAAGTATTTGGTCAATAACAAAAGTTCATCTCAATACTTTGTTATATATCCTTTGTTGGCAAAGACAGAGGTCAAACGTTTTCTGTAAGTCTTCACAAGGTTGGCACACACTGTTGCTGGTATGTTGGCCCATTCCTCCATACAGAACTCGTCTAGAGCAGTAATGTTTTGGGGCTGTCGCTGGGCAACACAGACTTTCAACTCCCTTTTCTATGGGGTTGAGATTTGGAGACTGGCTAGGCCACTCAAGGACCTTGAAATGCTTCTTACGAAGCCACTCCTTCATTGCCCTGGCGGTGTGCTTGGGATCACTGTCATGCTGAAAGACCCAGCCACGTTTCTTCTTCAGTGCCCTTGCTGATGGAAGGAGGTTTGCACTCAAAATTTTACGATACATGGCTTCATTCATTCTTTCATGTACACGGATCAGTCGTCCTGGTCCCTTTGCAGAGAAACAGCCCCAAAGCATGATGTTGCCACCCCCATGCTTTACAGTAGGTATGGTGTTCTTTGGAAGCAACTCAGCATTCACTCTCCTCCAAACACGATGAGTTGTGTTTCTACCAAACAGTTCTACTTTGGTTTCATCTGACCATATGACATTCTCCCAATACTCTTCTGGAACATCAAAATGCCCTCTAGCAAACTTCAGTCGGGCCCGGATATGTACTGGCTTAAGCAGGGGGACATGTCTGACACTGCAGGATCTGAGTCCCTGTCGGCGTAGTGTGTTACTGATGGTAGCCTTTGTTACGTTAGTCCCAGCTTTCTGCAGGTCATTCACTAGGTCCCCCTGTGTGGTTCTTGGATTTTTGCTCAACGTTCTTGTGATCATTTTGACCCCACGGGGTGAGATCTTGCGTGGAACCCCTGATCGAGGGAAATTATTAGTGGTCTTGTATGTCTTCCATTTTCTAATTAGATATGTACAACTGGAACAGAATGTTCCTACGGAATGCCAGGACTTGCGCTCTCAAATATCAAATCACAGGATGATCACAAGGTAGAAAAGGATTCAAGCTTAATGTAAATAATTTTCTAGTTACATATATAGTTTATATTGTTTTAAATTGGGCTATTACTTTTTTATTATGTGGCATTTTATATAGACAGCCTCACAATATCTCCTTCTTTTTGAATCTATACAGTGTCTGTATTATTTATAAAGCCTTTTGGACTATACATATTATTGTTTTTATTGAGTTGTTCCTGATCATATATACTATTTATATGGATATTTTAGTCATATCTATTATTCATACTGCTGTATATTATTTTAGTCTCAGCTATCACAGTTCTAAGTTAGGTGATACTCGTAAACACATATTTTTATTGCAATTTTAATTCCTGTAAATGAAATGCATGTTTTTTTGTTTTATTTTGTATTATTTATGTAGATCTGATGAAGGGGTGCATTCTCCTGAATGCAATAAAAACCCTGAAACACGTTATCTAATTAAAGCTTGAATACTTTTCTACCTTGTGATCATCCTGTGATTTGATATTTGAGAGCGCAAGTCCTGGGATTCCGTAGGAACATTCTGTTGCAGTTGTACATATCTATTAATCACGGCTCCAGTCCTTCGGATGGCCGATAATCCCAGTTGAATGCGATCCAAGTCTAAGACGTATCCCATTGTATACTCATCATTTTCACCTTAATCGGTTTGGTTTAGTATCCTCAAGTTGTGAGGAATAATTGAGGATCTACCAGTATTCATTATAAATAGTGGTTCCTGCACGGAGTGCAATCTTTCCCACTACCCTTTATTCCCATACACGTATTTCCATTTTCTAATTATTGCTCCCACAATTGATTTCTTCATACCAAGTTGCTTGCCTATTGCAGATTCAGTCTTTCCAGCCTGGTGCAGGTCTACAATTTTGTTTCTGGTGTCCTACAATGCACTAAAATACACTCTCTTGTTTCTGGCATTTCCAGGCACCCAGTAGATGGAAATATGGAGTTAAGGTGCCAGTTACGTATGAATTTCATTGGCAGTCAGCCACCGTCTCCTTCATTCTGTGGTGTCATGAATGAGAAACCAGAACTGCAATAGACTGGAAACATATTGTATTTCACAAGGTTTTGTTTGGATTCCAATGGTCGTGTTTGAATATTGGGGCCTTGTGGTGAATGCCTCAATCCTGTCTTTGCTGTGGAGCAGCACACTGCCACAACTGCTGGTATGAAAATCTGGGGAGCCATTGCATCTGACAGGGTCCCTCATATCAATACTAAATCTGATTGACTAACAGCTGAGAGATATGTACTGGACATCCTGTGGCCACATGTGTTGCCTTTCATGGCAGGGCTTCAAACTGGCATTTTTTGAGAAGGATAATGCTCGCCCACACACAGCAAAGGTTTTCCAAGCATATCTCAGCCAAATCTAATTCCAATTGAGTATTTATGGGACCAGCTGGGACACCAAATTCAGCACCCTACAAGTTTGAAGGATGTACAAGCCTAGCTGCAACATCTGTTGGCAAATGTTCCGCAGGATAGCATACAAAACCTGTATGCCTTCATGGCCAGCCGTATCTCATCTTGTATCTAGGGTAGATGCAGCCTAACAGGGTACTAGGGCTTTCTTTCAATTGTACAGTTTCTCTAATAAACGTATCCTTTTGCTCTAATATTGCAGTTACTTATGGTACATATATCATCATTGCATTCACACATATAAAGTTTAATTTGATTCCAACAACTGGTGCATTGTTTTTTTGCCAATTAGTGTATTTTATTTTGATTTTAATTCAAAATGCAAGCACATATTATCCTTTTCATAACATCCATCTAAGTAATAAGTACATTTGGGTGTGGTAGATAACATCAACATATTTTTAATGTTCTTGCCTAAAAGGTGCAGTAAAGGGCAGCTGCACCCATGGGGAAATTTCACAATAAAGTGTAGACATAATCTCTACATCTCTTACATACTTATATACACTTTATGGAAAATAGCACACAGAAGACATGTATTATTATTAACAGAAAGTTGAGATATAATAATCATAATAACAATATAGTACCAAAAACCCCGGGATTTTCATCTGTTGTGTAATCCTGGTTTTATTTGCAAACCCTGAAATTAGTAACACCTATAAGAACAAACCAGCAACTCCCTATATACCCTCTAGTTAGGGGTAAAGAGATACAAGTATTTAATCTAAGTTTAGTCCAGGACAATTCACCTTGTCATAAAGGTCTATTATATTTAGAACTTTAGTGTGATGCAAAGCTTGAAAGCAGTGGCAAACCTGTGGCGATTCCTGTTGGTGTGCCATTGCAAAATATACTCAATTTTGGGTGACACCTCCAGTGGTAGTTTAGAAGAAAACACTCTATTGAATTTTCCTGACAGAAATTCAACAGCATGTTCACTATATCTGACTCCAGCCTTATACATGTAGTGAGGCAAAAGACAAAGTGCATCCCTGTTTTCATTGACGCTAATAAAAGTAAATGTGGTTGCGTTGCTACTTACAAGTTTCCACAACACATTGACCGCAAAGAATACTAACCTAATGGACTTTTTGCAATGGTCCTGTTGGGGGAACTTGAAAGTCACAACAAAACCACAATCACTTTCATTACTTACAATGAAAGCATCACTAAACTGTGATTTTAGGCTGTGCAACATGTGTCCTGGCCAAAGTTGCTCTAGCCTTAATGACATGTCTGTCAAACTGCTGGCAGCATGGATAAGGCAGGATCAGAACATTATACAATATATATGTGTTACTGTTAAAGTGCGAAATCAGTGACTGTGCACATTACCTAGGTAGTCTGAAGATTAACTGATTTGCTCAGGAGTTTTCCACACTTTACCTAGGTAATGTGCACATTCACGGCTTGCGGGTCATTAGAGTCCGGAAGTTTTGTTTCTCTCGTAGTCCTGCTGTCCCTACTCCGTCCCCCTTTTCTCTCTCCTTTCGCCAGCAGCGTCTCCGGTCGTCGTTTTTTTTTTCATGTGTCACAATCACCATCGGCTTCCTAGCGCGTAGCACAGCTAAGACGGTTTGCTTTCAAAACCCATTCCACTTGTGTGTGTGTGTGTTCGCGCTTACACCCTCTGTGCTGTCAAGCAGCTCGCTTTTTTTTTTTTTCGGACACGAAGGACTTTGTGTTTCCGAAGAAAAAACAAAAACCGGCTTTTCGCAGCGCAGAGGGTGTAAGCGTGAAAACACACACACCTGCCCGTTTGCTTTCAAAACCCATTCAAGTTGAAAGGGTTTTGAAAGCAAACCGTCTTCAACCTTTCCTTATCCTGTCCCCGATCCTTGTTTTTTTTTTTTTTTTGCCCGCATTACATTCGCTGTAGTGCCAGCGACTTTGACATGTCGTTATCTGCATTTTAACGAGTGCCTAGTAGTTAATGTGTACATTAACTAGGTAATGTGCAGATTAGTTAGGTAATGTGAGAAATGAAAGCAGTTTTCTGCACTTTAAGAGGTCGCCCTAGTTAATGTGCACATTACCTAGTTAATCTGCAGATTAACTGAATTCTGCACTTTAACGGTAACATATATACAGACAAGGCTCTTTATGTATCTCCCATGTCATGCCCAGTTCTCTGGGTCAGAGGGCTATACTTCTTCATTCCCTGGAAACTGTAACATTCTGTGCCAGTGCCACTTCTAGGTCAATTGAAATTCACTGCAACTGCTGTAAGAACACACAATTTCCTGTACTGTTTATATAAAGGACTGTATATGTCTAGTATGAGGGAATATGGGAGGAGTTTATATATCTAAAATATCATTTAGGGAAGTTTTACAAGAAGTTTTACAAGAAGTTTTAATAAAACATTATTTAGGTTTTGGATTATTTTGTTTGATAAATGAAACTTTAGTACAATTAAATACATGAACCATTCTCTCCCAAATGCAACACGATAACTTTTAGTAATTGATAATTATTCTCTCTTTAACAGATTCATCTTCTGGGCCATTTTCTACCAGTGAATTTGCCAGGGTCATGTTTGACTACATTCCCGCTCTGCCTGATGAGCTAGCCCTGAAGACAGGGGATCTGGTTGCAGTCATCAGTAAGGTATCGTTTTGCAATTAGGATTATTTTATTTCTTCAAGGGGTCATCCATCCTGTTAAAATTGATGATCTATTCTTAGAATAGACCATCAATATTAAACTGATGTGGGTCTTTCTCGCAACTGTATGAAAGGGCTGTAGCACTTGGGCGAGCACTACAGTCTCTTTAGTGTTTATATTTGTATGAGACACCATTTATATTGCCATTAAGAGTACATTTAGTAGTGGCTATTCTGGGTATTGCAGCTTTGTCTCATTCAATTGAATTGAAGAATAATAAGGCTCGTGTGTATACATTTTGCATACCCGTTGATGTATGCAAAATGTATACACACTGATGTCACATGTATAACTGTTTTTTTTTCCTTCCCCTCTGATATGGTTCCTCTAATGTAATCTCATGTATTACGTAAATTTAGCTATACACCCTACATTTCCCCTTAAGTCTCTCTGGCTTTTCAAAAGCAGCAAAGGTGGTGTTGTAAGGGCTGATAATGTCCTGTTAAGACTTTTGCAGTGCCACCTAAATATCTCTCTTTCCCCTGTTATGTCTGTTCATCTGTACACTATGTACAGTTGCGCTAAAAAGTTTACATACCCTGGCAGATTTTTGGGGTTTTTTTTGGCCTTTTTTCAGAGAATATGAATGATAACACAAAAATTTTTTCTCCACTCATGGTTAGTGGTTGGTTGAAGCCATTTATTGTCAAACTTCTGTGTTTTCTCTTTTTAAATCATAATGACAACCAAAAACATCAAAATGACCCTGTTCAAAAGTTCACATACCAACCACTAACCATGAGTGGAGAAAAAGTTTTTGTGTTATCATTCATATTCTATGAAAAAAGGCCAAAAAAACAAAAAATATGCCCGGGTCTGTAAACTTTTTAGCACAACTGTATTTTCAGGCCCAGATCTTCCCTTCTGGGCAGATTAGTGGTGGGCTGCGAAGCCTATTGAGACAGGGAGCAGCTTGCCAAGCCCCTTTAAATTCTTTAAACAATACTTTCTGTGGTCAGGCCACAACCGTGGTACACACAGTACCCAAGTCCTATTTCTGATTGAACGGGTCAGATTCAAGCAGGAGAGGCACTGTAGCAGGGTAAGTAAAAGACTTGCTGTGTGGAGACTCTGCTTCTTAAGTCAAGTGGTTTGCTCCTTCTTTTCGGATCTAACCCAACCAAACCAGTCCACCAGCTGACTCCCAGGGCTGGCCACCAAGCCTGCTCCTAGACTCCCAGTTCCTTATTCCTCACTGCATGTAAAGTTGCAACTCACTGAAGGGAACTGGAGAACGGGAGTAGTCTATTTTTGAGGTTCTAGCAAACTTCAACCTCCTCTCTGGCTTGGCACTTTCTCTTTCGTCTCTCTGCAGGCTGTCAGTGGGTATTCTTTCCTGAACTGGAGCGGGTAAAGAGGAGGCAAAGTATTTAAGGGAATGGGTGAATTGGAGTACAAAGACAGATTATCAAACTTGGGGTTGTTTAGTCTGGAAAAAAAGATGGCTTAGGGTGACTTAATTCAAATGTACAAATATATGAATGGACAGTAAAGAGATCTTTTCCAATGATCTCTTTACACCTAGACCTGTAACTATGACAAAGGGGCATCTTCTACATCTAGAGGGAAAAAAGGTTTTCACTGGCACAAGATGTGGTGATGGCTAATAACTTGTGCAGGTTCAAGAGGTAACACAAGGAGCCCAGCGAACCTCATTGACTATAACACCAGATGTCAGTAGTTTTTTTTTTTCCAATGGAAACTCTAGTACAGATATGAGTGTAGCCTTCAAAAACTTAATCCACATGTATAAACCACTTGTGAATTTTAATGCCATGGTTTTCCCCTTTGACGTTAATATGGAAACAAACTTTACAATTCCACAACAAAAAACTGAATGAACAATAAGTGTAGCTGTACCCCTTGGTAGTCACAGCAATGCTTTTGTTTAGCAATAAAAAGAGAAAACCCTTTTCTTTAATAGTCACAGTACTGCCTCCCCAAGTAGTCATGCAACATTCAATGAAAAGCGGCATGGCGTTGGCAATGGGAGTAATAGTAGTAGGCCCAAGGTAGCGGCTGTCATGGCGACTGCATTTTTTTCTAGCTAAAACCTCACGCAGGCTCTAGGTGGTATAATGGTGAAGGGGATGTACTGGTGTGGAAGTTGGTGATACTACTTCCCTGGGCCACCTATTGTTCTCCTGGCTGGTGGACGTTGGGGTGCCCTTGATGTTAGGTGCAACACTGAGTCTGGAGACTTGTGGCAGTTTAAGGGCAAGTTCACAATTGTAGTATAAAAACTTGAGAAAATGCCACTATCATTTCATGGATGACACAGGAGCATACAATAACATTTTCCTGTTCTAAATGTACAGTATTAAATGCTAGCAAAGTGACAAACCATGGAAAACGCTATTGCATATTATACAGTCATTATATAAATATATGTCACATATATAACAACAAACATTTTCTTGAAGTCCCACCCACAGTGCACAAACTGTTTCATTTGCATAAGACTTCAAAGTTGTTTTTCTCCAAGTCCACAGAAGTGACATACATAAGAAAGACATGTTGTTTATCTAATGCTCTGTAATGCAGTGGTGATGGTTACATATGCTTGGAAGAGATGACTCTCTTAAAGAATGTGCTATACCAAACTTCAAGTAAGTTTTATAATATGCTTTGCCTCTTTACACAGGAGACAGAAGATGAAGGCTGGTGGCGAGGGGAGCTTAATGGAAAAGCTGGTCTGTTTCCAGATAACTTTGTGATATTAATACCGCCAAACTCACAAACTGTAAGTGTGATCAGTTCTGTTGGTTGTTACATATACAACACTTATCACTTTGCAATATTTTTGCCCAAAATAACCAGCTATAGTCAGGTACTCATTGATTTTCTTCATTACATAAATTGATTTTCTAAAATGCTGAAGAAACTTGTGATTATGGATGCTACCATTGACAGATGTTTTACTTACCATATATGTGGTTAGATATCTCACCATCTATGACTAACAACTTGCATTTCAGTCATTTGGTGATCTATGTATGGCCAAAATGTTCAAACATCAGATGTTTTTGGAAACAAACTCAAGTGACCAAATACCAGCACATTATCCATTCACATATATTATCCATTCACATATATCAATAACTGCAGTTGACATTAGTCATACACATTTGCCATAGCATAAGAGGGACAACTAAGCAGTATACATCCTATAACTGAACACAGTAATGTATAACTACGCTGTGCAAACCACTTCCTGTTATACCACACAGTGTGACAACAATCCATTGCACCACAAATACATAATTCAGCAGTTTACAGAGATACTATTGTGTGTATTTCCTTACCTACCACAGTATGCGTATTTTTATTAGCGTATTCATAATAAGCAGTATTCTGTGTACAAATTCTACGGTTCACACAGGCTGACAATGTTAAGGTTGTGGAAGAGTGAAGAAATCAGGCGATACCTTTTAGAGGCTAACTGAGTATATTTGATAGTAAGCTTTACAACATGTCTGAAGAAGAGAGTTAGCACTCTCGAAAGCTTACTATCAAATATACTCAGTTAGCCTCTAAAAGGTATTGCCTGATTTCTTCACTCTTCCACTACTTTCTATGGCTAACATGGTACAACATTATAATGTTAAGGTTGTGCATTGTTCAACTATCATACAAAATGTGCAGCAAAAACAAATCTTTACATGATTTTGGCTGCAATATTGTGTATGTGTAAAATGGAGATTTAGCTTCTAGGTAGAATTGCTAAGTCAATGCAGCCTGAGAATATAAGTATGCAAAATAGCTCTAGGAGGAAGAAACCCCTGTAGTACCCCTGTAGTGCCACCTATAGGTGGTTTTCCTGTAAGTCTGTGTCAAAATACATAGTTCCTGGCAATGCTCCTGGAACAGTTTCCTTTACTGAGGTCCACATCTATATTAAAAAGAAATGCAGTCACTGGAGGATTTGCTAAAATACAACTTTTTTTTTTTTGCTTACTTATATAGCACCATCATATTCCACAGCGCTTTACAGACATTGAGAGTCACTGTCTCATATAGGGCTCACAATCTATATTTCCTACCAGTATGTCTTTGGAGTGTGGGAGGAAACCCACGTAAACATGGGGAGAACACACAAACTCCTTGCAGATGTTGTTCTTGTCAGGATTTGAACCTAGGACGCCAGCGCTGCAAAACTGCAGTGCTAACCACTGAGCCACCGTGCTGCCATTCCAAAAACATTGAAAAGCATTCCTGTGTACACAAGCATGAGAATTCTGACACATATTGATGTTTTTTAGGGTGTTCCATGTTCTTGTGTGCGCTGTTTTTCAATGCTTTTGGAATCAAGTTTATTGATTTCATCCAGTGACTGGATTCCATTTTCTGTATGTGTCTCTGACCTCATCTGAGCCTTCCTTGTGTGCTGCAATCATTTCATTCAGCAGGGTGACCTGGTTGTATATAAAATTGTCTATATAGTCCTCTATATACAGACCTTCTCCATTCAGTGAGAAATATACAGGACAAAAATGCTCAAAGCATCATGTGCTCAGTGGTTAGCATTGCAGCCTTGCAGCGCTGGAGTCCAAGATTCAAATCCTGCCAAGGACATCATCTGTAAGGAGTTTGTGTGGATTTCCTCTGGGTACTCCTCCCACACTCCAAAGACATACTGGTAGGGAATGTAGATTGTGAGCCTTACATGGGGCAGTATATATGTAAAGCGCTGTGGAATATGATGGTGCTATACAAGTAAGCATAATAAATAAATGTTAAAAGAGTATTGTAGATCTACTAAAGCTATGTACATGAGTACCAGTTTTAACTGAATTTAATTTTTAACAATAATTCAAGGAGACAGTTATAAACATGTACATCACTTAAACACAGAGGTGTAGTTAGTCTAGTGCTGGACTTTTTGACCCAATATACATAACTTATGTCAAACTATGTGCCTATAGTAGTATTCAGATACTAGAATATTCTGACACTCTGATACTCTTATGGGCCAGTCCAACCATGTTACCAACTAGGCCCATAAGGGCCCTGGTGCTAAAGCAGGAAAACGGCAGTATTATTTATTTATGCCATTTTGTATTGTTAACATTTGCAGAAAACCAGCAAGCCTCCTACTCGAGCTGCCACAATGAAAGGACCTGGTGAGTTACTTTAGAAAAAAAAAATCTCAGTTTATCAGTACTTAACTTAAAATGGGTATTCCTATCTCAGACATTTATAGCATACACACAGGATATGTCATAAATGTCCAATAGATTTGGGTCCCACCTCAAGTGCTATTTTTTTTTTAGAAAAGGGGGAAAACAGAGAGAACTCCGTATGTAGTATGTGAGTATGGCCACCTTTCCATTCACCGCATCCAAGAGGCAGGGGTTGTAGGTCCTCCATTCTCAAGATAGCCACACATATTAGATAAATGTTGGGAAAACGTGCTGATTTTAGCAGGATTGACCATCTACTACATCGACTGCCCTGGGCCCACATGCTTTACTATCTACTAGATCAGTGTCTGCAGACACCGATCTAGTTAAAATGAATCCTGCAAATAACTGTCTTGCAAACCACAAGCCACTTCAGGCCTGCGGTTTACAAGACGCTGAGAACACAGACAGCGGATATCTTCTTCTCATCACAGGCGGGTGCTGATGTCATAGCATCGCGCGTCCTGCGCTGAGAGGCAGACGTCCTATGTAGAGATGAGCGAATCGATTCTGCAGAAGTGGAATTCGATCCGAATTTCAGGAAATCTTCGATTTGTGACATCAGATGGTCACAAGATATTTGTGATTGGGTAGGCGTGTCTTTGCTTGTTAGCAGATCCTTCCACATGAATAAAAAGAGAGAGAGAGAGAGAGAGAGAGAGAGAGAGAGAGAGAGAGAGAGAGAGAGAGAGAGAGAGAGAGAGAGAGAGAGAGAGAGAGAGAGAGAGAGAGAGAGAGAGAGAGAGAGAGAGAGAGAGAGAGAGAGAGAGAGAGAGAGAGAGAGAGAGAGAGAGAGAGAGAGAGAGAGAGAGAGAGAGAGAGAGAGAGAGAGAGAGATGACCATGGCATCCAAGGGCTTCTGTCATTTTGCCGCCCACCCCGGCACTCTGCAGCCAGGAAATAGCTGTTTACTACCCGCAAAGTCATTCGCATCGAAGCAAATTTTTTTGGAACTTCGAATCAAACTGCCGAATTGAACTTTTCAGAAATTCGCTCATCTCTAGTCCTGTGCGTGGACAGGGAGGAGGAGGCGGCTCCGTTCATCAGAGGATCGCAGGTAGGTGAGTAAAACTTTGTTTTTTTAGTGCAGTTGTGGGTAATTTAATAGTATAAGCGGTGGTTAGGAGGGGGAATTATAACTATAGGGAGGATTCATTAGAGAGAATTATGACAATGGAGGAGGTCATTTATCAAAGGGCTATTAGGGGGCATTATGAATACAAGGGGGGGAGGTTATTTATATAAGGGGTCATTAGGGGGCATCATTTATATAAGGGGTCATTAGGGGCGCAGTATTTATGTCAGGGGGAATCAGGGGCATAATATAAGGGGGCAATTAATATAATTAAGGTGGCACTTGGGTTTTATTAAGGCTAAGGCCCCATGTAGCTTCCCACAGCAAAAAAGCATTGCAGGAAAAACCGCTGCAGTAATGCATTGCAGTTTTTCCCACAGCGCTTTCAGAGGACTTTCTGCTTCTGTTATACCTATAGGGAACTGCCACTGTTTCCGTAAGTATAATTGACATGCTGCAATTTCCAAAACCGCAATGGTTTTAGAAATCACAGCGTATCCGTTGCACGTATTTTTCTGCAATGTGTGGATGGGATTTGCAAGAATCCCATCCACTTTGCTGGAACTGTAAAACGCAGCGTTTTTTCCACGTCACTTCCACCACGTGAGGCCTTAGCCTTAAGGAGTTTTCCAGCTTATCATCAATAAGAGATAAGTGAATCCCCACTGATCAGCTGTATGAAGGGGCCAACAGCGCCTGTTTATATTGCCTATATTTTAATTATATATTTAATTGCCTATACAGTACAGACCAAAAGTTTGGACACACCTTCTCATTCCAAGAGTTTTCTGTATTTTCATGACTATAAAAATTGTAGATTCACACTGAAGGCATCAAAACTATGAATTAACACATGTGGAATTATATACTTAACAAAAAAGTGTGAAACAACTGAAAATATGTCTTATATTCTAGGTTCTTCAAAGTAGCCACCTTTTGCTTTGATTACTGCTTTGCACACTCTTGGCATTCTCTTGATCAGCTTCAAGAGGTAATCACCTGAAATGGTCTTCCAACAGTCTTGAAGGAGTTCCCAGAGATGCTTAGCACTTGTTGGCCCTTTTGCCTTCACTCTGCGGTCCAGCTCACCCCAAACCATCTCGATTGGGTTTAGGTCTGGTGACTGTGGAGGCCAGGTCATCTGGCGTAGCACCCCATCACTTTCCTTCTTGGTCAAATAGCCCTTACACAGTCTGGAGGTGTGTTTGGGGTCATTGTCCTGTTGAAAAATAAATGATGGTCCAACTAAATGCAAACCGGATGGAATAGCATGCCGCTGCAAGATGCTGTGGTAACCATGCTGGTTCAGTATTCCTTCAGTTTTGAATAAATCCCCAACAGTGTCACCAGCAAACCACCCCCACACCATCACACCTCCTCCTCCATGCTTCACGGTGGGAACCATGCATGTAGAGTCCATTCGTTCACCTTTTCTGCGTCGCACAAAGATACGGTGGTTAGAACCAAAAATCTCAAATTTGGACTCATCAGACCAAACCACAGATTTCCACAGGTCTAATGTCTATTCATTGTGTTCTTTAGCCCAAACAAGTCTCTTCTGCTTGTTGCCTGTCCTTAGCAGTGGTTTCCTAGCAGCTATTTTGCCATGAAGGCCTGCTGCACACAGTCTCCTCTTAACAGTTGTAGAGATGTGTCTGCTGCTAGAACTCTGTGTGGCATTGACCTGGTCTCTAATCTGAGCTGCTGTTAACCTGCCATTTCTGAGGCTGGTGACTCGGATGAACTTATCCTCCGCAGCAGAGGTGACTCTTGGTCTTCCTTTCCTGGGGCGGTCCTCATGTGAGCCAGTTTCTTTGTAGCGCTTGATGGTTTTGGCCACTGCACTTGGGGACACTCAAAGTTTTCCCAATTTTTCGGACTGACTGATCTTCATTTCTTAAAGTAATGATGGCCACTCGTTTTTCTTTACTTAGCTGCTTTTTTCTTGCCATAATACAAATTCTAACACTCCATTCAGTAGGACTATCAGCTGTGTATCCACCTGACTTCTGAACAACACAACTGATGGTCCCAACCCCATTTATAAGGCAAGAAATCCCACTTATTAAACCTGACAGGGCACACCTGTGAAGTGAAAACCATTTCAGGTGACTACCTCTTGAAGCTCATCAAGAGAATGCCAAGAGTGTGCAAAGCAGTAATCAAAGCAAAAGGTGGCTACTTTGAAGAACCTAGAATATAAGACATATTTTCAGTTGTTTCACACTTTTTTGTTAAGTATATAATTCCACATGTGTTAATTCATAGTTTTGATGCCTTCAGTGTGAATCTACAATTTTTATTGTCATGAAAATACAGAAAACTCTTGGAATGAGAAGGTGTGTCCAAACTTTTGGTCTGTACTGTATACTGGCACTTGATAGGTAGGGATTACAGATTTTTCATCAGGGTTTATGACTGGGTTTAATACTGGGAGCTGCAGGAAATGGTTGATTTGCAGGGTCCTAACAGTCTAAGAGATGTAAGAGATTACTGAGGGTCCAACACCTAATGCCCATTCTGATCAACTCTTTGAAGAGACTGTGGTGCTTTTGCGAGTGCCATCACTCCTTCACTATTTACAGTATCTGTTTTATAATCACCATGCGATGTTATTACAGCCTGTAATAATAGTGCATGTCTGCTATAAAACAGATGGCATGTGATATGAATAGTGAAGGGGCCGCACACAGTATAATATGCTCCTCAGTGGCCCCCACACAGTATAATAAGCATCACAGTGGCCCCAGAATATTCATGAGTTTTGGCCCTCGCTTCAGTGCTATTATATCCTGGAGTATCCTCAGAACCCAGAGTATAATAAGTAGAGGCCCAAAGGGAAGTGATTAAAAATAACAAACATTTATATTCTCCTTGTCTCACCTCTTCTGGGCATCCACGCTTAGTCTGGATCTTTTCAGCATTTTCTCCGGTCCTCTTCCGGCCTGTGACTGAGGTCATGCACCCCAGGCGTCACTGTTTAGGCCTGTGACTGGGCTTCAGTGGTCACGTGGGGCGCGCTGACGTCATTACGCCAGCGCTACCCATGTGACCACTGGGGCCTAATCACAGGTCCCAGCAGTGACTTATGGGGTGCATGACCTCAGGCACAGCCCGGAAGAGCCCCAGAGAGAATGCCAGGAATTGTCAGAAGCCCAGGTGAGGTCAGTATAAGTATTTCTTATTTTTAGTCACCTCCCCTGGGCTGGCATGAATTGTAAAGGGGCCCGGCAACTCCCATCTCCAGCTGGCCCGGGCGTGGTTGCACTTCCTGCGACCATGATCGTTACGCCACTAGTGACACTTCTGTATGTTGCATAGTACTTATCTCAGGGTAACAAAGTGATAACATTCCTGTATTATTAATAGAGTGGTAAGTGTACAGTCATAGGACAATCTCACTGTTCAGTGCCAAGATCTATATCTAAATCATATCTTTTTATCCTTAGTTGAAACTCACATATTTCTGAAGTATAAGTGTTTCCAGGACATTTGATTGGGTTATATTATAGTATCTGTACTACACTGTTTAATATATACAGTACTAAGGCTAGGTTCGCACTAACGCTTAGTTTCCCTAAAAACCCTATCCGCCTGAAAAAGCGGTTATCCACGGAAACCCATGGGCCCCATAGACTATAATGGGTTTCGCTGGGTTTCCACTGATTTTATACCGAAATCGGCAGAGAGAAAAGTCTTGCTTGCAGCACTTTTCTCTCTTCTGATTTAAGCAGAATCTCAGGCGGATTCACCCGAACGCTAGTGTTAACCTAGTGTAAGCCTATATAGATCATATTACTGCAGTAATATATAGTACTAAGCCTTTATAGATCTGGGGGTTTCTTGGGGATGAATAGATGTGGTTTTACATTTTTCTGCTCAACATTTTAGCAGTCAATAAAGACACAAACACCGTGGATCAAAAGCCTCCTGTAAACAGATCACAGTCACCAAGTGCCAATTCCAGTTCCACAGGATTAAAAGGTAATGCAGATGTTAATATCTGAAAAAACAATATTCTTACATCTCTTGGAGTTTTTTTTTTTTTTACTATTCCCACTGTTTAATATGGCACATCAACCGCATCATAGAAAATCCTATAAATGTGCCCCCGCCAATAAATGCATAAAAGATACTATATATCATATCATAGATAAATACAAATAAATGCAACTCTTTATTATAAATAAATACATCCAACATTTAAGCCAAATGGTAACAATAAAAAGACTGGAGGCAGAAACTTGTGGCTACTCCCAAAATACGACAGTTAACGCATGTAATCTGCAGTTTTACAATTGAGGATTGGTTCACACTTGCGCCCGGAGTTCGTCCACCGTGAATCCAACCTAAATATCAGAAAAAAAGGATAGGGAAAGGTTTGCAAGCGGTTTGTTTAAAAACCCATTCATTTCAATGAATTTTTAAAGCAAGCCGCAAGTGTCCGATTGCAGTCTCTGCGCAGCGAAGCCGCTTTTTTTGGTCGGAAACAAAGTCGGACATGCAGGACTTTGTGTTCAGATGTTCATTAATTGTAGGGAGAGTGCCCAACCTTGGCCCTCTTCTCTTACCTCCCCCTCTTTCTGTTAGTGTCAGCAGCTCCCATAAAATACATCTGGCCACTCAAAAAAATATGCCCTATGCATCCCCGTAAACAGAAATATAAAAAAGTTGTGGATGTCAGAATATGGCGACTTTAAGAAATATTTTTTGCAAAGTTTTGGATTTTGGTTAAGCGGTTAGAATGTAAACAAAACTATATAAATTTGGTACCCCCAGAATCGGACCGAAACATAGAATACACGTGACATGTCAGTTTGGCTGCAGAATGAACACCATAAAAACGAAGCCCACAAGAAAGTCGCACAAATGTACTTTTTCTCCAGTTCAGAATTTTTTTCCAGCTTTCCAGTACATTGTACAGAATAAGAAATGAACAACAATTTGTCCTGCAAACATTAAGCCCTAATATGGCTCTGTGAACAGAAAAATAAAAAAGTTATGGGATTTGGAAGACAAGCAGTCAAAAATGAAAATTGAAAAATGTCACCGGCGGGAAGGGGTTAATAACTTGTATTTATATAATTATTAGGCTATAATTATATCCAACTAAACACCTCCTCTAAAATAAGCATGCCTTACTGTACAGATTCATCTTCCCACATGTCCAAACAAGAAGCTGGTCTCCCAGAATGTTTGATGGCATCATGGAATAATATTTCTAATTTCTAATTATATTAATTATATTGTTCACAATCCAAATCAGTAAGCAAAGTCAAGTATACGCCACACCTTTAGATAAAGATTATGATGTTCGTCTTACATATTTAGACAATTATGTATACCTTTCGATTTTTTACTCTTCACTTTAGTAACAAAAATGGACAATACTGTCAAAGACCTCAAGCCTCCTATGAACAGTTCAAAGTCACCGAGTACCAATTCCAGTTCCAGTTCCACAGGGCAAAAAGGTATAAAATGTCTTGAATGGCAATTCTTCCTATGGCTGTTTTTACTATTCGTGTCTCTTAGCAAATTTCTTGGACTAAATTTTTCCAGAAAATGAAGTATTTCTCTCCGGAAATTATCCAAAATTGTGGAAAATCTCAACAATATCAAGGTTACAAAGTCCATCTTCAGAGATCTTGATGTTCCTTTGTCCACGGTGTGCAACAATCAAGAAGTTTACAACCCATGGCACTGTAGCTATTCTCCCTGGACACTAACAGAAGGGAAAAATTGATGAAAGGTTGCAACACAGGATAGTCTAGGTGGTGGATAAGCAGCCCCAATCAAATTCCAAAGAAATACAAGCTGTCCTGCAGGCTCAGGGTGCATCAGTGTCAGCATCAACTATCCATCAACATTTGACTGAAATTAAACGCTATAGCAGGAAACCCAGAAGGACCCTACTGCTGACACAGAGACATAAAGCTATAATGCATTTTGCCAAAATGTACATCAGTAATCCAAAATCCTTCTGGGAAAATGCCTTGTGGACAGATGAGACCAACATAGAACTTTTTGGTAAAGCACAGCATTCTACTGTATGTAGAAAAAATGGAATGAGGCCTTCAAAGAAAAGAACACAATACCAACAGTCAAATATGGTGGAGGTTCAAAGAAGTTTTGGGATCCTTGACTGTGTGCAAGGCATCATGAAATCTGAAGATTACCAAGGATTTTGGGTCACAATGTAGGGCCCAGTGTCAGATAGTTGGGTTTGCGTCCTAGGTCATGGGTTTTTCAGCAGGACAAGAACCCCAAACATACTTCAAAAAGCACCCAGAAATGGATGGAAAAAAAGCGCTGGCGAGTTCTGAAGTGGCCAGCAATGAGTCTGGTTCTAAATCCCATTAAACACCTGTGGAGAGATCATAAAATTGATGTTGGGAGAAGGCACCCTTCAAATCTGAGAGACCTGGAGCAGTTTGCAAAAGAAGAGTGGTTCAAACTTCCGGTTGAGAGATGTAAGAAGCTTGTTGATGATTATAGGAAGACATTGATTTCGGTTATTTTTTCCAAAGGGTGTTTAAACCAAATATTAAGTTGAGGATGCTAGTAATTTTGTCCTGACCATTTTTGAAGTTTTGCATGAAATTGTATCATTTTAGGGTTTTTTTTAATCATTTTTTTTGTGTTACACACAAAGGAAATAAACGTGTATAACAAAACATGTGTAATTGCAATAATTTTCTGGGAGAAATAGTCCATTTTCTGGAAAAATTTGAGGGATTTCAACACCTATGGCCATAACTGTATGTCAGCGATTCCAAATGAGTACTGGATTTTAATCTGACCAAGGGCAATATCTTCATGGAGTTTGTATATTCTCCCTGTTTCCTCTCACATACCAAAAATATACTTAAAGGTAAACTGGCTTCCTGTAAAACAGCTGACCCTTGTGGGTGTTGCGGGATGAGTGCCTGTGTGGCAGCCACTGATTCCCCACCTTCACAACATTCCCTGTGCTTTGAGTCCCTCGTATGAGAAAAGTGCATTACAAATATTTGTCATTTGTGCCTTAATGTTCAATTAGTTTTGATCCAAAAATCCTGATCGGAGGGATCAAGTCCATTTAAACTATTCTAAGTCATGTTGGTATTTGGTGCGGTTCCCAGCAGTCTGACCCCACAGGCTGGAAGTCTTTGAACACTTCCTTTTATTTGTAGTATCTCTTCAAACTTACAGTCATATGAAAAAGTTTGGGCACCCCTATTAATCTTAATCATTTTTAGTTCTAAATATTTGGGTGTTTGCAACAGCCATTTCAATTTGATATATCTAATAACTGATGGACACAGTAATATTTCAGGATTGAAATGAGGTTTATTGTACTAACACAAAATGTGCAATATGCATTAAAGCAAAATTTGACCGGTGCAAAAGTATGGGCACCTCAACAGAAAAGTGACATTAATATTTAGATCCTCCTTTTGCAAAAATAACAGCCTCTAGTCGCTTCCTGTAGCTTTTAATCAGTTCCTGGATCCTGGATGAAGGTATTTTTGACCATTCCTCTTTACAAAACAATTCTAGTTCAGTTAAGATGATGGTCGCCGAGCATGGACAGCCCGCTTCAAATTATCCCACAGATGTTCAATGATATTCAGGTCTGGGGACTGGGATGGCCATTCCAGAACATTGTAATTGTTCCTCTGCATGAATGCCTGAGTAGATTTGGAGCTGTGTTTTGGATCATTGTCTTGCTGAAATATCCATCCCCGGCGTAACTTCAAATTCGTCACTGATTCTTGTACATTATTCTCAAGAATCTGCTGATACTGAGTTGAATCCATGCGACCCTCAACTTTAACAAGATTCCCGGTGCCGGCATTGGCCACACAGCCCCAAAGCATGATGGAACCTCCACCAAATTTTACAGTGGGTAGTAAGTGTTTTTCTTGGAATGCTGTGTTTTTTCACGCCATGCATAACGCCTTTTTGTATGACCAAACAACTCAATCTTTGTTTCATCAGTCCACAGGACCTTCTTCCAAAATGAAGCTGGCTTGTCCAAATGTGCTTTTGCATACCTCAGGCGACTCTGTTTGTGGCGTGCTTTCAGAAACGGCTTCTTTCGCATCACTCTCCCATACAGCTTCTCCTTGTGCAAAGTGTGCTGTATTGTTGACCGATGCACAGTGACACCATCTGCAGCAAGATGATGCTGCAGCTCTTTGGAGGTGGTCTGTGGATTGTTCTTGACTGTTCTCACCATTCTTCTTCTCTGCCTTTCTGATATTTTTCTTGGCCTGCCACTTCTGGGCTTAACAAGAACTGTCCCTGTGGTCTTCCATTTTCTTACTATGTTCCTCACAGTGGAAACTGACAGGTTAAATCTCTGAGACAACTTTTTGTATCCTTCCCCTGAACAACTATGTTGAACAATCTTTGTTTTCAGATCATTTGAGAGTTGTTTTGAGGAGCCCATGATGCCACTCTTCAGAGGAGATTCAAATAGGAGAACAACTTGCAATTGGCCACCTTAAATACCTTTTCTCATGATTGGATACACCTGGCTATGAAGTTCAAAGCTCAGTGAGGTTACAAAACCAATTTTGTGCTTCAGTAAGTCAGTAAAAAGTAGTTAGGAGTATTCAAATCAATAAAATGATAAGGGTACCCAAATTTTTGCACCGGTCAAATTTTGGTTTAATGCATATTGCACATTTTCTGTTAGTACAATAAACCTCATTTCAATCCTGAAATATTACTGTGTCCATCAGTTATTAGATATATCAAATTGAAATGGCTGTTGCAAACACCCAAATATTTAGAACTAAAAATGATTAAGATTAATAGGGGTGCCCAAACTTTTTTATATGACTGTAATTTAGCAAACCACAATTGAATAATGCAACATCTTTGAAAGTACAAATGGTGACTGTAGGTTTCTGTTTATGGATCCATTACGGAACCGTATACATTTTCTAAACCGTATACATTTTTAGTCCTCAATTGTGAATAATATATACTGTAAACTCTTTCTTACCAAATACATAATAAATGAGAAAATTTACAGTAAAATATCAAGTTTTACTAACTGTATTTGGAATCTATGCTTTAACACTACACTGATACATGTTCTGTGTTTTGAGTAATATGTAATATGGGAAGAATGAGTAATAAGACACTAAAGTTATTCCATGCCTAAACCTTGTGTAGAACAATATATGGTCTTGCAGTGATCATCATCATAGACAAAACTCTTACCTCAGCAATAGCAGCTTTCAGCCCACACAGGAAAAGACCTAGTAGTTTATACTGCAGGTTGAAGCTTGTTCAGGTACCTGTAAGAAGCAGAGCTCTCTTCATCAATATTTCTATGTTTAGCGCCGTCAGGTATTCATAATGACTTAAATCCCATAGTCATTCTAAAAAGCCTATAATGCAGCTGTCCTAAATCAACGAGGTTTCTATGTGCAGTGGTCCCTTCAATATACATTTATCAATTTCTGATCTTCATTTTAGTAGCCAAAATGGAAACGCTTCCCATGGAGCTAAGATCACCTGCAAACAGGCCTCAGTCACCTGGTTCTAATTCTAGGGGTCAAAAAGGTAAGAGAAAGTCTGAAATTCTTCAAGAAGTCAGTTTGTGTAATGACCAGTCTTATTTTTTATTAATGATACCACTGAGACAGCATTTGTTCAGTTGCCTGACCAGAAATGATAGAAATAACATTGATTTTCATTATTTCAATTCAGCCAACTTAGCGACTTGAGGCCCATATTAGGATTCATATTAAAAATATACAGAATCATTAAACTCCATGTGTAGCTCTACGTATAAAAGTAGTAAAATAAATGGCAAAATAGTGGCATATGTAAGGTGTTTGCCTTGTAGGCACCAATTAATGGCTCCATATGTGTATCTGTGTGGCTAAAAACTAAGGTTTAATATGAAGTTTGGTAGTATTTAATATTTGCTAATATTAATGTTGAGATCAGAGCTCTGTGGTGGCCATGTCGTCATTTTCAGGGCTCCGCCTTTCTTTAGTTCATTAACTTCATTTTGTTAACTGACAAAAATAGACTATTAACACTTCTATTTTTGAATGCATTCTTACTTTGCAGCATTTTTTCCACCCCTGCCAAAAACTTTTGCATAGTATTGTATGTGTGTATATTTTATACACCCATATGAACAGACTCATAGATTAACATTAATTCTATATTACAGATTTATAAATGTATTCTGATTGAAAATATGCTTTACATGTGAGAATTGTTATTGTGGATCTGCAGTTACACAGGTGTAAAAAATACTACTACGTAAATTAACATGTTGCTTATATTGAAATTTGCACCACGGTTATCTGATGACTCAAAGAGAGAGTTTCCTACATGAAATTCATAGACTTGCCCCAATGGTCTAAAATATCTTGCTGAAAGTAAAATTGATGATAAATGCATGAATTAATACAATAATGATATACCAGAAGCTGTTTAAAAAGTGTTTTGAGATAAGAAAAAAAAGGACATCGCTACTCTTGCCCATGAGTCTGGTATTACAGTTCATAATCTGAATAAGGCTTCAGTGCCAGATGTACCCATGGATAAAAGTGGAGTTGTTTCTGGAAAAGAAGCAGAAGATACTATACAATTTTCTACAATTCCTTTAAGTGTTTTGGCTTTATTCACACAGTGTGATGGTCGGCCACCTTATGAACAGTCGTCACATGGTCGTTTTAAAAACAATGAGAGTGAATCAGTCTATCCACATGTCTGTTTTTTGAATGGACAGAGAAAAACGGTCTGTTAAAAAAAAAAACAGACCTATTGTGTATTTGTCTGTTTTGACAGCCACATGTGTTTAGAAAAAATTTTCTTTTTTTATTTGCAGTGACAGCTGTTAAAAACAGATCAGTGGGTTGTGAAAGAAAAAGACCAATGAAATCATTAAAGTTTCTTTAATGGTCATCAAAAAACAGATGCAAAATGGGTGACACTCAGCCAACAAAAATGGATAAACGGACTCAGAACCAAAACTAAATGGAAGCATAATAGCCATTAGAAACTGACTTTTTTGTCGATTTTACCCTGCCAACAAAAGGACATGGCCGTGTGAATATAAATTCTATTATATATTATGCCATTTAAAGGGTGATATAGTTTACAGGAGGCAACTTATGCAAGATGAGTTTCTTTGATATAAATCTGTGTATATACACAGTCAAATAAGAATGCAAAAATCATTGCTCGAATCTAGCATTTCTCAGGAAATAGCAACAGGAAATATATGTACTTTTTGAGAGGGTGTAGGTCATGCACATACACAACAAGCAATATGCACTGAGCAGAAAGCCTTTCATAGAATGAATGCTAGATAAGCATTCTGCAAGTGCTTTCATGTGGACTAAATGTTACAGAAATCAAAAAGATAAAACCCACATGCATAATAAATACTGACTGATGATGAGATTCAATGCAAATAATACTCAAATTATAGCATACCTCCACTTATAAACAACTTTACATAAGTGAATAGTACAGGTGAAAATAAGAAATTTTCTAATATATCTTGTTAAGGAGATCTGTTTTATCAGCTTCTCCGTTGGAGACTCCGTCGCAGAAACCGCTGAAAAATTGCAGAGCAAAAAGTCCTGGATGTTCTCCATGTGTAACCACTGTTTCAGCGGTCTGGTTCTCTGTCGTTTGGGTCCCCCAGTGGACCCCAAAGACAGAGACCACAGCGCAGATGTGAACTAAGCCTTAGCAGTGTTAAAAAGCTAGGAATAGCAGCAGAAACAGTCTTAAAAGTGGAGAAGAAAA
This sequence comes from Leptodactylus fallax, assembly GCA_947044405.1. Taxonomy (NCBI): domain Eukaryota; kingdom Metazoa; phylum Chordata; class Amphibia; order Anura; family Leptodactylidae; genus Leptodactylus; species Leptodactylus fallax. Next base: position 10,711,033 of record CAMRHE010000015.1, on the reverse strand, counting down.
CATATTTCTTTAATAAGATTTAATACACATTTTCTTATTATGACATGTACTATTCATTTATGAAAAAATGTTTATAACTGGAGGTACGCTTTAGATAGATAAAAAAAAAAAAAACTAAAACCATAATTATGGCAGCACTGGAATCTAACAAGTTGGGTACTAGCCCCAAGGAGCCAACTAAGATTCTGATTTACCGTCCTGAATAGTATGCTGGGAGAAGTGACTCCTAGCATAATAATTATCTATGATGCTAACAGTCCCTACCTCTCTGTGACACAATGTTTTGAGATATAATCAGTATGGGACAGTATTTTTCGCTAGAGCCTTTCTCAAACAGCAATATGGTATCATTACACATCTTATTCCACAGTGATTAAGTGATTTCACAATCAATTCATAGCTATATAATTGTGATAATACATAGTGCAAAGCAATAGTTCATATGAAAATGCAGAAGGACAGTGTACTTTACTACAATAAATATGTCATATCTCCACAATTCAGATATAGTGTAAAAAATACTAAACAGTGCAAATAAGCTCCTTGCATGTCATAAAAGTACGGGTGCAATAAATATATTAAAATATCAAAATCAATCCAGCTGAGTACACTTAAACCATGCTATTACAGCGTCCTCCACGTTTCACTGCGCATGAATATGTACCTTGAGTGTGCATGTCCAGAGCAATGTCTTGAGATAGTGAGGCCATCTTGCTACAGGCATCTGCACATGTTCTTTAGAGTTCTTTCAATCTGGCATTTTGTTATATGCAGTATTAAAGAAAAGAACATGTTATTATATTTATTGTACCTGCACTTTTATGAAATTGGAAGGAGCTTATTTGCACTGTTAAATGTTTTTTACACTACATGTGAATTGTGGAGATATTAAAATAATATTTATTGTTATAAAGTACACTGTCCTATTGCACTTTCATATGAATTATTGTTTTATAATATGTATTTTCTCAGTTATAGTAACTAATTGTGAAATCACTGTGAGATTATATAACATGTAAAGATACCATGTTGTTGCTTGAGAAAGGCTCTAGTGTTTGGAGCTGAAACATTACCTTCTTTTTTTTCTACACTGACTTTGGAGTGCTGCCTGTATTGCATATTTAGAAAGTTGTGCTAAAAAGTTTAATACCCCGGCAGATTTTTTGTTTTTTTGGCCTTTTTTCAGAGAATATGAATGATAACAGAAACACTTTTTCTCCACTCATGGTTAGTAGTTGGTTGAAGCCATTTATTGTCAAACACGATATTAAGAACTGGGGTATGTGAACTTTTGAACAGGGCCATTTTGATGTTTTTGGTTGTCATTATGATTTAAAAAGAGAAAACACAGAAGTTTGACAATAAATGGTTTCAACCAACCACTAACCATGATTGGAGAAAAAGTTTTTTCATATTCTCTAAAAAAAAGGCCAAAAAAAAATCTGCCGGGGTATGTAAACTTTTTAGCACAACTGTAGATAAGGCTAGGGCCCCATGGCGACTTTGGCTGAGACTCCCATCACATGTCCAAAGATTGCGTGTTGCCCTGCGACTCCTTCATCAATCTAAGTACATGGAGTTGCATTGCAATTCCTAAGGGCACTGCAACTGCAACTTTAAGTCACAGAAAGTTTGAGCACTGCTGGATTTTTTTGTGACTAGAGGTCACAGTAACAGCACCCACAGGGTCATAATGCAACTCCATTCACATTGATAAAGGATTTGCACAGGACACGGCAATCTTTTGTCGTTTGAATGAAGTCACAGCCAAAGTTGCCATACGTCCCTAATCTATGAATATCTCTATGTATATAAATCAAAACAATGTAAGATATTAGTGTTAACATTAAGGAGGAATATACTTTACCCAGTGTGTGTTTATGCCAACAGATAATAAGTTATTATGATGTGATAACATATAAATATTATACTACTTGTTTCAGAGTCAAAAGAAAATAAGGCAGACTCTGCTTCTAAAGTGGCACATCAACCAGGGAAGAAAGCAGCACCACCTCCACCAATACCAGCCAAGACCAAATCTAGCTCCAACCAGGCCAACAAGTGAGATTTTAAAATCATAAAACACTTTGGCACTAAAATAAACAGATTCTCACTTACATACAGTGGGAAAAAAAAAAAAGTATTTAGTCAGCCACCAATTGTGCAAGTTCTCCCACTTAAAAAGATGAGAGGCCTGACATCATAGGTAGACCTCAACTAAGAGACAAAATGAGAAAACATATTTAGAAAATCACATGTCTGATTTTTTAAGAATTTATTTGCAAATTATGGTGGAAAATAAATATTTGGTCACCTACAAACAAGCAAGATTTCTGGCTCTCACAGATCTGTAACTTCTTCTTTAAGAGGCTCCTCTGTCCTCCACTCATTACCTGTAGTAATGGCTCCTGTTTGACATTGTTATCAGTATAAAAGACGCCTGTCCACAACCTCAAACAGTCACACTCCAAACTCCACTATGGTGAAGACCAAAGAGCTGTGGAAGGACACCAGAAACAAAATTGTAGACCTGCACCAGGCTGGGAAGGCTGAATCTGCAATAGGCAAGCAGCTTGGTGTGAAAAAATCAACTGTGGGAGCAATAATTAGAAAATGGAAGACATTCAAGACCACTGATAATCTCCCTCGATCAGGGGCTCCACACAAGATCTCACCCCGTGGGGTCAAAATGATCACAAGTACAGTGAGCAAAAATCCCAGAACCACACGGGGGGACCTAGTGAATGACCTGCAGAAAGCTGGGACTAACGTAACAAAGGCTACCGTCAGTAACACACTACGCTGCCAGGGACTCAGATCCTGCAGTGCCAGACATGTCCCCCTGCTTAAGCCAGTACATATCTGGGCCCGTCTGAAGTTTTCTAGAGAGCATTTGGATGTTCCAGAAGAGTATTGGGAGAATGTCATATGGTCAGATGAAACCAACGTAGAACTGTTTGGTAGTAAAACAACTCGTCATGTTTGGAGGAGAGTGAATGCTGAGTTGCATCCGAAGAACACCATACCTACTGTGAAGAATGGGGGCAACATCATGTTTTGGGGCTGTTTCTCTGCAAAGGGATCAGGACGACTGATCCGTGTACATGAAAGAATGAATGGGGCCATGTCTCGTGAGATTTTGAGTGCAAACCTCCTTCCATCAGCAAGGGCATTGAAGATGAAACGTGGCTGGATCTTTCAGCATGACAATGATCCCAAGCACACCGCCAGGGCAACGAAGGAGTGGCTTTGTAAGAAGCATTTCAAGGTCCTGGAGTGGCCTAGCCAGTCTCCAGATCTCAACCCCATAGGAAACCATTGGAAGGAGTTGAAAGTCCGTGTTGCTCAGCGACAGCCCCAAAACATCACTGCTCTAGAGGAGATCTGCATGGAGGAATGGGCCAACATACCAGCAACAGTGTGTGCCAACCTTGTGAAGACTTACAGAAAACATTTGACCTCTGTCATTGCCAACAAAGGATATATAACAAAGTATTGAGATGAACTTTTGTTATTGACCAAATACTTATTTTCCACCATAATTTGCAGATAAATTCTTTAAAAATCAGACAATGTGATTTTCTGGATTTGTTTTCACATTTTGTCTTCCATAGTTGAGGTCTACCTATGATGACAATTACAGGCCTCTCTCATCTTTTTAAGTGGGAGAACTTGCAAAATTGGTGGCTGACTAAACACTTTTTTTCCCCACTGTACATGAAGATTGTCATTTTGTCAACATAGTTTGATCACATTGGTAGAAAATCAGTTCTTTTTGTTTGCCTATGATAAGAATAAGTATTAGGCTGTGTTTACACAACCCTTTTTTTATTTAAAGGGGTTTTCCCACAAAAGACATTTATAGCATATCCACAGGATATACCATAAATGTCTGATAGCTTTGCATCTCAGAGGTGAAACCTGCATCTATCTCTAAAATTAGTCCCCACCCACCCTCTGTACCCCCCTACTTATCCGGGTGTGACCTCTCTGAGAAGATGTTCAGCTACGGACAGGCTGTAGATGTAGGTTTCACCTGTGACACACACCTATCTCTAAATTGGGACCCCCCCTGTCTCCTTGCTCCACTACTTATCCAGTTGTGACCTTGCTGAAAAGACTTTCAGCTATGGTCAGATGGTACGGAAACAGTGTAGTTCAGAGCTACATGGTTTCTGTATTTCCTATGTATGTGAATGGGAGTTACGGAAGCAGCATAGAGCGGTGAACTAACTCTATGGGAGTTACAGAAACAGCATAGCTCAGAGCTATACTTTCCGCACAGCCCAATCATAGCTTAAAATCTTCTCAGCAAGGTTGCGACTGGATAAGTAGTGGAAAAAAGAGACTGGGGGGCCCATTTTAGAGATAAATGTAAGTCCTACCTCTGACACACACCTATCAGACATTTATGACATATCCTGTTGATATGCCATAAATGGCTTTTGTAGGAAAACCCCTTTAGGCCAAGGCCCCATACAGCGAATAGCTGCCTAAAAACACTGCGGAAATTACTGCGGCAGAAACTCATTGTGGTTTTTTTCCATAGCATTTTTCACAGAAAGTCTGCAGATGAAAACTTTCTTTATGTCTCTATTACACCTATACGGAAAACGCCAGCGTTTCCATAAGTATGATTGACATTTCTGTTGCATTTTTTTTTTTTTTGCAATGCGTGGATGGGATTATCCACTTTGCCTGTACTGTTATATGCAGCGTTTTTTGCCAGAGCATTTCTGCCGCAGTCAAAGCACTGCGTATTCGTAACGTGAGGTCCTATCCTTAGGAACTGCATGAACTTTGTAATTGATGTAATTGTAGCACATATTACTATACTTTTCACCTGTATGATAATGGCAATTTAATTGAAAACCTCTGGTGTAGTGGAATAGTAGAAATGTGCTACTAATAACCGCATTTAGAAATGCAGTATTCAGTAATAAAGTGTAGTAATGGAAATCAAGTCTTCTCAGTAGCACATTTATATTATGCACAGAAGTTGCACAACAAATATTTCAATGTATTTCTATGGTGTGACATTGAGACTTGTGACATCATGCGACTATTTTTTATCACATACTTAAATGAAAGTCGCATCTGAGTCGCAACCTGCGACCAATATTCAAAAGTTTTAGATTTTTTGCGACTGTAGTCACAGAGCCATACACTTTCATTGATGTGATTCATCCATGAAGAAAAGGGCATGCTTCTGTCTGCCGTTTGAATAAATGAATGGGTACGTATGGTGTCCGCAGGGATGAACCTTGCCTCTCATGTGAGGCAACCTAAGGAAAGGGGCCCCGGTAAAAAAAAAAAAAAAAAATCCCAACCCAGCAATCTTTGGTTCCATTAACAGGCCTGCCTAATTTAAATTGTAGGCCATGCCACTCAATTTTCAGATCAAATATAACACCCCCTTTACTGACCCTCACACATTAAACTGCCCCGTTTACTAGGGGCAGGAATGTTCTATGGTCTGGCATTTGTCAGCAATGCAGCCATTATTTCCTTATTGTGGTCAGGATCTCATACATGTAGTGTCCCTATCCATAATAAGGAAATCATGCCTGAGTTTCTGAAATGAAAAATTTTAAATTAATTATATTTTCAAAAATGTATCATTCTTAGTTGTCTACAAATTTAAGTATGGTTATGTCAGTGGGAAAAATCCCTTTACGGGGTAGTGCAGGATTAGAAAACATGACTGCTTTCATCTCCTCCTCAGGAAGTGACCTCACGTCTGTTGGTCACATGGCAAAGCTACAGCTCAGTCCAATTAAAATAAATCTGACTGATCTGCAGTATGGCCATGTTTTCTAATCCTGCACAATCCCTTTAATAAACTCTCCCAATGTTCTAATTTCAATCTATGTCGCTCACATTTAACAGGCTATATATCCTCATACATATTTCAGAGACTTAAAGTCACAATCCAGGATTTGTCTGTATGCTCTCCATCCTCACCTTAATGAGAGCCAATGTTATAAACAAGATTTCGCAACAAAGGGGCAGATTCATGAAAACTGTCTGAAAGAAAAATGGTCTTTGTTGCACATGATAACCAATTACAGCGCAGCTGATTAGAAGGGCCAGCTCTGTCCTGGGGAGCCCACTGGACCCAGTGCAGGCGGTGGGTGACAGAAGGATACTGTCCGTGGTGAGCTCCATGCGGGAGAATAACTCCCATCCCATGCATGAGACTGTGATTGCGCTGGGCAGTACTGTCAGTGACCGACTGCTCCACCCTAGGTGTGAGAAGGAGCGCTATCGGAAGTCTTTCCTCCCCACCGCGGTTAGGCTGTACAACCAACACCGACCTAAGCGGAGATCATTACATACAGAGAACTGAAATATCTCTCTGCCTGTTAAATGCCCCCCCCCCCCCCTCTGCTACGTCCTATCTGTCTGTCTGCTATTATTGTAATGCCTCTCACCTTGGAACATTCCTGTACATGTTGTATTTGTATTTGTATCTGCTTATCTTATCTTATCTTTGCTGCTGTAACACACTGAATTTCCCCATTGTGGGACTATTAAAGGACTATTATTATTATTATTATTATTATTATTTAGTTTTTCAAAAATGTATAACAAAAACTATCCTGTGATTGGTTGCTATAGGAAACAAAGTTTTCAAAATCTCTTTTTGTTTCATTTCATAATATGCAATAAAAAAAAAACAATACACGCAGAAGGAAGCTGCAATTCACATATAGGTCTCAGACGCAGCTCAATTGTTCAAAGTCGGTCAGATGCACAATTAGCCATAGGTAATAATGATAAGCACAGTCTGAAACATATCTAAAGATCTCAATTCCACACTAGGAAGTGAAAGAAGTGCACATTATCAGCTACTATACTCAAATTGCAAAGAATAGGTTGGACATCTTAAAGAGGACTTTCGCCATCTCCACCAACTCTTTACATCCTGTGATAGATGTCGCTCCACTGATTCTGGTGCAGTTGGAATTATTTCTCTAGCCCCCACCATTCCCTACCAATCATTGCTCTTAGTTTCAGAAGAATTATGCTCTCTACTGTAAGGTGGAAGGCGCCTCTCTATTTGCCCAGTATCGCCCACCTGACAGTAAAAAGCATAATTGTGCTGAAACTAACAGAAATTATTGCTTGGGAATTGTGGGCGCTAGACAAAAAAATTCCAACTGCCTGGAATCAGTGGAGCAGCACCTACTGAAATATGCAAATAGTTGTAGTTTGTGGAGGTGGTGAAAGGACCTCTTTAATGCCACAGGTTACCATTGGAAACTCAACTCCAAAACCTGTGGCTTGCAAAACAGAGAAACACTAGCCTCCAGTAGTTACATACTGTGGCACGTCTCTCCAAGGACACAGATTTCTACTACTTAATGAAAGGTCCATTTAAAAGCTGATAAGTCTCTCACAGCAGTAGCAGGAAAAAGAAGTCGAAGTGCACATAGCCCAACTTTAGTTTTGCCTAAACAGCTTTTATTTGTAGGTAACCAGATCCTTACAAATCAAAAATAGATAAAGAGAAATATATTTTTATATCATTATCAGTTTTCTATCATTATATTAAAGAGTTTATCCAGCTGATAATATTTTCTTAGAAATACAGAAAGCTGTATTTTTTTTTTTCAATAAAGCCATATTTACCGCTCAATTCCCTGCCACTACTATACAAACCCTTGAACTACCACAGGCCTATGCTTCCTGGTCCCTCTAGAAACACAGGAAATGCTACTCCGTCAATCATAGGTTGAGGAGGTCAATTACAGTTTGTTACTGCGTGATCAGAGGAAAGGGACTAGAAAGCAGATAACAGTGGGAGACGCAGGCAGCTTTAAAACAGGAGATTGGTGAGAGGAATATGTTTGATGGTTTTTTTGTTTTTTATTATGTAGCATTCTATGCTTGATTTGGTAAGACATTTTTCAACCAAGCAACACCCATTAAATTTTATTTTCATCACATACAGGTGCATCTCAATAAATTAGAATATCTTTGAAACATTTATTTCTTTCAGTAATTAAATTAAAAAAGTGACCTCCTATATTTTCTAGATTCTTTACACACAGAGTGTTCTATTTCAAGTGTTTTATTTCTGTAAATGTTGATTATGGATTACAGGTAATGAAAACCAAAATCTAAGAAAATCAGAATATTGTAAAAAAGTTCAGTATTGTAAATTCAGTGTATCACCTGCCAAGGTTTCCTAAGCCTTTAAATGGTCCCTCAGTCTGGTTCAGTAGGACACACAATCATGGAAGATGCTGATTATGAATTGTATTACTGAATCACTGAAATGAATGAACGTTTCAAAGATATTCTAATTTATTGATATGTACCTGTACCTTAATATCTGTTTTTCTGTTATAAACTGCTATATCCCCTACAAAAAGTGTTTCTGTGGCTTCACACTGGGCAGCAGTGTTCATTTCAAACAAACCACAGCTGCTCACCACCTCTTTCAAATAAGTGAAGAATGGTTTGGCACAACAGCACTTGCAATTCAGTAGTTCCTTTATTCAATAAAATGCTCTTCCAGCTTAAGGTCGGGTTCTCACGTTGTGAATACGCAGCGCTGTGGCTACGGCGGAAACACTGCAGCAAAAGACGCTGCGTATTACAATACCTGCAAAGTGGATGGGATTCTGGCTAATCCCATCCACACATAGCGGAAAGGTTGAGATTTCAAAAAACGTTGCGTTTTTGGAAAACACAACATGTCAATTATACCTTTTGAAATGTTTGTGTTTTCTGTTTAGGTATAATAGAGACAAAGTATGCAGAGGAAAACTCTGCAGACTTTCCGTGAAAAACACTGTGGAAAAAAACGCGATGCATTTCCTCTGCTGCCTTTTGGAAGGGATTCGCTGTGTGGAGCCTTATCCTTAAAAGCTAATCAGATACAGTGGAGAAAAAAAAGTATTTAGTCAGCCACCAATTGTGCAAGTTCTCCCACTTAAAAAGATGAGGCGGCCTGTAATTGTCATCATAGGTAGACCTCAACTATGAGAGACAAAATGAGAAAACAAATCCAGAAAATCACATTGTCTGATTTTTAAAGAATTTATTTGCAAATTATGGTGGAAAATAAGTATTTGGTCCCTACAAACAAGCAAGATTTCTGGCTCTCACAGACCTGTAACTTCTTCTTTAAGAGGCTCCTCTGTCCTCCACTCATTACCTGTAGTAATGGCACCTGTTTGACATTGTTATCAGTATAAAAGACACCTGTCCACAACCTCAAACAGTCACACTCCAAACTCCAAGATTAGCAAGTGGACAGTGTGACTAGGCTGAAGATGCTCCCTGCCCATTGTAACTACTTAGGTTCCTTTCCATGTGACTTTTTATGCTTTCTGACATTTATAACTTCACTTTGCTTCAACAGAAAGATTACAGAGGGGGCACCAATGTAAAGGGAATTACTTCATCCTGCACATAATGGGGATAGTTTATGGTGGAAATACCACCTTACAGGTTGCCTTTAATATCTGATCAACATGTAAACCTGGAAGTAATGCATTTTATTTAATGAAAAACTTACTGAATTGCAGCTACTGCACTGTCAAACCATTTCTCTTTCTGGTTTAAAGAAGTGGTGAGTGACTGTGGTATGTTTCAAATCAATACTGATGCCAAGAATGAAGCCATAGACATTTTCCTTGGTGGTTGCATTACTCCACTGGAGTCTGGACTCCCATTGCCATACCCTTTGTGTTTTTATTGCTATATCCATTTAAATTAACTCAGACATAGATTTAAATTATTATATACTGTCTACTGCAACTACCACTAGATGGAGTTGAAGTTAATGGGGTTGTCCATAAAACAGTTTTTTACCTGGACACCGGTCCCTAGTGCTCTGGTGTCCCAGGCCACTGTTCGATCCTGCGGCACCCTGGGGCTTGTTCCAGCGGAAGTCCTTGTCGCAAGTGACTGCTGAAGCCAATCAGCGGCCTTAGGAAAGGGCCCGGGACACACCATGACATATTCATCTGTCATGAGCAATTGTCAGTTTGTGCTCCATGATGGATATCTATACGACATGGTGATCACATGAACAATGTACCTACACAATAAGTGGCAGGGATTTGGCTGATATATATAGCCTGTTTTCTGCCACAACTGCCAGAGACGGATAATTCCGTGGTCAATAAAGGGGGCTCCCATTGTCAGGATTCTCACCCACAATGCGATTGTAGGGTGATAGGGGTTTGCTATGGGTGATGAAAAAGGTACACACACCCTGAAAGGGTCCTGTTAAAATCTACTGCTCATTCTACAAAAATATAATTTTTTCCTGGTTAAATATCAACTGAAATATTTAAAACTTATGGTTCTCACAACATGATAATGCAAAAATATTTTTGTCTAAGTTTATGGTTCAAAAGCATTAAAAAGTAAAAAAAAAAAAAAAAAAAAGAAAAAAAACTTTATATTGGGTATCACTGTCATTTTACTGACCCACACAATAAAATCAGCATGTCATTGATACTGCACAGTGAACACTGTAAACCCCCCAACAAATAAATATATGGACCTCAAAATGATTCCAATAAAAAATACAACTTGTCTCTCAATATACAAGCATTGTTTGGGAAACACTGATGATTCAATCCACTGAGTCTTGCCCAGCCATGTAGCCTGCCCGCCTCAGACAGGAAGGAAACAGTAACATACACTGGCGGTAAGGGATGCAAAAATTTGCCTATATGAGGCCTTGAAATTCCTGATGGCAGCTGTGCGTATACCAAAATATCCTTTGGCAAAGGCTTGTCTGCTTTGGGGTTCTGAAGTACAGCTGCCTGAAAGTGTCCTAGTGTGGGTTATTACAAAATCTATAATGGACATATACACAGATAATATCAACTGTTAGCAGAACCTTTTGTTTACTTCCCTAGACCCACAACTGAAATCCAAACAAAACCAGCAGAAGAAAAGAAGGAGAGGACTAAGGAGACAAGTAAGTTTACTCTGCAGCATGTACTTTAGAACACACATAAAATCATGTTATTGTACCAGTATGGAGATGTGTTTAAAGTCAACCACTCAATATCTAAGAAAGTATAGCTGCAGTTGACTCCAATGTGACATTGACATGGGTCTAGGAAACTGAGATGTGGAGAGCGGTTTACTTAAGACTTGACTAATAAAGTTTTGCAGGTAAAAGAAGTAAAATGATATTTCTTTTTTAACTTCTGCTGCTAAAGAAAAGCAAATCACAGGGTTCCTTACATGTAACAGACAGGTCCAGAATGGAATAAAACACCTCTCCAGTACACAGACCTCATAAAACAATACTGTGTCCTTTATCCTGGCAGGCCACAGATACAGTTATTTATTTCAGGCTTACTTGAATTTTTATTTCCAATTAAGACTCATCCTATCCATAGGTGACTAATGTTAGACCAGGAAGGGTAAGTCAGCTGTTACCAAACATAGTAGAAAGACCGGGGTTCCTAATCTAGTGATCGTGGGGGCTCAAGCAATAGTACCACTGTCAATAAAACCTAATCTGTGAAAAAATGATCAATGGTATTCAAGGGAAAATTTTTCAGCTATAGCAACCATTTTTATCCACTTAAAGCAGCCATGTATTATATATTAATATGAATTATTATTCTTTAGCAATCTGTCTAAAGATTTCTTGCATATTAGAATTTTGTTTTCTTGTATAATGCAGATAGTTCAGCTCTGGATGGACTCCGAGTTTCATCAGTTAAGTTGGCACATCCCACAGCAGACAGACCAAAGATGCAGGGAAAACGTCCACCAAAGAATAAGATGGCATCCTCAGGGGTAAACCTTACAAAATCTTATACATAGGAAAATATTTACTACTCTTCTAAAACAGTATGTTTTAGATTCTGGAACTGAATTCACAATTCTGCCAATTGTTATTGAAAATGGTCAACAAACAGTTTAACAACCTTGGTAAAGTCTTATAATACAGTGGGAACAATTAGATTAGATTTTTATATCAGATTACCTGGTGTAAAGACTACAGTTCTGATATTACATCTTTGTAGAACACATTAAGTGCAGATATTGAGCCAGTAGGGATTTCTGCTGAATTTCAGTTGTGAAGCCTGCTGAATTGTGGATGTTATCAAGGATTACTGTATATTACAAAGTGTTACCCAGGGTCAGGGAAGAATTTCAAAAATTGCTAATTTACTGTATAATGTTGATTAAATAATCTATCTAAAGTGTAAAAAAAGTGTATAAATTGCAAATATGTTTTTTGTGTCAATAAGAATTATAATATTTGAAAAGAGATAGCATCTCTGAAATATTTTTTTTCAAATATTGAGTAATTCATTTGCACTTGTGACCTGTCATTCTGTATGATTTAAACCACTTTACTGATTTTGCTGCACAGAATGAAAATGTTAGCAATAAAGATGAAGATCAAGTGAATTCACACATCAAAAGTCCATCAACTAAGGTATGCATTTTATCTTCTATCATCTGAATCGTATGAAGCACATACATCAAGGTGATATAACCCTAAGCTATGTAACATTACACCTGTCAGGTTCACCTGCTAAAGGGAAAGTTTTGTCATGTTCTTACTATAATGCAAAAGATATTTTCCCACACTTAGTTTTATGACATGTAACCTGGGCACCCATGTTGATACCAAGAATGAGGGGTCCTCATTGCTGCAATAAGGGGAGAAGTGGTCATGTATGTCTGGTTAACCATACCTCCTAACTTTGGACTATTAAATTCACTGGGTGAAAGTTTAAAATTTGTTTGCATATCTGTATGCTTGAATAGGTTTTTAGCAAAATATTAGCAAAAACAATAACTAAATATAGACATTTTAAGGTCTAAAATGCAATGATTTATAACATGTAATGAGCAAAGAGGGACTTGGGTCAAAAGTAGGGACTGTCCCTCCAAAAGAGGGACACTTGGGGAGTTTGTTTAATTCCCCTCTGCACTCGCCATTTTCTGTCTTACATTAATGTAATCATTCCGTTTTTTATGTTCAGCATGATACAGTGCAAAAGTTTTACGCAGGTTTGGAAAAAGGTATAAAATAAGACTACTTAAAAAAAAACAAACAGAAGTATTAATAGTTTATTCTTATCAGTTTTATCAGTTTTTCAGCAAAGTGAATAATCAAAATAGAGATCTAAATCACATCAATATTTGGTGTGACCAGTGCCACCTTTGGCTTTTAAAACCTTATCAATTTTTCTAGGTACACTTGCACACTGTTTTCCAAGGGACTCAGCAGATAGGTTGTTCCAAACATCTTAGAGAACTAACCGCAGAACTTCTGTGGTTGTAGGCTTTGTGTAATCCCAGACACACTGGATGATGTTGAGATCTGGGCCCTATTGTAGCCATATCATCACTTCCAGGACTCCTAGTTCTTCTTTACATTGAAGATGTGTGCAGACACTCATTATAGTTCCGCTCACCAGCCCTTTGGCAAACAAACTATCTTCTGTTATAGCCAAATATTTCAAACTGACTACTCAGTCTAGAACACCTGCTACCATGTATCGTGCACCCCAGTATCTATGTTTTCATGCATAGATTGTGTCGGACATGCAGGACTTCGTGTCCGATGAAAAAAAAAAGGCTTCGCAGGTGTGAACCCATCCTGACTTTAAAAGGAAGCAAACATGATATGTCATCTGCTGCACTAAGTTTCCTTAATCAAAAGTCCTCAACATTGTCTGTGTCTTGGTGCTTCTGCAAAAGAACTTGAGCAGCACATTTTGACGCTTTCAGCTACTTTGAAATTTTTACCTGGAAGAGACTTATAGTAACATACTAACCGTTGATGAGGTTGGATGAAGGCACAGGTCCACCAAGACCAACCTATAAACCTACAGTGGTGATTTGGAGAAAGGCAAAAAACCCCAAGAGGCTGATACTAATTGCCCCATGTCAGGGTAAAAAAAATCATTCCTGACTCCAACTTTGGAAATCAGTATAAAACCCTGAATCAACTTGTCTTTAGCAAAAATCTAAAATCAGTAACCTGTAATATTTATCCGTTCAAGAAAGGCACCCACATTGAATCTACAGGCACAATGAATCTACCACCACAACATCCTGTGACCGTAAAGAATCCCCATCTATGTTGCTGGTGAAATGTTCTCTCCTCTAGGTGTAGAGGATGTCCCCTTGTCACTGTCACCAGTCTAGGAGTAAGAAGTTCATTAAAAAGGTGTATGTACTGTCCCTTCATATATTTGTACATTGTGATTAGATCTCCCCGTAGTCGTATTTTTTTCTAAACTGAATAACTCCAAATTTGTGAATTTGTCTCTGTACTCTAATCCACCCATTCCTCTAATTGTTTTGGCCGTATAGTTGTATACTGTGGCCCAAAATTGGGCGCAATAGTTTATGTGTGGCCATACTAGTGATTTGTATAAAGGCGTAAATATGTTCTTGTCTTGAGCATCTATACCTCTTTTGATGCATCCATTTAGCAGCTGCCTGGCATTGGTCACTAAAGGAAAGCTTACTGTCCACCAAAAATCCCCAAGTCTTTTTCATTGGCAGTCTTACCCAGTAATTTACTATTAAGTATATAATTAGAGATGAGCGAATTTCTCAAAAGTTCGATTCGGCAGTTCGATTCGAAGTTCCATAAAAATACGCTTCAATCCGAATTACTTTGCAGTGAATATCGCTAAAAACACCTATTTCCTAGCTTCAGAGAGCCTGTATAGTGGTGTAGAACACTGTACCTTGCAGTAACACGCATAAGGAGCCTACTGTGGTAGTCAAACAATACTGTAAGTCCGAATGACACGCACATGACAGGCGCCGCTCTTAGAACCACTGCACAATTCACTTATTTGGACAGTTACGGGGTCAAAACTGACCAACTGACTCAAGTGTGAACTCAGCCTTACAGGTCCATGTTAGTGCCAGGTAGAAAGAACCGTGCAGAGACCCAACATCCTACTGTAGAGTGAAAGAGCGCACTCCTTTTACACCGTCGTCTGTCGATTCCACATATATGTCTACAGAGTGGCAAGGCGACATAATGTGGAGGTGGCAGCAGCATCATTAAACCACAGAGTGGCAAGGCGACATAATGTGGAAGTGGCAGCAGCATGAGTAGGCCATACAGTGACCCAGTGGAAAAGGCATGAGGAGGGCATACAGTGACCCAGTGGCTGCAGCATGAGGAGGCCATACAGTGACCAAATGGCAGCAGCATGAGGAGGACGCAGAGTGACCCAGTGGAAACGGCATGAGGAGGCCATACAGTGACCCAGTGGCAGCGGCATGAGGAGGCCATACAGTGACCCGGTAGCAGTGGTATGTAGAGGACATACAGTGACCCAGTTCCTCCCCTGTGTGACTTTGTTTGCCCAGGCAAATGAGGTGTAGAACAGTGTAACACTGCTGTGCCCTGCACATTTGGTATGCTGGAGGAGCACTGTGAATTGTCCCTGCAGAGGCTGAGGAAACAGTGGAGGATGAGGTGGACATTGTTGCAGGACCAACGGTGTGCGAATGTGGAGGCGGAAGCGGCGCCACCTGGTCAAGTTGCTGGTGACAAGATGACAATGTGAAGTTGGCAGCAGCATGAGGAGGGCATACAGTGACCCAGTGGCTGTGGCATGAGGAGGCCATACAGTGACCAAAAGGCAGCAACATGAGGAGGGCATACAGTGACCCAGTGGCAGCAGCATGAGGAGGCCATACAGTGACCCAGTGGCAGCAACATGAGGAGGGCATACAGTGACCCAGTGGCAGCGGCATGAGGAGGCTATACAGTGACCCAGTGGCAGCAGCATGAGGAGGACGCAGAGTGACCCAGTGGCAACGGCATGAGGAGGCCATACAGTGACCAAGTGGCAGCAACATGAGGAGGCCATACAGTGACCAATTGGCAGCAACATGAGGAGGCCATACAGTGACCCGATGGCAGTAGTATGAGGAGGACATACAGTGACCCAGTTCCTCCCCTGTGTGACTTTGTTTGCCCAGGAAAACGAGGTGTAGAACAGTGTGACACTGCTGTGCCCTGCACATGTGGTATGCTGGAGGAGCACTGTGAATTGTCCTTGCAGTGGAGGCTGAGGAAACAGTGGAGGATGAGGTGAACATTGTTGCAGGACCAAAGGTGTGAGAACGTGGAGGCGGAAGCCGCGCCACCTGGTCAAGTTGCTGGTGACAAGGTGACAATGTGAAGTTGGCAGCAGCATGAGGAGGGCATACAGTGACCCAGTGGCTGTGGCATGAGGAGGCCATACATTGACCAAAAGGCAGCAACATGAGGAGGGCATACAGTGACCAAGTGGCAGCAACATGAGGAGGCCATACAGTGATCAAAAGGCAGCAACATGAGGAGGCCATACAGTGACCAATTGGCAGCAGTATGAGGAGGCCATACAATGACCCAGTGGCAGCAACATGAGGAGGCCATACAGTGACCCAGTGGCAGCAACATGAGGAGGGCATACAGTGACCAAGTGGCAGCGGTAGGAGGAGGCCATACAGTGACCCAGTGGCAGCGGGAGGCCATACAGTGACCAAGTGGCAGTGGTATGAGGAGGCCATAAAGTGACCAAGTGGCAGCAACATGAGGAGGCCATACAGTGACCAATTGGCAGCGGTATGAGGAGGCCATACAATGACCCAGGGGCAGCAACATGAGGAGGCCATACAGTGACCCAGTGACAGCGGCATGAGGAGGCCATACAGTGACCCAGTGGCAGCGACATGAGGAGGCCATGCAGTGACCCAGTGGCAGTGGTATGAGGAGGCCATACAGTGACCAAGTGGCAGCAACATGAGGAGGCCATACAGTGACCCAGTGGCAGCGACATGAGGAGGCCATGCAGTGACCCAGTGGCAGTGGTATGAGGAGGCCATACAGTGACCAAGTGGCAGCAGCATGAGGAGGTCATACAGTGACCCAGTGGCAGCGGTATGAGGAGGCCATACAGTGACCAAGTGGTAGCAACATGAGGAGGCCATACAGTGACCCAGTGGCAGCAACAGGAGGAAGGCATACAGTGACCCAGTGGCTGCGGCATCAGGAGGCCATACAATCAACCAGTGGCAGAGTAAGGAGGTGGCAGCAGTGTGAGTAGGCCACAGAGTGGCAAGGTGATATAATGTGTAGGTAGCAACAGCCTTAGGAGGCCATACAGTCACCCAGTGGCAGAGTGAGGAGGTGGCAGGAGCATGAGGAAGCCTGCTCTGATGCCACACTACTGGCCGGGCAGGACAGCTTTTCCAGGGCAAACTCGGCCAGTTGCAGCCACAAATCCAGTTGGCTGTACAGTAGTCCAGTGGATATTTGATGACGGGTGGCAGGGTGCACTCTAAGTATGCCACCACCTGCTGGTTCAACTTCTGCTCTGTGTCTATCTTCTGATGAGTAGCTTCTTCACTATGCAGCTGAAGAAAGCTTCTCATCAGCGACTCTAGGCTCAGGCTGCTGCTGATGGAGCCGATACTGCTCCTGCCACCCCACCCCTCCCACAGCTGCTATGCCAGTGCAAGTTGAGCGCTCCAGGCCCCCCGGTCAGACATGCGAGAGGATGGACGCAGCCAACTTGCTACATAGCATGTCTATATACAGTGCTGGCCAAAAGTATTGGCACCCCTGCAATTCTGGCAGATAATACTCAATTTCTTCCAGAAAATGATTGCAATCACAATTGCTTTGGTAATAATATCTTCATTTAATTTGTCTTCAATGGAAAACCACAAAAAGAATTGTCAAAAAGCCAAATTGGATATAATTCCACACCAAACATAAAAAGTGGGTGGACAAAAGTATTGGCACCCTTTGAAAAATCAGGTGATGCTTCTCTAATTTGTGTAATTAACAGCACCTGTTACTTACCTGTGGCACATAACAGGTGGTGGCAATAACTAAATCACACTTGCAGCCAGTTGAAATGGATTAAAGTTGACTCAACTTCTGTCCTGAGTCCTTGTGTGTACCACATTGAGCATGGAGAAAAGAAAGAAGACCAAAGAACTGTCTGAGGACTTGAGAAGCAAAATTGTGAGGAAGGATGAGCAATCTCAAGGCTACAAGTCCATCTCCAAAGACCTGAATGTTCCTGTGTCTACCATACGCAGTGTCATCAAGAAGTTTAAAGCCCATGGCACTGTGGCTAACCTCCCTAGATGTGGACGGAAAAGAAAAATTGACGAGAGATTTCAACGAAAGATTGTGCGGATGGTGGGTAAAGAACCTCGACTAACATCCAAACAAGTTCTAGCTGCCCTGCAGTCCGAGGGTACAACAGTGTCAACCCGTACTATCCGTCGGCGTCTGAATGAAAAGGGACTCTATGGTAGGATACCCAGGAAGACCCCACTTCTGAACCAGAGACATAAAAAAGCCAGGCTGGAGTTTGCCAAAACTTACCTGAGAAAGCCAAAAACTTTTTGGAAGAATGTTCTCTGGTCAGATGAGACAAAAGTAGAGCTTTTTGGGAAAAGGCATCAACATTGAGTTTACAGGGGAAAAAAAGAGTCCTTCAAAGAAAAGAACACGGTCCCTACAGTCAAACATGGCGGAGGTTCCCTGATGTTTTGGGGTTGCTTTGCTGCCTCTGGCACAGGACTGCTTGACCGTGTGCAAGGCATTATGAAGTCTGAAGACTACCAACAAATTTTGCAGCATAATGTAGGGCCCAGTGTGAGAAAGCTGGGTCTCCCTCAGAGGTCATGGGTCTTCCATCAGGACAATGACCCAAAACACACTTCAAAAAGCACTAGAAAATGGTTTGAGAGAAAGCACTGGAGACTTCTAAAGTGGGCAGCAATGAGTCCAGACCTGAATCCCATAGAACACCTGTGGAGAGATGTCAAAATGGCAGTTTGGAGAAGGCACCCTTCAAATCTCAGGGACCTGGAGAAATTTGCCAAAGAAGAATGGTCTAAAATTCCAGCAGAGCATTGTAAGAAACTCATTGATGGTTACCGGAAGCGGTTGTTCGCAGTTATTTTGTCTAAAGGTTGTGCTACCAAGTATTAGGCTGAGGGTGCCAATACTTTTGTCCGGCCCATTTTTGGAGTTTTGTGTAAAATGATCAATGATTTGACTTTTTTTTTCATTCTCTTTTGTGTTTTTTCATTGCAAGCAAAATAAATGAAGATATTATTACCAAAGCATTTGTGATTGCAATAATTTTCTGGAAGAAATTGAGTATTATCTGACAGAATTGCAGGGGTGCCAATACTTTTGGCCAGCACTGTAGTAGTTCAGTTTGTCCTCCCTTTTAGCGGGTGTAAAAAAAGCCCCCATTTTTCCCCGGTAGCGAGGGTCTAACATGGTGGAGAGCCAGTAGTCATCCCTCTGCCAAATGGTGACAATTCGGCTGTCACTGCTTAAGGAAGTCAACATGCATCGGGCCATTTGCGCAAGTGACTCCGTGGGACTCCCTGCATCCATCTCCATTGCATACTGCCACGGTGTGTCTGGGTCATTTGCCTCATCCTCCTCATCTCCCTCTGGCTGTTCTGGTTGCTCCTGCTCCTCCTCTCCACCCATTTGGCTACACATTGTTTGTGCTCCAATGTCCTCCTCATCCTCCTCCTCCTCCAGTTCAGCTCCCACAGGGCTCATGTGGCCTTGAGATGTAGACGCCACATCTCCAGTCCCCTGACCAGCCAGATTGATAAGCATCTTTTCCAGGATGTGAATCAGTGGAATGACATTGTTCATCCCGTAGTCCTGGCGACTGACTAACAAAGTGGCCTCCTCAAAGGGAACTAGCAAACAGCAGGTGTCACGCATGAGCTGCCACTGGCTAACGTTAAAGTTACACAGGGGAGTACCTCTGTCCGCTTGGATCATCAAGAAATTGTTTATGGCTTTTCTCTGTTCATATAGTCGATCCAACATATGGAGGGTTGGAAACATCGCATATCAGCCTGTTGTGGGAGGCCGTTCTGCCGCTGCAGCTCAAGGAGAGTGTGCTTGGCGGTGTACAAGTGGCTGAAGTGCATGCAAAGTTTTCTTGACATTTTTAGGATGTCTTGCAGATGGGTGGAACACTTAAGGAAACGCTTGACAACCAGATTGAACACGTGCGCCATGCAGGGCGCATGGCTCAGCTCTCCTTGACGCAGCACCGACACCATGTTCTTCCCGTTGTCAGTCATCATTGTTCTGATTTTAAGTTCTCTTGGAGAAAACCAGGATTCGATTTCTTGATTGAGGACACAGAGCAGTTCCTCCCCTGTGTGACTTCATTCGCCTGGGCAAACGAGGTGTAGAACATTGTGACACCACTGTGCCCTGCACAAGTGGTATGCCAGAGGAGCACTGGGAATTGTTATAGACTGTAAGCCCTTGCAGGCAGGGCTTACAGTATTATCTGTTTTGTATATCTTGTGTACTGTATGTAAATCCACAAATGTAAAGCACCATGGAATTAATGATGCTATATAAATAAACAATAATAATAAATTGTTCCTGCAGTGGAGGCTGAGGAGACAGTGGAAGATGAGGTGGACATTGTTGCAGGACCAATGGCGTGAGAAGCTGCGTCACCTGTCCAAGTTGCTGGTGTGTTTGGGCAGGCACCACATTAACCCAGTGGGTCGTAAATGACATATATTGTCCTTGACCGTAGTTACAGCTCCATACGGACCACCACATTGGAGCCACGGCTCTCCCAGGCCACTTTATGGTGACGCTGCATATGTTGGTGCAAGGCTGTGGTGCCAACATTGGCACCCTGGCCACGCTTCACCTTCTGCCCACAGATTGAACATATAGCCATGTTCACCTCCTTTGGTGGCTTTACAAAACACTGCCACACCGCCGAGTAGGTGATTTTACCCCCAACACTCCGCAATAACTGACTGCTACTGCCACTGCCTCCGTGAACTCCTGTACCACTGCTTTCTGATCAGGTAGGCTGCTGAGAAGCGGGTGGTCTACCCCGGGAACATTTAGCTCCCGACCTCACACTGCTGCCATCCTGCTGACTCCCCCGATGCCTCATGCGCAAGCTGCAACCCTCTTCTCCTGATGACGATGAGGCCCCTTCATCACCCAGCTCCCAATTACGATCGGCTACATCATCATCCACTACTGTCTGCAAGTCACTGATGTCCTCCTCAACACCAGCTCCCATGCCACTCTCCTCATCACTACTTGCCCGGCTACCGCAGGAAGCGGCGGATGTCTCCTCCACATCTTTGCTGAGCAGTAGCTGCTGACTGTCCTCTAGTACCTCCTCCTCACTGTACAGTGGATCTGAGCCCACAGCATAGAGTAGTTCTCTAGCTGAGGGAACAGAAAAGGACAGAGGCAGGTTTAGGACACATGAGGGCACAAGGCCTGCTGCCAGGCCATGTCAACTAATGGTTGTGTCTTAGGAACCCACCAACTATTCGCTGGGGGTGTCTGATGTGACTTGGGTTGAATTGGATAACCGAGTCAACCAGTCTACAACCGCTGGGTTGCTGGTCAAGACACGACCGCTACTTGACACTGGGAGCTCAGGCCTCTGTAACTGACCCCTGCTGCCACGCCCCCTTACTTTGCTGCGACCTGTGCCTGCGCCACAAACATTTAGGCCTGAGTCCCTCACCTGTGCATGGCCTCTCGCTTTTCTGTCTGACATGCTGTTTGATGAAAAAACTTAATTGTAAAGGGCAAAAAGGCCTGTTATTTCTTCACCCACTGATGAACACCAATAAAACAAGCGTGATAAAGGCAGAATTATTGAATTATTGACAATACTATTGATAAATGGCCAGCAACTTTATACTGGTAACAAAATGGCGAATATGGTCCTCCTTATGTGTTTTGACACTAATAAGCACCTTTAAATAAGTGAAAACCGCTAAGAATTATTGAATTATTATTGACAATACGGTTTTTAAAAATCGCCCGCAACTTTATACTGGTAACAAAATGGCGAATATTATCCTTTTTATGTGTTTTGACACTAATAAACACCTTTAAATAAGTGAAAACCCGCTAAGAATTATTGAATTACTGAATTATTATTGACAATACTGTAATGAAAAATGGCCTGCAACTTTATACTGGTAACAAAATGGCGAATATGGTCATTATGTCTTTCCCCACGTTAAAGGCGTTTATTACAGATAAGTGCAGATATTATTGGATGATAATTCAGTTTTCTTTGGCACAATAGTACTGAATTATGTTATGCCTTGTAAGAACAGTGAATAAGCCCCTTATAATAAAAGTCTTTAAAAAGGCTTTTTTTACAGATATGTGCAGATATTAGTGTATGATATTTCACTTTTTTTTTCCTGTACTGCACTGCAAAAGTCTTGTTGTGTTCCACCTTGAAGACACAGATATGAGTAATGAGCAGCAGTATAATGGCAGTGAATGCTGCAATGTGAATTATTCTGCAAATTCTTGCTGTAAGTGACCACCCCAAATTCTTCTCTCAATTCCTCCCTTATGCTTTCCCTACAGTTCTAAGGCTCAGGCTCTTTCCCTGAACTTCTATATGTTTTCCAAGTCTTTCCCTAGCTCCTGCTGACGTCTGTCCCTACAGTAAGAGCGATGTGGAATGACTGTACCTAAAATGGCCGAAGGTTTTTATAGGGCTGTGACATCACAGGTCCTGCTGGCTGCTGATTAGCTGCATATTTGGCATTGTGGTTGATCCCACGCTCCCAGAGTCCCTTCCCCCTTGTCCTAACATGTGCGGCGGCTATTTTATTTAAAAAATGAGATTCGTTGCATCGAAGCGTGAGGAAATCCAGAAATTCGGATCAAATTCCACTTCTGCAGAATCGATTCGCTCATCTCTATATATAATCATACATTTTATTTATTCGACCAAAATGCATAACCTTACATTTGACCGAAACAAACTGTCAAATTTTGCAGGGTTCTCCTGAACCTGCTGAAAGGGGGGGATTGGAAGCATTTCATACTATGTAGGGCCACTGTGGGTAGCATATTATACTGTTTGGGGCATGTTACACTGTGTGGGGCCCCTTCACTATTCACATCACACGCTATCTGT
Source organism: Leptodactylus fallax (assembly GCA_947044405.1). Lineage (NCBI taxonomy): Eukaryota > Metazoa > Chordata > Amphibia > Anura > Leptodactylidae > Leptodactylus > Leptodactylus fallax. Next base: position 10,688,057 of record CAMRHE010000015.1, on the reverse strand, counting down.
TTTATAGCAGCTGTGCACTATTATTACAGGCTGTAATAACATCACTTCGTTATTATAAAACAGACCCTGTGCGATGTAAATAGTGAAGGGATCATGGCACTCGCAAAAGCACCACAGTAACTTCAGACACTTGATCAGCAGGGGCCCTGGGTGTTGGACCCTCACCGATCTCTTAGACTGTTAGACCCTGCAAATCAACTGTTTCCCACAGCACGCAGCTCCCAGTATTGTTTAAATTCTGGGTGCTGTGGTGCTCACTCTCGTATTCTTGATAACCACGGTTGTGGGAACTATAGTTGTATTCCTTTCAAGTATCTGAGAAACCGCTGCAGCACCCATAACCGTAACTATCAAGAATACGCTGAAGGGAGGGGGTAGGGGGCCCCCGTACAAAGTTTGCACTGCATTTAGCATAGTAATACATTGCATTAGTGATCAGACCCCCTAGTGTTCCTCCATCCCCAGTGGAACAGCCCAAATACAAGGGACTATTACATTACAACAGCATATAAACTATGTACATGTGGCACATAACTGTTAATATAGCATAATAAGTGTTTGAAGCAATGTTTAGTGGGATGCTGCACCTTGGCCACTGATTTTTCATTAGGGCCCAGGAGTTTTAAGTGATGTGTGTAGTCATGCCAGGAGCCTCTTGTTGTTTTACCACTTTTTACCCTCGCTAATCATTTTTATGACATCACTACTTAATATCCTGTAATAACTGTCAAACAGAGAATACCCAATATAAGACTCCAGAATATAAAATCTATTGAAATGAATCGCCCTTCCTTGGTTATGAAATCCAAAATCTTCCCTGTAACCAATATGCCTATTGCAGAAAAAAATAACCACATTGACATTTTGACCAAAGTCATCATTGAAGCCAATAATTGACATTTCTGGGTCAGACTGGAATGAATCAGATAGTATATTACATGTTAGTTTGGTGTGTCTTTTTTGAAACAACCACTTAAATACTGTGTAACAATACTATTAAATGATGTCCTTTGTATAAAGGGAGTCTACTACCACCAGCATAATTTCTATAACACTTATATGCTGTTACACGGACTATTATTGACATAATGAACATACATTTTTACCTGTGTCAAAGTGCAATATAGCTGCTGAGAAACTTTAATCCATATGCAAATGAGCTTTTTGGAGCACCCAAGGCATATATGTGACTGCTGGAGCACCCATTTCTTAATTAACAGAAAGGTGGAAATCTAATATTTCATGAAACATTCAAGATTTTAACCACGGGGCGTGGCCTGGACGCGCATGGAGTAGGTCGCGTGCGGGACCTTCTCTGCTCCACCGCTTGCAGCTGAGACCCGTGGACCCTTCAATTCAGCGATTATGGGCAAGCGCTTACCGAGGAGGGTGGCCCCAGGCACTCCAGCGCCTGTGGAGAGGTCTGGGAGAGCCACCCTGGACGGCTTCCTCACTCAGCAGCCTTCTCTGCCGGGCCAGGCTGCTGCGGGGCGGCCATCTTGGATTCCCTCCGCTCTTCAGGCACAGGGGTCGCAGCGCAGCCTTTCTCCTCCCACGCTCCCCCTGTCAGCCAGCGGAGCACCGCTCCAGCAGAGATCCCTGTCGGCGCCTGGGCAGCCCAGAGCTTCCCCAGCACGAATGCTCCCACAGTCTCCTCACCCTGGGATGTCCCAGCAACTACACTTTGCTTCACCAGCACTTCTGGCAGAGCGGCATGAGAGGACCCCGGATGTCTCCAGCTCTCCAAGGGGCTCTGAGGTCAATGGCTCTGCTCCCTCCCACACCGCTGATGAGTTACAGCCTGTGGCCACAGAGATGGTCTCTGTGGCCCCCCACCTACTATCTTCCCCCATCGCCCCTCCCCTCCATAGCTCAGAGGGGGATGGCGTGGTGAGGGACGCTGGCGTAGGGGCTCCTCCGCCCCACACTCCCAAGGATTATGGCTCCCCCCTCCAGTCCTGTACCCCCAGAGCTGCCTCCCAGGTCCATCTTCAGCACCGCCACCTTTGGTGGACCTCCTTCCTCAGCTACCTACTAAACAAGACCTTAAAAGTATGGTTGCGGAAATCACAGCATCCTTCCGATCTGAAATTGCTACCCTCCGCACTGATTTACACTCTATTGCTAATCGAATGGATACGCTGGAGAATGACCATGACACTACCAGGGACTATGTTGCCTCGCTGCATGATACTACTGCTAACCAGGGATCAGCTATACGGGACGTGCAACGTCACTTAGAGGATCTTGACAACAGGGGTCGGCGCAACAATATACGCGTCAAGGGGCTCCCAGAGGCTCACCAACCTGAGGATCTGCCTGCTCTGCTGGAGGCTGTCTTCAACACTATACTGCAGGAGCCCCCGTCCCACAAAATTAAGTTTGACAGGGCACATCGAGCCCTTCGACCCAGAGGATCCTCCGCTGCACCCCGTGATGTCATCTGCTGCCTCCACGACTTCACCCTTAAAGAGGCTATAATGAGCAAGGTGCGCAAACTCAAAGACTTTGAATTTGAGGGAGCTCAACTACAACTTTATCAGGACCTTTCGCTAATCACCCTCCAGAAATGCCGCCACCTCCGACCCCTCCTCCAGATCCTTCAGGAACACCAAATTCCTTACCGGTGGGGTTATCCGTTTGCTCTCATTGCACGTAGGGATGGTCGCTCCGCTACGCTTCGCTCCTTCTCGGATTTACCTCTCTTCTGCGACCTGCTGGATGTCCCCTTGCCGGATTTAACAGACTGGGAGCTAATCCCTCCACCCCCTCCCCCACCACCGGTTTGGCATCGACTGGAGCCCAGACGACGTCATGCACCCTCCGCGGCGGCGACCGCTCGGAGGCCCCGACTGGAGACTGGTTCCTGAGGAGGATGCTCCTCCTTGAGACGTGTTTTTTTTTTTTTTTTTTTTCCGGTAGTGCTTTGAAAACTGCAAGCCTTAGTGTTATGTTTGCTTCTCTTTTTCCTTTTCTAGGTCTACGGGTCTCATCTATTATGCTTATTATTGGATTGTTTTAGCGGAGTGGGGCGGGAAGGGGTTCCGGTGACTCCCCTTCCATCCTTCTTTTTACTGGTGGTTGGGGATCTGCCGCCTCCCCTCCGACCTCTTGTCCACACTCTCCCCCCTAAGGGGATACTTGGACTGTGCGGCCATTGATCCTGGTTGGACCTCTGGCTGTCCTCACTGGTCCCCAGGCGAGTGACTTAGCCTCGCCCACAAAGTATTGTTTAATTGTTATACTTCTTACTTTGTCATTTATGTTGTCTTTTGCCTCCCCCCCTTTTCCACCCTCCCTCCCTGATCTAGAGACCTTGCCTCGACTTTGGGTTCCTGTTTGTGGATCGCCCTTCTGCCTCTTCAAGGGAAACCTGCCAGCATCATGTGAGATGGGTGAGCTTATTACAATCCGCCACTGTCCTCCAATCCTGAGTCCCAATGGTTAGGTGCGTGACATTTAATGTCAAGGGCCTGGGTTCCAACACTAAAAGGCGCCATGTCCTTAGAGAACTCCGCTCCTTACGAGCGGATGTGGCGTTTCTTCAGGAGACTCATTTTGACCGCTCCGGTACCTTTGCCTTCGCTAAGCACTACTTTCCCATAGCCTTTTCGGCCTTCCACGATCGACGCAGAGCTGGGGTGGCTATCCTTCTTTCCCGTTCCTGCCCAATTACAGTGACAACCTCCCACATAGACCCAGGGGGCCGATTTGTTATTCTGGAAGGGCTCCTTCATGGTGCCCCGATTGTTTTATGCAATGTCTATGCCCCTAACTCAGCGCAGATCCCATTCTTGCGTCGGGTATTCTCCCGCCTGCGCGCTCTCCCGGCATCAGCTTGGCTTGTGGGGGGAGACTTTAACATGGTCTTCTCTGAACGGGCGGACCAATTGGCGTTACCCCAGGGTCCAACCCCCCATAGGATGGCTCAGCTTGCACGGGAGTTCCGTAAGCTGATCTGTGCCCATTCTTTGTACGACCTTTGGCGAGTGGACAACCCTACTGCACGCTCTTACACCTTCTTCTCTCACCCTCATAACACTCACACCCGCATTGATTATTTCTTTGGGAATGCTCCCGCCCTTCGTTTGCTCAGGGACACGAACATTGGCTCTCTCACCTGGTCTGACCATGCCCTAGTTGTGGTTACTCTATCTACGACCCCAGTGCCTACTCGCCAATGTCATTGGCGTCTTAACGAAACATTGCTCAAATCACCGACCTCCCTCGAGATCCTGCGCACACACTTGATGGATTATTTTAGGGACAACTTAGGTTCGGTAAACTCTCTTGCCATTCTCTGGGAAGCCCATAAGGCGGTCATGAGAGGACATTGTATCGCATTGGCTTCTAGGCTTAAAAGGGACAGACAGGCCCAGGAACAGCTTCTCCAAGCTCGTATTCGGTCCCTTATGACAACTTTGGCAGCACATCCATCCCTGGGGGTTCTTCGCCGTTTGGTTTTGGCACGGGCTGACCTCCGTGATTTGGAGACCCGCCATGTGGAACGACTTCTCCTTTATACTCGCCAGAGGTTCTTTGAATGAGGTAATAAGTCTCACACCCTCCTGGCAAGAACCCTCAGGGATCATCAGGCCTCCTCCACACCACACTTTGTCCGTGACTCCACGGGTACCCTTCAACACCACCCTGACGCTCTGGCGCTGGCGTTCCACTCTTACTATTCTAAGCTGTATAACTTACCCCCCCCCCCCCCGAGCACTACCCCCTGGGGATGACTCAACACTGCTAGAAGACTATTTAAAGGATTGTTGTCTCCCACGCCTGCCTCCTGAGGCCTTGACTTCCCTAAACACTCCCATCACCAGGGAGGAACTAGAGGGGGTCCTGAGGGACCTCCCAAATGGGAAAGCCCCGGGCCCAGATGGGTTCACTTACAATTATTATAAGGTTTTCCAGGGTGAACTTTCTGCTCATCTATTGTCCCTCTTCAATTCCTTCCTCTTAGGCTCCCCCATACCCCCGACTATGCTCTCTTCACTGCTCACATTGGTCCCTAAACCAGGTAAGGACTTGTAGGACTGTGCTAATTATCGACCGATTGCTTTGCTGAACGCGGACCTGAAACTCTTTACCAAACTCCTAGCCAATAGGTTAAATGCTTGGCTCCCTCTGCTTGTCCATAAGGACCAGGTAGGATTCATCCCCTGTCGTCAGGGTGGTGACAGCACCAGGAGGACTGTGGATTTGGTGGAGGTGGCCAATCATTATTCTACCCCGGCCCTTCTCTTGAGTCTGGACGCTGAAAAGGCTTTCGACCGCATAGATTGGTCGTTTATGCATGCTACGCTTAAGGCGTTTGGGCTCACGGGACCTTTCCTCACAGCTATCCAGGCCCTCTACTCCCTACCCACAGCAGCAATCAAGCTTCCCCATGCATCCTCGCCCTTCTTCCCTATTCGAAATGGCACTAGGCAGGGTTGCCCCCTGTCTCCCATCATATTTGCCCTCTGCATTGAACCGCTGGCAGCCAAGATTAGGCGAAACCCTAATATCAAGGGGATCATGGTCCAGGATAAGGAATTTAAGGTCTCTCTTTTCGCAGATGATGTACTCCTCACTCTCACCTCCCCTCATACTACCTTTCCAAACTTGTTGCGCTTGCTGGAGACCTATAGCGATCTCTCAGGATACAAGGTGAACCCTGCAAAGACTGAGGCACTCCCACTCAACATTCCACAGGACCTTCTCCTTCTCCTCCGCAGTAATTACGATTTCCAGTGGCGGGAGTCCTCTATCCGCTACCTGGGAGTCCATATATCCACCTCCTACGCGACCCTCTATTCGGCAAACTACCCGCGGTTGTTTCGTGAGTTAAGAGCCCTATTGGACAAATGGCAACCCTTACCCATCTCCCTTTTAGGGAGAATTGCCGCGGTCAAGATGACTCTCCTTCCGAAGCTACTGTATTTTTTCGAGACACTCCCTGTTGCGATTCCTCGGGGAGAATTACGGAACCTGCAGAAAGCTATTTTTCAGTTTATCTGGCAGGCAAAACGACACCGAATACCCAGATCTGTTATGCTGGCGGATAGGGGGTCTGGGGGTATGGCCGTCCCACATCTGCTACATTACTATTGGGCGTCCCACTTGCGCCATATCCCACTTTGGGCGGCTATGCCAGCATATACTAGATGGGTGCAGATAGAGAAGCTCTGGCTGGCTCCCATGCACCCTAACGCGCTTCTGTGGGTTGGCTCTCCCCCCGCTCCCCCTGCCTCGTACCTGCTGGGCCCTATTCGGTTTACTAGATCTATTTGGTCTGCCTGTCGTACTAGATTCTCCCTGATGTCCCAGCACTCATCTATGGTCTCCATATTATACAACCCCCTTCTCCCGGAAAGCCTGACCTCTGCCATGACTAAGGTGTGGTCTAAAGCTGGTCTTTACCGGATTGCGGACATGGTTGATCCTGGAACCTTGGAACTCAGGTCCTTTGCCTACCTTATAGCTAACCAAAACCTGCCAGGTACTGAATGGTTCCATTATTTACAGGTGGTTCACTTTGTCCGCTCCCTCCATGGGTCCCTTAAAGTGTCACTGCCCACCGCTTTTGAAAAGATTTGCCGTGCAGGTACGTCCACTAGGGGCCTTATATCCTCTATTTACCAACTTCTTACCTCACAAACTACAGGCTCCCCAGTTACCCATCGCTATATGCTTAAATGGGAGGAGGCGGTGGGTAGACCCATCTCCCAGGAACAGTGGCAGATTGTATGGTCTCGGGCCCAGAAATCATCTCAGTGCATTACATTTCGGGAAGCGCAGTATAAGTTGTTGATGCATTGGTATCATACCCCGGCTCTCCTCCATGCTTTAAATCCATTGGTTCCCCCATGGTGCTGGCGCTGTGGAGTTGCGGTGGGTACCCTGCACCACATCTTTTGGACGTGCCCTCTCATCCTGGGTTTCTGGAGGGAGGTCAGGACTTTGGCGACTGCTCTCTTTTTGCAAGAGGTCCCTCTTGACCCTCTGGTCTATCTCCTGAACCTTCCCCCCAGGCACCTGAGCAATAAGTCATCCAGGCTTTTCTTGCACCTTTGTACTGCAGCTAAAACTCTCATAGCTAGAAACTGGAAGAAAGTGAGTCCCCCATCTGGTCTTGAACTTGTGGCTAGAGTGAAGGATGTGAGGAGTCTTGAATGCCTGACCGCGGGCCTAAACAACTCACAGGAGGCCTTTGGGGCTATCTGGGCGCCTTGGGATATGTATTGTACATCACAGGGTCTCTGATCTCTAGTCCTCTTCTCCCCTCCCCTCCTTTCCTCTGCTTCTACCCTTGTCTTCTTAATCCCTTCATCCCTCCCCTCCCTTGTTTACTGTCTAATTTGAATGCATATTGCTTAAGGGAGAAGAGGCGGATAGCCTCTACCTACCTCATTGTTTTCTGCTTGTTTGATCTTTTTTCTCTTTATACCTTGTTAATGAAAAATTTTTTCAATAAAAATTACAGTTAAATAAAAAAAAAGATTTTAACCACTTTACCTATGCCATTGTGTCTTTTCATGGATGTTATTCCCTATCCACATCCTACCCATTTTAAAGAACGTTAGTTTGGATGTGAACATAGCAGTGGATGATGCTTTGGATGCACACAATATCCCTAAGACAACACTAACTGCCAGTCACATTTATAAAAAATGGGGCATAAACAATGTAGACATCAGGCTTTTGATATCATAAGTATCCCTGTTCATGAATAAGGTAGTTGAAACAATTACTAGGGACTTTTTTGTGGTGCTTTTGGTATTTTCCACTTTAAGTGGTTGTCCCTATTGTAAACCCTTCCTATATATCTATAACAATTCTGCCCTACAAAATAAAATTATCATTCTCATATGCCAATTCCAATTGGAAAATCAGAAATCTGCAAATCTAATCCTCAACTATGGTGCAAAATGCGGAGTGTGAAATAATTTGCTATGTACTATAAATTGAAATTTGCTTACACAAATTACGCAGGCATTAAATAAATTATTTACAATGGGAATGTTAACTCTTTGTGTAATCTAAACAATTTTCTTTTGCTGTTCTAGAATACCTCAAGGTTTTCTAACCCAGCTAGTCAAACAAATTCTTTAACTACAAAGACTCACACCAATACCCATTCAGCTTCTGTAACATCCAAGAAGAGCTCCGAACCTGTACAGAGTGGTCAAATGGAGGAACTCATAGAGGAAATCAAATCACTTAAACTTATGATGGAGATACTTAAAAATAAGCACTTGTAAGTCTAATATAGGTGATTAAACTGTGTCTCTACCTGTCCTATGTTTCATAATATTGCATACTCCATTTTACTTATGATATATACTGTACATACTGTACATATAATTACACTTCATTATGGTCATACTAGAGTATGTTCCAGGGCCATCCCTCTCACTCATGACCTGTGTAGCAGGTATAATAGGTGGAGGACTAGGGGAGGTGAAAACATTTTTAAAAAATTAATTCTCACCTTCCATTACCTCTTTTGGGCCTCCTTGCGGCGCTCTCCTGGTGACGCCCGGAACTCTTCTGTGACGTCATGATATTCAGTATACCCATGTGACTGCTGGTGGCCCAATCACAGTCCTCAGCAGTGGCCCTGGACCAATGACATCATAGAAGAGTGCCAGATGCTACAAGTAGGCCCAAAAGAAGTAACAGAAGGAAAGTATGATTATTTTGTTTTAATTTTTACACCTCCCTTGGGCCTCCACCTACTATATCGACCCAAAACGAATCAGGGACCTGAGCAGCCAAACCCAATCTTGAGAGGTTTTCCCATCTCTGTCTGGCACCCTACTATGATTAGTAAGGGACAGTATGTCTCTGGGAGGCAGGGACTCCTAATATCATACATAACTATACTGCTAGGAGTCCACCTTTCAGCATATTGTTCAGGCCGGTAAATCCAGCCAACATACGGACTGAGTTCCATGGCTGAAACACCTCTGTGAACATTATCATATGTTGTACAGGGAATGCTGTTAATCTTTTAAACATTTGCCTTCATTTAGCATGTGGGTCCAGTGAATAAAGTGACTTAATCGCCACAATGGATAAATACAGATTACGCAGTAATTTAAATTATAAATTACTATGCTTTTTTCCTCAAAATTCTGTGTTTCAATGTACTTGAATTCTCAGATAGCGAAGCATGGAGCAATTCAGTGGTTAGCACCGTTGCCCTGCTGTGCTGGGGTCCTGGGTTTCAATCTGACCAAGGCAACATGCGTGTATTTATGTTCTCCCCATGTTTGTGTGGGGTTTCTTCCCACATGCCAAAAATATACTGATAGGTAAATTGGATTCCTTTAAAAAAACAAACCTGACCCTTGTGGGTGTTAGGGATGAGCACCTGTATGGCAGCTAATGTTGCCTGCATTTTGAGTCCCTAGTGTGAGAAAAACACATTACAAATGTTTGTTTAACTTAACACTACAAAGCTAAGGCCATGGCAAAAACCACACAAAAATGCAGTTCCCTCCTAACTTCCAGCAGAGGTTGAAATCCAATGGTAAAACCTGCAACAACAATTGAAATGCTGCAGGTTTACAAACAGCAGAGCAAGTCACTTCATGTTGCTCAAATTTTACGTAGCAAATTCCCAACAATAATTTCACCCAGGGTGTCCCCAACCTGTAACATGCCGCATATTTAAAATACAGTAAGAAATTCTGCTGCATAAAATCACCTCCATGTTAAGCATCTTCAGAATAAATGAATCATTGAAAGTGTCCGCACATGTAGTGGTAGTGTGCCACATAACTCAGAACTGCATGTCGTGTTACCACATGCTGCAATTTTTTTTTAAGTGATTGGTCTCTTGACTGTGCAAACTGCATTCTGCTGCAAAACCTTGTGCTGTGCATGGCCATGCAGCACACTACCAGTAAATATACGGACACCCTGATACCTGAACAATTTGTACTTCAGATGAGATGCGAATGTACTGTTATATGTATTAAAAGTAGATAATCATTGTACCCGTATACACAACTGTGCAATATAGTCTTTTTTGGATTATTTTTGCAGGACAGATATACAAGAAATTAGATCAGAGATCAGTCAAGAGAGAGTGAAACGTTTAGCGCTGGAGGTGAGTTCAATATTTTTCTGCACAATTTATTGTATGTATACAATTGCTCTGCTCTAATGTTTCCTTTCTTCAGTCATCTGTATATGATCCTGTGCATAGGCAATCCATCTCATGGTGATCACAGATCTCTGTTACCGTTCATTTTGTCTCCCCTTTGACTGGATAATCGTGAAATGGAGGTTTGTACATATGTGATGCCAGTGTCCATGGCATATTCAGTGACTTAAGGGGATTTAAGAGGTGAAATGTGTTGTAGAACATGGGCATTATCTGCACTCTATTTCAAGCAAACAACAGGTGTCCTTAATCTTCTGTACTCTGTGTATCACACAGCATTGAAACCATGACCAGCAAACCACATGCCATGACTTGTGCTTTATTTCTATTTCTCTATCACTATGGAGCTAGTCATAGTTCATAGAACTCTTCACATGGTCATATTATTACCAAAGTACTTTTACAGAGCCTATAAAAATTGCAGAATATGCATTTGCAATATTTTCATATTTAACTGTAACTTGAATTTCTATTGTATCCATATTTCATCCAAAATATCCCAGCTGCTTGTACTTGCAATAGAACATACTATTACCGTCAGTTAAAACACTACACAAATTACCCCAGCGGGTGACTAGGGATAAAATCAATCCAACTATTAACATTTGTCACTTGGCAAAAGAAAGTTCATTCCATGGATACCAACCCTACGGCATTAGCTCCTGGTCTCCGCTGTACATTACAGCGGAATCCCGGTACGGTAGCTATGGTAGCCGCTGGGCAGCAGCCTACACCAAAAGCCTACTCCAAAAAACCTGAAAAATCTAGCTAGGGATTATTTTCGGGGTAGGGCTTATTTTTGGAGATACACAGTAGTATTGTTATAGTAGTTCAAATAACATGCCGTATTTTTTGGACTATAAAACGCACCGGACCATAAGACGCCCCTAGGGTTTAGAGGAGGAAAATAGGGAAAAAAATTTTGAAGCAAAAAATGGTAAAATATTTAATAACATATGGGAATTGTAGTTTTGCAACAGCTGCAAGGCCACATTGACAGGTGGCCCTGCAGCTGTACAGGGAGGCATAAGGCATCTTTTTTGTGGTGCCAGATGTACTTTTTAGATAAACCATTTTGGGGAATGTCTATTGCTTTGATCACTTTTTATTCAAATCAGAAGTGAAACAGCTAAAAAACGGCGGTTTGGCACTTCTGCTTTTTTTTTCTCCCTACGACGTTCACCGTACGGGAAAAATATTTTTATAAGTTTGTAGACCGGGCATTTTCGGACACAGAGATGCCTAATATGTATTTGTTTCACAGTCATTTTCTACTTTTATATGTATTCTAGTAAAAGGGGGTGATTTAGAACTTTTAGTTTTTTATATACACAGTATATATATTTATTTATTTTTACTATTTTATTAGCCCCTCTAGGGGGCTTTGCGGTGACCATATGGAAGGTAACGCTGCAGTTGGGATTGCGGGGTGCAAACAGCACAGACTTGTCACGGTCTCTGGGCACGAGGGCGCAGCGCTGGTGCTGTCCCACGTTACCACCACTGGTACCGGTGATGAGGGGGCTGCACAAATGTTGGTGGTGATTGTTCCCCCGGGGCGCTTCCCCTATACTGTGCCGACTGGTGGTGTTTGGGGCGCCCTGATGTTGTCGGTGCAGAGTCAGACACAGAAACGGTTGTAAAGTTGAACTTTTACTTCCATGGGTGTGGAGGCACAAATGCTTAAACAGTTTCTTCAATACAAAACAACGGGGTACGCCTGGTGACACAGCAAAGTCCTGGGGTGCAGGGTAGACTTGATGAAAGGTGTTCCTAGCCCCTTATACTTCAGTGTTACAGCCCTAAGGTGCGTCTGGGCTCCTATTTGGCTCATAGGAGGATGCCCACCATGATACTAGTACATAATATTCCCCACTCACGTTATGTGGTCCTGATAGCTCAGAGTTTCGGGGTGCAATAGTCAGGGTGGCAGGATATTCCACAGGTCTGGCCTTGGCCCCTGGATCCTGTGATACTTGCTATGGAGCACGTGTTCCAGAATGTTCTCTCCACAGTCTCAGGCTGACAAGATAATGATGCTTGACTTCCTTCAGGGCGATGGCTAGGCAGACAGGGGACAGGATCTTCTGAATAGCTGGAGTATGTCAGCTCTCCAACCTTCCTGGGCCTGTCTAGGACTTGAGATTCCTGCACTAAACTCACTGCTTTCTTCACAGGACATCACACTTATCTCCTCACCTCCTCCTCCTAACACTCCACACTTCTAACTCCTCACACGCAGGACCTTCCTGCAGGGGTGTTACCATGGGGACCCAGTGATCAGCTGACTCCTCCCCTTTTCCCAGGCGATGTCCTCCCATTGGACATTTGGTTACTATTCAATCCTATGCGAGGTGTAATGCATGTGTGAGGCTCACTAGGTGGCGCTGTGTTGTGTGAGACTCAGGACCCCCTGCTATGTCACACAGGCTATGAAGCAACAGGAAATAATACAATGCACAGAGATCACCCTCAGCCCAGCCATAGCCAGCTCTGGGATGCCACAGCTTGAACTTGTAATCATTTGATTGCAAGTCCCAACAACTGTATTGCAGTCTATGGGAGATTTTGTATATTACTATTGTGGCTTGTCATAGACCTTGCCACGCAGGAGTCGGCCTGCAACGAAAAAGGTACCTACCGGCCAGGGTGGCATTTTTAATACCTTTGGGGGGGCTTGCAGGTAGTAATGCCCGTGATCAGAGTGCAAAGAATGCGGCCTGGCAACTTAAAATTTTTGCACTTATTTATCGGCCCAATTTTGAGACCCTTATTCCAGAGAGAGTAATGCTGGGAGAGCCATAGGTGGGAAATGAGCTGGGTGTTCTTGTAGTTCATAAATTAAATAATAGCATGCAATTTCAATCAGATGCTTCTAAGGCAGTAGGTTATTCCCCGCCTTCCAGACCCCATAACTTTGTTATTTTTCCATTCACGGAGCCATATGATGGCTTAGTGTTTGCACAACAAATTGTACTTTGTATTGGTACCATTTAATATTCTGTACAACATACTGGGAAGCTGGAAAAAAATTCAGAATGGGGGAACTGGAGAGAAATTGCGTTTGTTGGACTTTCTTACAGGTTTTGTTTTTACGGCATTCACTATGCAGCCAAAGTGACATGTGACCTGTATTCTATGGGTAGGTTACCAAATTTATATAGTGTTTTTTTGTTGGAGTCACCATATTCTGCAAGGGGATGCATAAGGCATTTTTTTTTTTTGCGGGGCCAGGTGTACTTTTTAGTTATATCATTTTGGGGAATGTCTGATGTTTTGATCGCTTTTTATTCAAATTTTTATGGCGAAAAAACTGCAGTTTGGCACTTGTGATTTTTTTTTTTCTCTGCTACAGTGGAAGGCACGCTAGGTTCAGGCTTCTCAACGACTTCCTCTATGACCACTAAGTCTTTCACCAGGGAATACTTTCATACATATACGTTCACTCACTCCACATAACCGTATGATCACTCCCAGAACATTCTTTGAAAGATTGTGCTTCTATCGGGTGACTGATAGAGGTTCCTTCTCTTTTATATACAGTTTATTGAATGCCCCACCCTCTGAGCTCAAGCTTGATTTATGACGCCCTGGGAACAGAACTTGGAGACCACCCTAACCCCAGCTTAATGGACTGTGTGTTTATTATCAAAGGCACCTGGCAAGTCACCCTTATGGAGCCTTCCTTATGAATTCTTCATAGAACCTATTCGGTTCCCTCTAGACTACATAGTTTTTACCCCACGGTTTCACCCCTTTGATTTTGGGTGTGTGTCGCTTCAGGTGACTCTTTTAATATCTGGTGGACTTGCCCTTTCTGGACATCCATTCATCGGATGGTGCAATGATTCTTGGGATAATGTGTCCCTATAACTGCCCCAGTTTTTCTACTTTGACCGAAACCATCACCCATGAGATATGCACAATACAAATTACTCCAATATATTTTGATGGCAGCGAGAATTCATTTAGTTTCCAACTGAAAAAAAAAAACAAATCTTTCACTGTCAAATGTCATTGGACATGTTATATGGTTATGCTGTACAAAAAGATTAACGCCACTATTTCGGATACTCATCTGCATTTTGACAGGGTTTGGTCTCCCTGGGTTAATAGGTCTAATATCCCAGGTCTGTCATACTGTCTCCAGCTTTAACTTCTTGATGTGGTTGTGTTTTATGTTTTTACCCCTTTAGCAGGGACCACTCCCCCCTCTCTAATCCGTGCAATATAGCGCTGTTTTATTTCTTTTCTCTCCCCTTTATGTTTATTATTGGTTAATTACCTTTTTATTCATATCCTCCTATTGAAGCTCTTATTTTTAATAAAATGTTATGTTTATATGCAATGCTTTGTATGCTCTGCATTACTGTCTTTCTGTTGTTGTCATTCAATAAATACTTTTGAAGGTAAATGATATGACCCCTAGAAGATTATGTGAATTAGATCTGATTTTCCAAGTGGAGAGAAATACAAAAGGTTACCGCCCACTTAGAGAATCAGAGCTAATTCACATATAACTTTCCATAGGCCTTCTCTTTTAAACAGGTAGCTGAATTTTAAAATGTTCAGAGGCACAGCAAGAATCAAATGATGTATGTAATTTTAGCATTTTGTACTTGCAGGTCCTCTTTAAACACTTCAGCATTATCAGGAGGCTTAATATCAAGCAAACCATTATGGGGTTTGAGGGGGCTGATATAAACATGCATCTAAATTGCAAGGTTCTGTTGTCCTAATCTGATGAATTAATGATAGGGGGACTGTAGCCACATATCCATACACTACATAATTCATTATACTGTCAACCTTCTTAGGCTAAGTTCACATCTGCGCCAGAAGTCCTTCTCAAAACTGAAACCAGCGGACACCCGACGAATCCAGTTATAGACAGTGGGGTCCACCAGTGTCTGTGTGTAACCGCTAAAACAGGTCCGTCTCTGGACAATCTCTTTAAACACAGTGGAGCAGATCTATGAACAATGGCATTACTCACGCAATTCTTCATAGCCCTGGAGCCTGCAGACTATTTATCTTATATATAAGGAGGCGCATGCTTCCACATTGTGATTAAGGAGCAAACTTGCTGTAAGGATATTGAACTATTAGCTGTGAGCATGAGACCTTTCTATCTACCAAGGGAACTATTGCATGTCATTGTGATAGCTGCATATGTCCCCCCATGTGTGAAAGTTGATGCTGCCTGTGAGCCAGTTGAAGTTGCTACACCCCCAGGCCCTCCTTTTTGTGTCTGGAGACTTCAATCATGTCTCTCCATCATCCACACTGCCCAGTTTCACACAATATGTAACCTGCCACACAAGACAACAAAACATTAGATTTGTTCTTTGCTAATGCGAGGGAGGCATATAACTCATCAGCCCTATCGCCCCTGGGTAGATCGGATCACAACCTAGTGCATCTCCGACCTGTGTACAAACCACTTGTACGTAGAGAACCAGCTGTCACCCGCACAGTGAGGATATGGTCCGAGGAGAGTGATGAGGCTCTGAGGGACTGTTTTGACACAACCGCATGGGAAGCGCTGCAGGATTCATATGGAGAAAATATAGAAGGACTCACACACTGCATAACTGACTACATTAATTTTTGTGTGGAAAACACAGTACCCACAAAAGTGGTGAGGTGCTTCTCCAACAACAAACCATGGATTAATTCTGATATAAAAACACTACTTAAGGAGAAAAAGATGGCATTCAAGGCAAGAGATAAGGTGGGGTACAGAATGAGCTTAGGTGTAAAATCAGGCAGGGAAAAGTCATTTATAAGGAAAAAAATGAAAAAAGCCAATGGAAAGAAAAGACATAAGGGGAGCCTGGGTTGGGTTTAAGTCAATTTCGGGTATTAGACAGTCTGTCTGCCAGATGGAGGCAGATGTTAATTGACTTAACAAACTAGAGCTATTCTTCAATAGATATGATCACACGCCAGCTCCTTCCACCCCAGCATGTCCTTCAGTTCCTCCTACCACAATGACTTCACCCCCTGCGGCTACTTCCCACCAGACCAGTAAATCCAGAAATCCGTCTTTATCTGACCACAGTCTAACCTTCACACATGCCCAGGTGAGGAAGGAGATGAAAAAGATCAAGGCGAGGAAAGGCGCAGGGCCAGATGACGTCAGTGCAAGGTTAATTAAGGCTTGTGGGGATCAGCTGTGTAGAATAATTACATATATGTTTAATATGAGCCTGAAGCGGGAAATAGTCCCTGAATTATGGAAATCTTCTTGTGTGGTACCAGTTCCAAAGAAACCTCACCCTATGGGCCTCAATGACTATAGACCTGTAGCATTGAAATCCCACTTGATGAAGATCTTAGAGAGATTGGTTCCCACACATCTCCGCCCGCTAGTGAGCCCCGCTATGGACCCTCTCCAGTTTGCTTATCGGCCAGGCATTGGGGTAGATGATGCCATCAGCCACCTTCTGCACAGGGCTCTTTCTCACTTGGAGAAACCAGGGAACACGGTGAGAATAATGTTCTTTGATTTCTCCAGTGCTTTTTACACCATACAGCCAGGGCTACTGAGCGACAAGCTGGGCCTTGCTGGAGTGGACCACCACCTCTCCAATTGGATCCTAGACTACCTCACAAACCGACCTCAGTATGTGAGAGTCCAGGACTGTGTGTCAGATACTGTGATCTGTAATACGGGGGCACCTCAGGGTACAGTTCTTGCCCCTTTCCTCTTCACACTGTACACTGCAGATTTTAGGTGCAACTCATCTAGATGCTACCTACAGAAGTATTCTGACTCTGCAATAGTAGGCCTCATCACAGACGGTGATGACAGGGAGTACAGAGAACTGAACCAGGATTTTGTAGACTGGTGCCAAAGGAACCACCTGAAGATTAACACTGGGAAGACCAAGGACATGGTGGTGGACTTCTGTAAATGCAGATGCCCTCCTAAACCAGTGGACATCCAGGCATCAAGATTGTCAACACCTTTAAGTACCTGTGTGTCCTCCTTAATAATAAGCTGGACTGGGCAGATCACATGGAGGTCCTGTACAGGAAGCGCCACAGCAGGCTCTACCTGCTTAGGAGGCTTGAGAGCCTTTGGAGTCCAGGGGGCACTTCTTAGTACTTTTTTCAACTCGGTAGTGGCATCAGCCATCTTCTTCGGAGTGGCCTGCTGGGGGAGCAGTATATCAATCAGGGATAGAAATAAACTTGACAAGGTGATTAGAAGGGCCAGCTCTGTCCTGGGGAGCCCAATGGACCCAGCGCAGGTGGTGGGTGACAGAAGGATACTGTCCGTGGTGAGCTCCATGCTGGAGAATAAGTCCCATCCCATGCATGAGACAGTGATAGAACTGGGCAGTGCTGTCAGTGACCGACTACTTCACCCTAAGTTTGAGAAGGAGCGCTATGGGAAGTTTTTCTTCCCCACTGCAGTTAGGCTGTACAAACAACACCGACCTAAGCGGAGATCATTACACACAGAGAACTGAAATATCTTTCTGTTTGTGATATCCCCCCCTCCCCCCCGCCTACCTCTTATCTGTCTGTCTACTATCAATGCAATGCCTCTTACCTTGGAACATTCTTGTATATGTTGTATTTGTATCTGCTTATCTTTGCTGCTGTAACACACTGAATTTCCCCATCGTGGGACTATTAAAGGATTATTATTATTATTATTATTAATTGTGGTGCACCATCTGCTGCACTGGGCGAGGTTGGGATGTGCTCCAGCTCGTAACAGAGAAATAAAAAAGTTGCAAGTTTTTTGTGCAAAACACTGATTTGCACAAAAGAAAAAAATTTGACTGTGTGTGTCTTGTACGCTGGAAAACCAGTATACAAGGCATAATAAGTCTGCCCCAATATGTATTGCATCCAATGGTAATAAGAGTTATAGTTTAATAGAAGGATTGGTATCTAAGGAATGGGTTTTCTATTGTCAAACACCAAATAGTAAATAGCTAAATCTTTCACCTTTGCTCATAGGTTTCTTAAGTTTACATATTTCTTTACACTATGTTGAGGACACTACATGACCTTCCATGAAAAATGTTCAAGGTTATCTTGTGATTTACCCGACTATGGCTTGACTGACTAATACAGCATTCATAATACCAACTAGCAGATAGTATATTTAACTTGATAATGTTGGATACTTGATCTCTGCAGAGATTCAGAAGATGGAAGTTACAACTATTTTATATCAAACGCAGAACCCAAGACTGGTGAATAAAAAAATATGTTGCTGATAGCTTATAGGGTAGAGTTCAATGTCATGAATATTTGTATGCTGCTGAAAAGAAAATACAATAATTTTTTTGTGTTTTCTAGATGGAAATTGACAACCTCAGGAAGCTATCATCATCCTAAATACAAAAGAAAATTTGGGCTGGTCCCATGAGCATATCTAAAAAGCAGCAATACCCCCACAGTTGAAAACTACAGAAAGATAACAGTTATAACAATGGCAAATCTTCCTGGAGACTTCATTTGGGAATAGACACTATTAGAAATATTCTGAGAATAAATATTTTCACTGCCACTAATTTAGTTTTTTCAGCAAAGAAAATTTTTGCCTTGGACTGAGATGCTAAATATTTCTGTTGTATAATTCCAATGCAGTCTACAGTGGCACTGGTATTTATTGATAAATGTCTAGACCATGATCACCTATTCTAAATACCTTTTTCGGCATAAAAACCTTCTATTACCTAAATGCTAAATATCCTCTTTAGATAATTTACATCACAGAAATGTTCAGACATCTTGCTATTATAAGTTACTGGTACACAGTTCTGTACTGAAAAGTAAGTGCAAAGCTGTAATCCTGGATGAAATTCAAGACTGGGTACAATCTGCTAAAGACAGTGGAAGACTGAACAATATAAGCATACTCTGCACTAACTTTACTATTAATTCAAAAAATACGCTCTGCTGAAGGTTTAGTGCCTATAGATCCATAGTGCAAAGATTTCTCTTTATCCTGGGCTGAACTTCATCAATAAAACCTAACCATTCAGACACTTAATTCCTGTCTGCGTACAGTGCCTTGCGAAAGTATTCGGCCCCCTTGAACTTTTCAACCTTTTGCCACATTTCAGGCTTCAAACATAAGGATATAAAATTTTTTGAAGAATCAACAACAAGTGGGACACAATTGTGAAGTGGAACGAAATTTATTGGTTATTTTAAACTTTTGTAAAAAATAAAAAACTGAAAAGTGGGGCGTGCAATATTATTCGGCCCCTTTACTTTCAGTGCAGCAAACTCACTCCAGAAGTTCAGTGCGGATCTCTGAATGATCCAATGTTGTCCTAAATGACTGATGATGATAAATATAATCCACCTGTGTGTAATCAAGTCTCTGTATAAATGCACCTGCTTTGTGATAGTCTCAGGGTTCTGTTTCAAGCGCAGAGAGCATCATGAAGACCAAGGAACACACCAGGCAGGTCAGTGATACTGTTGTGGAGAAGTTTAAAGCCAGATTTGGATACAAAAAGATTTCCCAAACTTTAAACATCCCAAGGAGCACTGTGCAAGCGATCATATTGAAATGGAAGGAGTATCAGACCACTGCAAATCTACCAAGACCCGGCCATCCCTCTAAACTTTCATCTCAAACAATGAGAATACTGATCAGAGATGCAGCCAATAGGCCCATGATCACTCTGGATGAACTGCAGAGATCTACAGCTGAGGTGGGAGAGTCTGTCCATAGGAAAACGTTCCACTTCACAATTGTGTCCCACTTGTTGTTGATTCTTCATCAAAAAATTCTAATTTTATATCCTTATGTTTGAAGTCTGAAATGTGGCAAAAGGTTGAAAAGTTCAAGGGGGCCGAATACTTTCGCAAGGCACTGTACCATCTACACAATAACACAAGACATTTTACTTCATAATTCATTAGCCAAATGGCAACTACAATATGTGTATCTAGCAACTAGATCTAGAAACTCTGGATCTATGGATAAAAACTACAAGGTGGAAGAACCGAAGTCCAGCTTTGATTTTATAGTACAGTAAGTTATCTTCTCCAGTGCTATAGGTGGCTCCTCCATATTCTGTCTACACTAATTTTGTTATTTGGATCTTGGATATAGTCTCAAAGACACTTCATAAAGACCGCAGTTATACCTTCTGTATACATTTATGTATCCCTTTTATGATTGGGAAATGCTTCCTTTAAGATTTATTGGGACAGGCCCTAATTGTAAAAGCTAACTGGTTAGTCTAAGGCCTTATTCACACAACAGTGACATATTGACTGTTCTAACGGCAGTTAAAATTGGCCATTTTGCATCCGTTCCATTTTTTACGTTTTTGATGCGTGTCATAATTGTCATCCCTTTTGCATCAGTCTTTTTTTTAACTGTTATTGAAAAAAAGGCTAAATTTCATTGATCTTTCTTTTTTGACTTAACTCACTGATCCGTTTTTAACAGACGTAACAGGTACTTTTTTTTGATGGTCAGTCAGAAAAATGGACATATGAATAGGCACATTGGAAACAATGGGGGATAGTTATAAATCCATCTATGTCAGTTTTCTAGGGTAGGGGGTTGATATTGTGGCAGATATTTGGCGCAATGCCCTTTCTTGCTACAAACATGCACCACAAAATCTGTTCTGCTCCTTGGCCTGTTAAAAAAAACAAACAAAAAAAAGGTGCCATTGCATGGCTGTTTTCACTATCATGTGAATAAGACCTTAAACATTTCTATTCTGAGACAACTGTTACAGACTTTAGGCTTTTCCCAAAGCAAATTCAATTTTGTCCTTCATAACTTTATCGGCATGGATAAGTGTGCAGTTCACGATGCCTGACTAACTTTCCATAGCCCAGAAATCCAACTTATTTGTACCATCATTATTAATAGTATTGGAGACTCCAATTAGACAAAATCAGCTATGGTTATGGTTACTCCAAGCATCGGGCATGTTCAACAAAAATTAGCTGCAAAAAACAAAGGTTCTAAAAGATCAAACAGTTGTAGCAAAATGATCCCATTACCATTTTTATGAAAACCCCATAGCAATTCATTTAATATATACAAACTTATATACAATATACACAATGTTTTTCTAAACCTTGTAATTTCCTCAAATAAATTGGGTTTGCCCTGAAAACCAGCACAAATCAATACCACTACTCCTGGGAAAACTTCTGCATGTGGACATAGCCTTATGCTAAGGTCCCACGTTGCAGTAACGCAGCGTTGTTGGCTGCTGCAGAAACATAGATGAAAAAAAAGCTGCAATTTACAGTTCCAGCTAAGTAAATGAGATTTAATTTAATCTCCTCCACATACTGCAGGGAAACAAATCTTACTGAAAGCTGCGTTTTCAAAAACACAGCAAGTTAAGCGGGCCGCAGCCAAAAAGCTCTGGGGGAAAAACCACAGCGGCAACGCATCACAGTTTTTCCCACAGCGCCTTTCACAGAAAGTCCACAAATTTTTTTTCTCCAGACTTTCTGCTTCCATTATACCTATATAGAAACCGCCAGCGTTTCCGTAAGTATAATTGACATGCTGCGATTTCCAAAAACACTTGCGTTTTTGAAATTGCCACATTTCTGCTGCAGATTATTTTCTGCAATGTGTGGATGAGATTAACCAGAATCCCATCAATTTTGCAGTTAATGTAAAACATTGTAAATCGTGGCGTTTATGCAACCTGGGGCCCTGGCCTTAAACAGGTTTTCTTAGAACTGACATTTAACACCTACTCACAGGTTGCAATTGAAGGAAAGATGAATGCGGCCAAGTACAGAGATATCCTGGAAGAAAACCTCTTCCAGAGTGCTCTGGACCTCAGACTGGGCCGAAGGTTCGCCTTCCAACAAGACAATGACCCTAAGCACACAGCTAAAATAACAAAGGAGTGGCTTCGGAACAACTCTGTAACCATTCTTGACTGGCCCAGCCAGAACCCTGACCTCAAACCAATTGAGCATCTCTGGAGAGACCTGAAAATGGCTGTCCACCGACATTCACCATCCAACCTGACGGAACTGGAGAGGATCTGCAAGGAAGAATGGCAGAGGGTCCCCAAATCCAGATGTGAAAAACTTGTTGCATCATTCCCAAGAAGACTCATGGCTATACTAGCTCAAAAGGGTGCTTCTACTCAATACTGAGGAAAGGGTCTGAATACTTATGACCATGTGATATTTCAGTTTTTCTTTTTTAATAAATTTGCAAAAATATCTACATTTCTGGGGTTTTTTCTGTCAAGATGGGGTGCTGAGTGTACATTAATGAGAAATAAAATGAACTTTTTTGTTTTTAGCAAATGGCTGCAATGAAACAAAGAGTGAAAAATTTAAAGGGGTCTGAATACTTTCTGTACCCACTGTATAATGTTGTTGAAGCGATTCACTAAAACCTGCCAACTATCCACTGAAATCTCTGCTCTTTTTATGTTGAGAAGTCAAGACGGCGGTCCTATCAGAGATCAGATAAATGACAGGTTTCAATAAATCTTTTCCCACAATCCTATGCATTCCTCCTACTCTATTACATTTTCTCCTACAGGCTGGACTGAATTTTCCATGTGACTTTTGATTTTCTGTCAGCATTTGTGTTATAAATAAATTTTGTAATATACTTTAATAACAAATTTTGGCTCCTCTCTGTGAAGTCCTGCATTTTTTCACTCTTTCCCTTGCTTCTGTATTGAGAGCTGTTCCTGCCTCTCACTGAATGTTGCCATGTATGGAGTACGGGCTTGGAGTACGGGCTGTGTAAAATGTGGAGAAAATGAGGGGAGGGTCACTTAAAACAGTTATAACTCAGACATTATAAAATGTACAAACTTTCCTTTGATATATGAAAGAGGAGATTCTTATGACACTGAAGTTGCAGTGCTATCTAAATTGCAGTGCTTTGAAGTGACCCTCCTCTCCCCTCATTTTCTTTACATGTTAAACAACCCCATACTCCAAGCCTGTACTCCATACACAGTAACTTTCAGTGAGAGGCAGAAACAGCTCTCAATACAGAAACAAGGGAAAGAGTGAAAAAATGCTGGATTTCACAGAACGGATCCAAAATGTGTTAATAAATTATATTATATTACACAAATTTAACAATGACACAAATATTGGCAGAAAATCAAAAGTTGTCCGAAAGTTTACATTAAAGCGGGCATACCTAATCTTTTGAACAACTTTTGATTTTCTGTCAGCATTAATAAATGTTGTAATATACTTTATGAAGAGATTTTGGCTTCTTTCTGTAAAGTTCTGTACTGAAATTCGCTTACTGTCTCTTTATTTCTTCCTTGATTCACTCACTGCTTCCCATTGAATCTGGATGTCCAAGATCTTGTGTAATGCAGGGAAACTGAGGAAGTGGTGGGAGTCAATTATAAAATGTAGAATAGTGATTTTTGATGACCAAGATCACTGTTCTCCCTGTATTTTCAGATATATCATCAGTTATACACACAGTTGAGATTGGTATACTTATACGTAGCTGCAGCAACTCCTAAACCTGACTGTGTTTTCAACTGAAATCTCTGGAAATAATAACAAACTGTGATATTGGTATCGAATGAAAGATTAGAATCTTATCTTTCATATGACACCATTTTGTTTTATAATGCCCAAGATATAACTGTGAAGTGACTCTCCCAGCCTCAGCTTCCCTGCATTTCACAAGAGTCGACTGATCTACTGCAGTGAGAAGTGTACAGGTTTCATTTCTCAATAGAGAAACAGAAGAGTAAAGTCATGCCGGATTTCACAGGAATAAACCAGTATTTATTAATTAATGAAGTAAATTACAATATTTATTAATATTACAAATACTGCCAGAAAAATCAAATGTTGTTTGAAAGTTTAGGTATATTGTATGGTCAAATAAAAGAGAAGATCCTTTTATCCAATGATTCCCTTCAAACATACATATTACATGTATTTGTAATTAATCCTACAAATAAATACTTGGACTAAAGATTGATAAAGGGATTATAAAGAAATGTGTTATATATTTGTTATAGGAAATTTGTTGATTTGTTGGATCCTTCATTTTATGAGACTTACATTAATAAACTTGCTGGCCAAATAGGATAGCAGATTCTGCAGTAAAATCTATTTTATTTTATACTATATTTCTATAAGAAAACGTAGTCTTCAGCTAAATTGAAACTGGTTGCTATTGATAAGAGACAATTTTCATACACAAGTCCTACAGTGTTTATATATTATATATCCTGTTTTTGGAATGAACTTTCTTCCACTGTAATATGTGCAATATTACCAATAAATATGTTGATATATTTATTCAAATGTAGTAGTTGAAATGGATTGTTGGACATATATTCAATAAACACTTCCGAATATAGGTGAGCGCTGTGCTCAGTTGTCTTTATCACTGCCATAGACTGAATGGAGTGGTAGGCCACATTGCTTGACTAATGTACTGTATGAGCTTGGTGTAACACTGTCAGGGCATCTATCCACTTCTCATATCAGATTAGGTGGGTAATGGAATTTAGACACTGTACAGGTTTTCCAATCTCATAACATTAGAAAAAAACAGCTCACAATGGTATAAATGATAAACATTTCTGTTGCTAAGTTGCACTCTGTCACTTCTCTGGTCCACCGCTTCTTTCTGTTGACCAGGCTGCAGCAAGGACATAATGTATTAGGGTGTGACCACTGCAGCCACTGCTGTAGCCAGAAATTGGTTGCAGTGGTCACACATGTGGACACAATATTGAAGGAGCTGGGTGAACAGAGACTGGTATGGGACCAAGAAACAGTCAGCACAGGAGAAGCCAAGGATGGCTAAGGTATTACTCTGTTATCATATAATATGGTAAACTAGTTGTAAAAAAAAAAATCAAAGGTTTTAACAACCCCCTTATAAATAAAGGAATAAATAGTTGTTATACTTCAAGTAACACACTAGATGGCATCATTGCCATGAACATGCCACAACATTGCTCATATTTTTAGGCGCCTGTCTACATAAGCTATATGTATATACAGCTACATAATAAAAATAGTTATATTTTATCGTGATCTACATTTGCAGCTGAAATATCCTTCCTAACCTTTATTAATAAAAAACACTTTTTCTTTTTTATTCTGTAATTCAACTTTTTGATCAAGGAACTGAACACCTTATTCGCCCTCACTCAACATCCTAGTTTGTATCGATGAGGAAAAGGGCAGTGTGACTGATTTCCAAAAAATTCCTGCCATTGTTTAGTGGGCCATAATGCCCAACAGGTATAAGCTGAAATAGTGAATTATGTGCGCTTAACCACAGTATTCTACACTGGTTCAGTAAGTGAGAACTCATTTTGCATTGGCACATGCTCCCATGACTTTTTTATACTTCCTTCTGTGGAGCTGTGTGAGGGCTCATTTTTCTGCAGAATGAGCTATAGTTTTTATTACCATCTTGGAGTATGACTTTGTATGACTTTTTATTCAGCTTTTTTGGGTCGGATAAGAAATTAAAAATGTTGATTCAGGTGTTTTGATTTTCATCATGCTGGATAATATTATATTTTAGTTCAGACATTTTTGGACAAAGCAATACATAATAAGCTTATTTTTTATTGTTTAGTTTCTTCAAAATATTACCAAAAAGGTCCAGGAACTATCCAATCACCGCATTCCTAATTCTTTACTCTTGTGTATATTTGATGGGATACACAGATCAGACTTTCCCATTATACAGTCCTCTGTGGTGTTCAACAGAAGTACAGGTCCAGAATGAATTAAATAGCAAACGTGGGAAGAAAAAAAAATGGTTTCACATGCTCTATGCTTTTAAATTATTTAATGTATTAGTGTGTATATTAATAAAAACAAAACAAAAAAAAACTTTTAACTTTATTTTAAAAAATACTATTTAGGAGAATTCAATACACAGCAATACTTTTGTAAGTGCAGAGTATCGTTCATCCATTGGCAATCTAATAGGTGCCAAAAGATGGCAGGACTTTTCTCTTCGCATTTTATAAGCGGATTTGGAGACGGAAACCCCGAACAGAGTTCGAACGCTGATGTGAATCCAGCCTTAGGCTAAGGCCAAACATTGTGGGAAAGCTGAATTTTTTGTTGCAGATTTTGAGCCATTTTTTTAAGCCAAAGCCAAGAGTGGCTTCAAAACAATAAATATAAATATATAAATATAAATATTAAGAAAGCAAAATTTTCAGTAAAAAAACCCCAGCTTTTC
This sequence comes from Leptodactylus fallax, assembly GCA_947044405.1. Classification (NCBI taxonomy): domain Eukaryota; kingdom Metazoa; phylum Chordata; class Amphibia; order Anura; family Leptodactylidae; genus Leptodactylus; species Leptodactylus fallax. The sequence continues at coordinate 10,661,688 of CAMRHE010000015.1, read as the reverse complement.
TGTCTAGGGCTAGTTGCAGACGACCGTGTGTATTTTGCAGTCAGCAAACTAGTATTTAGTGTTTAGTTTTTGCGGACAGAGTGTCTTCAGTGTGCCATCAGTGTGTGATCCTAGTTTGCGGATCCACCAAAAAAAAAACAAAAAAAACAACCAGAACACATCTAATGATATCCCTAGCTTGCCTGCGAAAACGGACAGCACACTGATGACACACTGAGTACAATAGTGTGCCATCCTAGTTTTTTAGTCTGCCATAGGTTTCTATGGACGAGTCCATTCCGCAAACACTGAACAGAATAGGACCTGTTCTATATTATGCGGCACGGACTCTCAGCCCGCACACTGACCAGTGGAAATCACAGTCGTGTGCATGTGCCTATAGAAATGAATGAAAAACACGGATAGCACACTGATCTCGCCCACGGTCATCTGCAAAGGGCCTTAGGTTAAGGTCCCACATAGTGAAATGCAGCAAAAAAATAAAAGCTGCAGAAAAAAACACGGAGGAAACGCATCGTGTTTTTTTCCGCAGCTTTTTTCATTGCATTTTCGCTGAGTTTTTGTCTGCCGACTTTCTGCCCCTATTATACCTACTTAGCTTTTCCACTGCAGATTGTTTTCTGCAATGTGTGGATGGGAATAGCCAGAATCCTATTCACTTTGCAGATACTGTAAAATGCAGCGTTTTTTGCCGCAGCCAAAACATTGAGTTTTTGCAAGGTGGGGCTTCAGTTTCAAGCTGATTCATAAAGACATTTTTTTTTTTTTAGGGGAAAATGTTAAAAATGCCCCAGCTAGATGTCACTGGTTACTCAGTATGACACTACGAATAACATTACATAGTGTTTTTTCCTTGGACTTTTTGTTTGTCATTTAAGCTAAGGCCCCACGTCCCAAGCTGCAGCCAAAAAGGAAAAGCATTGCGTTTTTTTTACGCATCGCTTTTCTTAAAAAGTCTGCACTGGAAAAGCTGCAATTTCAAAAACGCTCACATTTTTTGAAAATCGCTGCATGTCAATTATACCTGCGGTTAATCTGCCAGAGTCAGAGTATCTTTGGCAGCTCCATACTATTATGGCGCTGAGCATTAAGTATACGCTCAGCGTGACATAATAGTAAAGCACAGAGCTGGAAGGGGTTTTGGCTAAAATGCTTTAAAGGGTTAAAGTGTACATAAGGCACCAAAGGTATGTGCCAGTAATATTTATTTAACGTTAAGGTCACACAAATGTTCAAGTCTATACAAGTAAGCACAATACATAAATAAGTCTTCATCTTTCGGGTCCGCATGGGGACCTGAAAGACTGAGAGCCTGTCCACTTAGAAAGCAGTTACCTACGGACCCCATAGGCTATAATGAGGTCCGCCATGTTTCCACCGGTTTTGTACTGAAACCTTGCAGGACTTTTCTCTCCGACGATTTTAGGCAGAGTCTCCTACAGAGACTCCAATGCAGGTGTGAACCTAGCCTGAGCCATAAATTCAAAATCTGCAATAAAAAACATGTTTGGGAGTGTTTTTGCGGTTTTAATGTGACTGTTAGGGGGATAAATAACTGTGCAACATCTTTTTGCTTCTCCCATGTTTATAGAAATACTCTAGACTGACTATAGGCAGACATCATCCTGTTTCCACACACCTCAATATTTGTAATATTTAGCATACTTTTATCACGTTAAATACATATACCTTTTCAAATGAAGGGAAATAAGCGTAGGTTGGCTACATACTTTAACTAGTTCTCTTCCTGTTCAGTCATCAGCTGACTACCCATACACATAAACACTCTGCTTGGTCTCAAGATAGGTCATCGATTGAAGATTGGCAGGGGTTTGACTCCCACAGCTATTTGAGGTGGCCACAGTTCACCCAAACATGGCAGGTACTTCGAATAGTTGATTTGGCTCTTCACTACTTAGCAAGTACAAATCTATACTTTTGTATAATGGCTGTGCTTAGTTTTTCAGCTCAGCATATCCACTTGAATGGGACTGAACTGTCAGCAAGCCATGTGACCGATGAACATGACATCATATGACTTATGAAGCAGAAGTGGCTTTAAGTGTACTACATGAAAGATGGCTGAACCACTGTACCAAGCAGCACCTTTACCTGTGTTAACCCTTATTCCTCATAGATTGTAAGCTCTTGCGAGCAAGACCCTCATTCCTATTATTAGAATTGCTAATATATTACTCCGTAGCTCCTGACTTTGTAATATATATCTTTTAATTTGTAAAGTGCTACAGAATATGTTGGTTTAATCTAAATAAAAATCATCATCATCAATGGGTAGTGACCCGCTTTGCTTGTCCAAAGAATGTCATATATATATAAGAAGGGAAAGGAGACATAAGTACTAAAGGAAATATAGAAAATAAATACAACTTAATGTTTATTGAATTAATTAAAATACCATATAAAACAAAAGAGGCAGTGCAGGTGATAAAAAAGAAAAGTATTTCCTCACTCCATTAGTGGGATATGTGTATATTGAAACACATTGATATTGTGTGACAACTATAGCTATAAAGGGAATGTAGAAAAAGCAATACACAGATGTGGAGACAAAGAGCGATGTCTCCAAGATTGTAATCTGCTACAGATGGATACAAAATAACCAAGGTGTAACAAAAGACAACTGATATACACAAATTATTTCATTGTTATTCTGATCCCTGAGCTGAGGGATTCCCTATATTCCCTATGCAGCTAATATACAGCTCGATCCAGGGAGTACTTAGCACAGAATGAATTTCAGTTCTCCTTGTGGATTACCAGATTTAAGTTTGTTAAAACTGGTGGTGTTTTTGTTCATGTGTTACTGCTTGTATAGTATAGCCAGCAATACCCAGACCATTATTAGTCAGTGCAGCTGAGAGTGATATGAGCTGCAAGCAGGGGTGAACCTAGCCTCTTTGCTGCCTTAGGCGGACTATAGAAAGGCCCCCTCCAAAAAAAAAAAAAAAAAAAAAATTGAGTTTACATGCTACTAGCTTCACACGCTGCTATCATCTCACAATAAACATACACAATACACAAAGTTATAAAAGTTTTTAAAAATTATTCTTATTCTCTAATTATTCTTATCAGAGATCAACAACATGGCATTAACAATGAAAATAACTTCACACATCTTCTGCTTAGTGGATGGACGAGACCACGTGGCCCCCATTCTCTTTAATAGGAGTGCCGCAGATAGCTGAGTAGTAGTGTGAGTTCACCCATCCACCAAGCGACACACCTATATTCAGCCAGGCCGAATTCCCAGTAGGGGGGAAAAAAACAATTTTCAGGTCCAGTGGGGTTCTCAGCAGACAGACCCCATCAATCAGGTATTTATCCTCTATCATTTAGGTGAATACAGGGCAGTAACGTTTTGCGACTTACAGGTGACATCTCTGACTAATCTTTCACATTTTCCTTCTTTTCCCTTTGGACCGCCATGATCACTTCTTACAGCTGTGACTTGTCTCTGTAAAGTTTGCAAAACAGATATCTTTGGCTCCTCACTTTTCCAGGCACCTGACCCACATTGTCCTCACCTACACAAAGCCCCCAAGTGCACCCCCAAGTGTATCTTTATATTAATAATGTCTGTATGTATCCTGTATAAACAGCGCCCATAATTAATATTGTCCCAGGTGTTTCCTAATTAAAAGGTTTTCCAGGTCATTAATAAAAAAATTAGTGGAGCTCAAAAACCCGAGACCCCTACTGATCAGCTTTTTGAATGAACCGTGGTATCTGTGTAAGCTTCTCTGTTTACACAGTGTCATTCATTTCATAGTGGCCATGTAATGTAACTACAGCCTTGTCCTATACACGTCTATGTGACAAGGCTGTAATTACATCACACGGTCACTATAACCAGACAGTGTGTGATATAAACAGGCACCATAGCCCCTTCATAGATCATCAATAAAAATGAGCTGGAAAGTCCCTTTAATAAAGCCCAATTGCCACCTTAAAGGGGTTGTCCAGGATAAACACTTTTTTAATATGAGGCTGGGGGAGGTTCTTCAGTGTCTTCCAGCGCGTTCCAGTCCTGCTGCTCCAGTGTTTTCTTCCAGCGGAAGTCCCCACAGCACTGGGATGACCCAAGTCAGCAACCTCAGCGGTCATGTGCAGTGGGGACTTCCGCCAAAAGAAAGCAGAACCAGACTGCGGTGGGAGACATCGGAACACAAGGGACAGGTGAGTAGATTTTTTTTGTTTTGTTTTTTTTATCACTTTCCCTGGTCTCATATTAAAAAAGTGGTTATCCTGGACAACCCTTTAAAGGGAATCTGTCAGGGCAATTTGGGACACTAAACCACCCACACGTCCATATGGACCTGGGGTTTAGTGTACCAAATCGCCCTGTTAAAATGCAATCCATGGTCGCATTAAAACTAAAAAAGCTTTATACTCACCCTGCCGCTGTACTCCGCGTGTCTGCACAGTTCTTCAATGAAGCCAGAGTAATACTCTTACGCAATTACGTAGTGAAGCCAGGTGTCCATCTTTGGCTTCACTGAAGAACAGCGCAGGCGCCAGGAGGTGTGCCTCATGAATAAACTGGACTGTTCTCGCAGAAGAGCGTCGATCGGACCCTTCTCTAGGTAAGTATAAAGGTTTTTTATTTTTAATGCGTCGGTGGATTGCATTACAACAGGGCGATTTGGGACACTAAACCCCAGGTCTATAAGGACCCGTGGGTGGATTAGTGTCCCAGATTGACCTGACAGATTCCCTTTAATAAATTGCCCCATTATATTATGTCCATGATTCCCCCTGACATAAATACTGCTCCCCTAATGACCCTCTATATAAATTATGTCTCATTCTATTCATAATGTCCCCTAATGACCCCTTATATAAATGACCATCCCCTTATGTTCAAAATGTTTCTTAATGCCTCCTTATATAATTGATGTCCCCTAATGAACGCTTATATAAATGACCACCCCTTATATATATAGTGCTCCCTAATATAAATAACCCCCCTTGTATTAATAATGCCCTTGTATAAATAACACCTCAAGTTCATAAATGTCCCTTATTTAAAATGCCCCTTCCTAATGACCCCTTATCAGGGGCATAACTAGAAAAGACTGGGCCACCAGCAAACTTTTGACTTGGGCCCCCCACGGCATAGCACCCCCTTTTCAGGCCCACACACAGTATAATGTCCCATTTATACACACTATAATGTCCCACAGCAGCCCCTGCACAAGGTATTATGGCACACAGCGGTCCCTGCACATGCTATTAGACCCCAAAGTATTATGATCGGAGACCAAGAGGAGGTGAGAAACATAAAAACCACTGTTACTTACCTCTCCTGGGTTCGGGATGCACTTCCTGCTGCTTTCGTCCCTCTTCAATATCGGCACAGACGGCACAGACGTCACGTGGGCCAGGCTGGCGTCGCGACACGCATAATGATGCCGGCCTGGCCCCTGTGACATCTGGGATTTCACCAAAGAGGCCCGAAGACTGCTGGGAGTCACAACGGATCACAGGAGAGGTGAATAAGACTGGTTTTATGTTTGTCAACTCCCCTGGGCCTCTGATCATTATACTCTGGGGTCTGAAAAGACCCCACAGTTTAATAATAGTAGTATTTGTTGGGGTTCGTGGGCCCGCAGCTTCACTTACCGATTCCTTCAGCCAAAGTTAGCAGCAATTGTGAAGGCACAGTGTGCTCGGTGCACCACAAGTAACAGCAGACCCAGAGGATAGGTATTACTCACCAGAGCTGAACTGGAGCTGATAGAAGGCCTGTAAATGTTCATAGAAGCAGAAGAGCAGGAGCAACCTCCAGGCAAGGTGGCAGAGATAATCACGTGGTCGTCGGTCTGGTCGGCAACAAGAGGTCAGCTCAGTACAGGAGGGTCAAGCAGAAGAATGGTAGACAATCCGGTTGGCAACGTGGAATCAGCGTGGTACAGAATCAGAATCAATGGAGAGGAGTCTAGGGGGCAAGCAGGGGTCATAACGGAGAGGAGTATAGCAGCAGAATCGGCAGGCAGAGAAGGGGTTGAGTAACGGAGCCAAGAGGTCAGATACAAGAGAAACAAGCAGGTAGAGGATCATGAGCTACTACCAGAAAACGGTGAATGGAGAGCGGAAGTGACTTAAAAAGACTCGGGACAGAGAAACACGCAAAAATTAAAGGGAAACACACCAAAAAACAGCAAATGTTAGAAAAGGACTGGCAACCTCACAGTCACGATTGTCCAGGTCCATTTCTAACAGTAACAGCCTATTAAAAAAAAAAAAAAAAGTTTAGGCTGATTTAGGTTAAATAAATAGTGAAAATGCCGCCCCTCCAAGCAGTCATGGATGGTGCACATGAGGCGGTCGCCTCACTTCGCCTCATTAGAGGTGCGCTCCAAGCTGCAAGATATACACATATAGACAGCATGGGAGCCAGCTCAGATGTAATGTGCTCCCAGCATCTATGGCAGAGAACTGAAGTCCAAAATAAAAGGCTACAACACCTGTAGTACAGCTGTGCCAGTAAATTGTATTGCTTATGACCCACTAGTATTTCTGATTATGATATAGATGGATATGTCTAACTTTCCCTCACTATTCTGTCCCTACACTGCCTGACATATCCACCCAACGTACATTTCACCAACTGACTCAGCTTCTTCTATAGGCAAAGGCAAAGGACAGAGGCAGCGTGTAATAGAAGTGAATGGATTTTACTATTCACTGCAATATATTAGTATTGCAGCGAATAGTATGAGTGATCAGACCCCCTAGGGTTCAAGGTCCCTAGGAGGTCTGAAAATAAAAGTAAAAGAAAAAAATCACCCCCCTTTCCCTAGATCACATATAAAAATAAATAAACAATAATAAACATAAACACTTTAGGTGTCCCCGCCCTCCAAAATGTCCGAACTATTAAAATAAAAATTATTTATCTCATATGGTGAACGATGTTGCAGGGGATAAAATCAAAATGGCAAAATAGCTGTTTTTTCAACACTTTGCCTTCTATAAAAAATGGAATAAAAAGAGATAAAACCATCAGAACTTCCCCAAAATGGTATCAATAAAAACGCCATCTTGTCCCACATAAAAAGACGCCTTACCCAGCTCCATACACATAAATATATAAAAGTTACAAGTGTCAGAACATGGGGAAACAAACATTTTTCTCTGTTTTGCAAAGTTTTAAATTTTGTAAAAGGTATTATAACATTATAAATACGATATACTGTAAATTTGGTATCGCCAAGATTTTCCTGACCAGCAGAACACAGGTAACATTTCATTTTTACCACATAGTGAATGCCGTAAAAATTAAACCCATAAGAAATTGGCGCAAATGCATTTTTTACTTTGCCATTACAAAGTATAATTTGTTTCACAAACAATAAGCCATCATGTGACTCTGTGAACTGAAAAATGAAAAAATTATGGCTCTTGGAATGTGGGGAGGAGAAAAACAGAAAGGCAAAAACAAAAATTGAGGCATGAAAGGGTTATATTGCAATGGGTGACAAAAATCAAAGTAATATTATTACTGTGAATAACCTGACATCTTACTTATTGTATAGAAAAATAAAACAAATTTTAAATATATACAGTACAGACCAAAGGTTTGGACACACCTTCTCATTCCAAGAGTTTTCTGTATTTTCATGACTATAAAAATTGTAGATTCACACTGAAGGCATCAAAACTATGAATTAACACATGTGGAATTATATACTTAACAAAAAAGTGTGAAACAACTGAAAATATGTCTTATATTCTAGGTTCTTCAAAGTAGCCACCTTTTGCTTTGATTACTGCTTTACACACTCTTGGCATTCTCTTGATGAGCTTCAAGAGGTAGTCACCTGAAATGGTCTTCCAACAGTCTTGAAGGAGTTCCCAGAGATGCTTAGCATTTGTTGGCCCTTTTGCCTTCACTCTGCGGTCCAGCTCACCTCAAACCATCTCGATTGGGTTCAGGTCTGGTGACTGTGGAGGCCAGGTCATCTGGCGTAGCACCCCATCACTCTCCTTCTTGGTCAAATAGCCCTTACACAGTCTGGAGGTGTGTTTGGGGTCATTGTCCTGTTGAAAAATAAATGATGGTCCAACTAAACGCAAACCGGATGGAATAGCATGCCGCTGCAAGATGCTGTGGTAACCATGCTGGTTCAGTATTCCTTCAATTTTGAATAAATCCCCAACAGTGTCACCAGCAAAGCACCCCCACACCATCACACCTCCTCCTCCATGCTTCACGGTGGGAACCAGGCATGTAGAGTCCATTCGTTCACCTTTTCTGCGTCACACAAAGACACGGTGGTTGGAACCAAAGATCTCAAATTTGGACTCATCAGACCAAAGCACAGATTTCCACAGGTCTAATGTCCATTCCTTGTGTTCTTTAGCCCAAACAAGTCTCTTCTGCTTGTTGCCTTTCCTTAGCAGTGGTTTCCTAGCAGATATTTTACCATGAACGCCTGCTGCACACAATCTCCTCTTAACAGTTGTTGTAGAGATGTGTCTGCTGCTAGAACTCTGTGTGGCATTGACCTGGTCTCTAATCTGAGCTGCTGTTAACCTGCGATTTCTGAGGCTGGTGACTCGGATGAACTTATCCTCCGCAGCAGAGGTGACTCTTGGTCTTCCTTTCCTGGGGCGGTCCTCATGTGAGCCAGTTTCTTTGTAGCGCTTGATGGTTTTTTGGCCACTGCACTTGGGGACACTTTCAAAGTTTTCCCAATTTTTCGGACTGACTGACCTTAATTTCTTAAAGTAATGATGGCCACTCGTTTTTCTTTACTTAGCTGCTTTTTTCTTGCCATAATACAAATTCTAACACTCCATTCAGTAGGACTATCAGCTGTGTATCCACCTGACTTCTGAACAACACAACTGATGGTCCCAACCCCATTTATAAGGCAAGAAATCCCACTTATTAAACCTGACAGGGCACACCTGTGAAGTGAAAACCATTTCAGGTGACTACCTCTTGAAGCTCATCAAGAGAATGCCAAGAGTGTGCAAAGCAGTAATCAAAGCAAAAGGTGGCTACTTTGAAGAACCTAGAATATAAGACATATTTTCAGTTGTTTCACACTTTTTTGTTAAGTATATAATTCCACATGTGTTAATTCATAGTTTTGATGCCTTCAGTGTGAATCTACAATTTTTATAGTCATGAAAATACAGAAAACTCTTGGAATGAGAAGGTGTGTCCAAACTTTTGGTCTGTACTGTATGTACAGTGAAGGAAATAAGTATTTGATCCCTTGCTGATTTTGTAAGTTTGCCCACTGACAAAGACATGAACAGTCTATAATTTTAAGGGTAGGTTAATTTTAACAGTGAGAGATAGAATATCAAAAATAAAATCCAGAAAATCACATTGTATACATTTTATAAATTTATTTGCATTTTGAAGAAATAAGTATTTGATCCCCTACCAACCATTAAGAGTTCTGGCTCCTACAGACCAGTTAGACGCTCCTAATCCACTTGTTACCTGCATTAAAGACAGCTCTCTTAACCCCTTACCCCTTAAATATTAAAAGTTCAAATCACCCCCTTTCCCTAGAACACATATAAAAGTACTTAAATAGTGTGAAACACATACACATTAGGTATGCCTGTGTCAGAAAATACACGGTCTACAAATCTATAAAAATATTTTTCCTGTACAGTAAACGCCGTAGCGGGAAAAAATAAATCTAAATTGCCAAACCGTTTTTTCACTGTTTTGCCTCTGATAAAAATTTTAATAAAAAGTGATCAAAGTGATAGACATTCCCAAAAATGGTATAAATAAAAAGTACACCTGGTGCCGCAAAAAAAGACGCTCTATGCATCCACGTACACAGAAGTATAAAAACGTTACGGGTGTCAGTATATGGAGACTTTTAGAAAAAAACATTTTTTGCACGGTTTTGGATTTCTGTTAAGGGGTTAAAATGTAAATAAAACTATATAAATTTGGTATCCCCGGAATCGTACCGAAACATAGAATACAGGTGACATGTCATTTTGGCTGCACAGTGAACGCCGTAAAAACGAAGCCCATAAGAAAATCGCCTAAATGCACTTTTTACTGTTATGTTTTACTTTTTCCACTCAACTGATTATATTATGATATTAGTATTATCATCATACGTTGTAAAACTCAAAACACATATGAGGCTTTGAGAGACTGTAAACAGGAATATATTACCGTATATATCATATACCTTCAATTATATTGATTTTATTTAAAGAAAAAATGTACATGAAGTACATGATTGATCACTGTTGAACAATACAATTACAATTACAAAAACCTTGCAAAATTTAAGGACTCATTGAGACCTGCAGGACTCACAGAATTAATTCTGTATAGCCACCTGCTTTCCTCTTTAAGGAGTTTGTTGTCCAAATTCCCCCTCTTAGGCCCCTTGCAGACCACAGTCTGCTGGCCGCTGGCCGTGATTGAATTCATTCAATGAATAGGAGATGTGGAAGCATGGCCACAAAACCAGACAGGAAGAGTTTTGCAGCCCCGACTGTCTGCCCACACACGGGACCGTGTAATTCACAGAAATGAATGGGTCAGTGTGCCAAGGTCGTCTGCAAGGAGCCTTATATCTAGTTTTAGATGTCGCACTCCCCAGCCAGAAAGGTCAACAAAATTTATATGATGTTTTATAAAAAAAAATGACGGTTGAAATAATTTTTTGTCTCTTTGTGCCTCAGCCTCTAATTTCTTATAATTTTTGATGCTCAATATATGTTTTCTAAGCCTCGTCCTGAGTGCACAATGCATTTGTCCCACATAATAAAGATTGAATGTGCACAACATTATACTACTGTGCACCTAACAACATATACAGGTGCATCTCAATAAATTAGAATATCTTTGAAACATTCATTCATTTCAGTAATTCAGTAATTCAATTCATAATCAGCGTCTTCCATGATTGTGTGTCCTACTGAACCAGACTGAAGGACCATTTAAAGGCTTAGGAAACCTTGGCAGGTGACACACTGAATTTACAATACTGAACTTTTTTTACAATATTCTAATTTTCTTAGATTTGGGTTTTCATTAGCTGTAATCCATAATCAACATTTACAGAAATAAAACACTTGAAATAGAACACTCTGTGTGTAAAGAATCTAGAAAATATAGGAGGTCACTTTTTTAATTTAATTACTGAAATAAACGTTTCAAAGATATTCTAATTTATTGAGATGCATCCGTGTTACTCCTGAGGTTTTACAGGTAATACGTTCCTGTTTAGTGTATTTATCACCATGTACATCAACAAACCCTTTTTGATTGATTAGAATTTTGCAGGCTGTGCATGTTCCACATGCATAAAAACCTACATATTTACTGTATGTTTGCATCTAATATTTAGTGGATTTTGTCTAGAGAAGTGACTGCATACAAACTTTGTCCGGCAGTTCATTATGATTACAACAATACCATATCTGCGGTATATACTATATGTTTTACCGCTTTTATAAATAAAATGTCACTTTTTGAAAATGAACAATTTTTCTGGGGTCACCGTATTCTGATGCCTATAACTTTTTTACTGTACTGTTGAAGGAAATATATAGGGGCTCTTTATTTGCAGGGCAAGCTGTACTTTTTATTGGTACCAATGTTTGATATGTATGACTTTTTGATCACTTTTTATTGCTATTTTTTCGGTAAAGCAAGGACCCCCTGAATATCATGATCGCAATAACAAAGCCAAGTGCCGGGAGTAATGCCTCGGGCACAGCTCCTGCTCCATACTATCACAGCAGTGAGCATTAATTATACGCTCAATGTGACATAATAGCATGATGCTGAGCGAGAGAGGGTTAATTTTGCAAGATTTTTGTAATATTGATCATGATCAATATTGTGCATTTTTTCTTTAAATAAAATCAATATAATTGAACTTATATGATATATAATATATTCCTGTGTACAGTCTCTCAAACCCTCATACACACGTGGACAAAATTATTGGTACCCCTCGTTTAATGAAAGAAAAACCCATAATGGTCACAGAAATAGCTTGAATCTGACAAAAGTAATAATATATAAAAATTCTATGAAAATGAAAAAATGAACAAATGAAAATCAGACATTGCTTTTCAACCATGCTTCAACAGAATTTTTTAAAAAAGAAAACTCATGAAACTGGCCTGGACAGAAATGATGGTACCCTTAACTTAATATTTTGTTGCACAACCTTTTGAGGTAATCACTGCAATCAAACGATTCCTGTAACTGTCAATGAGACTTCTTCATCTCTCAACAGGTATTTTGGCCCACTCCTCATGAGCAAACTGTTCCAGTTGTCTCGGTTTGAAGGGTGCTTTTTCCAAACGGCATGTTTCAGCTCCTTCCAAAGATGCTCAAAAGGATTTAGGTCAGGGCTCATAGAAGGCCACTTCAGAATAGTCCAGTGTTTTCCTCTTAGTGATTCTTGGGTGTTTTCAGCTGTGTGTTTTGGGTCATTATCCTGTTGCAAGACCCATGACCTGCGACTCAGACCAAGCTTTCTCACACTGGGCAGCACATTTCTCTCTAGAATCCCTTGATAGCTATAGTCTTGAGATTTCATTGTACCCTGCACAGATTCAAGACACCCTGTGCCAGATGCAGCAAAGCAGCCCCAGAACATAACAGAGCCTCCTCCATGTTTCATAGTAGGGACAGTGTTCTTTTCAAGATATGCTTCATTTTTCCATTTGTGAACATAGAGCTGATGTGCCTTGCCAAAAATTTCAATTTTTGTCTCATCTGTCCATAGGACATTCTCCCAGAAGCTTTGTGGCTTGTCAACATGTAGTTTGGCAAATTCCAGTCTGGCTTTTTTATGATTTGTTTTCAACAATGGTGTTCTCCTTGGTTGTTTCCCATGAAGTCCACTTTGGCTCAAACAACAACAGATGGTGCGATCTGACACTGATGTTCCTTGAGCTTGAAGTTCACCTTTAATCTTTAGAAGTTTTTCTGGGCTCTTTTGTTACCATTCGTATTATCCTTCTCTTTGATTTGTCATCAATTTTCCTCCTGCGGCCACGTCCAGGGAGGTTGGCTACAGTCCCATGGATCTTAAATTTCTGAATAATATGTGCAACTGTAGTCACAGGAACATCAAGCAGCTTGGAGATGGTCTTATAACCTTTACCTTTTCACATGCTTGTCTATAATTTTCTTTCTAAGCTCCTGAGACCACTCTTTCCTTCGCTTCCTCTGGTCCATGTTGAGTGTGGTACTCACCATGTCACCAAACAGCACAGTGAGTATCTGTAGCCCTATATACAGGCCCACTGACTGATTACAAGATTGTAGACACCTGTGATGCTAATTAGTGGGCACATCTTGATTTAACATGTCCCTTTGAACACATTATTTTCAGGGGCACCATCATTTCTGTCCAGGCCTGTTTTATGAGTTTTCTTTTTAAAAAAAATTCTGTTGAAGCATGGTTGAAAAGCAATGTTTGACTTTCATTTGTTCATTTTCATAGAAATTTTATATATTATTACTATTGTCACATTCCAGTTATTTCTGTGACCATTATGGGTTTTTCTTTCATTAAACAAGGGGTACCAACAATTTTCTCCACGTGTGTATGTGTTTTGATTTTCATGATGATAATAATAATAATATCGTGTGGAAAAAATATAAAAACATACATACTGCATATATTTAAAATTTTTGTTATTTTTCTATACAATAGAAAGTAAGATGTCAGGTTATTCACAGTATTAATATTACTTTGATTTTTGTCACCCATTGCAAAATAATTTAATAATGAATTTTGCATTAATATAATGCTGCAAAAAAAAAATTTTTTTTTGCATGATAAGATTGAACTATGCACCTTGTTATACAGGGTTTGACCTATGATAAGCATATTTTTCCGCAATGTGTGCAGTGACTGTAAAACTCTACGTTTTTTTCTTCGGCATTTTCACACACGGCCAAACCGCGGCGTTTATGTCACGTGGGGTCCCGGCCTAAAGGGGGTTTTCTACTAAGTACAACTATAGTAAAGTTAAGCTAGACTTTCTGTGGCATAATCATAAGGTCATTGAAAAGAATGTTAACTCCACTATATCTGTACCTTTATTAGATATCCACAGGATAGATGATAAACATATGACTACTGTGATCCCTACCATTGGGACTCCTGTCAATCACTAGAATGGGGGGTTCTTAGTCCACTATTCTTCCTCACCACCCAAATAAAGAAAATGGTGCAACTTCATTCAAGGTCAATAGGGCTGAAAGAGACAGCCGAGCACAATGCTTCATACCGCTTAATGGGAGTCTGTCACCAGAATCCAACATATCAACCCAGTGACCCAGACAGATAGGTTAGGGTCACCTGAATAAAATGGTATTTTCCTTTTAACCACTTCTTGACATCCGCCGTAGTATTACAACAGATGTTGGGTCTTTAAAGATGGCGGCCATTCTGCTGCAGAGCGGCTGCCATAGCTACATTACAGTGGAGACCCGGAGCTAATGCCCGTGATTAGAGTTCACTCCTTTGCTGTTGCAGGCAGACTGCCACATGACTATATCACAGGAGCCAACCTGTTTCTAAGGCAGCCTGGAGCCTTTTGAAGACTCCCAGGCTTGCCATAGAAATATTACCACTGAGGCTGGGCTACGACTATGTAGCAAATCTCCCATACATATTGCTGGTTATGGAAATCGCAGTAAGTCAATTATACCTATGGAATCGCTGACGGTTTCCCTAGAGATATAATTGAAGCAAAAAGTCCACAGAGGAAACCTCTGTGGACTTTTTTTTGAAAAGCGCTGCAGGAAAAAACGCTATGTTTACCTGCTGCGGTTTTTCCTACATGGCTTTAGTTTTGGATTTTTGTAAAGGGGTTAAAATGTTAAAATTTTTGCTGCAGAGTGAATGCTGTAAAAACGAAGACTGTAAATGCACTTTTTCTCCAATTCCACCCCTTTCTGAATTTTTTTTCCTGCTTTCCAGTACATTGTACAGCATAATAAATTACCATTATAAAGAATAATTTGTCCCGCAAACATTAAGCCCTAATATGGCTCTTTGAATGTAAAAATAAAACAGTTATGGGGTTTGGAAGGCGAGGAGTCAAAAACGAAAAACGAAAATTGAAAAATGCGACCAGCAGGTAGGGGTTAATTGCTGGTTGATTCCGTCTCCGTTTTTCACTAATTCATGTGTTTAATGGCCTCGTAAATTTCAATGGACAATATTTGCAGTAAAAACAGCTCTATAATAAAATGTAACAGGCACATATAGTGGGTACAGAAAGTATTCAGACCCCTTTAAATTTTTCACTCTTTGTGTCATTGCAGCCATTTGCTAAAAGCAAAAAAGTTCACAGAAAAAGGTCTGAATACTTATGACCATGTGATATTTCAGTTTTTCTTTTTTAATAAATTTGCAAAAATATCTACATTTCTGGTTTTTTTCTGTCAAGATGGGGTGTGGAGTGTACATTAATGAGAAATAACATGAACTTTTTTGCTTTTAGCAAATGGCTACAATGAAACAAAGAGTGAAAAATTTAAAGGGGTCTGAATACTTTCCGTACCCACTGTAGATCTATTAAAAAACTGATATGCACATTGAATGAGTGAGTGCTCTATCCATGAAAAAAACAGGCAGAACAATGAAAATAAAAAGGTGTATGAACCTTTAATAAATGTTCCCATTATTGATAATCCATACAATCTTTACACAATGATTTTTTCCTTCTCTTCCTTATTGTACATGATTTTTTTTTCTGTCAATCCACTGTGCAACCTGTGAGGGAGGAGTAATGGTCTGAGAGCTGCCCTGTCAGTTGATGTAACTTTGTATACAACTTGCATGTAATATCTTCATTACTCATATGGTTGGTTTCAAGGATCCAGTCTTATGAGAAACACAGACTATGGTTTTGCAACTTGTTTAGGGTAAGGAGAACACAGAAATTTCTTCACACCACTTCCTCTTATCAACCTGGAAAAAAGCAGAACTGTCTTAGAGCATCCTCCTTTGTCCAATGCTGGGGTTGTTTAGTAACTGTATCTTTATACAGTGGGGGAAAAAAAGTATTTAGTCAGCCACCAATTGTGCAAGTTCTCCCACTTAAAAAGGTGAGAAAGGCCTGTAATTGTCATCATAGGTAGACCTCAACTATGAGAGACAAAATCAGAAAACAAATCCAGAAAATCACATTGTCTGATTTTTTTAAGAATTTATTTGCAAATTATGGTGGAAAATAAGTATTTGGTCACCTACAAACAAGCAAGATTTCTGGCTCTCACAGACCTGTAACTTCTTCTTTAAGAGGCTCCTCTGTCCTCCACTCATTACCTGTAGTAATGGCACCTGTTTGAAATTGTTATCAGTATAAAAGACACCTGTCCACAACCTCAAACAGTCACACTCCAAACTCCACTATAGTGAAGACCAAAGAGCTGTGGAAGGACACCAGAAACAAAATTATAGACCTGCACCAGGCTGGGAAGGCTGAATCTGCAATAGGCAAGCACCTTGGTGTGAAGAAATCAACTGTGGGAGCAATAATTAGAAAATGGAAGACATACAAGACCACTGATAATCTCCCTCGATCAGGGACTCCGCGTAAGATCTCACCCCGTGAGGTCAAAATGATCACAAGTGAGCAAAAATCCCAGAACCACACGGGGGGACCTAGTGAATGACCTGCAGAAAGCTGGGACTAACGTAACAAAGGCTGTAACACATCACGCCGCCAGGGACTCAGATCCTGCAGTGACAGACGTGTCCCCCTGCTTAAGCCAGTACATATCCGGGCCCGTCTGAAGTTTGCTAGAGAGCATTTGGATGTTCCAGAAGAGTATTGGGAGAATGTCATATGGTCAGATAAACCAAAGTAGAACTGTTTGGTAGAAACACAACTCGTCGTGTTTGGAGGAGAGTTAATGCTGAGTTGCATCCAAAGAACACCATACCATCTGTGAAGCATGGGGGTGACAACATCATGCTTTGGGGCTGTTTCTCTGCAAAGGCACCAGGACGACTGATCCGTGTACATGAAAGAATGAATGGGGCCATGTATCGTGAGGTTTTGAGTGCAAACCTTCTTCCATCAGCAAGGGCATTGAAGATGAAACGTGGCTGGGTCTTTCAGCATGACAATGATCCCAAGCACACTGCCAGGGCAACGAAGGAGTGGCTTCGTAAGAGGCATTTCAAGGTCCTGGAGTGGCCTTGCCATTCTCCAGATCTCAACCCCATACAAAACCTTTGGAGGGAGTTGAAAGTCCATGTTGCCCAGCGACATCCCCAAAACATCACTGCTCTAGAGGAGATCTGCATGGAGGAATGGGCCAACATACCAGCAACAGTGTGTGCCAACCTTGTGAAGACTTAAAGCAAACGTTTCACCTCTGTCATTGCCAACAAATGATATATAACAAAGTATTGAGATGAACTTTTGTTATTGACCAAATACTTATTTTCCACCATAATTTGCAAATAAATTCTTAAAAACTCAGACAATGTGCTTTTCTAAATATGTTTTCTCATTTTGTCTCTCATAGTTGAGGTCTACCTATGATGTCAATTACAGGCCTCTCTCATCTTTTTAAGTGGGAGAACTTGCACAATTGGTGGCTGACTAAATACTTTTTTCCCCACTGTACATACCCTGGTTGTGGGAAAAAATCTAATTACATTCTGGCATGACACAGACACTTAGGCTCCTACCATAAGTATTAGCCTTTATTGTCTACCTCCATGTTATATCAAAAGACTCAAAAAACCTAAAAGTTTCAGGACTTCAGACCAATGAGTCCTTCATGTACACTGCAGCCACTGAGTCACAGGGTACTATATATCTTTGTAGTGATGGCGATCTGCAATTTCTCTCGTACTGCTACTTCCAGCAGGCACCATTCCCTGATTACCTTGGTTTGTTGCCGTGCAGTCTATGCTTTTCCATGTAGCCACGCAACTGCTGCTGATGTACCTGGACCTGCCCATAGGGCTGAAATACCCTCCTTCTCAGCCACTTGAGAGTTGATAGACACACCTATGGACCCACCAGCCAATCCCAGGATGCTCAGGTCTATTTATATGTGATTGACCTAGGTCTATTACTTGGCTCTGCTACTGAATCTATTCCTAATCTACTGATCTACTGTGTATGACCTTTTGGCTTCCTATGACTCTACATCTTCGCTGCCTGCCCTTCACCTTTGGGACAAACTTGACCATACTATTGCCTGACCCTCTGGTGCTTCGCACCAGTGTCTTAGTCTTTGGGTTTGCTGACACCTACACTAGGACCACTCCAAGAAGTAGTGACCTTGTAGCGAAGACCAGATCTCCATACAGGGGTTATAGGGTGAAAACTGGGGAGGATATCAGATGAATATAAATCAAATGTCCTATCTGACAATCTTATCAGTTTGGCCATTGAAGTTGTTGCTTCCCTCCAATGTCTTCTTTTAGCTCGTGGGGTTTTGTAGGTCATAAACTGCTAAATAATCACAGAAAAAAATGTGTTTAGTATACATATCTACCTCCTTGTTTATGCCATTAGTGCTCAGGCTACTTAGGCGATAAATTCATCTCCACTTCCTGTAGTAGCTTTCATTACCTCCTCAGGCCTACTATGAGTTACATATATCATTGTTGTTTTCATGCAGAAAGTGGACATGTGACCATGGTGACCAAATTGCTGAGAGATAAGGATACTTACAAAAACTTATCTAATAATCCGACTGGTATTTTTTATAAATGAACATTTTAGGAACAACTAAAGCCAAGAAATTGATATCAAAGGAAGAATGTAAGTTTCTGTTTAATTCAAATCTGAGTCAATGTCTAAGTATTACCAAAGATACATAAATATTAAGATCAATCCCAGAAAGATGAATTGTGTTTGGCAATGACAACTGCAGCATCCCAGTGGAGGAATGCACGATGAATGGGAGTAGTAATCAGTCAGGTTTTGGCTCAATATGGCTGTAATCAGCTCCACTAAATCTCCTGTACTCCACATGAGGCTGATGAATCAGTGAAGAGAGTGTCTGCGGTATGGATGTTGGGGGTAGTAGTTTTCCCCAAGGCACTCACTGTAGTACAGTAAGTCTCCTGCCTGGTGGTGGCTGGGATGCCATTGATATTTATAATCTCAGATGAATATCTATCAATAGTCTCTATACATCTGAAAATCTTAGCAGTTTGTCTATTGTTGTTATTGCTTCCCAGTCTGAGGATACAATGAAGAAGAGTGCAAATAAGACAGTTATTTGAGGATTTAAACAAGGCAGGTGAATAACAGCAAACTTCCACAGAAATTGAGACACAATGTTGGATATCATAGGGCTGGATCTGAGGCTTGGATAAAGTTTTTCATGAGGTCAGTCAGTTTCTCTCTAGTACCAGCACTCTCCTCAAAATACTGTGCTCTTTCTCTTCTGCAAAAATATATATACCTGCAATTACCTAGCTTCCTAAAGACTGCTAAGCCTGGCTTATGGTTCATATGTTCTAGTCGTAGCTATGAGGTCCATCCAAAAATTCCCCTGACAGTCTCTGTCACACACAAAAGCCCCCAAAAATGAGCAGAGCAGACGCTCATCTTCATCTTGACTGATATACTAAAAATTGCCCTGGCTTGTAGCTGACAGACCTAGGTCAGCCCAACAGTGTCACTTCAACACATACCTCTACTCCCTAACTGGAAGAAAGCAAGACTAAGCCTTGCATGACACAAACCTGTAAAACTTGGCCCATATGAGTGCCGGATTTACCTTCCTGAACAGTGTGCAGGGGGAGGGACTCCTAGCATAACATTTATCTATGATGTTAGGAATCCCTGCCTCCCAGCAACATACTGCCCCATACTATATTCACTAGAGGACACTATGTCACTGGAAGGCAGGGACTGCAAGTCCATTCTCTCCCCTGCAGCATGTAATGTTTTTCTTCTCTCCAAACCTGTGTAATGTAATATACATTTACTGTGCATATTATTTGATGTGCGTTATTATAGATTTCTATTAATCATAATAAATAATCTCTCATGTAAAGGCAATGTCTATATCTACTGAGGTAATTCATAGTGTCCTGTTCATCAAACATTCAAAGTCATCCGCCAGCTTGTTAAGGAATACAGCAAGTGAGAAGTAGAGACAGCAGGTAATAGTACAGCAGATGTCGGGTGTTTAAATATGGCCTATTTTATACAGCAGAGACCTGGCGCTGTACTGATCGTGGGCATTAACCCATCTGGCGCCTCGGTCAAATTGCGCCGCCATTTTGCGGATGATCGCCTGCACCTGGAGCAAGCTCCAAGGCTGGCATTCCGTTACTATGACAACTGGGAGTCTTGTGAAGGCTCCCAGGCCTGTCTTTAGTTACTTTCTATTGCAGGTTGCTCTATGCAATAGTGATTAGTGATAAAACCCCCTGGGGTTCAAGACACAGAACACATATAAAAGTATTTAAATACTGTGAAACACATACACATTAGGTATCCCTGTGTCCGAAAATGCCTGGTCTTCAAATCTATAAAAATATTTTTCCCATATGGTAAACGCCGTAGTGGGAAAAAAAAATCAAAAGTGCCAAACCGCAGTTTTTTCACTGTTTTGCCTCTGATAAAAATTAGATTAAAAAGTGATCAAAACAATAGCAATTCCCCAAAATGGTATATCTAAAAAGTACACCTGGTCCCACAAAAAACAACACGCTATGCATCCCTGTACATGGAAATATAAAAAAGTTACGGGTGGCAACTTTTAGAAAACAAAATTTTTTGCACAGTTTTAGATTTTTGTTAAGGGGTTAAAATTAAATAAAACTATATAAATTTGGTAGCCCCGGAATCATACCGAAACATAGAATACAGTTGATATTTCATTTTGGCTGCAGAGTGAACGCTGTAAAAACAAAGCCCATAAGAAAGTCACACAAATGCACTTTTTCTTCAAATCCACCCCATTCTGAATTTTTTTCTAGCTTCCCAGTACATTGTACAAAATAATAAAGGTAACATCATGAAGAAAACTTTTTTCCTCAAACATGAAGACCTCATATGGTTCTGAGAGTGGAAAAATAAAAAAGTTATGGCGTTTGGAAGGGGGTGAATCAAAAGCAAAAAACGAAAATCGAAAAATTCCTCCAATGGGAAGGGGTTAATGCAAAATGACGTACTGGTATGTCA
Organism: Leptodactylus fallax; assembly: GCA_947044405.1. Taxonomy (NCBI): domain Eukaryota; kingdom Metazoa; phylum Chordata; class Amphibia; order Anura; family Leptodactylidae; genus Leptodactylus; species Leptodactylus fallax. The sequence continues at coordinate 10,640,511 of CAMRHE010000015.1, read as the reverse complement.
TGGGAAAGGTGTATCTTCCCCCAAAATGACGTGCCGGTACGTCATTTAAAGGGAGTCTATCATTGGGGAAACATGTTTTTAACTGAAGCAATGTTGGAATAGCCTTTATAAAAGCTATTCTACTCCTACCTTTACTTTTCTCGACCATTTTTTCTGGAGTACACTGGTGTAAGAAACTAAACAAAAATGGCCATTTTTGTTTAGTTTCTTACACCAGTGTACTTCAGAAAAATGGCCGATGGAGAAAGCAGATGCAAGATGAAAAAAAGAAGATTCAGGGGGTGTGAAAAAGCAGCGCTGGAGGCGGGTTGCGGTGATGACGCAGAGTGCTCGGAGCACAGGGGGAACGCCCCCGGTGCTCCCTGAGCATAATTTAAATATGAGAATAAAATGTTTTTTTGGACAAACGGCCGCGAGGAGAAGAAAAGTAAAGGTAGGAGAAGAATAGCCTTTATAAAGGCTATTCCAACATTGCTTCAGTTAAAAACACATTTCCCCAATGATAGAATCCCTTTAAATGTCACCCGCTCAGAAGCTGAATGGGTGACATTGAGAGCGGGAGTCAGCTCCAATCGTGGGTGTTAATCCCTTAGATGCCGCAGTCATTCATAACCGCGGCATCTAAGGGGTTGCCCTGGCAACCCAGTACCTGTACGACCCCATCCGTTCTGATAGTGTCCGTTAAAAAAAAAAAAAAAAACGGATACCTATCATAACAGACATTGATGGACACATTACCATCAGTTAGTGTCCGTTAGTGTCCGTTTTTATATGATATATGAGCATGCACAGAAAAAAATACGGACAGTAATAACGGACAGTATAATGGACACCCGTCCATTGCTGTCCGTTGCCCATAGACTTTAATGTTAAAAAATAACGGACGCTTGACATCCGTCATGTCCATTGCTAAAATCTTGTAACGGACAATAGCAACGGACACTACTGAGGGTCACCAGCGATAGTGTGAACGACCCTTTAGAAAAAATAAAATATTTTTAAAAAAAAAGTAAAAAAAATATTGACAAGTATAAAAAAATAAATAAACCCCCCAATAAAATGCCCCTTTTTCCCTTATACAGTATAAAAAAAAGACAATACAGTATAAAACACTTCATATTTGGTATCACCACGTCCATAAAAAAAGTGTAAAATAAAAGAAAGCCATTAGTTAATATGGTAAACACTGGGGGAAAAAAACGGAAAAAAACCCACTAGAAGTAACAATTTTTGGCATCTCGCCTCAGATAATATGGAATAAAAAGTGATCAAAAACTCATATATAACCCAAAATGGTACCAATAAAAAGTAGAGCTTTTCTCGCAAAAAATAAGCACTCAACCAGCTCAATAGAAAAATAAAAATGTTATGCCTCTCAGAAGATGGCGATGGAAAAATAATAGATTTTTTCCCTAAATTGATTTTTATTCTGCAAAATTAGAAACACATAAAAAAAACTATATAAATTTGGTATTGCCGTAATCGTACTGACCCATAGAAAAATGGTAACATACTATTTATGCTATATGGAAAAGGGAAAAAAAAATTAAAATGTTAAAAAGCAATGCCAGAATTGATTTTTTTTTTTAAACTAAGTTATAGACACCCCAAAATGGTGTCATTAGAAAATGCACCTCATCCCACAAAAAAACAAGCCCTTATATGGCTACATCACAAGAAAAATAAAAAAATTATAGCTTGTACAATGTGACAACTAGAAAAAACAAACCGCCATATCTTTAGGACAAAACTGGCTGCAGCAGGAAGAGAATGTATAAACTGTGCGAGTGTATATCATGGAACACCCCATATTTAGAGCTTACAATGGAAAAGACACCAGAAGTGACCCTCCTTAATCATAGGTGCTACTGGGAAAATTGTAGGGAAGTTGGTGTTTCCAATTCACTCTGCATAGCTTACATATTAACTTTTCAACATCTTCTGTGCATTCACGTCTGGGATACTAATGCTCACTACACCCCTTGAGAAATTCTTTGAGGGGTGCAGTTTTGAAAATGGGGTCGCTCTCTAGGGGATTTCACTTTATTGGCACCTCAGGGGCTCTGCAAACATGCACTACAAAAGCCACATAGCACTCCTTTCCTTCTGTGCCCTGCTGTGTGCCCAAACTGCAGTTCATGCCAACATGTATGACACTGGAGTACCCAGGATAATGTAAGTAATGTCATATGTGGGTATAAACTGCTGTTTGGGTACAGCCAGGCACAGAAGGAAAGGAGCGATTATTTTGTTTTTTGGACCACAGATTTAGACGGTTTGGTTTTTGGACGCCATTACATTTTTTGCAGAGTCCCTGAAATGCCAGTAAAATGGAATCCCCTCACGTTACCCCATTTTGGAAACTACACCCCAGAAAGAATTTATCCAGGGGTACAGTGAGCATTTTTAACCCCCAAACATTGCATTAATTTATCTTCAAGACATGAATACGCAGCTGATGAAGAAGAAAATGGCAATTTTTCCAGGAATACGTCATTTCAGTGTGTAGTATGCTGTGCCCAGCTTGTATCAGAGGCGAACACTCCAAATGCTGTTGTGTCTGGGATACCTGCTTACCAGTTATTAAAGTGTGTGTTTCTGCTGACACAAGCTGGGCACAACATATCGGGCACTGAAATGGTGTATCCCTGGAAAAATTGTAATTTTCACTTTTCATTATCAGCTGCGCATTCATTTCTGGAAATTAAATGAATGTATCACTCAAGGGTTAAAATGCTCCCTACCCCACTTACATGTCTGCAGATTCCACTTTACTGCCAATTCAGGGACTCTGCATAAGTGGCATGACGTTCAAAAACCAAACTGTGCTCCAAAAACCAAAATAGTGCTCCTTCCCTTCTGTGCCGGGTTGTGCCCAAACAGCATTTTATACCTACATATTACATTGTTAAGTACGTTATCTTGGGTACAACAGTGTCATACATGTAGGCATAAACTGCTGATTGGGCACACAGCAGGGCGCACATGTGAATGAGCCCTATGTGCTTTTGGACCGCTAATTTACTGTTGATTGTTGGTTTTTGAACGCCATGTAATGTTTGCAGAGACCCTAAAATTACACTACAAAATGGAGTCACTTCTTGGGGAATTCCAAATTACTGGCACCTCCAGGGCTCTGCAAAAACAACATGGCTTCCAGAAAATCCAAATCTAAATCTATACCCCAAAAGCTAAAAAGCGCAGTGCTCCTTCCCTTCTGAGCCCTGCTGTGTGCCCAAGCAGCAGTTTATGCCCACATATAAAATTTCTTTGTAACTAGGATAACTCACTTAATAGTTTTAGGTGTGCATGTCTCTGATAACACAAAGTGAGCACAACATGCTGGGCACTGAAATGGCACATTTCTTTAAAAAAATTTTCAGAAGCACTATAGCGCTCAAAATGATAATATTCCTGAGAAATTCCTTGAGGGGTGTAGTTTCTAAAATCGGGTTACTTTTAAGGGGTTTCCATTGTACTGGTACTTTTGTGTTAATTTTAGGACTAAATGAGTGCATTGTTGAAAAAAAATGAAATGTCTAAATTTCACCTCCATATTGTTTTAAATCCCATCAAATGCTTAAAGGGTTATCTAACTTCCCAAATGCTGTTTTGAATTATTTGAGGGGTGCAGTTTTAAAAATGGCATAATTTATGGGGGTTTCTAATACACCTAATAGGCCTTTAAAATCCCATTTAGAACTGAAGTGGTCCCTAACAAATGGGTTTGGGAAATTTTCTTGGAAATCTGGAAAAATCGCTTTTAGGCTGGATTCACACCAGCACTTGCTCTACATTCGGGGATTCTGTCCCCGAATCAGCTTGAAAAATGTGGAGACAGAAACCCGGCGTAAACCCTTCAGAAACCTGGTGGACCCCATTATAGTCTATGGGGGTCCATGGGTAACCGCTTTCTAAGCGGATTGGGTTTCTGTTTTTCGGGTCCCCAAGCAGACCTGAAGAATGGAAACCTGAGCGCAAGTGTAAACCTAGAGTTACACTTGTAAGCCTTCTAATGTCCAAAACAAGTTAAAGGACGATTAAAAAATGATGCCGATATAAAACAGAGATATGGTAGATAATATTTATTAATGTATTTGGGTGGTATGACTATCTATCTGAAAAGCAGAGCATTTCACATGTTTACCAAAGTTTAATCAATGTTTACCACTAACATGACGTACAATGTACAACAGTCTCAAAATCACAATGATAAGTTGAAGCGTCTCAAAGTTATCGCCACATAAAGTGACATATGTCAATTTTGAAAAATGAAGCCTGGTCATTAAGGTACTTTTAGGCCCAGTCCTTAAGGGGTTAATATGCTTCACCCTGATGACAGACTCCTTTTAATGTGAAAGACATGACAGATGTGAAAGGCCTCACATGTCACAACTGTCTCAGAGACAAACTTACTTTGTTGTCCAAAGCAATGCACATTTCTCAATATTCCAACAGACTGCACACGTATAAGTTTTCTTTGTACAGTACCGTGAAGCTTCCTCTTCCAATAATGTAAAGGACAATCAGACATGAAAACCAAGGAAGTTGAAGCAGTATGTTTTGTAATATTGTGTGAAGATGGAAAAACCCTCCTTTTGTGAAAGCTGATGCCTAATGTAGTCCATGTCATTTCAGGTAAATATACTAAGAATTTTTTCTTGTTTTTAGTATGCTTACACATCAAACTCCCTGCCTGTAGCATCAAAATGTGATCAGCTGCCTTTAGGAGAAGGGGATCCACTAATACATAGGAATTGCCATACCAAGACAGCAAGTACCATGGCTGTTACATCTAAAGTGCATCTGTTATGAAACAGGTTCAATTTTATCAGATATCTGGAAAATGCTCTAACGTATCATGTTTGAAATGCTTTCTGATCAGCAGTTATAAAGCAGGAGGAGGCACAAGCTTAACTTAAAACTCCTGTGCATAATGGGAAAGCTGTAACACAGCCCCCACTTACCATGCACTATGTATATTATTGGTGTATTAATATAATGTAGAGAAGCGTTTTCGGCCCCCTCAGTCTCTAGGGCCTGGTAGTGACTGCACTCCCTATAGCTATAGGGTCATTTATATAAGGATTATTGGGGGGCATTATGGATACCAGGGGGTGGAGGTTATTTATATAAGTGGCCATTAGGTGGCATTATTTATATTAGGAGGCATTATGAACATAAGGGGGTGGTCATTGATATAAGTGGTAATTAGAGGTACAGTATTTATTTCAGGAGAAATCAGGGGCATAATATAAGGGAGCAATTCATTTAATTAAGGTGGCACTTGGGTTTTATCAAGACTAAGGCCCCACGTAGCGGGCCGTAGCAAAAAAGTGCAGCAGGAAAAACCACGGCAGTAACGCTGCTACGTCTGCACCCGTTCGAACTTCTGCGCCATCCGGCTGCATGCTGGAGGAGGAGGGTCCGGCTGTGATTCTTTCTTTTGGGTTTTTCTTGTATTGTCTGAACACTGTCCTATTCCCTCACCTCCTTAATTGATTTTCCACCACACCCATCTCCTTCACCTTAGTTTCCCTCTGCTCCACTAATTTTAATTAATTTTAGCCTTACCTGTGTGATTGACGGCCTATCGTGCTATCAAGTCTGTGGCGGGATCTTCCTTCCTATTTATTGTTTGCTCACATTCACATTGGCGCTTGCTATTGCTTTGTGCGTACTGGCTATTACTCTTGCTGTTTAATTACCTGTATTCTTATTCCTGACCTCTGACTTTGACTATTCTCTTGGATTTTGATTCTGTACTGCATTGCTGGACTGTTACCGACCCCTTGGCTAGCTTACCTCCCTTTTGTTGTTGTTTGTCCTGTCTATGTTTTGTGTTGTCACTTATATTAAGAAGGGATCGTCAACCAGTTGCTGGTTGTCGCCTAGGATAGATCAGGCAAGTAGCCAAGGACAGCTTAGGGTTCACTGTCTTGTTGTGCCCCTCCCCCCAGGGTTCACCAACAGCTACCGGGGAATCGCTTCTCTAGCAATTCCCTTACAGACGCATTGTGGTTTTTCCTGCAGCGCTTTTCACAGAGATTTCCTCTGCGTACTTTCTGCTTCCATTATATCTATAGGGAAACTGCCAGTGTTTCCGTAGGTATAATTGCCATGCTGCGATTTCCAAAACTGCAACGGAAATCCCATCCACTTTGCAGAAACTTTTTGCCGCATTTTTTTCCTGTGGCGTTTTCGTCATGTGGGGCCCCATCCCATCCCCACTTTACTGTAAAATATGCGCAATGGACACTCTGCAATTTCCAAAACAGTCGCAGTATTGGAAATTGCAGCATACCTACAGAAACATCGGCATTTTCCCTATAGATATAATTGAAGCAGAAAGTCCACAGAGGAAACTTCTGCAAACTTTCTGTGCAAAGCACTGCAGGAAGAACAGCGCTTTTTTGCTGCGGGACGCCACGTGGGGCCTTAGCCTTAAGGAGTTTTTCAGCTCATTTTTATTGATGGTCTATCCTCAGAATAGATCATCAATAAGAGATAAGTGATTCTCCACTGACCAGCTGTATGAAGGGGCCATGGCATCTGTTTATATCATATGCTGTCTGTTTATAGTGACCATGTGATGTAATTACAGCCTTGTCACATAGACGTGTATAGGACGAGGCTGTAGTTACATTACATGGCCGCTATGAGATGAATGACACTATGTAAACAGAGAAGGGGTCACGGCGCTTGCATTTACCACGGTTCATTCAAACAGCTGACCCTGTGGGTCCCGGGTATTGGAACTCCACTAATTTTTTTTTTTTTACATTTTGTTTACTTTTTAATTAAGAAACACCTGGGGCATTATTAATAAGGGGCAGTATTTAAAAGGGAAGTTATTAATTTAAAGATGCACTTGCTATTATTCATTATGGGTGTTATATTATATATTTTATAATTGGGGGTAGCAGCTGGATGGGTATGTAGGTGAGGACAATGTGGGTTGGATGCCTGGAAAAGTGAGGAACCAAAGATGTCTGTGCTGTAAACTTTACAGAGACTGGAAGAAGTGGGCATGGTGGTCCAGATAGAAAACACTGGAAATGTGAATGATTAGTCAGAGACGTCACCTGTAAGTCACTAAATTTTACTGCCCTGTATTCACCTAAAGGGATAATATCGGTATACCTAAGTTGGGGGCCCACTTGGACATGTTCGCCTCCCCTGTGCTGAACCTCTAGCTACGTCTCTGTGTGCAGGGTAATCTGCACTCTAACAGTGTTTGACAGGCTTCTGTGTACACATACTAATAACAGGAAGGGTGTCAATCACTGTGTCATGGTGGGGTCATCAGGACTCTTACTATGATTGACAGTCTTCTGTGTACACACACTGATACATGGAAAGGCTGGAAAATTACAGTGTGTGGATGGAGTAAACAGGACTCATACTTTTTACCAGCAGTCATATCCCCTGATATTAACTCAGAAATCCTGTTCTAATCATATAAACTTATATATCACAGAGCTTGGCATATCTTCATTATATTCTAGCCTTAGATAAATAACCTATTTGGATATGCTGAACAAAAATAAACAAAAACAATTGGCATAAATGTAAATATTTTATTCAAATAACAAATATAACACTAAAAACAATGTTACATAAAAACAATAATCATGGTAGAGTTCCCACCCAACCCGGAGGTATGGCTACAATTAATTTCTATATCAAAAATAGTACACACAATACAAGTAGCTATAAAAACATAATATATATATATATATATATATATATATATATATATATATATATATATATGTTGCATACTAATGCAATATACATATAATGTAACACAATCAATCACAGCAAGATAATGTATAAGAGACTGCCAAACATAGTCACCCACAAGAGTAAAGGTCTGCATATGAAGTCAGCATTAGAAATGCAACAAATATAGAGAATAAGTGATCACAAACATCCCACATGATACCCATATGATAATCAACAGCAGTCACATTACCAAAGGCAAGATGGGACCTCCACCACAAGCCCCTAACCTTAGATAAAGCATCAGAACTCTCCTGACAAATTCACATTAAAGCATACTTCCAATTATAAAACTGCTTTTCATAAATTAATAGGGCATGTGAATATAACCCCCCCCAGAAGCCATTACACCACATAGGACATTGTCTGGTAGGAACAGGCTGAAGCTCTGTCAAAGGCTCCTCTTGTGAAGGAGGCCCCTCCATAGAAGAAGCTGATCTCCCTGGAGGAAGGCCTAAAGAACCGCAGTCAACAGCAGCAGTGAGACCAAAAGATGAGGGTTCATGGGCAGGATGAAGGCTGCAGTATACACCTCAGACAAGCTGGATGTGCTGGTGGGCAGGGCACATCTTTTGGGCTTGAGGATGGCCCTACAGAAGAACAATTTTGAACTAGGATGGTCTGTGCTTAAGAGGCGAATCACATTGTTGATTTCCTTAAACTGTATACATGGTAGAAGAAAGTCCAGTGATCTGAGTTAGGCTGGTTGCAGATGACCATGCTGCAACCGGCCTGCTGTGATTTAAAAGCATGGGCTGTGCACGGGGGACACAGGGATGCACAGGCCATGCTTCCACGGTTCCTTTCATTAATAGGGAGCACGGGCCGCAAAATAGGACAGGAATAGGACATGTCCTATCTGATGCGGCCCGGACTGTCAGCCTGCACACGGGACCGTGAAAATCACAGTTGTCTGCAATGGGCCTTAGAGGGAGTGGAGCTCTCTTGCTTAGTTGACACTGGGTTCCAGGTAGGGCTGGGAAATTAATTGAAAAATAACTGAAATTGAAAGTCAGATCAATTTATCAAGAAGAACTTTCTCACATCAATTATTTATCTTATTTTGCATCCACGCCACCCTGTCTCACACTGCTATTGGCTAAAGAAAATGTCACTAACTGTTCGCTTTCCAATCAGGATTGTTGATGCGTGAATAATCAAAACTAATATTCAGCATCGTAATGTGGCATATAAATAGTGGGCATGGCATGGAAAAACAGGAGCGTCCTAAAGTAATCATTCATTACTCATAATTGAGGTAAAATATTTAATTAATCATCATTCTGATCATAGTTGACCAGCTCTAGTCCTAGCTCACCACCATGGCCTGGTCTGTTTTTGAAGAATGTTTCTATTCTGTGATGCATTTTGGAGCCGAGCAGTAGCTGAAGTTTAAGGAAGCCAAAAACATGCCAGTCTGGAAAGTCAGAGTGATGTGTGCAAACATTGAAGTGTGGGGACAGATCCTACACAAGAAGGGCATAATAGTGGCAGAGGAATCTATGAACCTCAATGTCCCTGCAATCTGGCGGATGAATGACCTGAGTGAACTGGATGGGCTGAGGCTGCAAAGATTTCAGTCTAAAGTACTGGAAGGCGGTCCCTAATAAGAAGACTCCAAATATGCCTCTGCAATGAGCATTTAAGGTAGACCAACTTCAAGCCATGCTTGCAGAATTGCACAAGAATGTAGAGGTAGTGAAGGTACCCTCCACTACACTGGTAGAGTACAGATGCTAGTGAGAAATTGGTCTGCCCTAGGGGACAGGAAACTGAGGTGGAGATAGTAGTCCACCCCTTATGTGGTGATGAAGCAGTCTAAGTCAGTGTATGAAGTTTGGCCCAAGAAGTACAAGAGACATTGTGACTTGTTGCACCCTTGGACTTTTGTGGCCCGCTCTGAGGACTTGATCCCATCACAGGTGTCCCCCCCTTCCCCCGTTCATGCTCCCAATTCCATCTCAGTTGGAGGGAGGAAGTGCTACAGGAACTTTAAAGGATGAATTCACAAGAGGCAGAACAACCAGTGTTCACTGTTCATGTGCGTCCATCTGTTCCTGCAGGTTATATAATAACTGATTGGTGGTGGTCAGAATACCCATGGGAATAGGGTTACGTGAGTATAACTTGTTTAAAAAAAATTGTATTCAATGTTCTAATTAAATGGTCACTGAGGAGGCAGGGGGCTACTTGGGGTCGCTATATTGTATAGGCCACTTAAGGAGACATTAAATTATGTGTATGGGGTCCACTTATGAATCCTTTGAGCTTAGCTGCACAATAACGATGTGGCTGTAGATATAGCAGGGGACTCTCCCAAGCTGTCCCACATGACATGCTTCAGCGAGTGCTTACATGTTACACAGTGCACTGACACACAATATAGTGTGGCTCTATCTGCATAGTGTCCCAGCCTTGCTATTTATGTTAACCGGGACCATTTATTGTCCATGCTGATACAGGGACTAATTAATCTGGGAGGTACAGGGCTCTTGTTCATGTGGATATGACAAGTAGTACCCTGTTGCTACAACCTAATAGAGGGAACTGAAGGATGGAATAGTAGTAGTGATGGTGATGTCCCAGGTAGGCCAAGGATACTTGACCAACTCCTCCAGGTCACCTCCCAGGCTGGAAAATGTTGAGGGAGGTCTGAGTGGTACCTTATGGTGGTGGTAGTTGTTCCCCTGGAGCACTTCAAGTTGGAGAGGGGTCCTCTCTTTCTCTGAACCTGAGGTGGTGTTTGGAAGGGCCTGATGGTAAGTGCAGGAAAAACTCAGGAGGCAGTGGCGCAGTTGAACCAAGATGTAACATGTAACCATATAATTCATACAATTTCCTGAAGGGAGTTGTAGTTTCTACTATGATGGCTATTCCTTGACTTGGGATGAGGGCTGCCCAGAATAAGATGGTGGTATGGTGCCTTTCTCCACTCCAAACAATATATAAAGTCTCTGCCTCTCCTGCTATGGCTATGGGGGTTGAGTTCTATGAAGTACCAGGATACCTGGAGATAGAAGGGTTCTGGCTGGTGGGTTCTATGAACCACGACTTTCTTCAACATTAGACACACTTTTCCTCTATAAGGCTGACAACAATTCTTCCCTGTCTCAGTGCTGTATATGGCTGTTGCTGGTTGGAAAGTTCTTCCCTCAGGGGCTGCAGAGAATGCACAAAAGGCAGTGTCGGACTGGGATGTCTAGGGCCCACCAGTGGAATTGTTTCTAGGGGCCCACCGCCAGGACCCTTGCAGATCAGCTGTACCGAGACAGGGTGGCTAAAAGTATTAACATGTCATGAGTCATTCTGCTCACAGCCATATGATGTTCACCACTGCACTACCTAAACCCACTGCTATACCCTGTATGGCAAGTGAACAGCGTGGCTCCTGGAATTGTTATCATTACCTGTAGCTGCACTGTCCTGGTAAAGCTGATCTGCAGGACAGGCCATCAATATTAGAAAGATGGATAAATCCTTTAAAGAGGTTGTCCAGAAATTGGAGCAACCCACGTGGTGAGTAGGAGGTGTAAAATAAAATAAAATAAAATAAATTAAAGAAAACCCGCATACTTACTTGTTCCCGGAACTCCGTTGTCCGCTGCCAGTGTCCATTCAGTCTCATGCCCGCGCCTTCTTGCTGGGAGTCCTGCACCTCATGTGACTAGTAAGACCAATTAGGTACAGGATTTCAAAAAATGAGGTGCCACCATGAGACCGAACAGACACAAGCAGGGAACAAAGGGGTGCTGGGGACAGGCGAGTATGCTTTTTAAAAAATTTTTACACCACCCTGGCCGCCACAGTGGTCGCTCTAATTTATGGACAGCCTCTTTAAGGGGGTCGTTTGGGCCAAATTTTTTTATGGCCACTTCACTGGTCACTGGTCCCCCCATACAGTGGCCTCTTCACTGGTCACCCAAACTGTAAGGGGAACAGTGATGAGGCTATTATATTGTGTGGGGCAGTGATGGGGGCTAACATCCTGTGAGGGGGACATTAAACTGTGTGGGGCATATTAAAGTGGTTGTCCAGGGTTATTTTTTTATGACCTATCCTCAGGATAGACCATAACTACCTGATTGCTAGAGGTCTGACACACGGCCCCATCAGCTGCATGGAACCACTTCCGGGGCCCATTCTGTACACAACACAGGGCTGGAAGCAGAAAGCTCCATCTGCTGTACAGCAGCTCGGTGCTTTCACTGCAGCTCAGCTCCTACTGCATTCAATATGTGCTGAGATACAGTGAAGGTGCCCAGCCCCAGGCAGAAATTTCTGCTTCTGATCCCGTATTGAGTACAGGACGGGAGCTGGAAGTGGCTCCATAGAGCTGATTGGTCCGGGGTCGGCTCCCTACAGATCAGGTATTTAAGGCCTATCCTGAGGATAAACCATAAAAATTATGCCTGGACAACCCCTTTAATATAACCTTCTAATGCCCCACACTTTATATAGGTTGTCCAACATATTTGTTTTCTTGTAATTAGTCTGGGGGAGGTGAAAAAAACCAAAAAACATACTCACCTGTCCCCGATGCTCCAATGTCCTTCTAGCATAGTCCAGTCCTGCAGCTCCACTGTCTTCTTTTGCCGGAAGTCCTCACTTGCTGTGACATCCCAGGTCCCTTCCCTTAGGCCACTGATTGGCCTCAGGGGTCACGTGCAGAAGAAAACAACAGCTGCAGGACCGAACCGTGCTGGGAGACACTGGGGACAGGAGAGTAAGTTTTGGGGGGGTTATCCTGGACAACCCATTTAATGTCCCCCAGGATATTGGCCTCCATCACTTCCCCTTCCCCTACAATATAATGGCCCCATCAATGGTCCCCATACATTATAGGGGACCAGTGAAGGGGACATTGTATGGGGGGGAATAGTGAAGTGGCTAATGTATGGGGGGGAAATAGTGAAAGGGACACTGTATGAGCCATACAGTAGCCCCTTCACTAGTCCCCCCTATAGCAGCATTAGGTCATTACTTACCTGTCTGCCCCTGTCGCCTCCTGTTCCATCTTGCTCCAGGCACACTGATGTGATGCTATGTGCACGCGGAGCAGGAAGAAGCAGGAGTCGACAAGAGCAGACAGGTAAGGATTGGTGCTTAGCTTGTAGGCTACAGGCTCAATGAGGCCTGTGGCCTACATGCCTGTGAGCAGTAGAGCTTTCTACTCTACTAGTAGAAGAACCGGGTCACGGCGCCACTTCTCCCCGGTTTTGCGATCCGGTTATTAAAACCGGATTGCAAAACCAGGGAGAACCTGGCTGCATCACTTACCTCTCCCCGCTCCTGCTCGTGGCCTCTCCTCTTTCCGCTTCAGCTTGGGCCCTGCGCACCGCACATCACGTCGCGATGACATAATGTGCGGCGTAGGTGGGGGCCCCCTGGGCAAGAGCAGGGAAAGGTAAGTGAAAAGGTGTCTTACCGCACCTCCACTGCCTATTAAAAAAAAGCAGTGGGGGTCCGGTAGTGCCCCCTAAGGGCACGGGGCCTCCGGGGGATTCACTGGTCCCCGGGTGGGCCAGTCCGACCCTGACAGCAGGAGTCTCTTGGCTGATAGCACACACTCAACTGACTTAAAGGGGTTGCCCAGAATAACGTTTTTTTTCCAAGGAAATCGTGAAAGTGAAAAAAAAAGCATAATCGGGGTCTCCCACCGTGATCGATCCTGCTGCTCCCCAGTCTTGTTTTGGCGGTACTCTTCACACATGACCGCTGAGGCTGTTGACCGGTTATCCTGGACAATCCCTTTAATGGTCCCCTGGAGACTTGCAGTCTCCAACCCTAACCCAGTGGCCAGTGATTGGCCAGGGCTGATTCAAGTCCCCTAATACAGAGGGGTAGCCAAACACAGTGGAATGAATCATGGGGATAAACACAGGGCCAGCGTTAGGGGGGGCAAACTGGGAAATTACCCAGGGCCCCCATCACCAAAGGGGCCCCCGGGATCCGGAGCATCAGGCTTTTAGCCTGATAGCTTGAATCCCGGGAGCTATAGAGGTGTATCAGTGTGCTGTGCTGTGCATGCCGATACTGTTTAATCCTATGACAGAGCAGGGAGCTGAAAAGTCCCTCCTCTGCCATAGAAGACCTCTGAAACGCACGGGCCGTTGAGGCGCAGGTGCCGTGATGATGTCACTGCATCGCGCCACCTGTGGCGCTACTACAGGGAAAGACTTCGGCTGCTCCACTCATCATGGGAGCGTGGTAAGGTGAATAAAATATTTATTGTTTTCTGGTAAGGGAAAGGAATTTCCCGATAAGGGAGCAAAATATTATTTATAGGGGGGCTAATATTTATAGTGGGGGGACTATTAAATATACGGGGGGCTATTGTAAGAGTGAAATATTATTTATATGGTGTAACTGTTATATATAAGGGGGTTACTATATATAAGGGGTGTACTATATATAAGGGGAAACCAGTGGCATAACTAGGAATGGCTGGGCCCCAAGACGAACATTTGACATGTGCCCCCCCCCGCACAAACCGGATTCCAGCACGCACAATTATGCCCCATAGTGGCCCCTGCACACACTATTATGTGCCATAGTGGACCCTGCAAACACTATTATGCGCCACAGTGGCCCCTGCACATACAATTATGTGTCATAGTGGTCCCTGCACATAGTATCATGTCCCATAGTGGCCCTTGCACACAGTATTATGCCCCAAAGTGGCCCCTGCACACAGTATTATGCAACATAGTGGCCCCTGCACACAGTATTATGCCCCATAGTGACCCCTGCACACAGTATTATGCCCCATAGTGGCCCCTTCACACAGTATTATGCCCCATTGTGGACCACCCATGCTCAATTATTATACTCTGGGGTCTTTTCAGACCCCAGAGTATAATGATCGGAGACCCAGGGGAGGATACAAACATAAAAAACACTGTTACTTACCTCTCCCTTGCTCCGGTGAACTCCCCGCTACTTTCGGCCCTCTTCAACGTTGGACCAGACGTCACGTGAGCCAGGCTGGCGTCACGACGCATAATGACGCTGGCCTGGCCCACGTGACGTCTGGGACGTCACCAAAGAGACCGGAAGACTGCTGGAGCGCAAGAGAGGTAAGTAACATTGATTTTTATGTTTTTCACCTCCCCTGGGCCTCAGATCATTATAATCTGGGATCTGAAAAGACTCCAGAGTATAATGATAGCAGTGTTTGTGGGGTTCGCCTGTGGCCTTATTTACTAATCCCTGCTCCTGCTCATAGCCGCCTCTTCTTCCCCTTTTGCACTGTAGGGGGCCCCAGCGACATAATATGGGAAGCAGAAGGGGAAGTGCAGGCGGCTGTGAGCAGACCTGGGTATCGGTAAGTAAATAGGGCCCGTTACCTGCTGGGGATACAAAGGAGTGGCTTCGGGACAACTCTATGACCATTCTTGACTGGCCCAGCCAGAGCCCTGACCTCAACCCAATTGAGCATCTCTGTAGAGACCTGAAAATGGCTGTCTACCAACGTTCACCATCGAACCTGACGGAACTGGAGAGGAACTGCAAGGAAGAATGGCAGAGGATCCCCAAATCCAGATGTGAAAAACTTGTTGCATCATTCCCAAGAAGACTCATGGCTGTACTAGCTCAAAAGGGTTCTTCTTCTCAATACTGAGGAAAGGGTCTGAATACTTATGACCATGTGATATTTCAATTTTTATTTTTTAATAAATTTTCAAAAATATCTACATTTCTTTTTTTTTTCTGTCAAGATGGGGTGCTGAGTGTACATTAATGAGAAATAAAATGAACTTTTTTGCTTTTAGCAAATGGCTGCAAAGAAACAAAGAAAAATTTTAAGGGGTCTGAATACTTTCCGTACCCACTGTATATAAGGGGAAACTTATATGCAAAGCGGCCTACTATATATAAGGGAAAACTGCTATATATAAGGGGGCTACTATATATAAGGGGAAACTGTTATATGTAAGGGGGCTACTATATATAATGGGAAACTGTTATATGTAAGGGGGTTATTATAAGAGATGACATGTATATGAGGGGGGGGCTTTTGTATATAATTGTTCCCCCCTTATATTAGTCCCCTTATATAGTTCCTCCCTTATAACAGCACCATTATAAATAATAGTTCCCCCTTGTAATAGCCCCCATTATAAATAATAGTTTAATTTTATCCCCCTTATAATAGCCCCCCCCCCCCCGCTAAAAGGGGAGAACTATTACAAATAAGTGAGGCTACTATAAGGTTGAAACTATTCTAAATAAGGGGAAACTATTATTTATAAGGGGGCTATTATAATGGGGAGATTGTTATATATATAAGGGGGTTATTATAAGAGATGACATATATAGTGGGGAAAAAAAAGTATTTAGTCAGCCACCAATTGTGCAAGTTCTCCCACATAATAATTGTCATCATAGGGAGACCTCAACTATGAGAGACAAAATGAGAAAACATATCTAGAAAATCACATTGTCTGATTTTTTAAGAATTTATTTGCAAATTATGGTGGAAAATAAGTATTTGGTCAATAACAAAAGTTCATCTCAATACTTTGTTATATATCCTTTGTTGGAAATGACAGAGGTCAAACACTTTCTGTAAGTCTTCACAAGGTTGGCACACATTGTTGCTGGTATGTTGGCCCATTCCTCCATGCAGATCTCCTCTAGAGCAGTGATGTTTTGGGGCTGTCGCTGGGCAACACGGACTTTCAGCTCCCTACAAAGGTTTCCTATGGGGTTGAGATCTGGAGACTGGCTAGGCCACTCCAGGACCTTGAAATGCTTCTTACGAAGCCACTCCTTCGTTGCCCTGGTGGTGTGCTTGGGATCATTGTCATGCTGAAAGACCCAGCCATGTTTCATCTTCAGTGCCCTTGCTGATAGTAGGAGGTTTGCATTCAAAATCTCACGATACATGGCCCCATTCATTCTTTCATGTACACGGATCAGTCGTCCTGGTCCCTTTGCAGAGAAACAGCCCCAAAGCATGATGTTGCCACCCCCATGCTTCACAGTAGGTATGGTGTTTTTTGGATGCAACTCAGCATTCACTCTCCTCCAAACACGACGAGTAGTGTTTCTAACAAATAGTTCTACTTTGGTTTCATCTGACCATATGACATTCTCCCAATACTCTTCTGGAACATCCAAATGCTCTCTAGCAAACTTCAGACGGGCCCGGATATGTACTGGCTTAAGCAGGGGGACACGTCTGGCACTGCAGGATCTGAGTCCCTGGCGGCGAAGTGTGTTACTGATGGTAGCCTTTGTTACGTTAGTCCCAGCTTTCTGCAGGTCATTCACTAGGTCACCCCGTGTGGTTCTGGGATTTTTGCTCACCGTTCTTGTGATCGTTTTGACCCCACAGGGTGAGATCTTGCGTGGAGCCCCTGAACGAGGGAGATTATCAGTGGTCTTGTATGTCTTCCATTTTCTAATTATTGCTCCCACAGTTAATTTCTTCACACCAAGCTGCTTGCCTATTGCAGATTCAGTCTTCTCAGCCTGGTGCAGGTCTACAGTTTTGTTTCTGTTGTCCTTCCACAGCTCTTTGGTCTTCACCATAGTGGCGTTTGGAGTGTGATTGTTTGAGGTTGTGGACAGGTGTCTTTTATACTGATAATAATTTCAAACAGGTGCCATTACTACATGTAATGAGTGGAGGACAGAGGAGGAGGAGGACACAGAGTAGGAGGACACAGGTCTGTGAGAGCTAGAAATCTTGCTTGTTTGTAGGTGACCAAATACTTATTTTCCACCATAATTTGCAAATAAATTCTTTACAAATCAGACAATGTGATTTTCTGGATTTGTTTTCTCATTTTGTCTCTCATAGTTGAGGTCTACCTATGATGTCAATTACAGGCCTCTCTCATCTTTTTAAGTGGGAGAACTTGCACAATTGGTGGCTGACTAAATACTTTTTTCCCCCACGATAAGATAAGATAAGATAAGATAATCCTTTAATAGTCCCACCATGGGGAAATTCAGTGTGTTACAGCTGCAAAGATATGCAATAAAATACAATATATACAAAATGCTCCAAGGTAGAGGCATTACAGTGACAGTAGGTACAGATAGAAAGGTACAGAAAAGTAGCAGAGGGGATATCACAACTTAAAGATCTTTCAGTTCTCTGTATGGAATGATCTCCGCTTAGGTTGGTGTTGGTTGTACAGCCTAACTGCAGCTGGGAGGAAAAACTTCCGATAGTGCTCCTTCTCACACTTTGGGTGACAGTACTGCCCAGTGCTATCACGGTCTCATGCATGGGATGGGAGTTATTCTCCCGCATGGAGCTCACCACGGACAGTATCCTTCTGTCACCTACCACCTGAACAGGGTCCAGGGGGCTCCCAAGGACAGAGCTGGCCCTTCTAATCAGCTTGTTGAGTCTATTCCTATCCCTGGTTGATATGCTACTCCCCCAGCAGGCCACTCCGAAGAAGATCGCTGATGCCACTTCTGAATTGAAAAAGGCCCTATGATGTGTCCCCTGGACTCCAAAGGCTTTCAGCCTCCTAATCAGGTAGTGCCTGCTGTGGCCCTTCCTGTACAGTACATCCAGGTGATCTGCCCAGTCCAGCTTATTATTGAGGAGCACACCCAGGTACTTATAGGTGTTGACAATCTCAATGCCTGTCCCCTGGATGTCCACTGGTTTAGGAGGGTATCTGCATTTACGAAAGTCCACCACCATCTCCTTGGTCTTCCCAGCATTAATCCTAAGGTGGTTCCACTTGCACCAGTCCACAAGATCCCAGTTCAATTCTCTGTACTTCCTGTCATCACCATCTGTGATGAGGTCTAGTATTGCAGAGTCATCAGAATACTTCTGTAAGCAGCAGCTAGATGAGTTGCACCTAAAATCTGCAGTGTACAGTGTGAAGAGGAAAGAGGCAAGAACTGTAGCTTGAGGTGCCCCCGTATTACAGATCACGGTATCTGACACACAGTCCCGGGTTCTCATATACTGAGGTCAGTTTGTGAGGTAGTCAAGGATCCAATTGGAGAGGTGGTGGTCCACTCCAACAAGGGCCAGCTTGTCTCTCAGAAGCCCCGGCTGTATGGTGTACACTCTCCAGCACTGGAGAAATCAAAGAACATTATTCTCACAGTGTTCCCTGGTTTCTCCAGGTGAGAAAGAGCTATGTGCAGAAGGTGGATGATGGCCAATAATCAAACTGGAGAGGGTCCATAGCCGATTTCAATAGATATGCGGAGAGAGAGGCGGAGATGCATGAGAACCAATCTCTCTAAGATCTTCATCAGGTGGGATGTCAATGCTAGTCGTTAAAGTCCACAGGATGAGGTGTTTTTGGAACTGGTACCACACAAGAAGATTTCCACAGTTCTGGTACCATTCCCAGCTTCAGGCTCATATTAAATATATATGTAATAATACCACACTGCTAGTCCCTGTAAGTCTTAATTAGTCTTGAATAGATGTCATCTGACGCTGAAGCTTTCCCACCTTTGATCTTTTTCAGCTCCTTTCTCACCTGGGCACATCTGAAGCTCAGACTGTAGCCAGATGAAGACTGATTGCTGAATTTACTGGTCTGGTGAGAAATAACAGCAGGAGGTGAGGTCAGTGTAGAAGAGGGGATTGAATGACATACTGGGGTGGGAGGAGCTGTTGTGTGATCAAATCTATTGAAGAATAGATTTAGTTGGTTAAGCCAATTAACATCTCCTTCTACCTGGGAGACAGGTTGTCTATGACCAGAAATTGACTTAAGACCTTTCCAGACTCCACTGATGTTTTTGCTTTTCATTTGTTTTTCCATTTTTCCCTTATAATTGGCATTTTCCTCCCTGATTTGATGCCTCAGCTCTTTTTGTACACCCCTCAGCCCCTCCTTGTCTCCTGCCCTGAATGCCTTCTTTTTCTTTTTGAGTAGTGCTTTTATATCAAAATTAATCCATGGTTTGTTGTTAGAGAAGCACCTCACCACTTTTTGGGTACCGTGGTGTCCACACAAAAATTAATTTAGTCCGTTATGCAGTGTGTGAGTCCTTCTATGTCTTCCCTATAGGAATCCTACAGCACTTCCCATGCGGTTGTATCAAAACAATCCCTCAGAGTCTCATCACTCTCCTTGGATCATATCCTCATTGTGCAGGTGACAGCTGGTTCTCTATGTACAAGTGGCTTGTACACAGGTCGAAGATGCACTAGGTTGTGATCTGATCTTCCCAGGGGTGGTAGGGCTGATGAGTTATATGTCTCCCTTGCATTGGCAAAGAACAAGTCCAATGTTTTGTTATCTCTTGTGTGGCAGGTTACATACTGTGTGAAGCTGGGCAGTGTGGATGATGGAGAGATATGGTTGAAATCTCCAGACACAAGAAGGAGGTCCCTGGGGTGTAGAGACTGCAACTGACTCACCGTGGCTTGTAGGACTTCACAGGCAGCCTCAGCTTTCGCAGAGGGTAGGACATATGCAGCTATCATGATGACATGCGATAATTCCCTCAGTAAATAGAAAGGTCTCATGCTCACAGCTAATAGTTCAATGTCCTTACAGCAAGTTTGCTCCTTAATCACAATGTGCCTAGAGTTACACCATCTATCATTCACAAATATCGCCAGCCCTCCTCCTTTCCTCTTACTGCTCTCCCTTGTCCTGTCCACCCAAAGGAGTTTAAAGCCATCCAAGGAGACAAGAGTGTCCGGAGTAACTTCAGTGAGCCAAGTCTCTGTAAACAGCGTCATGATGCACTCCCGAAACTCCTGATGATGCCTGGTCAGCGCCACCAGTTCGTCCATCTTATTCGCAAGAGATATCACATTGCCCATAATAATGGAGGGGAGAGCAGGTCTAAAATATCTCTTTCTAGTCTTCCGAAGGGCACCAGCTCTACACCCTCTTCTCTTCTTCTTCCTTAGTTCCTGGGGGATGTCTGGTCTAGTAGTATGCAGCCTGCTGTGTCTCTAAGCTGCAGAAGTTCGTCCCTGAAGTAGACAATAGAATCCTGGCTAAATCCAGGATCTCCAGACACAATAGTTCCAAGTGAAAGCACAACAAAAAGTATGACAAAAATCCAAGTCCTCATATGGTTCTTCATAGTGCAATGCCCCTTAAGTAGAGTGATAAGACAAAAAAAAGAAAGGAAAAGAAGATAATGCTCGAGGTGAACAGGAGCTGCTGTAACAGGATGCCACTTCAGCGGCGCCATCTTGAAAAAAAAAATATATTATATATAAGGGGGACTATTTTATATAAGGAGGACTGTTATATATAAGGGGGGCTATTATAGGAGAGGAACTATTATATATAAGGAGGCTATCATAAGGAGAAACTATTATATATAAGGTTGGTTATTATAAGGGGGAGACTGTTATATATAAGGGGCTATTATGTATAAGGGAGGAACTATTATATATAAGAAGGCTATTATAGGAGAGGAAATATTATACATAAGGTGGATTGCTATAAGGGAGAGATTGTTATATACACACGTGGACAAAATTGTTGGTGCCCCTCATTTAATGAAAGAAAAACCCACAAAAATCACAGAAATAACTTGAATCTGACAGATTGGAATTTGCCAAACTACATGTTGACAAGCCACAAAGCTTCTGGGAGAATGTCCTATGGACAGATGAAACAAAAATCGAAATTTTTGGCAAGGCACATCAGCTCTATGTTCATAGATGGAAAAATGAAGCATATCTTGAAAAGAACACTGTCCCTACTGTGAAACATGGATGAGGCTCTGTTATGTTCTGGGGCTACTTTGCTGCATCTGGCACAGGGTGTCTTGAATCTGTGCAGGGTACAATGAAATCTCAAGACTATCAAGGGATTCTAGAGAGAAATGTGCTGCCCAGTGTCAGAAAGCTTGGTCTCAGTCGCAGGTCATGGGTGTTGCAACAGGATAATGACCCAAAACACACAGCTAAAAACACCCAAGAATGGCTAAGAGGAAAACACTGGACTATTCTGTAGTGGCCTTCTATGAACCCTGACCTAAATCCTATTGAGCATCTTTGGAAGGAGCTAAAACATGCCGTCTGGAAAAAGCACCCTTCAAACCCGAGACAATTGGAGCAGTTTGCTCATGAGGAGTGGGCCAAAATACCTGTTGAGAGGTGCAGAAGTTTCATTGACAGTTACAGGAATCGTTTGATTGCAGTGATTGCCTCAAAGGTTGTGCAACAAAATATTAAGTTAAGGGTACCATCATTTCTGTCCAGGCCTGTTTTATGAGTTTTCTTTTTTTAAAAATTCTGTTGAAGCATGGTTGAAAAGCAATGCCTGACTTTCATTTATTCATTTTCATAGAATTTTTATATATTATTACTTTTGTCAGATTAAAGTTATTTCTGTGACCATTGAGTTTTTTTCTTTCAATAAACAAGGGGTACCAACAATTTTGTCCACGTGTGTATAAGGGGGGCTATTATATCCCATTATAGTCCATGTGGTTACATGTGGAAACCACATGGACTATAATGAGGTCCATGTGGTTTCCGCACGAAACAGGCAGAAATATGCTGAGAGGAAAGTGCTGCACGCAGCACTTTTCTTTCCGCTTGCTTCGTGCGGAAACCAAGTTGAAACCACACGGACCCCATTATAGTCTATGGGGTCCGCGGATTTCCCAGGTAAACTGCTTTTTATGTGTATAGGTTTCCATTTGGGGGTCCCCAAGCGGACTCCCCGAACAGAAACCCAAACGCAGATGTGAACCGGGCCTTAGAAGGGCTATTATTTATAAGGGAAGAACTATTTATAATAGGCTTATAATAAGGAGGGCATCAAAACTATGAATTAACACATGTGGAATTATATACTTAACAAAAAAGTGTAAAACAACTGAAAATATGTCTTATATTCTAGGTTCTTCAAAGTAGCAACCTTTTGCTTTGATTACTGCTTTGCACACTCTTGGCATTCTCTTGATGAGTTTCAAGAGGTAGTCACCTGAAATGGTTGAAGCTCATCAAGAGAATGCCAAGAGTGTGCAAAGCAGTAATCAAAGCAAAAGGTGGCTACTTTGAAGAACCTAGAATATAAGACATATTTTCAGTTGTTTCACACTTTTTTGTTAAGTATATAATTCCACATGTGTTAATTCATAGTTTTGATGCCTTCAGTGTGAATCTACAATTTTTATAGTCATGAAAATACAGAAAACTCTTGGAATGAGAAGGTGTGTCCAAACTTTTGGTCTGTACTGTATATATATAAATATATAGGTGGCTATTATAATGTGGTCGCTTTTATTTATAAGAGGGAAACTATAAGGAGAGAATTGTTAAAGAGGCTATTATTTATAAGAGGGCTAACATTGATAATGTGGACTATTATTTATAAGATGAACTATTATTTATGAGAGGGCTATTACTGATAAGGGGGACTATTTATAAGGGAGCGCTATTATTTATGAGGGGGGCTATTACTTATAAGGGGGAACTGATATGGGGCACTGTTTATAAGCATGAACTGATATTTATAAGGAGGCGCTATAATTACTGATGAGGGAGTGCAAAACTCTATTAGGTGGTACAAAGGTGGTTATTTGAATTGTGTGTGGGCATAAGGGGGGGGTGGTTGTTACTGTTTTACGGGCAAAAAGGGGAGGTTATTAAAGTAGCTGCCACTGGAAATATGATGACGTTGGTAGGCATATCAGCAGGGCCACAGTTTGTCTAAAACCAGCCCTGGATACACATATGAAACAATTGGGAAGCTGCAGAACACATAATATAATAGTGGAAAAACATATACAGTGCTGGCCAAAAGTATTGGCACCCCTGCAATTCTGTCAGATAATACTCAATTTCTTCCAGAAAATGATTGCAATCACAAATGCTTTGGTAATAATATCTTCATTTAATTTGTCTTCAATGGAAAACCACAAAAAGAATTGTCAAAAAGCCAAATTGGATATAATTCCACACCAAACATAAAAAAGGGGGTGGACAAAAGTATTGGCACCCTTTGAAAAATCATGTGATGCTTCTCTAATTTGTGTAATTGACAGCACCTGTTACTTACCTGTGGCACATAACAGGTACTGGCAATAACTAAATCACACTTGCAGCCAGTTGAAATGGATTAAAGTTGACTCAACCTCTGTCCTGTGTCCTTGTGTGTACCACATTGCGCATGGAGAAAAGAAAGAAGACCAAAGAATTGTCTGAGGACTTGAGAAGCAAAATTGTGAGGAAGCATGAGCAATCTCAAGGCTACAAGTCCATCTCCAAAGACCTGAATGTTCCTGTGTCTACCGTGCGCAGTGTCATCAAGAAGTTTAAAGCCCATGGCACTGTGGCTAACCTCCCTAGATTTGGACGGAAAAGAAAAATTGACAAGAGATTTCAACGAAAGATTGTGCGGATGGTGGCTAAAGAACCTCGACTAACATCCAAACAAGTTCTAGCTTCCCTGCAGTCCGAAGGTACAACAGTGTCAACCCGTACTATCCGTCGACATCTGAATGAAAAGGGACTCTATGGTAGGATACCCAGGAAGACCCCACTTCTGACCCAGAGACATAAAAAAGCCAGGCTGGAGTTTGCCAAAACTTACCTGAGAAAGCCAAAAACTTTTTGGAAGAATGTTCTCTGGTCAGATGAGACAAAAGTAGAGCTTTTTGGGAAAAGGCATCAACATAGAGTTTACAGGAAAAAAAAAAGAGGCCTTCAAAGAAAAGAACACAGTCCCTACAGTCAAACATGGCGGAGGTTCCCTGATGTTTTGGGGTTGCTTTGCTGCCTCTGGCACTGGACTGCTTGACCGTGTGCATGGCATTATGAAGTCTGAAGACTACCAACAAATTTTGCAGAATAATGTAGGGCCCAGTGTGAGAAAGCTGGGTCTCCCTCAGAGGTCATGGGTCTTCCAGCAGGACAATGACTCAAAACACACTTCAAAAAGGACTAGAAAATGGTTTGAGAGAAAGCACTGGAGACTTCTAAATTGGCCAGCAATGAGTCCAGACCTGAATCCCATAGAACACCTGTGGAGAGATCTCAAAATGGCAGTTTGGAGAAGGCACCCTTCAAATCTCAGGGACCTGGAGAAATTGGCCAAAGAAGAATGGTCTAAAATTCCAGCAGAGCATTGTAAGAAACTCATTGATGGTTACCGGAAGCGGTTGTTCGCAGTTATTTTGTCTAAAGGTTGTGCTACCAAGTATTAGGCTGAGGGTGCCAATACTTTTGTCTGGCCCATTTTTGGAGTTTTGTGTAAAATGATCAATGATTTGACTTTTTTTTTCATTCTCTTTTGTGTTTTTTCATTGCAAGCAAAATAAATGTAGATATTATTACCAAAGCATTTGTGATTGCAATCATTTTCTGGAAGAAATTGAGTATTATCTGACAGAATTGCAGGGGTGCCAATACTTTTGGCCAGCACTGTATAAGACATGACTAGGCATTGCAGATTAGGGGCCAATTTTACCTCACGTATCCCATACAGCTGCATGGCCAGACCCGTGTTCTGCTCCTGCTTCCGATGATACCTAAACTGCCTAAATAACCAGCCGAAACAGAAGTTGGATTTAATCGGCTACAACAGCCATATTTATTAACAAAACAACATATAGATAAAGCATAACTTTATAAATTAACATAAATGAAAATAAATTAACCCGTAAACATAAAAAATCTGGTTAAGAGTCCTTGGAGCTACAAAACTATTATTGGGCCTGACACTTCCATAAACATATTAACCCTTTCCTGCCAAAGCCAGTTTTTGACTTCCTGAAAGAGCTCAATTTTTCAAATCTGACATGTGTCAATTTATGCAGTAATAACTTTGGAACACTTTAACTCACCAAAGTGATTTTGATATTGTTTTTTCATGTCACATTGTACTTCGTCTTAGTGGTAAATTTTGGTTGATATGTTTTGTGTTTAATTATGAAAATATAGGAAATTTGGTGGAAATTCTGAAAAATATGCATTTTAAAAAGTTTTAAATTATCTGCTTTGCATACAGATAGTCATACCACCCAAATTAGTTCATATATCTAATGTACCATATCTCTGCTTTATGTTGTCATCAAACTTTAATCACACTTTAATTTTTTACGAACATTATAAGATTTACAAGTCAAACAACAATATTCAAAATTTTCAAGAAAACTTCCAAAACCCATTTTTTTAAGGGACTAAACCAGTTATGAAGGGGTTTTGAAAGCCCCCTGTATTATAAACCCCCATAAATCACCCCATTTTAAAAACTGCACCCTTTAAATAATCCAAAACAGCATATACAAATTATTTAAACCCAATAGGCGTTTAACAGGAATTAAGACAAAATGGAGGTAACATTTACAGGTTTTATTTTCTTTTACTAATATGTTCATTTAGCCCTAGTATTTACACATTCACAAGGGGTTAAATGAGAAAACGTATCCCACAATTTGTTATGCAAGTTCTCCAAACTACCGAAATACACCACATGTGGGTGTAAACTGATATATGGGCACACAGCAAGACGCAGAAGGGAATGAGTGCTAATAATCTTTTGGAGGGGAGATTTTGCTGTGATCCGTTTCAGGCACCATGTCACATTTACAGATCCCTTGAGGTGCCAAAACAGTGGAAACCTCTAGAAAATGACCCCATTTTGGAAACTACACCCCTCAAGGAGTTTATCAAGGGGTATAGTGAGTACTTTGACCTTACAGGTCTTTCTCAGAATTGGGCCATAAAAATTGTTATCTATTAAATGTAACTTTCACCCAAAATGTTTCATTTTTACAAGGGGTTAAAGGAGAAATGCACCCCACAATTTGTTAAGCAATTTCTCCTGACTACAGAAATGCCCCACATGTGGATATAAATTTCTGTGTTAGCAAACAGCAGGGAACGAGCACCATAGAGCTTTTCAGAGGGCAGATTCTGCTGGAATTGGTTTCAGGCATGATTTCACATTGGCAGAGCCCCTGAGGTACCAGTGCAGTTGAAAGCCCCAATAAATGACTAATTTTGGAAACTAGACCCCTAGAGGAATTTATTGAGGGGTATAGTCAGCATTTTGAACCCACAGCTGTTTCACCAAATTTACTGCCAATGGGATGGGAAAATTAAAAATTACTTTTTTTCCAATAAAATGTCGTATTAGACCCAAATGTCTCATTTTCATATAAGGTTAAAGGAGAAAAAGCACCCCACAGTTTGTTGAACAATTTCCTCTGAAAACGGCAATACCCCATATGTGATCATAAACTGCAGTATGACTACATGTAGGAGCATGTAACAGAAAGAGTGCTATCTGATTTTGAGAGGGCAAAATTTTGCTGGAATAGTTTTTGGGTGCCATGTCTCATTTGCATAGTAACTAAAGTACCAGTACGATGGAAACCCCAAAACATGACCCCATTTTTGAAACTACACCCTTATCAAGGTCTATTCTGAGCATTTTGATCCAACAGTTGTACAGTGCCCAATAGGTCCTGCCCATATCATGGCACTGTGAAATGTCAGCTTTCCAGTTGTTATTTTCTGTCTCCTGATTTTGGAAACACCCTATATGTGGCCCTACTCTTTTGGCTACAAATATGGCAAGGCTCAAAAATTAAGAAGCACCATGCGTATTTGAGGCCTAATTTGGTATTTTACACTGCATTGGTGTGCAATTGTAGATGGTCTGAGGCATAATAAAAAATGCTCCCCATATTTTAGAAACTACTCCCCTCAATGAATGTATGAAGGGCCATAGCGAGCATTTTTACCCCTCGAGCACTGCTTTATTTTAATTTCCAGAAATAAAAATGCAGTGAGAAGTTAAAATTGCAATTTTTCCAGAGATACACCATTTCAGTGCCTGACATGTTGTGCCCAGATTGTGACAACAGAGACACACACTCCAAAAACTGTTGAGCAGGTTATCCTTGGTACAATAGCCTTTGGAGCATTTGTCTCTGACACAAGCCGGTCACAACATATTGTGCAATGAAATGACGTATTCCTGGAATAATTGTCATTTTCACTCTGCGCAGCTGATGGTGCATTCATTTCTGGAAAATAAATTAATACAACACTTTGGTGGTAAAAATGCTCACTCTACCCCTGGATAAATTTCTCGAGGGGTGTACTTTCCAAAATGGGGTCACATGTCAGTGGATTCCACTTTACTGGCATTTCAGGAACTCTGCAACAGTGGCATAGCATCCAAAAACCAAATAGTTCCAAAACCCAAATAGCGCTGCTTCTTTTCTGCACTCTGCTGTGTGCCCAAACAGCAGTTTGCACCACATATGTTAGTTAAGTGGGGTGTCCTGGGTACAACAATGTCAAATATGTGGGCATAAACTGCTGTTGAGGCACACAGCAGTGAACAGAAGGGAAGAAGCACTGTTTGGCTTTTCGAGCACAGATTTAGATGGCTTGGTTTTGGGACGCCATGTCATGTTTGCAGAGTCCCTGAGGTGGCAGTAAATTGGAATCTGCCAGAAAGTGACCCCATTTTGAAAACTGCACCCCTCAAAGAATTTATCAAGTGGTGTAGTGAGCATTAGTATCCCAGAAGTGAATATGTAAGCTGTGTGGGGTACATTGGGTACACCAAATTCATGCTATTTTCCCACTAGCTCCAATGACACACACGGAGGGGCATTCTGTGGGATCAGTGCTGGTGTATTCTCCCTCATAAGCTCTAAATATGGGGCGTATCCTTATATACGGTCGCACAGCTTAAACAGTTTTGTCCTAATGATTCCACGATTTTTGGTGTTTTTTCTTCACATTGTACAAGCTATATTTTTTTATTTTCTTGCAATGTGGCCATATGAGGGCTTGTTTTTTTGCGGTATGAGATGTACTTTTCAATGCCACCATTTTGGGGTGCCTATAACTTATTGACAAAACTTTATTAACTTTTTCTGGGTGTACAGCATAAGTAACAAATTACCTTTATTCTGCGGGTCCGTACAATTATGTAGATACCTGATGTATGTTGTTTTTTTATGCGTTGCTAATTGTGCAGAATAAAATTCCATTTTGAGAAAAAAATCTATTATTTTTGCATCGCTATATTTTGAAAGGCATAACATTTTTTTTTTTTCTGTTGATAGAGCTGGTTGAGAGCTTAATCTTTGTGGGACGACCTGGGCTTTTTATTGATACCATTTTGGTTTTCATCTGACCTTTTGATCACTTTTTATTGAACATTTTGTGAGGCAAGATGGTGAATAATCGTTATTTTGTTTTCTACGTTTTTTTTAATGTTGTTCAGTGTGTGGGTTAAATCATGTTTTAGTTTTATTGCTTGGGTTTTTACGGACGCGATGATACCAAATATGTAATTTTTTTTTTCTTTATTTCACATAATAAAACATTTTATATGGGAAAATGGGATTTTTGGGGCTTTATTCATTTGTTATTTTTTTTTAACACAGTTAAACATTTTTTTTTCTTACTTCTTTTTACAGTTTTTTTTGTCCCAATAGTGATTTGAAGCAGCGATCTTCTGATCGCTGGTTCAATAGGTATGCACTGCAATACACATATATTGCAGTGTATAGGAGGCTGTCAGCCTGTGCAGACACATAGGCTGACAGCCTCTATTCAGGGCAGGATTGACCAGGTATGTGGAGGGGCAGCAGTGGAGCAGACCCATGGTCACTGATCAGACCCCAGGCTGCCAAAGAACACCAGCACCCCCTGAAAATGTTGCGGGGGGGGGGGCGATCGGGACCCCAATATATAATAAAACCCATGAGATGCTGCTGTTTGTGGGAAGTCCTTCCTGGCAGAGCAGTACTATTACGGCGGATGTCGGGAATGGGTTAAATCACCACACCATAACCTTACCACCAGCCGTCACCACCAGCTCAGTGGCACCATGAAGAGAAAGATGAACCCCTTCTTCCATGTACCAGCTCCCAGGGCCGTAACCCTGTAAGCGTCCACCATGCACCAGGCCAGCCAACCATAACTGTATAATTAACAGTGAATGAGGGGTGGAGCCTATCCCAATGACCCCCCCTCTTGAGCCAATATACCACCAACTCCAAGAAACCCAGCCGCCACAGCGAACACACCTTGAGACCTTAAGTGCGAGAGACTGCATTCAGATGCACACCATCCCTCAAACAGAATTCTCCTTGTCCTGATTCCAATTCAACATGCCTAACACACACGCCCCCATTCTGTGAAACAAAAGCAGTTATTTAAGTTTTATCCGTACCTTTTTCAGATATTTGACTGACTTCGCCGTCAGCCAAGTTTTTCAGGGCACTATGTCAGACCAAACAATAATTATCCTCGGAAACAATGACCAGAGCCGCCGGCATGAAGTACAATTATATATGAAGACCGGTCCAACCTAGCAAACCTATGCACTTCTAGTAAGACCCAACTCCAAACCATACCTCTAATTCTGATAAACCAAATTATTTCCACCTCCCTGGAAAAACCAAATTGACGGCCGTCTCGTTGCACATCGGCCCTCTTAGCTCCCCAAAACATGAACAAATGGCTAAAAATCCATATTAAACAAGCGGAATCAGCTAAGGACAGAAAAAAAAATGGCAAATGATCAATGCAAATACACCAAAACCTACCCGTAAACACCCTCGCGAGCCACAGTCTCACACTTGCACCAAATAAGGACCGATGTAAGAACGATAACTATTGGACTCCCATCTACCTATGTACTGGCTCAGACCCCAGACAGCCACCTCAGTGGCAGTGTCTATCCTGAACAAATGAGGAGCATACACAGTCCAATCCAGACCCAATGAATGCAAACATCGTCGGAAAAACCAAAGTGAACTGATACCGCAGCAAAAATGAGCCATCCAGGTGTAGCAACAGTGGCCCACTGGCCCCCCTAGGTGCTAAGGGAATGAAGAACAACCAACACTTAATGGGGCACATGTAACTGCCCCCAGCCTAATACACTTACCAACCCCTGGTTGATCATTCTTGGATCTACGGATCCATATCTCCACGTTACCATCATCAACCACAACATCGCCCACTAAAAGACCACCAGCCCGCTTCCCGGAAGGAAATACCAACTCACCCACCCCAAAAGCACCAAAAAAAGCTAACGAAAAAGCAAGACAAAATAATAAACATTTCTAAACAGAATGACATAACTGACCTAAAACTTAACCTAATCTCTCAGCTGAAAAGTGCCCTTTCCTGCCCTCTATGAAACCCTTTTAAAACATGTTGTACCAAAAAATGTTTTGTGACATCCCCAAAACCTCGCAGTTTGAAGCAATCCTATTAATCAGGGCAACCGACCAACCGCCTGTAGACCATTTCCCCAAAAATATAACAAGACGCCTACCATGTCTTCTTCAGAGTGTATTTGCCCCAACCTACTCAACCATGACTCCCAAAACGACCTTGCCTTTGAATATTGATCCCACATGCTTAGGGCCAATTATGTCTGTATTAATGGCTCTGCATGTTGTAGACAAAGTCCTATAATTCCTGAGGACATGGGATGCCCTCCTTCTCTGCTTCTGGAGGAGCAAGCGAAACCGCTCCCACTGAAAACAAGACAGAGAATTGGTAACGTCCTTTTTAACCCCAGGAACGTGAACCACCAACACCCATGAATTCCGACAAAGGCAACGCGCACCAGGCAACATAATAATCGTTTTACTGGAGCAGATGACGTCGTGGTATTGTTAATGGCCGACCCCACCGACACAGTGTCACAGTGAAACCTGACCTTACAATTCTTAAGCACCTGTCCCCGAATTGAAACCGCAACAACTATTGGGAATAACTTGAAAAGGGTCATATTTCGAATCAAATTTAGCTCAAACCACTCCAAAGGCCATGAGTTGGTACACAATTGCCCCCCATAATCAGCTCCAAAACCAATCCTGCTGGCGATGTTGGTGAACAAGTTGCAGTCAAAAACATCAATCACAGTCGACTGGATTAGAGAATTAAACTGCTCCAAAAATGCTGCCCATACCTCAAGATCCTGTCTATGTTCCTTGGACAGGCGGATAAAATGATGTGGATTCATCACCCCATCAGTCGCCCCAGCTAACCTCCAAGGGGGAAAACCCTCCCCATATGCATGATTCTGCAAGCAAAATTCTATTTACCCAGATACAACTGTAGCTTCCACAAAAGCTTCCCTCAGCTTTGGCAAGTGACGTGCTCTAACAACCTGTGCTCTCAAATCCACTAACTTGCCTCTGGACAAGCGGAACTCCATTGCCACAGAATTAAGTTCAATACCCAAGAAGCTCAATGTTGTTAACGGCCCCTCAGTCTTGTTGGGCAACAAAGGAACCCCGAATCTCTTGGACACCCAATCGTTGTGGCAAGTAAAGCCGTACAACAATAAGTACTCGCCAAGCCCACAAAAAGTCATCGAGGTCATGTATGAAGGAGTCAACGCCTGCTACCTCCCTGACCACCTCCCTGCACACAATATTAAGCAACCAATTGGTAAACAGCGATCCTCATAAAAACCAACCTCCCAGAAACAACCAAGCAAACGAACACTCTCTGGATGAACATGCAGCAGTCTAAATGCAGCTTCCACGTCTGTTTTTGCCATAAGGGTCCCAGGACCACCACACCTAACTCAATGTACAGTCGCATTAAATTTACAGTGTGCTTCGATGAATTGCCATCAAAGTCCAAAACGCTGTGTTGCCTGCTGTCCAGACGAACATGAGAAACTCCCTGTTCTGCTCTGATTGGTACCACTGGTCGTCCTGGGAAAGGAATAACTGAATCGTCATGACTGAATGACCAATCACCAGAAACTTAGCCACAAATCTGTCCTTTTGGTTCCATCTAATGCTTGAAAAAGCTTGTAACCAATTTGTAAAATTGGTGTGTTGGTGCGAGGAGTCCGGCATGATGGGGCCTGTGAGGGACTCCTATGGTACCATGCCCAAACTGAGGCACGTGGGTGGGTCCCCAGAAGCAGTATCTGGAATCAACCGAAACCTGCAGCTCTCCTCCCCGTGTGTGATGGCGGCGGCCCAAAGCCAACCGAGAAACTCATCTATAGTGGACATGGCTGGACAGAACACTAGACTGACAGCAGGAGGTAGCGGTGTGGGCGTATAGGAGAGAAAAAGAGCGCAGAATTCAGCAGCTTCACAAAAACGTGAAGCTGCTGAAACAGGGAGCTGCCTGTAACTTCAGCCGAAGCTCCCGGAGAGAAGGCAGGGAAGGTTTATTACCTTTCCTGCCATCCCAATCACTGTGTATACAGCGCTCAATGAGCGCTGTATACAGCTCTATGGGCGCCGCCATCTTGCGGCTCCCCTCTGACCCGGCGTGATCTGCCGGGATCAGAGTCTGTTAGAGCTGATCTGGTTCCTAGAGGACCCAGATCAGCTCTATACTAATGTGCAAGCAACGTGCAGCAGGCTGTATTCCTCCTGCATCTGGGGTTAAATGTACTAGCCCACGTTACCGTAACGGAGAGTAAAAACTACTTTAGGCTACGGCCCCACATTGCGGAAACGCAGCTTTTTTTGTTGCAGATTTTGCTGCAGTTTTTTGAGCCAAAGCCAAGAGTGGCTACAAAAGGAATGGGAAATATATAGGAAGTTCTTATACTTCTATCTGCTGCTAAATCCACTCCTGGCTTTGGCTCAGAAAACCGCAACAAAATCTGCAACAAAAAAAAGCTGCGTTTCCGCAATGTGGGGCCGTAGCCTTAGGCTGAGGCCCCATATTGCGGAAATGCAGCTTTTTTTTTATGTAGATTTTGTTGCGGTTTTTTGAGCCAAAGCCAAGAATGGCTACAACAGGAATGGGAAATATATAGAAAGTACTTATACTGCTACCTTTTGCTCAATGCATTCCTGGCTTTGGCTCAAAAAACCGCAACAAAATCTGCAACAAAAAAAGCTGTGTTTCCGCAATGTGGGGCTTTAGCCTTAAAAAGTTTTTTAGTAGCACTTTGTGGTAAATAAAAAAAATAAATGGAAAAAGTGAAAAACAAACATGTTTTCCCTCCTCTTTTGTTTAGATTTTCTTGGATATAAAAAAATTATAACACATGCAAAAATAAAAGCAACATAAAAATAAAGCCCTATGTATCACTGAAAAAAGACGCAGAAATTAGTTGAATAACGCATATGATAAAAATGTTACAGCCCTCAAAACCGCACATACAAAAAAATCCGAAAATGTGTCTGGTCTGGAAGAGGGGTAAAGCATCGGGTATGGAAGTGGTTAAGCTAAATGCTTATCAGTGACCCACAAAATCCTTGTGTATGGGTACTCAACTATTGCAAGATAAAATCAGGCGAAATGAATCATATAGATTCCCATGTCCATGAAGATGCTGCCTTGCCTCAGTTTCACCAGGTGCGATGCTCGATGGTGTGGAAATAGATGCAGTAATGGAAGAATCCTTCCAGGAAGGCTCTGACGCAGATTCCTTTAGATTTTTGTTACCCAAATCCCCGTTTGTATTAAGACGTGGATATTCCTTTTTTGGGTATAAGTAAATCCAGATTTTTATTAGCAGTAAATAATAGTAAATTTACTGGTAATAAAAATATGGATTTACTTATACCCAAAAAAGGAATATCTGGTCAGGGATGTTGTACATAAAACTTAAAGTGGCAGGACGTCTGGTCAAGAGCCCAGAGGCTCACAGGAGTGCGGAATGGATGAACACTTGTCAGTCAAAATTACTGACAGTCTGTCCTGCAGTAAATCAGCCCTCCTAGTCAGTGAGGACTGCCTATACATGCTACTTCAAGCAGCAGAGCCCCAGTGCACCTTTTGACTGAATTCTTCTCTGTCATAAAGCTGTATACAGGATCAGGCAGGGCCTATGGATGGAGGAGACAGACTCCACTGTACTTACATACTAATAGCATGAAAGCTGTGATGTTGGGACAGTTCAGGGACGGATTCATGTGGATGTCGGATTTTATCTAAAATTAGCCTGAATTAAGCACCTGGAATCTGAGTGGGTCCCCAGGAGCAGTGGGCCTTGGTACTTTTCCAGGTTTGCCGGGTGCTGACACCAGCCCTGCAGCTACATGCAAATTACCTGACACGCCTTCACAAATTCCTAAAATGGTGGCCACATACTTTTCTTTTTCAGCAGTAGCTTGCTGTTTAGACCTTGCCTCTGATTGTTTCTATCCTGGGGTCCTGTATGTAACCTGTTGCCTGTCTCTTGCCTTGAACTAGGACCCTTTTAGCCAGGGATATGTTCACACAGAAGCAGTTCTCAAGCAGCAGAAGGCACTGCAAGATGATTGGTGATTGGGAAAATGGGGGCTGGGAAAGAAGGATATTGGTTGGCCTGACTTTCTACCTAGATGTTATCTCAGCCACGTAATATGTCTGCAGTATATAAAAATAAAGTTTCTTAAATAATCTACCCAATATTTTATACCATCGATAGCCTGGTTGAGATGCATTTGAGTATCTGTATGAAGTACAATGAATGTACTGTGCCATGCTAGGGTGAGCTAAAGGCCCATCTGGCTCAGGGGGGATTCATCTGTTCACCTGTGGGCCAGTCTGGGCCTGTGCACAGTACTGTGTGTCCTGAACATTTGGATAGTATAAAAATGTGCCTTTGGGGAGTGGCCTATGCCATTACTGTGAGTGGATGCAACCTCAGGGAGCTCCCGCCCTGCCAACTCTGATAAGGTACCACATTTGCTCTTATACCTTCCTCATGGGCAGAAAACTGCCCAAGTAGATCTCTACAGGGACCCCTGCCTCCGGCAACCACCCTACCCAGTCCTCCCTCACTACTTACCTGTCCTGGTGCCTTCACCGCTTCGGACCTCTGCGAGGCATCGGCTACTATGGGCAGCCGCATCAGGAACTCCTGTACTTCCACTGCCTCCTCTGGTGGCTTCTCCTGATGTCCCACGGCCTCAGGGAATGGTCTTCTCCTCCCTGCAATCGCTCTCGGCCTCTGCCTGAGTCCAGTGTCCGGATACCTCCTGGTGCCCTTCTCTCAGCTCCAGCCTTGGAGCCCAAGTTGTGCCGCTGCTGCTATCTTACGCCGCCGGGCCTCCAGCATTCCCTCCTCCTGCTTCTTACCCTTTTCTAAACGATGGATCAGGACTTGGCCAGTCCTTTCAGGTTAGTCCTGCACCCCGGCTCCCCCTGCTCTACCAGCGCTTGCTCCACATGTGCCTGCTGCTATTGCCGCTGGTGCTACCCTTGCACACTGTGCAGAACCATCCTCTCTACTCTGCATCCTCCATCCCTGGGGTGACTTTACAGCCTGCCTTGGTCCCTGCTACAGAGCCTGGTGGAGATGACACAGACTTGGGGGTAACCCCCTCCATGTCCCCATATGCTATCCCAGATGCTCAGGATCCTGCTCCATCCCCATCCCCTCAGCTGTAGGGGCAACATGCTTTGCTTCCCTCCTCCATGCCAATGCAATGGGTTCAGCTACTTGCTCCCTTGCCGACCAGACAGGGCTTTCGTCATTAGTTGCTGAAGTCACAGACACATGTCGTGCAGAAATCTCTGCCTTATGGAAGGACTTTCAGCATATTGCTTCAAGAGTAGAGACCCTTGAGGAGGACCATGATCAAACCCAAGCCTATATCTCCCAACTTCAGGACTATTCATTCCCAATGTCAGGCTGTTCAGGAAATGCAGCGCCATCTTGAGGTCTTAGACAACAGGCGCCGTAACAACATCAGGGTCAAGGGCCTACCTGAGGATATGCAGGAGGAGGACCTACATGTCACTCTAGAGGTGATCTTCAATGTTATTTTACAAGAACCCCCTACCCATAAAATTAAACTTGACCATGTTCACAGAGCCCTGTGTCTGAAGGGGTCTGGACCTGCCCCACGTAACGTCATTTGTTGTGTGCACGACTTTGCCCTAAAGGAAGCCATCCTCTCCAAAGCTCAACACCTCAAGGACTTTGATTTTAATGGTTCTAAAATCCAGCTTTACCAGGATCTCTCCTGGATCACTCTGCAGAGGAGGCGACACCTCCGCTCCACTCCTTCAACTGCTACGTGACCACCAAATCCCCTACAGCTAGGGTTTCCCCTTGACTGCAAGATCGAAAAGTTGCTCTGCCACCCTGCGCTCCTATGCAGATCTGCGTCCCTGCTGTGCCGCATTGCACATTGTCTGATTGGGAGCCGACCCTTCCCCTTCTGCCGCTCCCTCAGATTTGAAGTTCTCAGAAGCCTGAGACCTCAGCTACCTTCTCCTAAATCCTTGGCCTGGAGGTCACAGGTGGGCCCCCACCTCCATGATTGCAACTGTGCTTGACTTTATCATTTTCTTTCTAGGTCCCTGACTTACTGCAGTTGCTTTAGCTTCTAGTTGCTATTCCTATGCTAGGTTTTGATATTTACAGTTATATATTGCAGTTCCTTTATTATTATTATTATTATGTAACCCCTGCAAGGAGCACTTTGCATACAGCAGATGCTGCAGTTAATGCCAAGCCAGGACCCACTACAGCAGACATCAGCCATTTTATGCTGAGGGACAGTGGATTACATTTCCCTACACCCCTTACTCCAGGGGGAGGAGTATCAGAGAAAGGGACTCATTTGCTGAGCAGGGAATTATGGGAAAGGTCTGCACAGGAGAGAATAGAGACAGCCACATGGGCTGCAGAAGAGGCTTCTTCCAGCCACTGCCAGGGAGCACATAGCTTGGCACTGGGTAACCCAGGACATAGAGACATTCCTGCCAGCCCACCACTAGGAGGTTTAATACTATAGGACTGTGATGGCGAACCTATGGCACGCGTGCCAGAGAGGTCACGCAGAGCCCTCTCAGTTGGCACACGCGCCGTCGCCATGATCACTCACTAACGGGGAATCCGCTACAGGTGGATAATACCCTGTGTAGGGGCCACTATGAGACATAATACCATGTGCAGGGGCCACTCTGGGGCATAATACCATGGGCAGGGGCCACTATGGGACATAATACCATGTGCAGGGGCCGTTATGGGACATATACCGTGTGCAGGGACCACTATGGGACATATACCATGTGCAGGGACTACTATGGGACATAATATCATGTGCAGGGGCCACTATGGGACATAATGACGTGTGCAGGGACCGCTATGGGACATAATACCGTGTTCAGCGGCCGTTATGGGACATAATACCATGTGCAGTTGCCGCTAAGGAACATAATACTGTGTGCAGGGGCCATTATGGGACATAATACCATGTGCAGGGACTGCTATGGGACATAATACCGTGTGCAGGGGCCGCTATGGGACATAATACCATGTGCAGGGACTGCTATGGGACATAATACCGTGTGCAGGGGCTGCTATGGGACATAATACCGTGTGCAGGGGTCGTCAGACTTACAATTATTGACCGGCACTCTGAGTACCTCAACTTTGATTTTTTAATTGAAATCGGCACGCCGAACAAAAAAGGTTGCCTACCCCTGGTCTAGACTGAATACAACTGTATCCACATCTCAGCTGAGAACAAGACTAGCAGTGTACAGGTTTCCTGCTTCTGAATACAGGCAGCAATGTTCTCATTCATTGACAACAGCTAACATGTTTTTTAAAAATTGTGAAAAAATTAAACAAAAAGCAAGATTTATATATTTTTTTTATTATTCAGTGATTGATTGAGCTTTATTTGCATGTGTTTACTTGTATGCAAATTAGTATGTTTACATACATGTTAGTATGTTGTGTGTAAACTAGTGAAACTCCAGGCACAATTTTCTGAATTTGTAAAATGGAGCTACTAGGATGGTTAATTCACTTGAAATGAAGGTTCCTAAGAGGACCTGTACACTACATTCCAAAAGTAAATGGAGTGGTTATAACACATTCACATGTGGCACTGACCTTGTGATCGCTGAGAGTCCCATTGATCAGATGCCTAGCAATCAGACAATTATCCCCAATTTGTGGATTGGGAATAAGTGCTGATAATGGGAAAATCCCTTTAGTACTAAGAATTATCTCCACCATTTTAGTAGCTTTTTTCTGCACTTGGACCAGAAAGTTGGAGGCATGTGGATTTCAGTTTTATATGGATTATGTTGCGAGGACATGTAAGAGGAGGGAAGAGCAGTAAGTCTGTGTGGTGCAGTTTCGAACAACAGCTATCAGAGCGAGAAGTGAGGGCATCATTTGTTAACTTCTGTACAGCCTAGTAATATGCAGCCATTGTTATATCCTGTGATGTTGGACAGGTTGTCAGAGAATGTAAGGAAAAAATCTAACAGAAGGGAATATGATAAAAATAAAAGCCAATGCTTTAAAATTTGTCATATCCCATACTACTCTGGTGGTCCAGAGTGCAGTGATGCAGTGATGAAATTTCCATCCGGGCACATAATCACTGTTCTCTGTGGTTCTTTGCCATATGCTAGTAGTGCTGAAGCTAGTGATTGTCTGCAGTGCTCATATGGATGCAGCAAAATAACGACCAGCAGGGACCAAAGATGCAGCAGAGATGTAACAGTGGGGATGTTTAATCGGTGATTTAAAAAAAAAGCATCATATTCCCTATTGTTAGAATTTAGTTTCTTTGCCTTCAAGTTGAAATTGCTAAATAAATCAGTTTTTTTCTTTTTTTCCTACCCCCAATCCATTTTTCTGAGCCAGTTGTAAGGTTTTTCATCGAAAAGGCTAAGACCCCACGTAGCGGGCTGCAGCAAAAAAGTATGCGTTGCCACCGTGGCTTTTCCAACGGGTTTTGGAAATTGCAGCATGTCCACTACGTGCATTTTTCCGCAACGTATTGCAGGAACTGTAAAACGCTGCGTTTTTTTTCCATGTGGGACCGCAGCCTAAAAGATGCTTGTGGTTTTACACAAAAGCCAAACATACTTCACAAATACATATTTTATGGATAAAAAAAGAAAATTGAGATCAGCAGACTACATCATTCAAAAAGATGTTAAATGTTTGTGATGTGGATATGGAAAAACAAGAAAAGTACTTGAATGTAGATAAAAACAAAACCCTTAAGATCACAGATGACATAGATATCCTTTTGTCAATTTTTAGTGGTGAAACATAATGAAGAATATGAATGAAATCATTTCATAGAAAAGTAAAAAGCAACATAGAACATTTGCATAACAAAGTACTCAACGATCAAATAATAGACAGAGAAAACTCATTGTCACACCTCAAGAATATGTGTTCTTGTACATCCATTTGTGTCACTTTACCTTGTTAAATGTTAAACAGAAAGATGTATTACATAAAGCCCTCAAGCAATCTGGAAATAGCATTACACATATCATAATTTTGGAGTGAATAATTTTATATAATTCCTAACCATTTAATGCCAAAGGACTAATGTTTTGGCTACGTTCACATCTGTGCCGGAGTCGCAGGCACGTAGGACTTTTTCCTCTGCCAGTTTCAGTTTAAAAACAGTGTGAACCTAGCATCAGGCTACATGCACACAACTGTACATACCGTGGGGGGACTGATTTCATAGGGGAATGCACTCAAATGACACTTAGATGATATGGTTAATAAAAGTATAATAAATCTAAGTTGAAACTACAGGGAGAGGTGGTGTCTAATGTACTATTTAAATCATCTTAAGAAAAGTTTACATTTGTGGATCTCCTTGAGTGTTGTGTATGGTGCTCAACTAATTCCAAACCTTTTGTTAATGTTTGGTTGTAAGTGTAGCTATGCCACACACTAAAAGCCCAGCACACACACAAACACTTTACTTGTCCTTTATCTTCTACCACTTTTTAATCATAGGAGATTTTGTTGTCTGTCAGACATAAGGTAAGTATTATTTATTCTGCTGGACAGTCTCACTGCAAATATTATTCACTCTGCTTTCAGAGTATATGTTTGCTGAATACGTTGGAACATGTTCCAGACACATAAGTGAAATGCAACCAGAGGGCATAATAAGCTGAATGTATGCCAAATAGTGTTATTTTGGCATACATCAGGTCACCATTTTTAACTGCATTGAGAAGCAAAGTTAACTTGTTTTTCAAACCATGCTCTGTATGTTGTTTTTTTTTTTTTTATAAACAATGGGAGTCTGTGTGACATACACAACTCTATAGTGTACAAATACCCACATAGGGGCTTTGCATTTGCAACATACATAGGAGGGAACCATACATGAAGATATGCTGCAAATGTCACGTAAACAGAGTCCATATTTTAGACAGTGGAAGTTGCCTAAAACACTCCATG
Source organism: Leptodactylus fallax (assembly GCA_947044405.1). Taxonomy (NCBI): domain Eukaryota; kingdom Metazoa; phylum Chordata; class Amphibia; order Anura; family Leptodactylidae; genus Leptodactylus; species Leptodactylus fallax. The sequence goes on along the minus strand of CAMRHE010000015.1, from coordinate 10,599,640 downwards.
AATAAAAGAAATCTAGCAGAATTTTGATTTATGTATATGAATTAATGTGAAAACAGTAAAGAATAGTATTTACGTTACTCAACATCCAATGGTTGCAATAAGAGAAATCAATGTGTCCTTGCATCTTAGCTGTAATACCTTTACCGTGAAAATCAGCAGAGTGATCCTACACACTTTTTCATCTATCCCCTACTTCTGGTTTACATACATTCAGTAGGTAAGCAAAAACTAAATGACAGATGGAAAAATAGGCCCATCAGGCCAATGATTGAGAATGGATGTCTCATAGAGTTGCTTTCCAATCACTGGCCTTTGGTTTGCTGTTTTTAAATGCAGAAGTTCAACACTACTGTATGGAGATGAATAAATTGTTTATCCCCATACAGTTTCATTTATCAGCAGCACATTACCCTGTTTAGATGGATCAATGTACTGCTAGCAGTTTAATATCTTTTATGTTGCAAAGAAGATGTGATCAACCCACAAATTAGCAAATTTACAGGGGGAAATTATTGGGAGTTTCTGATAACTTGCCCAATAATTGCATCATGTAAATAAGCATTATATCTATATGATCACAGTACAATTGGCTTGTTTGTAGTCTGTAACCATGAAGACACACAGTTTTAATCGTGACTATGCAAAGTTGAATCATCTTATATTTTACATGTGTTTGAGCAAAGGTGGACATACTTTTTATATTACAGTATATGCCATAACTAACCTTAAGTTTACCTTCCTGTAAACTAAACTATTCACTAGTTGCAAATACTGTTTACCAGTGAAAAGAGGTCTTCACGCAGTAAACATATTGCAATACAGTGTACATGTTGCTCCATTCTGTGGTCACAGAATGGCAAAGGCAGTCAAGCATAAATAAATATAGGAATTGTACATGCAAAACAAGTATTGCTAAATGTTGTTATTAGAATTACTGTAATTACATAATATTTTTTATTGATATGACACCCAGCTATTACACAACACTTTACATCTGCTGAATAAAGTACCTACCAAATACCACAAATTGTTGCCAACATTTTCTAAATCAATGAGTGACAATGAAATGAGGTCAATAATATAGAAAGTATTATATTACAATTATTTTAATTATTGTTATTATATACTACTATAATTGCTAATTATTTGTATGACATGTACTGTAAATATCTCAATTTCCACAGAATTCTTGTTTTACAAGTGTACTAGTATACATGTAATAGCAGTATGGTAGTAGTTTAGTTTGGTGATGAAAACATCAGAGAAAACATACCGTATAATGTGGCTTTATAGATTAAAAAGGTTATCTAGCTTTTCAAAATTGATGTGTTATACATAGGACGACAGGATATCAAAGAGCTAACCAAATATTTTCAGAAAATGATATTCCGGCTTCTACAGGATTCAAATGTGTTCTGGGATCTGCAACAAAGTTCGCCATTTCAGTGAATGGAGTCACTTTGAGATCCAGAGGATGCCGCCTCTGCAACTTCTAGTTACAAAAAAGTTTTTTGTGATGGTCGCAGCATCCTGAGGTCACAATACGACTCCATTCACTAACACGAACGAAGGAGTTGTAGGACAACACCACAATCTTTGGTCGAGCAATGGGAGTCGTCGTCAAAGTTTCCATGTAGCCCTAGCCTCACATATAGACTCCAAAATACGACCATCATTATGAAGATATTTACAGATTTACTAATGCTGCCTAATAGACATAGTAAACTTAGACCAGACAGCCATAAACTGTGCCAGATTTATCACAGTAATTGAAACTAGATGATAAAACTGGTGCATTTTTACATTGTCTTATTCTATATAGGTTTATAGGTATATAGGTAGTCCATTTTTTTCTCTAAGCCATGCTCCCCTGTCAGACAAGGTATAAAAAGTATGTAAAATAATTAGTAAATGTGATGCAAGGCATGTACACCTGTTCTCATGGCACAAATTGTGACAGAATTCTGGCCCATTTTCATTAGTGAATGCGGACGATCTTGTTTTGTTTATGTCTGACCCTACTCAAACACGTCCCAGAGCTATGACCCTAATTAATAGATTTGGTATCTACTCTGGCTTGTGTATTAATTGGTCCAAATTGTCCTATATGTCCATTGCTAAACAGCTGCCGGTAGAGCAGGGCCAGCGTCAGCACCCAGCTTACCTGGGCAAGTGCCGGGGCCCCAAGCTCCTGAGGGGACCCACTCGGCAGTGGCATTACGGTATGGGGTACGGGGCCCCTGGCCAGCTGGAAATGGCCGGAGCCCCGGAACACCATAATAATGGCCAGGGAAAGCCTGGTTCACCGATTGCTTTACATGCCTGGTTCCCCGACTGCAATAGATGCCAGCCCAGGGGAGGTGACTAAAAATAAAAAAATACTTATACACACCTCTCCTGGGCTCAGCATCTTCTCCGGGGCTCTTCTGGCCGGTGACTGAGGTCACACACCCCAGACGCTGGCGTAATGATGTCATCGTGCCCCACGTGACGCTGAGTCATAATCACAAGCTCCAGCAATGACATCTGGGGCACGTGACCTCAGTTTCCAGGCAGAAGAGGACCGAGGAAGATGTTAAAGACAGTCGGAAGGAGCGAGGATGCCTGTGAGAGATAAGACAAGGTGAGTATAAGTGTTTGTTATTTTTTATCACTTCCCCTGTGCCTATGATTATTATACTCTGGGGTCTGAGGTGACCCCAGACTATAATAATAGCACTGGCTCTGGGGGGGCTCTTAGGAGCATATTATACTGTGTGGGGGCCACTGTGGAGCATATAATACTGTGTGGAGGCCACTGTGGGCATATAATACTGTGTGGGGTCACTGTGGTCATATAATACTGTGAGGTGGCCACTGTGGGGCATATAATACTGTGTGGGGGCCACTGTGGGCATATAATACTGTGTGGTGGCCACTGTGGATCATATTATACTGTGTGGGAGCCACTGTGGGCATATAATACTGTGTGGGGGGGGTCACTGTGGGCATATAATACTGTGTGGGGGCCACTGTGGAGCATATAATACTGTGTGGGGGCCACTGTGGAGCAAATAATACTGTGTGGGGTCCACTCTGGAGCATATGATACTGAGTGGGGGCCACTCTGGAGCATATGATACTGTGTGGGGGGCCACTGTGGAGTGACACTATTAACAGTATCAGGCCCTGTTCACACGGTGGGATCTGGCACTGATTTTGCAGTGGATTTTGCCACTAAATCAGCAGCAGATTCCTCCCTCATTCTGCCTAAACTAATTGGAGCGGGAAGCTGGAAAAAAAGCATCCTGCTGGATCTTGCAGCAGGTTCTCAGAGGCCGCGGCTTGAGACTCCCCACAGGTTAAACTCATTCATTCAGGCCAGGGGCGCACCTCTAATGAGGCGAAGTGAGGCGGCCGCCTCAGGTGGCACTATCCGTCACTGTCTGGAGGGGCGGCATTTTTACTATTTATTTAATGTAAGCCAGCCCAGGACAGGCCGCTTTTAAAAAAAAAAACAAAGCAGAGCGGGGCCTGTCCTGGGCTGGCTTACGAGATGTCCGCATCTCAGCGCAGGAGGCGATACAATGACATAATCGCGCCTCCTACGCTGAGACACAGATGTCGCGGATAAGAAGAGTAGATGGCGGCTCCATCAAGGGATCGCAGGTAGGTGAGGATAACATTTTTTTAATTTATATAAATAGGCCGTTACCTGCTGGAGAATCCCCAGCAGGTAACGGCCTATTTATTTACCTACCCCCGCTTCTCCTCATGGCCGCCCCTGCTTCCCTTTCTGCTATGGGATGCAGAAGGGGAAGTGGATGCCGTTGTGAGCAGCCGCCGGCCTCAAATACTACTATTATTATACTCTGAGGTCTTTTAAGACCCCAGAGTATAATAATCAGAGACCCAGAGGAGGTGAGGGAACATAAAAACCATTGTTACTCACCACCTGTGATCCGGTGTTAGTCCGAGCAGGCTTGGGCCCTCTGGTGACGTCATCAGTTCGCGTCGCCGGCCTGATCACGTGACGTACAGTACAGACCAAAAGTTTGGACACACCTTCTCATTCCAAGAGTTTGCTGTATTTTCATGACTATAAAAATTGTATATTCACACTGAAGGCATTAAAACTATGAATTAACACACGTGGAATTATATACTTAACAAAAAAGTGTGAAACAACTGAAAATATGTCTTATGTTCTAGGTTCTTCAAAGTAGCCACCCTTTGCTTTGATTACTGCTTTGCACACTCTTGGCATTCTCTTGATGAGCTTCAAGAGGTAGTCACCTGAAATGGTTTTCACTTCACAGGTGTGCCCTGTCAGGTTTAATAAGTGGGATTTCTTGCCTTATAAATGGGGTTGGGACCATCAGTTGTGTTGTTCAGAAGTCAGGTGGATACACAGCTGATAGTCCTACTGAATGGAGTGTTAGAATTTGTATTATGGCAAGAAAAAAAGCAGCTAAGTAAAGAAAAACGAGTGGCCATCATTACTTTAAGAAATGAAGGTCAGTCAGTCCGAAAAATTGGGAAAACTTTTAAAGTGTCCCCAAGTGCAGTGGCCAAAAACATACTCAGTACTCTAGGAATCAGCACAGTTTGTATCCCTATTAATTATTTTGCTTATTAATAAGTTGAGAATATTAAACAAACATTAAACAAAACACAAGCAGAGGCAAAGGTGACTATTATGGTTTCTTTAATATAGTGTGGCAGTTGCAAGCATTGAAAATGGAGCAGTCAGCATGCTGAGGAATAAAGTCTCTCATTTTTAGTGCTCAGGACTTTAATCATTGAGACTTTTCAGCACATTTGACTGTCCAAAAAAAAAAATAAAAGTCCAAGGAAAAAAAATTACACTCTGCCATCCTGCCAGTTCACCCAAACCTTTAACCAACTGAGTAGGCTTCCCTTAACACTATCTTAAAGAAACCTTAAAAGTCACCCTTGCCTCTGTTTGTGTTTTGTAAATGGTTTATTTAAAGATGGTGTTAGGGGAGGGATCCTCAGTGGTCAAAGTGTATGCCAACACTTTAACCAACTGAGGAGGCCTCCTTTGACACTATCTTAAAGAAACCAACTCCGCCTCTATTGTTTGTTTAATAAAAAAATATAATTTTTAATAAAAAACATTTACCTTTTTTTATTGTATCTTTTTTGTGCATAAACATAATTTTTTACATCAATAAACTTTTTAAAATAAATTTCCTCATGTATCCCTAGAGTTGAATTGTCCTTTCTGAGCATGCTCAGAAAAAAACGGACTCAAAATAACGGACAGTTACTGATGGACACAAAAGACTTGCATGTCCGATTTTTTGTCTGCGAAAAAAAACGGACATGTGATGGATTGGATGTAAAACGGACACTAATGGTCACTAATGGACAAAAGATAAAATCCCATTGAAATTAATGGAAATTTGAACAGATTTGTGATGGTTCAGCTAGTGTCCGTTGCTAAAATTTTGTAACTGACTTAATAGTACAGCGCTGAGCGTTAAGGGGTTAACACAAAAAAAAAAAAAAAAAAACAAATTTAAAATGTAACTAAACTTTCGGGCAACTTTTCATTTCTGGCAGCATTTGTGTCATTAATACATTTTGTAATATACTTTATTAAGAAATTTTGGCTCCTTTCTGTGAAATCCTGCATTTTTCATTTTTTTCCCTGCTTCTCATTTTCTCTGTATGAAATGAAGGGTCAATTCAAACAGGCATTACAGTATAAGACTTAGAAACTTGCTTTTGGTGTCATTTGAAAAAGGAGGTTCTAAGGATGCAGTTTTACTTGGAAGATTTTCAGAGGTATCACTGGTTAAATGAGAAGCAGGGAACAGCTCTCAAATAGAGAAGCAAGGGAAACTGTAAAAAATGCAGGATTTCACAGAAAAGAGCCAAATGTCTTAATAAAATATATAACAAAATTTATTAATGACACAAATACTGCCAGAAAATCAAAAGTTGTCCATAAGTTTAGTTACACTATCTGCATCATGAAATCTGTTATAAATTCAAACCACGAAATACTGTAATATTGGCTTTGTCCATTGGCAGACACCACCATTACCCAGCAGATCCCATTAACTTGCAGTGGAGTCTGTTGAGTTTTATCATTTCATGCTTTTACCCTGGGCATTTGATCACTTTAGAAATCTACCTCCTGCATGATATCTCTCCTTCGGCCTGTGTATTCAGGTCAATGCAGAATGAGTTGCAATTGGCACATTTTGTAGCTGATCTGCAATTCTTCAGAAATATCTGAAATAAGAGGAACTGCATTTAGACAAAACAGCACATTCCTAACAGTGTCGGATTGGGATGTTTAGGGCCCACCAGTGGAATTGTTTCTAGGGGCCCACCATCAGGACCCCTGCAGATCAGCGGTACCATAACATGTTGGGAATCATGCTGCTCCCCCGCCATACGATGTGCACCACTGCACTACCTAAACCCACTGTACACCCTGTATGGCAACTGAAGAGAGTGGCTCCTAGAATTGTTACCATTACCATTAGAAAGATGGATACATCCTTTAAAGAGGTTGTCCAGGAATTGGAGCAACCCATGTGCCGGGCAGGAGGTGTAAAATAAATAAATAAAAAAGCATACTCACCTGTCTCTGGCACTCCGTTGTCCGCTGCCAGTGTCCATTCAGTCTCGTGCTCCTTGCTGGGAGTTCTGCACCTCATGCGACAACTAAGACCAATTAGGTAAAGGATTTCCAGAAATGAGGCGCCACCATGAGACCAAACAGACACAGGCAGGGGACAACGGGGTGCTGGGGACAGGTGAGTATACTTTTTTTTTTTTAAAAATTTATTTTTACACCTCCCAGGAGGCCGCCACTGTGGTCGCTACAATTTACTGTATGGACAACCTCTTTTAAGGGGTTGTCTATGCCAAATTTTTCTGTGGCTACTTCACTGGTATCCCCATACAGTGGCCTCTTCACTGGTCCCCCATACTATATGGGGAACAGTGATGGGGCCATTATATTGTGTGGGAGCAGTGATGGGGGCTAACATCCTGTGCGAGGGACATTGAACTGTGTGGGGCATATTAAAGGGGTTGTCCAGGGTTAATCTTTTTTTATGGGCTATGCTCAGACCCAACTTTCAACAGATCCAGAGCATCTGGAGCTGCTGGGGGTTGTAGTTATCAGAGTGGTCAGTGATATTGAAAGATTTGGGGGCAAAATATGGGGAAATGTTGTTTTTTGTTTGCGTGGTTAAGTTGTACTTACCTTTCATACTGCTGGTCTGGGCTCCTATTCAGAAACCCGCCCCCGCGTACAGCGTCAGTACATCAGTGACGCTTGCAGCAACAAGCTGCAACTGGATTGGTTCCAACCAGAGGCGTAGCTAGGGGTTCGGCACAGGGGGCGCAAACATGTCCAAGTGGGCCCCCAACCCAAGTTATACCAATATTATCACTATACAGTAGTAGTATAGTACAGTAGTAGTAGTATATACTGGCTCTACACAGGGCTCTGCAGACCATTTAGGTGAATACAGTGCAGTTACATGTAGTGACTTACAGGTGACATCTCTGACTAATCGTTTACATTTCCTGTCTATTCCCTTTGGACAGCCATGACCACTTCTTCTAGCTGTGACTTGTCTCTGTAAAGTTTACAGCACAGACATCTTTGGCTCTTCACTTTTCCAGGCACCTGACCCATATTGTCCTCACCTACACAAAGCCCCCAACCTGCTGATACCCCAGTTATAAAATGTATAATATAAAAATTATAAATGAATAATACCCCTGTATCTTTAAATGAATGCCGCTGTGTGCCACTTCAGTTAATAATACCGCCTGTATGCTGTCTTAGAGGTTGTCTAAGGATCAGACATTTTAATGTATGCAACAGGGGAGAGTTATAAAATAAAAATGCGCTAACAGTTACCTGTATCCTCCCCTCTGTTCCTGTGCTGGGCCGCCTGTCACCTTCACTGCTCTGTATACGGAGCGGCTGCTGCAGTGAGGTCAAGTTAACAGGACCGCTACAGCCAATCCCTGTGCTCAGCAGTACAGCAGTAGACAGTGTTTAGCTGCCCATGGTCTTGTTGACATCACTGCTGCAGCTGCTCTGTATACATACAAGGTGACAGCCAACCCAGCGCAGGTAAGGAGGGGAAAATGCATTATAACCCTCCTCTGCTGTCTGCATTAAATTAAGAGTTCCCATAATAATGCCCCTTGTGTTCCCCCTAATAAATAATAACAATACTCCTGCATATCCCCCTTAAAGGGGTTGTCCAGGCAAAAATGGACTCAAATATTATTTTTTAAATCGGCTGAGGGTGGTGTAAAAAAAAAAACATACTCACCTGTCCTCGATGCTCCGGGGCCTCCCTGTGCTGTCTGGTCCTGCTGCTCTGTTGTTGTACCCGCCGCACATGACCGCTGAGGGAACGTCACAGCCAGCGACAAATTCCACAGCAAGAAAGCAGCCGAGATGCAGGACTGGACCACCCTGGGAGGACACTAGAGCACCGAGGCCTAATTAGAAAACCTGTTTAAAGGGGTTGTCCAGGAATTTAGGATACCAAGAAAGGTGAAACATTTAAAAAAAAAAAAAAAAGCATACTCACCTGACACCAGTGTCTGTCGCCAGTGTCTGGTCCAGCATGTGATGTTCCCTTGCTGGCAGAAGTTCTGCGCTGCACCTGACTGCTGAGACCAATCAATTGCCACAAGAAAGGAAACGTTGACTTATGTAAGTGACATCATCAGTTCCTTTCCTGTGGTCACTGACTGGCCTCAGCAGTCATGTGTGGTAAAGGGGCTTCCACCAGCAAAGCCGCAGTTTGTGCTGGATCAGTCAGTGGTGGCAGACACTGGGGACAGGTATGTTTTTTTGTTTTTTTGTTTTTTTTATGTTTCACGTTTCACTGTCACCTCCCTGTCTTCTGCCCCCAGTTTAATGTCCCCTTCCAACTTTTCCCCAGTTTAATGTCATGCTCTATCTGCCCCCCTCCATCTGTCCCCTGTTTAATGCCCCCCGTCCATCTGTCCCCAGTTTAATGTGAGTGACATCATCAGATCGCGCCTACAGCTCCTAGGGCTGGTGCACAGGAGTACAATGATGAAGCAGATCCTGTACACTCCTGCTTCATCGCAGTATTCAACTTGAATTCAGGACATATCTCCCGCCGACCGAGACCGCGGGACAGGACCCAGACTGTCCTGCTGAATCTGGGATGGTTGGGAGGTATGTTATTAGTCCTCATTTTGCCAATGCAAATGCATTGGCCAGGGGCCCGATCAGGATGGTGAGGGGCCCGGCCCCTGACCTTCTCAATCGGGCCCCTGACCAACGTATCTGCATTACCAAAATGAGGACTAATAGTCGGGGCCCACCAGGGGATTCACCGGTTCCTCGATGGGCCAGTCTGACCCTGAATCCTAATATGTGACTGGCATGTTTTATGTCTGCACTGGTGAATAAAGTATATAAAGTGGATGGTGATTGTCACCTTCTCTTCTCCTCATTGGATACACTGTTTATACATTGCTCCGTCTGTGCCTAGAAGCAGTCTTGGTATCTTGTAAACCGCAGGCCTTAAGTTAGTTGCAGGATGCAGACACCGATCTAGTTAAAAGTAAAGCATGTATTAATGGTGGCCCCAGGGTGGACCCCACAGAGTCAGTGGGGAGCAGCCATCCCCTTCTGCCCCCCCGCTAGCTATGCCACTGGAGTTTCAGCTCTGTGGCCAAGACCTTACAGCGGTTTAACAAGACAGGTTCCACCCTGAATAGGCTTCACTATGGTTATCCAATGGAAGAGTGAAGAAATCAGGTGATACCTTTTAGAGGCTAACTGAGTATGGCTAACACGGTACAACATTATACTACTATGGTCAGCCAAAGAAGTTGAGTGTCCGTACTCAGCATCATATCCAGAGGTTGTCTTTGCAAAATAGACATATGAGTGCTGCCTGCATTGCTGCAGAGATTAAAGAGGTGGGGTGTATCACTGCATCAAATTGATCTGCATGGCTGTTCTCCGAGAAAGAAGCCTCTTCTAAAAATGATGCACAAGAAAGCTCGCAAACAGTTTGCTGTAGGCAAGCAGACTACGGACATGGATTACTGGAACCATGCCCTGTGGTCTGATGAGACCAAAATAAACTTATTTGGTTCAGATGGGGTCAATCGTGTATGGTGAGAACCAGATGAGGCTACAGGCCCGGCCATATCAATAACCCAAAGTGACCCAGCGTCATGTGCCACAGGGGCCCTTTCCGAGGTGAGTAAAAATAACACACATTTTTACTCACCTGCCCTTAGCGTCCGGCTTCATCTTCTGGCATTCCGGACATCACCACTGAGGACTGACCTCAGTGGTTACGTGGGGCAAGCTAACAGCGTAGCAACGCGTGACGTAAGCCGCAGAGAGGAGGAAGCCGGCGGAGACGGGGACAGCGGAGCAGCGCGAGGAGGCCCAGGAGAGGTAAGGCAAGGTAAGTCTAACTACTTTCCCTTACCTCCCCTGGGCCTTTGATTATTATACTCTGGGGTCTGAATAGACCCCAGAGTACAATATAATAATAGCACTGAGGGAGTCTGTAGGGCCACTGTGGAACATTATACTGGGGGGGCCCTTCTGGATAGCAATTTATACTGTGTGGGGCCACTGTGAAGCATTATACTGGGGGGCCCTCTGGATAACATATTATACTGATTTGGGCCACTGTGGAGCATTATACTGGGGAAACCTCTCTGGGTAGTATATTATACTGTGTGGAGGCCATTTTGGAGCATGTTATACTGTGTGGGGTCACTGTGGAGCATTATTCTGGGGGGGCATCTGCAGAGCATATTATATTGCGTGGCGCCACTATGGTGCATTATTCGGGGGGGAACTAAGGAGCATTATACTAGTGGGCCCTCTGGGGAGCATAATATATTGCGTGGTGCCACTGTGGAGCAAAATACTGGAGGGCACTGTGGAGCATTATACTATGGGAGGCCCTCTGGGGAGCATATTATACTATGGGCCACTGTGGAGCTTTATACTTGGGGAAGGGGCAATGTGGGGAGCCTGTTATACTGTGTGGGGCCACTGTGGATTGTATTATATTGTGTGGGACTTCTCGGGGGCATATTATATTCTGTGGGGCCATTGTAGAGCATTATACTGGGGGTACTGTGGGGAGCATATTATATTGAGGGGGCCACTGTGGAGCATTATACTGGGGGAACCCCTCTGGGGAGTATATTATACTGTGCGGAGGCCATTGTGGAGCATGTTGTACTGTGTTAGGCCACTGTGGCACATTATATTGGGGGGGCACTGTGGGGTGCATATTATACTGTATGGAGCATATTATGTTTTGTGTGGCTGCTGGGGAGCATATTGTACTGTCTGGGGTCACTAAGGGGTAGTATACTGTGTGGGCCACTGTGGAGTATTATACTGTGTGGAGCCTTATATACCATGTGGGGCCACTATGGGGGGCTCAGGGGAGCATTTTATACTGTGTGGGGCCACTGTGGAGCATTATATACCATGTGGGGAAACTGTGGAGGACTCAGGGGAGCATTTTATACTGTGGAGAGTTACTGTATATACCATTATATAGCATTATACTGTGTGTGTGGGGGGGGGGGGTCAAAAATCCTGCTGGCAGCCCTGTGTGCTATGTCTGCATCTCAGCTCCCTCACTATAATCTTGCACACACATGTAGTGCTCCATGGCCATGTCATTCTCCATACAGTATTGTGCATGAACTGGCCATGACGTTATTGGGGCCTGCACAGTACTATAGGGGCTGATTATACTTGGAACATACTCAGTAACACCAGATAGTCAGCACATATGTAAGACTTCAGTAAAGGAGCTGTGGTGTAGGCTATTAGCAGGAAGCTGTTGGGTAGAGCCCCAGAACAAGTTCCTCTGGTGGGCCTAAGGCCCTTCAGTCCAACCAGGGGCGTAAATATTGGGGTAGCAGCAGTAGCGGCTGCCACAGAGCCCGGAACATTATGGGGCCTGGGACCCGGAGCCCTGTGGCAGCCGCTACCGCGAACCCCACAAACACTGCTATCGTTATATTCTGGGGTCTTTTGAGACCCTTGAGTATAACTATCAGTGGCCCAGGGGAGGTGAGGAAACATAAAAAACACTGTAACTCACCTCTCCTACGCTCCGCAGGCTTCGGGCTTGTTTGGTGACGTCCCAGATATCAGCTGACGTCATTATGTGTCGCGACACTCACGCGAGATCTGGTCCAACATTGAAGATGGCCGAAGTAGCGCACGGCAGTGCAGCAGAGCCAGGGAGAGGTAAGAAGCATTGTTTTTTATGTTTGTATCCTTCCCTGGGTCTCCGATCATTATACTCTGGGGTCTGAAAAGAGTGCCTAATATTGGTCTCTGCCTTCAAAGATTTTTTTCCCCTGCAACTTTGGTTGCTGTGGATAAGGAATTTTTACTTTTATTATTTCTACTACTTGGAATCCGAAGGACACCCAAAAAGAGACCTAACGAGCAGCCTTCACTATTCTAACTTGATATACGCATTAAGTGGTTGTGGTAACACAACCTTACAAGGTGAGCCCCAAACCACCTGGGAAAGTAGGATCCAGGCCATGTTGTAAATCCTAACTGGTTCTGCACAGGAAGCGCTTCTTTCTGTTTTATTTATAATCAAACAAATGGGACAGTTGCAGAAATTTCTGCAAGAAAACTGCCATGTGAATATTAGGCATGTTTCTGTTAATGGGGTAAACAAACTGATTAAGAAGGCAGCTGTCTTTTGGAAGGTAGTTGTCCTTTGGAAAGTTTTGAAAAGGTTCTGGACCAGAGAGCTATGGCTAAATGTATGACTATTATGCAGAATACAACGAATCCCTTACATTCCATGTTTGTCCGTCTACAGTCTTTTCACCTTAGAAGAGATTTTGTGGCATATATTCCAAGTTATGTCACAATACTTCTTTTATAAAGGACTACCTACCAATAGGTGGTACTAGATGCACAGCCAACCAGAAAACTAATTTGCATACCTTTTCCAACAATTCCTAGGGAAATCTATATGGCTGATATATCAGTCTTTTCAATTAGACCAAGTACCCTTGACCCATGTCAATAGCTTACATAGTTACATAGTAGATGAGGTTGGATAAAGACATCAGTCCATCAAGTCCAACCTATAACCCTACAGTCCCCTAAAGTGTTGATCCAGAGGAAGGCAAAAAACCCCATGAGGCTTATGCCAATTGCGCCATTTCATGGGAAAAAAATTCCTTCCCGACTCCAATCTGGCAATCAGTATAAAACCCTGGATCAACGTGCCCTTAAAATCTAAAACCCATAGCCCGTAATGTTGTTCTGTTCGAGAAAGGCATCCAGGCCCTCTTTGAACTTGTTCAATGAATCCACCATCACCACTTCCTGGGGCAGAGAGTTCCATAGCCTTGTTGTTCTTACTGTAAAGAATCCTCTTCTATGTTGCTGGTGAAACTTTCTCTCCTCCAGTCGTAGATGTCTCCTTGTCACTGTCACTGGTCTAGGAGTAAAAAGATCATTAGAAAGTTCTTTGTGCTGTCCCATCATGTATTTGTACATTGTTATTAGATCTCCCCGTAGACTTCTTTTCTCTAAACTGAATAACCCCAAGTTTGTTAATCTATCCTTGTACTCCAATCCACCCATTCCCCTAATAATTTTGGTCGCCCTTCTCTGCACTCTCCCTAGTTCGATTATGACTTTCTTGTACACTGGGGCCCAGAATTATGCACAATAGTCTAAGTGTGGCCGTACCAGTGATTTGTATAGAGGCATAACTATGTTCTTGTCATGAGAATCTATACCTCTTTTGATGCATCCCATAATTTTATTTGACTTGGCAGCAGCTGCCTGGCACTGGTCACTAAAGGTAAGCTTATTGTCCACCACAATCCCCAAGTCTTTTTCATTGGCAGTCTTACCCAGTAATTTACTATTAAGTACATAATCATACATTTTATTTCATCCAAAACGCATAACCTTACATTTGTCAATATTAAACTTCATTTGCCAAGTCTCGGCCCATGCTTCCAACTTCCTTAGATCCCCTTGTAATAATCTATTATCCTCCTCATTTTTGATTACCTTATAAAGTTTAGTATCATCTGCAAATATGGACGCCCTGGTTTGCAAACCATCTACCAGGTCATTGATAAAGATATTAAACAGGAGAGGACCCAATACTGACCCCTGTGGCACCCCACTGGTGACTGTGACCCAGTCTGAATATTTACCATTAATAAGCACCCTCTGTTTCCTATTAGTGAGCCAGTTGTGAACCCAAATGCATATGTTTTCCCCCAGTCCCAACATTCTCATTTTGCATACCAACCTTTTATGTGGTACAGTATCAAAAGCCTTTGAAAAGTCCAGATACACCACGTCCACTGCATTACCCATATCCAGTCTAGAACTGACCTCTTCATAGAAGCTGATCAGATTAGTCTGACAGGACCGATTGGGTGTTATACGATTATTTACATTGAGGTACTCCAGGATAGCATTTCTAAGGCAGGGTTCACACTACCGTTGGAGTCCGTTATGAAGGTGTCCGTTAAAAAAAAAATAAACGGACACCTATCATAACGGACCCTAACTGATGAGCATCAGGTAGTGTCCATTTTTTAATGTCACATACCGCTAGAAAGCCGACAGCGCGCTGAATTCAGCGCACTGCCGGCTTTCCCGGTATGTGCCCCGGGGCTGGAGATATCAGTGGTGTAAGTTAACATGTTTTACTGTTTGAAGGGCGCTGCGAGGAACTCCCTCCCTGACACTTCTTGTTCGTCCATAGCGCTGTACTGAGGGGGGCGTTCCTCACAGCTCAGCGTCATCGCCGGGCAGTAAGGAAAGCCCCCTCTGACAGTACAGGGCTATAGACCAGTACAGAGAGAGGGGGCGTTCCTTACAGCCCAGTGATGATGCTCAGCTGTGAGGAACGCCCCCTCAGTACAAGTCTCTGAACAAAGAGAAGTGTCAGGGAGGGAGTTCCTCTGACAGTACCCGGCTATAGACGAGAACAGAGAGAGGGAGCGTTCCTCACAGCCCAGCGATGACGCTCAAGCTGTGAGGAACGCCCCCTCAGTACAAGTCTCTGAACAAAGAGAAGTGTCAGGGAGGGAGTTCCTCGCAGCGCCCTTCTAACAGTAAAACATTACACCGCCGATATCTCCAGCCCCGGGGCACATACTGGGAAAGCCAGCAGTGCGCTGAATTCAGCGCGCTGTCGGCTTTCTAGTGGTATGTAAAACCGCATGTGCCTGAGGACACGAAATGTCCTCTAACACTGCTAGTTTTTTTTTTGTTTGTTTCTCCTTTCTGAGCATGCGCAGGGAAAGTAAACGGACATAAAATAACGGACAGTAACTGATGGCTATCAGTTACTGTCCGTTATAAGTCCGTTACCCATAGACTTCAATGTTAAAAAAATAACAGACACTTGCTGTCCGTCAAGAATCCATTTTTTTCAAACGGACAAAAAGTCCTGCATGTAGGATTTTTTTGTCCGTGAAAAAATAACGGACTTCTGATGGATTTGGTGTAAACGGACACTAACGGACACTAACGGACACAATATAAAAACCCATTGAAATGAATGGAAATTTTAACGGATTTCTGACCGTTCAGCTAGTGTCCGTTGCTAAAATCTTGTAACGGACAATAGCAACAGACACTACTGACGGACACCAACGGTAGTGTGAATGCTCCCTTAGAAAGCTCTCAAATATCTTACCCACCACAGAAGGCAAACTTACTGGCTTATAGTTTCCAGGCTCACTTTTAGACCCCTTTTTGAAAATTGGCACCACATTTGCTATGCAGCAATCAAGTGGAACAGATCCAGTCATTACTGAATCCTTAAATATTAGATATAAGGGTCTGTCTATCACCATGCATAATTCCCTCCGAACTCGGGGGTGTATGCCATCTGGACCTGGCGATTTCTCTATTTTAGTGTTTTGAAGGCGGCACCGCACTTTCTCCTGAGTTAAACAGGTGACATTTAAGGGAGAGTTAACATTACCCCTAATCATGTTGCTGTCCATTGGATTTTCTTGTGTAAACACCGTAGAGAAGAAGGCATTTAATAGTTGTGCTTTTTCCTCATCCTCCTCCACCATTACACCCAGATTATTTTTGAGAGGGCCCACATTGCCAGTTTAAATTCTCTTGTTATTTATGTAATTGAAGAATAATTTTGGATTATTTTTACTTTCCTTGGCAATTTTTAGTGTGTACAAGAAAACTTATTATGTTGTGGTCACTATTACCAAGATGACCCCCAACCTTCACTTTTGACAATGTGTCAGGTTCATTTGTTAAAATTAGGTCTAAAAGTGCCTCGCCCCTTGTCGGGTCCTGTACTGTTTGCCATAGATAATTGTCTTTTATTACTGACAAAAACTTGTTCCCTTTGTTGAACCTGCAGGTTTCTGCCTCCCAGTTGATATCTGGGTAGTTGAAATCCCCCCATAATAATGACTTTATTGTGCTTTGTGGCCTCACCTATTTGTTTTATTAGTACATTTTCAGCTTCTTCCATTATATTTGGAGATTTATAACAAACCCCTATCAATATTTTATTATTCTTTGTTCCTCCCTTAATTTCCACCCACAAGGACTCCACATATTAATTTTCCCCCCAGATGTCCTCACGCAGAACTGGCTTAAGGCAGGATTTTACATATAAGCAAACCCCTCCCCCTTTCCTATTGGTACGCTCCTTTCTAAACATACTGTACCCCTGTATATTTACAGCCCAGTCATAGCTGGAGTCCAGCCATGTCTCACTTATCCCCAACCATGTCATATTTCTCTTCCAAAATGATCACTTCTAGTTCCTCTATCTTGTTAGTGAGACTTCTGGCATTAGTATACAGTGGGGGAAAAAAGTATTTAGTCAGCCACCAATTGTGCAAGTTCTCCCACTTAAAAAGATGAGAGAGGACTGTAATTGACATCATAGGTAGACCTCAACTATGAGAGACAAAATGAGAAAACAAATCCAGAAGATCACATTGTCTGATTTTTAAAGAATTTATTTGCAAATTATGGTGGAAAATAAGTATTTGGTCAATAACAAAAGTTCATCTCAATACTTTGTTATATATCCTTTGTTGGCAATGACAGAGGTGAAATGTTTTCTGTAAGTCTTCACAAGGTTGGCACACACTGTTGCTGGTATGTTGGCCCTTTCCTCCATGCAGATCTCCTCTAGAGCAGTGATGTTTTGGGGATGTCGCTGGGCAACACGGACTTTCAACTTCCTCCAAAGGTTTTCTATGGAGTTGAGATCTGGAGACTGGCTAGGCCACTCCAGGACCTTGAAATGCTTCTTACGAAGCCACTACTTCATTGCCCTGGCGGTGTGCTTGGAATCATTGTTATGCTGAAAGACCCAACCACGTTTCATCTTCAATGCCCTTGCTGATGGAAGGAGGTTTGCACTCAAAATCTCACGATACATGGCCCCATTCATTCTTTCATATACACGAATCAGTCGTCCTGGTTCCTTTGCAGAGAAACAGCCCCAAATCATGATGTTGCAACCCCCATGCTTCACATTACTGTAGGTATGGAGTTCTATGAATGCAACTCAGCATTCACTCTCCTCCAAACACGACGAGTTGTGTTTCTACCAAACAGTTCTACTTTGGTTTCATCTGGCCATATGACATTCTCCCAATACTCTTCTGGAACATCCAAATGCTCTCTAGCAAACTTCAGACAGGCCCGGATATGTACTGGCTTAAGCAGGGGGACACGTTTGACACTGCAGGATCTGAGTCCCTGGCGGTGTAGTGTGTTACTGACAGTAGCCTTTGTTACATTAGTCCCAGCTTTCTGCAGGTCATTCACTAGGTCCCCCTGTGGGGTTCTGGGATTTTTGCTCACCGTTCTTGTGATCATTTTGACCCCACGGGGTGAGATCTTGCGTGGAGCCCCTGATCGAGGGAGATTATCAGTGGTCTTGTATGTCTTCCATTTTCTAATTATTGCTCCCACAGTTGATTTCTTCACACCAAGCTGCTTGCCTATTGCAGATTCAGTCTTCCCAGCCTGGTGCAGGTCTACAATCTTGTTTCTGGTGTCCTTCCACAGCTCTTTGGTCTTCACCATAGTGGAGTTTGGAGTGTGACTGTTTGAGGTTGTGGACAGGTGTCTTTTATACTGATAACAATTTCAAACAGGTGCCATTACTACAGGTAATGAGTGGAGGACAGAGGAGCCTCTTGAAGAAGTTACAGGTCTGTGAGAGCTAGAAATCTTGCTTGTTTGTAGGTGACCAAATACTTATTTTCCACCATAATTTGCAAATAAATTCTTTAAAAAATCAGACAATGTGATTTTCTAGATATGTTTTCTCATTTTGTCTCTCATAGTTGAGGTCTACCTATGATGTCAATTACAGGTTGAGTTAATCTTTTTAAGTGGGAGAACCTGCACAATTGGTGGCTGAATAAATACTTTTTTTTTCCCCACTGTACATACATTTCAAGGATTTATCATTATTCCTACTCTTCGACTGCCTACTGACTGTTCTAACTCCACCTGCCGCTCCACCCCCAGTTACATTATTTAGAACTCTTTCCATTTCTACGATATCTTGTCCTCTACATCTGTTACCCTCCCCCCTAGTCTCTAGTTTAAACACTCCTCCAACCATCTAGCCATCTTCTCCCCCAGCACAGCTGCACCCTCCCCATTGAGATGCAGCCCATCCCTACCATAGAACCTGTAGCCCACAGCAAAGTCGGCCCAGTTCTCCAGGAACCCAAACCCTCATTCCTACACCAGCTCTTGAGCCACTTGTTTACCTCCCTAAGCTGCTTTTCCTGTGTGACTCACGGTACAAGTAGTATTTCTGAAAATACCACCTTGGAGGTCCTTGCCTTCAGCTTTCTCCCTAGATCCCTGAAATCATTTTTAAGGACCTTCCACCTACCGCTAGCTTTGTCATTTGTGCCAACGTGCACCATGACCGCTGGATCCACACCAGCCCCACCCAGTAATCTATCAACCCTATCTGCGATGTGTCGAACTTGAGCGCCAGGAAGGCAACACACCGTATGACGATCCCGGTCTTTGTGACAGATTGCCCTGTCTGTTCCCCTAATAATTGAATCCCCCACTACCAGCACCTGTCTAGGCTTCTCTGCTCTCCTATCCCCCTTCTTACTGGAGCAGACATTCCCCTGGCGGTCAGAGGAAGTGTCTTGCTGCAGCAGTGTTACCCCTGTACCAACATCCCCCTCATCTGCCAATTTAGCAAACTTGTTGGGGTGTGCCAGTTCAGGACTAACCTCTTTGGCACTCTTCCCTCGACCCCGCTGCTTTCTAACTGTCACCCAGCTAGCTGCTTCATGTTCCTGCACCTCCATGCTACCATCCCCCTCTGCACTTACCCCAGCGAGTTCCTGCTCTGTGAGCAACAAACTCCTTTCCAAGTTATCAATGGATCTCAGTCTTGAAATTTGCTCATTTAGATCCATGATCTGGGCTTCCAAATGTGCAAGATGCTTACATCTTGAACTGCAGTATGCCCCCCTCAAGCAGCTGCTCAAGCAGAGAATACATGCTGCAACATGTACAGTGGACTTCATTGGTAAGCATGGAGCACATCTTACCTGAAGTCCCTGAATCTAAAGTCACTTAATCTTAAGTCACACTTAGATCAAACACACTTCGAATCAAACCACACTTGCCAGCTCACACACTCGCTTTATATTTAGTTTTTAAAGCTGCTCCAATTTGCAGAAAAAGCTGCCGCTGATTCCTCTGATTGCAAAGCTTCTCACCTAGCCAACCAGTACCTTGCTCTGAACTGATGAAAGTAACAACCCCCAAACACATATCTCCAGATGGGTGTCGTTTCATTTCCTTTTATTTTATATTCAACACATAAAAAGAGGAAAAAGGCCAACATATACCATCAAAGTAGCACCCTTAACAATAATAACCTGAGAATTCCATACAGGTAGAAACTCGAAGAGTATTTACACAATCAACCTACCGGAGTAAAAGAAAACCACCACATTAAATAAATATGTGTCGATCCATTCCCACTAGGCGCACCGTAGAGGTCATTCTTGTGCCAGTGACTCCAGGTACTTCAATGTCCACTCCTATGAGAGGTTCCAGGTTGGCTCAGTATTGGAAAGGACAGGCAGTGTTAGTCCGAGGAGACATTGTCATAGTCATGGGGCGACGTCCCGTAAGAGGCAGAGTGGTTCATGGAGTGGCAGAAGCCACCGCAATTACAATAGTTCTCGCTCCACTAGATGGGGTTGTAGGCCCTCCTGTAGCCACCTAAATGGTCAGTTGGTGTTGTGCTCGTCGGCATCTTCATATGGTTCATCTTATCGGCAATATAGAAGGTCACATGGGGACAGTCAGTCTCGAAGGCGGAGTTATAGAGGTGAACCCAGTGCCATGCAGGAGATGTCTGCCATTCCTAGAGTGGCTGTGTCTGGTCTGGCTCTGCAGCCTCCAGCATCAATAGGAGTTGCTCATCCAGTCATCGTACCCTCTGGTGAGTTGGCTTGCTCGCAAGAATGGTCTAATACGCCAGGTAATGCTGGTGATGTAATTGATATTTTGAAATCGATGGTCGCCAGGATGGAAGATCTTGGTACAGATTTTTTATATACCTTGAGACAATATTTTCAGCTCATAAATTGTACAGAGTTTTGGCTTGGTGGAGATATGATGAGAAGTTCAGGTGTCGTCTGGCGACTGATGTTGGTTGGACATCACTACTGATATCTGGATTCAGTTAATGTTGACTCCAAAGCCAAATGTCCCTTCCTTTCAGTCAGCTGCAATTGTGGGAGGGGTCCAGCCAGCTGTTGGATCTTCAATGAGGGGCACTGTTGTTGTAAGAGGGAATAGACACCAGTGAGTGTTCAAAAGATACTCCTGTGTCTCAGCAGGTATCCCAAGAAGCAGGAAGCCAATGTGCTAGTTGATGGGTTTTAGGTTGGTTTTTATATCCCTAATATCGAAAGTTAATCCATTTGTTTTTTTGGTAACTTATGGTCAAATAAGACTAATTTGCATTTAGCTCAAGAGAAGGTGGATAAAGAAGTTAATTTGGACCGCATGGCTGGGCACGTTCAGGAACCCCCTGTCCAAGTTTCCCCACTTAGCTTAGTGCCCAAAAAGGAGCCGGGAAAGTTCAGATTAAATCACCATCTCTCCTTCACGCTGGGTGAGGCTGTGAACAGTGGCATCCCTAAGGAAGAGACAGCAGTTTTGCATGTTTTTGTGCAGGATGGGGGGGCCTTGCTTGCAAAATTGAAAGCCAAGTCAGCATTCTGTGCATCCTAGGTGCTAACGTCTACAGGGTTATTATTATCAGGGGTATAACTAGCAAAAGACTGAACCCCATAGCAAACTTTTGTCCCAAAGTGGCCTCCAGAGAGTATAATATCTCATAGCTGCTCCTCCACACAGTATAATGTCCCATATGGGCCTCTCCACACAGTATAATGTTCCATAGTGGCCCTTCCACATAGTATAATGTCCCATAACAGTAACAGCCCCTTCACACAGTATAATGTAGCATAGCGGCTCCTGCACACAGTATAATGTCCCATAGCGGCCCTTCCATACAGTATAATGTCCCATAGCGGCCCTTCCACACAGTATAATGTCCCAAAGTGGCCCCTACACACAGTATAATGTCATTTAGCTGACCCTCCATATAGTATAATGTCCCATAGCAACCCCTGCACACAGTAAAATATTCCATGCGGCCTCTCCACACAGAATAATGTTCCATATTGGCCCCTCCACACAGCATAATTTCACAGAGTGGCCCCTTTACACAGTATTAAAAAAAAAAAAAAAAAAGCAGAAGGGGTCCACTGGTTGTTAAGGTGGTAGTTACGCCACTGATTATTATGTTGACATGTGTTTACTGTTGGGATGCTCCATATCATGCCACTATTTTGAGATATATATTTGATTTTTAGAATAGGTTGTGCAGTTTAAAGAGGACCTTTCAAGTTGTCATGTGTATGCGGTTTTACATACTGCTAGAAAGCTGACAGCGTGTTGAATTCAGCGCACTGTCGGCTTTCCCGTTATATGCCCTGGGGCTGGAGATATCCGGGGTCTAAATTTCACCGTTCACTGTCAGAACGGCGTTCCTGACAGTCTAGCTGCGCTGTGAGGAACGCCCTCCCTGACAGTACTAGTCCATAGACTTGTACTGGGGGGCGTTCCTCACAGTTCAGCATCATCACTGGGCGGTAAGTACTCATCCATAGCCGAGTACTGTCAGAGGGTGCGTTCCTTACAGCGCAGCTTTCTAGCGGTATGTAAAACCACATATACATGAGGACTTGAAAGGTCCTCTTTAAGATGGGCATCTCATCGGTTATACACTACCTTGATGATTTCCTGTTTGTTGCTCGTAGTATAATGTTGTACCGTGTTAGCCATTGAAAGTAGTGGAAGAGTAAAGAAATCAGGTACCTTTTAGAGGCTAACTGAGTATATTTATAAGTAAGCTTTCAGGAGTACTAGCTAGCTCCCTTCATCAGACATAGTATTATACAAGAACTGAAAATTCAGTTAGGTATCGCTTGATTTCTTCACTCTTCCACTGTTTGTTGCTCCACACTGATCTTGTGTCAGTATCTTTGTTGTGTTCACACAGATCTTGTGTATAGTGTCAGTATCTTTTCAATAAATATATCTCATTTTTTCCGCTAATCATTTTGGTGTTCCCCTAGCTAGTGAAAAGACTGAAGGTCCAGTTACCTGCATTTCCTTTTTGGGATTCTGATAGATTCAGGACAAATGATCCTAAAACTCCCAGGTGATAAATTGTCTTGTCTACAGCATGACATTGATATCTGCTTGTCAGCGAAAAAGGTACCTCTCTCTGTTAGGATTCAGATGCAAGGTAAGAAACATGCAGGTCTTCAGGAGAGCAGCAGCAGAAATGGGCTGACAACTGCGAACAGTAGAAAATGCTACTTAAAGGTAATACACCACTGCAAGCCAAGACCTGCCTCAGACGCCTTCACCAGAGCTCCTCGCACGAAGAGATGGACTTTAGCTGAATCTGAAGACCGGAATTGTCACAGGAACAGAAAGTGCATCACAAATAAACGCACTGCAGTAGGAACCAAACACCAAATCCACACACTACTCACAGGGACAGAGATAACAGAATGGTTGACAATCACAGGTGAGCACGGATCCAAATCATGAGATGAAGACAAATCCAGAAAACCAAGCCAATAGTCGAGAACCAATCAGGAACGCCAGAACAAAATCGCAAGACAGAGAGTAATCCAAGAACACAGCCATAAGTCAGTAATAGAGCAGTCAAACCAATGTCAGGAGAACTAGTGAACTAAATTAGCCAGCACAGCTGAATGATTAAGGAGTGGTTAATAAAGGCCTGCTCAGGAAGCTTCCCTATGTTGTCATGGCAACCTTAAAGCAGCAACAACCAATCCTAACAGATAGCTTCCTTATGTTCACACGGCAACCTTAAAGTGGCAACAACAGATGTTACATTCCTGACACTCTTGAGGTTGCAATCCTTACTAGGTCAGCTGATCTTTGCATTTCTTATGGGTAGAGTTTTTTCCCAGTGGTTGTTCTTAGCAACCACTTGGGTAGAATTGATGACCTGAAGTTAGAAATTTTTCCTACTTGATTATGAAGGTGTTTCCTGTTTGCCTGAACTGGAGTTGAATAACAGAGACCTACAGCTTTTCAATGATGCTGAAGGTTTAGTGGGTTACGTGGCCATTTTTGACAGACCTTGGTCTGCTCAGCTGTGGCTGGAATCTTGGTTGGGCCAGGGTCTGTTAAAAAATTTGACATTACTAGGGTTGTTCCCCATAGCGGTAGCCATCGAATTTTAGGGCTTATCTATGGTTAACAAACAAATTTTGTTCTGGAGCGGTTACGGCTGTAAATACATTTTCATCTACTCCTTTGTCCAGTGTTAGCTTTGCTACTTAGTATCACAATGTCTTCAGTACAATATTGTGTTCAAAGCCAAGCATGTTCTTAATGATGTTAATGTCATGGCTGACGCTCTTGCAGTGGGATCATTTCAGAGACATGCATCTGAGAGTAGCTTAACCCAGGAGCTGGTCACAGCATTCACAGCTGACAGCTTCAAAAAAGGCTTCAGTGCCTTTTTAGAGAAAAATAGCATTGATGCTTATGGAAATGCATAGAATGTTATGTCCTTTTCCTTTCCCTGGTTGAACCTGAAGGACATATGTCTTTTTTCAACTGTACTACATATGTAACTATTTACCCTTCCTCTGGGATTTGGTGCTGAAGTGCTGATCCAGTTATTGAGGAACTTGATCACTCTGTCAACTTAGTCTGGCCACAGTAAGGCATGGAGTGAATGGCTCTCCTGCAGTTCCCCTGTTAAAGCCTTAGACTCAGAGTGTTGCCATATCTTAAAATTTTGTTACCTCACGCAATTGAAATTGGCTACTTTTTCTGCGGCAATTGCTCGCAAGCATTTGCCGGGTGTTGCCTTTGGCCTTAAGCTTGCTGGCCTCCCTAATGTTACAAAAGAATTTCCTCTTCAGCTTGTAGTTCCAGGCTGGAAGAAATCTCACAGCGCTATGGATTTCTCTACCCCTATCTCATTCTTACTCATGCGTCAGATCGTTTGTGTTGCCTCATTCGAATTGGTTCTTTTCCATACTCCTTTGTTTTGGCCTTTTTTTGTGCCTTGCAAGTGGGTGAATTCTAGTCCTGTTCACAACGTGCACCATTATTGAGTGTGGGGGATATGGTTATTTTGCCAGATGCGGCAAAAGTCCAGGTTTGTAAATCTAAAATGGACATTTATAGCCAAAGTACTTGGTTGTCGGTCTCTAAGTTACCAGCTTCATTGTGTCCATAGTGTCTAGCCTCCACTGGAGTGTTGCCATCAGAGTTTAACACGCGTTTCATTGCAGGTGTCAAGCCAGTGATTTGGATTTTTGGCCATTCATAAATCTATTGGGAAGTTCAGAGGGCGTCTGTCTGCCTAGTAGGTTTGCAGCTGGGATTTCACAAAGCAGAGCTACATTGGTGCGAATTTAGGGGCTGAGCTACAGGTCCCAACTACTTTCTATTAATCGCTCAGATTTTAATAGTTTTCCAGCAATTTTTCATATCATGGTTTCGATCTGGTCTGAAATTGTGCCTAGATTGCTCTGGAGAGGTGCCAGGAATCCAGCCACAATTGAAAGAGCAAGGCGCATACTCAACATGTTCAAATCCTGACATGTCCAGGTGGTATAGTTATTCGCCAATTATTTGCATATAGTTATTTGCAGCATGAAGTGGTTTATAGTGGTTTGTTGCAACAGGACAATCTCATCTCAATGAGATTGGTTTGGACATCTTCCTTTTAGGCTTACATAGAAAGGGCCCTTATCCTGCTGTCCTGTGGGGCTTGGACCTCGGTGTACTTTTATACCAAGTTCCTGGTGGAATATGGCAGGACCTTGTTCCCTTTTAAGCTGAATGGTATTTATGATAGGTTGTTGTACTGCTAGGCTGTAAAACCAAAGAGAGAGAGGTTAGAAATCCTATACAACACTAAAAGTGAAAAAGAACTTGTGCTTCAAATCCTAAATGCACATAACCTGGAGAACACAAAATGTACTCCTGCACAAAATATCTGCACCCCTTTTGGAATAAATACAGTATACAGAATACTGTTTTAAATGCTGGAAAAATAAGCTAAGATATGTAAGAATATAAGCAGGGAAATGTAATACTACCACAGTGCTGCTTTATATAGTTGAATCTTCCTGAAAATCTACCCTTTCTTGCAATTGCAATTATCCAATTAACATAACAATCACAATTTTAACCTATAAAAGGATAGTTATAGTACATACAATTCCATGTTTGAATTCTACTACTAAGTCAATCTGAACCAACAATCTAAAAAAGTTTTATTGAGTGTAATACCCTCAGTAAGAACCTATATTTCCCATTGTACTGTAAATAATAATAATAAAAAATATACGTATAATTTAATGTTATGTGTACATACATACACATATACATACACATTACATATACATCCAAACACACACACACCAGAGGAGTAGCTAGCGGGGGGGTGCAGAGGGGGCAGCTGCCTCGGGCCCACTGACTCTTTGGGGCCCACCCCGGGGTCGCCATTAATATATCCTTTATGTCTAACTAGATCGGTTTCTGCAGACACTGATCTAGTTATAATGCTTCCTGGTGCTTATCTGTCTTGCAAACCGCAAGCCACTTATGTCTTCTTCTCTGCACAGGCGGCGCGATGACATCACAACATCACGCAACCTGCACTCAGACACAGACGTCCTGTGAGTGGATAGGGAGGAAGCGGCCACTCCATTCATCAGGATCGCAGGTAGGTGAGCATGGCTTTTTTTGTTTTGTTTTTTTAGCGCAGTTGTGGGTGTATTAATAGTATAAGGGGTGGTTAGGAGGGAGAAATATAACTATAAAGGGGAGGATTCATTAGGGGGCATTATGACGATGGGGGAGGTAATTTATATAAGGGTTATTACGGGGTATTATGAATACAAGGGGGGAGGTTATTTATATAAGGGGCCATTAATGGGCATCATTTATATTAGGAGGCATTATGAACATAAGGGGGTGGTCATTGATATAAGGGGCATTAGAGGTGCAGTATTTATGTCAGGGGGAATCTGGGGCATAATATGAGGGTCAATTAATTTAATTAAAAAGTGTCACTTGGGCTTTATTAAGACTAAGGCACCATGTAGCGGGCTGCAGCAGAAAAACCACTGTAGGAAAAACCGAAGCGGTAACATTGTGGTTTTTGCCGCAGCGCTTTTCACAGAGGTTTCCACTGTGGACTTTCTGTTTTCAATACACCTATATGGAAAGTATCACAGACAAAGGTCCCAAAATCAATGAATAAAATAAAATATAACTTTTATTCTGAACTATTAAAATATACCCTACACCTAGGGAGAACGTCGACACATAAGATAAAAAGCCAAATAGAAACTAATCCTCCAATACTTCTATAAGGATAGCTGTCTGATAATAGCTGCCTATATCCCCCAACAGTGGGGTTTATTAGAGTGAGACTCTACAATGTAAGTATGCAGTTATTTTCAACCAAAGGACTGCTCACTAACGGGCTCAATTCCTTTCAGCACCACAGCAGGGTTTCAGTAATAGGACTTTTCTCATATCTACAGTATATCCCTTATAGACAAACAGATCTCTGCTAAATGTGTTTACTAAAGATTCATGAGAAAACTCAATGTTCCAGATACCACTATCACATAGACCCATACTGATGACAAGTTGCAGGCATAATGATCATCAGCAACCCCAATGTCCACAAATATGGTTTCCTGCGCCAAATGACACTATTGTGAATACCTGTACTCATAGGTAAGTGCTCATAAGTAAACACATAGCAGAGGTTGATACATTTTTCTTAGTGAGTATTTCTCAACGCGTTTCCCCTATATCAATAAGGTTCATCAGGAGAGATATAATGGAAATTGATATAATGATCCAAAATAAAAAAAATTTGCGGTAAAAACCACTCTGATGGTGAGCTCCAGTACTATAGCAGGTTTCCTCTCACCGTCTGTGATTTCTACACCTATATGGAAACCGCCAGTGTTTCCATAGGTATAATTGACATGCTGCAATTTCCAAAACCTCAATGGTTTTGGAAATCACAGTGCATCTGCTGCACATATTTTTTCGCAATGTGTGGATGGGATTTGCTAGAATGCTGCATTTTTTTTTTCAGTTTTTTTCATCCCATCCCCACTTTGCAGTAAAATATGCGCAGTGGATACGCTGCGATTTCCAAAACAGTCGCAGTTTTGGAAATCGCAGAATGTTAATTATACCTACGGACACGCCAGCGGAAACCTCTGCAAACTTTCTGTGCAAAGTGCTGCAGGAAGAACCACGATGCGTCACCGCCGCGGTTTCTCCCGCAGCTTTTTTGTTGCCGGACGCCACATAGGGCCTTAGCCTGAAGGCGTTTTCCAGTTAATTTTTATTGATGATCTATCCTCAGAATAAAACATCAATAAGAGATAAGGGAGTCCCCACTGATCAGCTGTAAGAAGGGGCTATGGCACCTGTTTCACACGCCGTCTGTTTACAGTGATGCCATTCCAGCTTTCTCACATAGACGTGTATAGGAAGAGGCTGTAGTTACATTACATGGCCGCTATGAAAAGAATGACACTGTGTAAACAGAGAAGCAGTCACGGTGCTTACACAGGTACCACGGTTCATTCAAACAAATGTTCCTGGGAGTCCCGGGTATTGGAACCCCAATATTTTTTTTTCCCTTGTGTTTTTTTTTTTTTTAATTTTTAATTAGGAAACACCTGGGGCATTATTAATAAGGGGCACTATTTAAAGGAGTGCACAGGGAAGTTATTAGTTTAAAGATGCACTTGGGTGTATTATTCATTATGGGGGGGTTATATTATATATTTTATATTTGGGGGTAGCAGCAGGATGAGGGCTTTGTGCAGGTGAGGACAATGTGGGTCAGGTGCCTGGAAAAGTGAGCCAAAGATGTCTGTGTTGCAAACTTTACAGAGACTGGAAGAAGTGGTCATGGAGGTCCAGATTAAAGAGATGGAGAATGTGAACGATCAGTCAGAGATGTCACCGGTAAGTCACTAAATGTTACTGCACTGTATTCACCTAAATCGTCTGCAGAGCCCTGTGTAGAGCCCCCCCCCCCCCCCCCCCCACCGGGGGGGCCGCCCCCCCCTTCGCTGTTTGCCCCCCGGGCTTGCCACCAGCCACAGAACCGCTATACAGTATACCACTATATGCTCACCATATAACCTGATAGTATCGGTATACGAACATGTCCAAGTAAATGGGGGCCCATGTGGACATGTTCACCCCCGGGGCCCCCCCCCCCCCCCCCCCCCGCTCCCTCTTCCTGCTGGTGCCTGTGCCGGCCTACACTCCCGTGGGTTCCTTTCGCCCCCCTCCCCGTCCCTGTGCTGAACCCCTTATTTTGGGAGGAAGGCCCTATGGACCGGTGAAACAAAAAACCCCCCCCTCCCAGGAAAACCCCTTCCACCCCCCTTTAAAATTTGGTGGGGGTTCCATCATGCTTTGGGGCTGTGTGGCCAGCCGGCACCCGGGATTTTTTTAAAATTGGGGGCCCCATGGATTCAACCCAGTACAGCAGATTCTTGAGAATAATGTACAAGAATCAGTGACGAATTTGAAGTTACGCCACAAAACCAAAACACACCCAAACTATCTGACATCAGCAGAGCACTTACTTTCTGGAATGGCCATCCCGTCCCCAGCCTGTATCATTGCTCTGTGGATAGGGGGGGGGCCCCCCCCCCCCCCCCCCCCCAAACCACAGGGGGTTTTTAAAAAGGAAGGGAAAAAAACCCCCCCCCCCGAGCCCCGAACCAAAAACCCCCAGGAGCCCCGGGGGCTTTTTTTCGCAAGGGGAACCCCCAAAAATTAATGTCCTTTTCTGTTGAGGGGCCCCCACTTTTCCCCCAGCCAAATTTTGGTTTAATGCATATTGCACATTTTCTGTTAGTACAATAAACCTCATTTCATCCTTAAATATATACTGTGTCCATCAATTATTAGTGTTCAATTGATGGCTGTTGCAACGGGGGCCCCCCGCGGCGCCCCGCCGGGGGGGGGGGGGCCCCCCCCCCCCCCCCCCCCTCTAAAGATATACCTTTAAATTCGATTCATTAGATTTGTTGAATATAGTCCCCTTTCCTCCCATCCTGGGTAAATTTCTCCAAACCCATAAAATCCACAACCTTTATTTCACTATTATGTCCACACTGATCAAATATGTTTATTCAAATTAACCCCTTAAAGACCAAGCCAATTTTCGTTTTTGTGTATATCCCCACCTTCCAAGAGTCAAGGTTCACAGAATCACATGATTACTTATTGTTTGCTGGAGAAATTGCACTTTGTAATGATACCATTTAATATATTGTAAAATGTACAGAGAAGCTGGAAAAAAAAATTCAGAATGAGGTGTAATTGAAAAGAAAAACGCATGACAAATTCTTAATTTTTATGGTATTCACTATGTGGTAAAAATTACAGGTTACCTGTATTCTGTGGGTCAGTATGATCACTGCAATACCAAATTTATATAGTATTTGTAAAGTTTTGATAACTTTGCATAATCAAAAACATTTTTGTGACACCTGAAAAAAATCAGCATTTTTTCGATGTTCACTATATAGGATAAATATTTTTATATTTTAATAGTTTGGCCATTTTTTAGTGCGGGGAAACTTAAAGTGTTTATGTTTATAATTGTTTATTTTTATTTATTTTTATACTTTGATAAGCTATTATACTTTTTCTTTTACTTTCAGATCCCCTAGGGATCTTGAACCCTAGGGAGTCTGATCACTTTTGCAATACAAAACGATGACATTTCATAGGGTGGTGATCGGCAAAAGGTGGTGCCGCCCATGGCGCCTGCACACTGTAGATGCTGCGATCACATTTAACCGCAGCATCTAAAGTGTTACCAGCTGTGATTGGTGTCAGTATCGATCGTGACTGGTAGCGGAAGGTGCTGGCAGTGTTATACAGCAGGCATCCGCTGTGTATGGAGAAGGCTCAGCTCCTGAACCCTCTACCTATAGCCCCTTGCTTAAAGGGTTAACAATCTTCCAAAATGCTGTTTTGAATTATTTGAGGTGTGCAGTTTTGAAAATGACTTATGGGAGTTTCTAATATATAGACCTTTATAATTCCCTAAAGTGGTCCCTAAAAAAAATTAGTTTGGGAAATTTTCTTGTAAACCTGTAAAATCACTGTTACACGTTTAAGCCTTCTAACGTCCAAAATAAATTAAAGAATGGTTAAAAGATGATGCCAATATAACATAAATAAGGTAGATAATATTTATTAATGTATTTGGGTGGCATGACTATCTGTCTGAAAAGTAGAGCATTTCACATTTTGAAAATTGTGATTTTTTTTTTCCAAATTTCCATCAAATTTCCTATTTTTTTTATAAATAAATACAAAATATTGATCCATGTTTACCATTAACATGAAGTACAACATGTCACCAAAAACGATCTCAAAATCATCTGTGTAAGTTATAGCGTCCCAAAGTAACACACGTCACTTTATATGGTAATAACTTTGGGACGCTATAACTTACACAGATGATTTTGAGATCGTTTTTTCGTGACATGTTGTTCTTCATGTTAATGGTAAATATGGATCAATATTTTGTATTTATTTATAAAAAATAGGAAATTTGATGGAAATACATTGAGCATGTATTGGAAAAAAATTTAAAAACATTTAAAACAAACAAAGGGGCCCATGTTAGGGTAGGGAGATGAATTTGGGCCTATAATAATATATATTGGAATGTGCATTGTTTGCTAGATAAAGTGTGAATATGGCTCTCCCTCAAGTGCTGTCCCTATAATATAATAGTGATTAAACATATGCCATCTGAAAAATATAAAAAGGGAAAAACAACAAGAAAAAAAAAATTATAAATACACATAAATAGTGCATGGAATAACCAGTATTGCTAAAGAGACAAATACAATATATCAGCAGTGCAATAATGAAATACAAACAGTGAAAACGTATCTAGCAAAGTGCATGTTATACAGTGCTGGCCAAAAGTATTGGCACCCCTGCAATTCTGTCAGATAATACTCAATTTCTTCCAGAAAATGATTGCAATCACAAATGCTTTGGTAATAATATCTTCATTTAATTTGTCTTCAATGGAAAACCACAAAAAGAATTGTCAAAAAGCCAAATTGGATATAATTCCACAGCAAACATAAAAAAGGGGGTGGACAAAAGTATTGGCACCCTTTGAAAAATCATGTGATGCTTCTCTAATTTGTGTAATTAACAGCACCTGTTACTTACCTGTGGCACATAACAGGTGGTGGCAATAACTAAATCACACTTACAGCCAGTTGAAATGGATTAAAGTTGACTCAACCTCTGTCCTGTGTCCTTGTGTGTACCACATTGAGCATGGAGAAAAGAAAGAAGACCAAAGAACTGTCTGAGGACTTGGTCAGCACTGTATATGCACATTTAGAGTTACATAGCAACAGAGCAAAAAACAGAGCAATAAAAAGGACCCATTATAACACAAATGGTATTAGAGCCTATCCATATGAGACTCCATGAACAGTCACCCACGTGTATCGCCCATGCAAGGGCTTCCTCTGTGCACATTCAGATATATATTATTATAGACCCAAATTCATCTCCCTACCCTAACATGGGCTCCTTTGTTTGTTTTAAATGTTTTTAAAAAATTTTCCAATACATGCTCAATAAAAATTTATTTATTTTTTTCATTATTTGGGTTGTATGTCTTTTGAAGACCTGCATCTTTTTTTCTTTGGTTCAAGTGCTGTCGGAGGGGGCACAGGAGGACGGAGAAGGGAGTGGATAGCTGTTTGGGGTTGCGGGATAGGGCAGATATTAGTGTGGAGAAGTAGACCTGCTTTGCAGAGGTGAATGCATTCTTGAATGTGAGAACTGCCTCTTTCCACCTAAGGAAGTCCTCCTAGGAGTGACTTTTCTTCCAGAGGCGTTCTGCAACCCGTGAGGCACATCTCAGTTTTTTAGTCAGGTCAGTGTGCCAGGGTTGCCTATTGATCAGTCGGGCTCTGGTGTTAGTGAAGGGGGCCACAGAGTCAAGGGCTGAAGTGATGGTGGTATTGTAGAAGTCAGCAGCAGTATCTGTGTCCTGGAGTGAGGATATGTCAGTGAGCAGTAGGTGAGAGTCTGAGAGCATGCAGATGTCAAGGCGATTAAGGTTCCTGCGGGGGCATGTTGGTTTAGGGGTTGGGGGGTCTATTACGGAGGAGAGGGCAGAGAATGTCAGCAGGTTGTGGACAGAGAGTTAGAGAGGTTGACTAGAGAGCAGAGGTGGGTGAATATGAGGTCCAGTGTGTGCCCCTTTGTGTGGGTGGCAGAGGAGGACCATTGAGAGAGACCAAAGGAGGCAGTGA
Source organism: Leptodactylus fallax (assembly GCA_947044405.1). Taxonomy (NCBI): domain Eukaryota; kingdom Metazoa; phylum Chordata; class Amphibia; order Anura; family Leptodactylidae; genus Leptodactylus; species Leptodactylus fallax. Next base: position 10,566,595 of record CAMRHE010000015.1, on the reverse strand, counting down.
GGGACAGGACACTGGAAGCAAGGGGGTGGTTTGTGTCAATGGGGATGTTGAATTACCCATGATGATGGTGGGGGTGTCAGTGGATAGGAAGTGCATTAGCCAGGTGGTGAATTGGTCGATAAAGGCAGCAGTAGGTCAGTTGGAGGTTGGAGCACGAGTAAATGCGAACAGAGTGCACTTCAAAGGAGGGGAGGGTGAGAGCAGGTAGAGGTTGGATTGGGGTGAAGGAACAATTGTCAGACAGGAGTACGCCTACGCCTCCACCAGGTTTATTGTTGGGGCGGGGAGTGTGCAAGAATTGCAGACCTCCATAGGAGAGGGCAGCAGAGGAGGTGGTGTCTGAGGGTGTTATCCATGTTTCTGTGATACCGAGAAATGAGAACTAGCAAGAAATTAAGAGGTTGTTGATGTAGTCAAGTTTATTGCGTAGAAAGCGAGCGTTCCATAGTGCACCGGAGAGGGTGTGGGGAGGGGGCAGGAGTGAGTAAGATAGGTGTAAGATTTAGGGGGTTCCGTGCGCTGATGCCAGTTGTTCGGAAAGATCTGACAGTAGGGATTTGCTGGGGTGGTCCAGGATTAGGAGATATGTCCCCAGAAGTAAGGAGAAGCAGGGAGAGGGATAGCAGGTGTAGGTAGGAGAGAGTCTGGGGAGGTTGTGTGTTTCTGGGGCAGAAAGCTTGCAGGTGTGTGAGTAGCTGTGCAGAGATGGTAGGGTAGAATAGATGGAGAGATAAAGATTTCCTTAGTGACAAGGCTGGTGTGGGGTGGAAAAGTAGTTTTTACAACAATGGGAAGAACAACAGTAATTATAGTGAGTAATTATAGTTATTTCTGTTAGACAATAACTAGGATTTTGATTCTGTACTGCGCTGCTTGACTGGTTCCGACTCCTTGGCTAGCTGACCTTCCATTTGTTGTTCTTTGTCTTGTTTGCATTCTGTGTTATCACCTATATCATAGGAAGGGACTGGTGCCCAGTTGTCCTCTACTGCCTAGGGTAGTGAGGCAAGTAGGCAGGGACAGGGAACGGGTTCTGCTTAGGACTCACTGGCTTGTCTTTCTCTTCCTCCCAGGTTTCATCAGCAGCCACTGGGGAATTGCTCATCTAACAATTCCCTTACAGGAGCTTAGGCGGAAAAAGAGGTGCACCTTTCCCCAGTATCCACCTAGATGAGATGATTGTGAATGATCACAGTATCCGAGGAGTTAATTTGCCAGAGTCAGAGCACTTTCCAACTCTAGTGGTCCCTGCTTGTCCCTGGTGTATAATACTGCAAGAACTCAGAAGCGAGCTGAGCTAAGTGTTAACTATATGCTCAGTGGAACATAGTAGTACAGTACAGATCGGGAAAGTGTAAAAGTGTGAGGCTCTATGGAGACACATGGCAATTGAAGTTTTGCCCATGCTTAAAATGGATTCTAATTCTAACACCAAACCTCTATTTGTGTGGTGAAATGTGTTTTCCACTGCATAACACCCTGATTACTTCCTAACTGATCATCTGGTGACTTCTTCTGTATCAGAAATCTATGACTGTACTAATATCTGTTTTGAAAACTGTTGGAATAATGTTTATTATTGCCTGTATTGCAACAACTACTGTTTATATGTTTATTACTGCATAAGCTTCTGTCTCTAAGGATAGTGTTATGTTGTTAATAAAGCTCTGTTAAAAAGGAGGGGGCCAGAGTAACAAACTAGGACGTTCCTCTCTGTTTGTAACTGCTGCACAGAGCAGAGCACATGGAGCTCACAGACAAGTAGCAGAGATCATAAGTTACAGAACACAGTGTATTATTCTTGTTCCTCAATAAATATCTGTTTACTGTTGAATGCCTGGACAGTCAAAGATTAATCCACTGCCAACAGGTTAGGGGCCCAGATACCGCCAGAAAAGAAAAACAACAGTGATCCAAGATGGCCACCTGTAGCAACTCTATGACGTTCACAGTGCCAAACCTGAATAATCAGAACTATCAATCCTGGAAATTCAAGATAAAGATGCTGCTGATAAGAGAAGGTACATGGAAATACACACAGGAGTCTAAACCTGACCCAGTAACAGATGACTGGATAGAGAAGGATCAGAAAGCACAAAGCACTATATCCCTCAGCATAGATGATGATCAGATTGTACATGTATGCAAATGTGACACTGCAAAAGAAATGTGGGAGCAGCTGCAGAAAGTGCATGAAAGGATAAATCTCAGCAATAAGCTATATCTAATGAGAAAGCTGTACCAGTCTAAGCTAAATAGGAACAGTGATATGCAGGACTATATAAGAAACACTTTAGAAATTGTGGAGCACTTACGTGGCATTGGAGAAGATCTCAAAGATTTACATATTGCTGCACTATTAAGCGGTCTTCCAGAAAGCTATGACACGCTTGTAACCGCACTAGATGCGCGCCCAGATAATGAGCTCACACTGGAGTATGTCAGAGGAAAGCTTATAGATGAATACAAGCGGAAGACAGAGAGTGTATGCAGCACTGGGGTATCTAAAGCAGAATCCGTTTTAAAAGCTCAAGCTCTACCCGAAAATAAAAGTCATTTGAAAGAAACACGTGAGTGTTTTGTATGCAAGAAAACAGGGGACCTAAAAGCTGACTGCAGAGTCTGGAAAGCTAGGATGAATCATCTGAAAAAGCAAAATCATCAAAGGGTTAAAAGTGCCATCACTGAAGAAAAACACAATTCAAGTACTGAAACTGCTTTTACCATTAATGCAAGTACATCCAAGCATGCATGGTGTATAGACTCTGGAGCAACTAGTCATATGGTCATATTCTTTTCCTAAGAATAGTACTACAAAATCAGAACAGCCACTGGATTTAATACATACTGATGTTTGTGGTCCAATGAATACTCTAACTCCTGGAAAGAAGAGATATTTTCTCACATTTATCGATGACTATTCAAGATATACGGTTGCCAATCTACTTCACAGCAAAGATGAAATCCCAGGGAAACTTGAAACATATCTAGCTGAAGTATATAACAAATTTGGGAGAATGCCAAAAATCCTGCGTGCAGATAATGGAACTGAATATACAAGCAGTGAGACACAAAGCATTTTAAAGAAAAATGGAATTGTGTTTCAGACCACTGTATCATACAATCCTGAACAAAATGGTGTAGCGGAAAAAAGAAACCGGACACTCTGTGAAAGTGGAAGAAGTATGCTATTTGACACAGATTTGACTACAACATATTGGGGTGAAGCAATCATGACAGCATGCTATCTTCAAAATAGGTTACCAGGTAAAGCTACAGAGAAAACTCCATTTGAGATATGGAACAGCAAAAAGCCTAATCTCCAACATGTAAGAGTATTTGGAAGTAAAGTATTTTTGCATGTCCCTAAGGAAAAACGTACCAAGTGGGAATCCCATGCCAAAGATGGTAACCTGGAGGGCTACAGTGAAACCCAGAAAGGATATAGAATCCTGCACCCAGAAACGAACAAGGTCACAATAAGCGGAGATGTAATGATTGATGAAAACTTCGTCTCGTTCAAGTTTATGACATCATACCAGTAGTCCAGATGATGCAACAACAACCTAAGTCACAGTTACAAAATGACAAAGAGAAAGATGTAGAAGTTTGGTTAGATTCTTCAACCATTGAAGAAGCAACGGAAACATCAAGTGAACCTGAAATAAGAAGATCGTCAAGATCAAACAAGGGTATACCAGCTAAGCGTCTATCCTACATTGCTAAAACACTACCCAAACTAGAGCCACAGTCATGGGATGAGATGCAACGACTACCTGCCCATGAAAAAACGAAGTGAATTAATGCTGCTAATGAGGAAATGAAATCGCTTCATCAACTTCAAACCTGGAAACTCACCAAACTACCACAAGGCAAGAAAGCAATAAAGTGTAAGTGGGTGTTTAAGACCAAATATGACTCTGAAGGCAAAGTAAAGACATTTAAAGCAAGATTAGTTGCAAAAGGATATTCTCAGAAATATGGTGAAGATTATGATGCTACATTTTCTCCAGTTGCTAAGCAGACCACGTTTAGGACTCTATTAGCTGTATCTGCTATACAAAGGATGTCTGTAAGACATTTGGATATCAAAACTGCCTTTCTAAATGGTGACATTGAGGAGGATTTGTACATGACTCAACCTGAGGGTTATATCAGAAAAGGTGAAGAAAACCTCGTTTGTAAACTACAAAAATCTTTCTATGGTCTTAATCAATCGACAAGAGCATGGAATACCAAAATAAACAAAGTCTTATTGGAAGAAGGATTTAAGAGAGGTCAAGCAGACCTATGCCTATACACAAAGTGTACAGATGGAAAGTGGATGTATATTCTCTTATATGTAGACAATGTGATTGTCGTACATGAAGAAGAAACTGAAATTGCAAAAATGACTGAAATTCTGAATCAGCATTTTGAAACAAAAGACCTTGGAATTGTAACATATTATTTAGGCATCCAGATCCAGAGAGAAGAAGATGGAAGTTTTCTTCTAAACCAAAGTGCAAAAATCAACTCAATCCTCAACCAGTTTGGAATGTCAAAAGCAAAAGGTATATCAACCCCAATGGAGTCATCCTACCTAAGATTGGAAGGAGAAGATGATCTGTTACCAAATAATGAGAATTACAGACAGGTAGTGGGGGTACTTCTATACATAACAACTATGACTCGACCAGATATCGCAGCAGCAGTGGGTATTCTCTGCAGACATGTGGAAAAACCGCTCCAAAGAGACTGGAATGCTGTTAAGAGAATTCTCCAATATTTGAAAGAAACTCAAGACATAAGTTTAAGAATGTCTTCAACAGGAGAGCTAAAACTCACAGGCTATGTGGATGCAGACTGGGCTAATGATTCAAGTGATTGTAAGTCAACAAGTGGGTACTTGTTCAAGCTTGGAGAAAGTTCTATCTCTTGGTCCAGCAGAAAACAGGTATCTGTTGCCTTATCATCTACAGAAGCAGAATATGTGTCTGCGGCCTACGCAAGTCAAGAGATCATTTGGATAAACAAGTTGTTAAAGGATCTTGGCAAGCCGTCAAGTCAGCCAACGACGATGTATGAAGATAACAGAGGATGCATTAAACTTGCCAGCAGTGAAAAGATCAATGCATGAACCAAGCACATCGATGTTAAACATCACCACCTGCATGATTTGATAGAACGTGGTATCATCGAATTTGTTTATTGCGAAACTGACAAGATGGTGGCTGATATTATGACAAAGCCATTGCCAAGAACTAAGTTCGAAGAGTTCAGAACCTCAATGGGACTAACTAGATAAGTAGTTGTTGAGTGGGGGTGTTGGAATAATGTTTATTATTGCCTGTATTGCAACAACTACTGTTTATACAGTGCCTTGAGAAAGTATTCGGCCCCCTTGAACTTTTCATTCTTTTGCCACATTTCAGGCTTCAAACATAAGGATATAAAATTTTAATTTTTTTGGTGAAGAATCAACAACAACTGAAAAGTGGGGCGTGCAATATTATTCGGCCCCTTTACTTTCAGTGCAGGAAACTCACTCCAGAAGTTCAGTGAGGATCTCTGAATGATCCAATGTTGTCCTAAATGACTGATGATGATAAATATAATCCACCTGTGTGTAATCAAGGCTCCGTATAAATGCACCTGCTCTGTGATAGTCTCAGGGTTCTTTTTAAAGGGCAGAGAGCATCATGAAGACCAAGGAACACACCAGGTAGGTCCATGATACTGTTGTGGAGAAGTTTAAAGCCGGATTTAGATACAAAAAGATTTCCCAAACTTTAAACATCCCAAGGAGCACTGTGCAAGCGATCATATTGAAATGGAAGGAGTATCAGATCACTGCAAATCTACCAAGACCCGGCCTTCCCTCTAAACTTTCATCTCAAACAAGGAGAAGACTGATCAGAGATGCAGCCAAGAGGCCCATGATCACTCTGGATGAACTGCAGAGATCTACAGCTGAGGTGGGAGAGTCTGTCTATAGGACAACAATCAGTCGTACACTGCACAAATCTGGCCTTTATGGAAGAGTGGCAAGAAGAAAGCCATTTCTCAAAGATATCCATAAAAAGTCTCATTTAAAGTTTGCCACAAGCCACCTGGGAGACACACCAAACATGTGGAAGAAGGTGCTCTGGTCAGATGAAACCAAAATCGAACTTTTTGACCACAATGCAAAACGATATGTTTGGCGTAAAAGCAACACAGCTCATCACCCTGAACACACCATCCCCACTGTCAAACATGGTGGTGGCAGCATCATGGTTTGGGCCTGATTTTCTTCAGCAGGGACAGGGAAGATAGTTAAAATTGATGGGAAGATGGATGGAGCCATCAATGGGCAAGAATTTCAGTCTCTCGATGTGCAAAACTGATAGAGACATACCCCAAGCGACTTGCAGCTGTAATTGCAGCAAAAGGTGGCGCTACAAAGTATTAACTTAAGGGGGCGGAATAATATTGCACGCCCCACTTTTCAGTTTTTTATTTTTTTACAAAAGTTTAACACTAGAAGTCCCAGAGAGGGGTCATTTAACATTTCTACCTTTGGAACCCAGAGACGGGTCGAATGACCTGAAGGATTTTATCTAACATCCTATAATCACCGTCTTTTGTTCTGTAATTAAGGCCATTACTGTCACACCACAGGAGGTTGTTGTTTTCCATTGAGTTTAGCCATTTAGTGTCTAGTTAGTTCTATTCAGTTTATTGTATTTGATAATATAAAGACTATACATATTGTATTAAGTTTAGTTTTATTTGAGCAAAAAAGCACTGAAACAATTAATCATTTTTTATATATTTTAAATAGAATTAGAAATTTTAGAGCAAGGTACAGCTGTGAGTAATGACCAGAAGCATTTGTCTAAGGCAGGGGTAGGCAACCTTTTTTGTTCGGCGTGCCGATTTTAATAAAAAAATCAAAGATGATTTACTCGGAGTGCCGGTCAATAATTGTAAGTCTGACGACCCCTAAACTAAAGTCATATACCACAAACCATAACACAGAAGTGCTGCCACCAGATGCTTTAGGACACATGCATTTACTGCTATTTCCTGGGACACTCCTGTACTTTCTGATTAGAAGCAATGAAAGTCCATGTGCAGCCCCCAATTAGTGGTAAATTTATTGTGTCCAGGAGCCCCGTATGGCGGCATCCTTATGGTGAATACACACTATGTATCTGGATGCAGCTATATTTGGAACTTTTTCATTCAATGTAAAACTGGTGCATTTTTGCACAAAAAAAAACAAAGCCAGAGTTTTCTGTGCAAAAACACATCCTTAATATAGAAAACACACCGTTATACAGAATAATGTCCCATAGTGGTCCCTGCACACGGTATATGTCCCATAGCGGCCACTTCAACATGGTATATGTCCCATAGCTGCCTCTGCACACGGCATTTGTCCCATAGCTGCCTCTGCACACAGTATTTGTCCCATAGCAGTCCCTGCACACAGTATTTGTCCCATAGTGGCCCCTGCACACAGCAATATGTCCCATAATGGCCCCTACACACCGTATATGTCCCATAGCAGACCCTGCACACGGTATATGTCCCATAGCGGCCCCTGCACACGGTATTATGCTCTATAGTGGCCCCTGCACACGGTATTATGTCCCATAGCAGCCTCTGCACACGGTATTTGTCCCATAGCGGCCCCTGCACACGGTATTATGTCCCATAGCGGCCCCTACACACAGTATTTGTCCCATAGCTGCCCCTGCACACAGTATTTGTCCCATAGCGGCCCCTGCACACGGTATTATGCTCCATAGTGGCCCCTGCACACGGTATTATGTCCCATAGCGTCCTCTGCACACGGTATTTGTCCCATAGCGGCCCCTGCACACGGTATTATGTCCCATAGCGGCCCCTACACACGGTATTTGTCCCATAGCTGCCCCTGCCCACAGTATTTGTCCCATAGCGGCCCCTGCACACGGTATATGTCCCATAGCGGCCCCTGCACATGGTATTATGCTCCATAGTGGCCCCTGCACATGGTATTATGCTCCATAGTGGCCCCTGCACATGGTATATGTCCCATAGTGGTCCCTGCACACGGTATTATGCTCTATAGTGGCCCCTGCACACGGTATTATGCTTCATAGTGGCCCCTGCACACGGTATATGTCCCATAGTGGTCCCTGCACACGGTATTATGCTCTATAGTGGCCCCTGCACACGGTATTATGCTCCATAGTGGCCCCTGCACATGGTATATGTCCCATAGTGGCCCCTGCACACGGTATATGTCCCATAGTGGCCCCTGCACACGGTATATGTCCCATAGTGGCCCCTGCACACGGTATATGTCCCATAGTGGCCCCTGCACACGGTATATGTCCCATAGTGGCCCCTGCACACGGTATATGTCCCATAGTGGTCCCTGCACACGGTATTATGCTCTATAGTGGCCCCTGCAGGCAGAAGCGCCCGAAGAGTACAGAGCGGCTGCGGAGCGTGGAATAGTGAGTACATTGTTTTTTATGTTTGATCATCTCCCCGCGGGCTCCGCTTATTATACTCGGGGGTCTGAAGAGACCCCACAGTATAATAATAGCAGTTTCGTTTCGGCCGTGTTTGGTCCGATCGAAACTGCTGGGTGAGGAGTCCGCTGCCGTGCCAGGGGAATAAGCCTCGCGTGCCAAGAGTGGCACGCGTGCCATAGGTTGCCGACCCCTGGTCTAAGGCCTCAAGCACACTAGCGAAAAAAAATTGCGCGAAAATCGCATCGCAATGCGATGCAATTTTTTTCTGCGATTTGCCAATGTATTTCAATGGCACCAAGCACACCTGCGATTTTTTTTTCGTGCGATTTTTTTCATAGGTGCGATTTTCCTGCGATTTTTTTTTTTTGTGCGATTTTTTTCGTGCGAAAAAATCCCAGAGTAGTGTTCTATATGACCAATGGGACAGATCACAAAAATATCGCAAGTAGCTGTGATTTTTTTTAGGATTTTTTTTTTTTTTTCTGCACCCATTGACTTGAATCTAAATATACAAAAATGTAAATATACAAAAGAACAACTGTTATTTGTTTCTATGCTTTTTATTTTTGTTATGAAAATAATAAAAAAAATACAAGGAATAAAACAATTCCACACATATTTACAATAGGCTGTCTGCACTGTCGGAACATACCTGGCACTGCCTGGGTATGTCCCTGGTACATTTGCCACACGTGTATTTGTAGCAGTAAACACATCTCTCAGTTGCACAATTGTTCGTGCATCGATGGTTGACCTGACACTTCGCCCTTTTGCCAGGGCTGGGTGTGGAAGGTTGTTGCCGAAGGAGTTTCTCCTTGCGTGCCTTCTTTTCAGTCACATGAGAGCCACCTAACTCTTTTGCAAGCTCAACCAGGAAGTCCACCCGTCTCTCCTGCACCCCAGTGCATGCCTGATAAAGAACATGAGCATTCAGTGCTGCCATGTCAATCATGTTGTAGAACACGGCGAATGGCCATCTCCATGTTCCTGCATGCAGGCTGTACTCCCGCACCATTTGGTCCATTACATCCACACCGCACTTTGTGTGGTTGTATTGTGTGACCGTGTTTGGCTTCCTTTTGTTGGTATCCTTAGTCTCAACCACGCTGTGCATGCTGCTGAGAATGTAGACGGCCTTCTTTCGTTTGGGTGCATACACTGTCAGTGTGGCATCAGTGGTTGAAAACACCTGAGTGGTGAATTCAGTGCGGTCCATCTGTCTAGCGGATTGAGGAATTTCCCAGCGACTCTTGTTGACTGTGCCGAGGATAGTGGTTTTCCGGCTAAGCAGTCATTGTGCAAGTGACAATGATGTAAAGAAATTGTTCGTGGTTACAGTTCTGCCCTTGTCCATGAATGATTCCATCAGCCTCATCACTACAGTTTCGGACAGTCTCTCCCCGCTGGGACGACTGGGGTCCTTGCCAAGATATGGGAGGACATTACAGATGTACTTTGATTTCAAGTCGCAGACTACTTTGAGAAGCAGTCACATCCCCCACAGCACAAAAGGCTGCATGCAAATTTGCTAAGGTGTTAGCAAATATTCCCAGCACAACAATGCAGCTGGGGGGTGGGCAGACACTCAGGAGCAGCTTACATTCTTTTCTTTACACTCTCTTACAAGACCTGAGGTGGATCAACACAATTCCCCCCTGCAGATTCCTCAGACAATGACCACATTTACAAATGAAAGGAAATGCTAATTGGAGCCATCAGAGTTGTCAGTTTGGACTAAGGGTCATTTGACCCTCTTTCAGGACTTGAAGTGGGAGCTCGAAATTTCTGGGACTTCTAGTGTTAAAATATCCAATAAATTTCGTTCCACTTCACGATTGTGTCCCACTTGTTGTTGATTCTTCACCAAAAAATTAAAATTTTATATCCTTATGTTTGAAGCCTGAAATGTGGCAAAAGGTTGAAAAGTTCAAGGGGGCCGAATACTTTCGCAAGGCACTGTATGTTTATTACTGCATATGCTTCTGTCTCTAAGGATAGTGTTATGTTGTTAAGAAAGCACTGTTAAAAAGGAGGGGGCCAGCGTAGCAAACTAGGAAGTTCCTCTCTGTTTGTAACTGCTGCACAGAGCAGAGCACATGGAGCTCACAGACAAGTAGCTGAGATCATAAGTTACAGAATACAGTGTATTATTCTTGTTCCTCAATAAATATCTGTTTACTGTTGAACGCCTGGACAGTCAAAGATTAATCCGCTGCCAACAAAAACTCCATTAAAAGATCCAGACACAATAGTGCAGCCAACAAACCCCATTATAGTCTATAAGGTCCTTCTGGTGCCAATAGTGTCTCTTATGAAATAGATCCTGCTTCCCTTCCATATTTTTGCTGTTATTAATGGATCACGGCAACAGAAATATTTAGCACACATGTGAACAAAGCCTTAGGAGTACTGTGTTACACTTGCATTAAAAAAAAAAACAAAAAAAAAAAACAAGGAACTGACAACTAACAATATTAGATTTATGATGAGTTACCTGTATCAGTTCTTATTTATTTCTATAGAACTAAAGATTATTAAATATATTAAGGTACCTGACCTTTCTTAAGAACAAATATGTGTAAATGTGATGCAAACTCAGCCTGGAAGTGTGGTCATACCATTAGTTGTTTTTTGTGTGTGTGGGTTTAATTCCTCCCCTCCTCCTGCTTTGTCATATATGCTTGATGTTCAGGGAAGTATTTTGCAATTTCCAGTGGGTTGGAGAGATGGTAACGGCATCATTACACTGGGAACAGCTGCTGGTACAAAAGATTTTATCAAGGCGGCAGGAAAACTAATATGCTGCCTGATAAGTCATGTATTAGAAGTACAGTGCAACTACATAGTGAAGGAGGTGAAAAAAGCGTTCGGTAAGTACAATGACTTTTCTATACATATATTAAAAATGATAAGGAGACCTAAGGAATAGTGGCAGATGTATATGATATCAGTCTATTAGATTAGTAAAAATTTTATTCAAGGCAAAATGTTGGCCTTTTTATATATGCTATGTATCAACATTGTGTTATTGAGATAACTACACAGACTAGCTGGATGTTGTCATCCTGAGCCATAATTGTTATAAAAAAAAAATGTTTCACTTAGATTTAGCATGAGGAAATAAAGGAATAATTTACATACTGTACATGTATAGACGTGAGCAGCCAAAATGACATGTCATGTCTGAGGTATAGTGTGCAGTTGCAGCACAAGACTTTCTAGCATTTTATTCCATAAAATTACCCAGTGAATACTATGAAATTGCAGTAGAGACATGATCTATTACTGTCAAGTCTAAAAAGATGACAATCTAGACAAACGCAATTGGTTGTTTTTGTCTCTTTGGAAACTATTTCAGCTCTATATTTTTCCTTACCTTTAAGAGTATAAATCAAGGTTACTATTCTTGCTGTTCCCTTTGTCATACCTAAGGCTGAGGCCACATTTTGCTACAGCCAAAGCCAGAACTGGATTTAGTAAAAGAGCGAAGTATAAGAGCTTCCCTTATATTTCCAATTTGTTTTTAAGCCACTCTTAGCTTTGGCTTAAAAAACTCAACCAAAACATAGCTTTTCCAAAATGTTTGGCCTCAGCCTCAAGGGAATTTTTTAGAAATATAGGTTATTCTAAAGTACAGTACAAATAAAAATTATACAGTCTTTTGTAATATATTTTCTATATCTATTTCTCATGATTTGCAAGACATTTGCTGGTAGTAACCCAATAGGAACCTTTGATGTTCACTCCCAAGAGAAGAAAATTTGTCCTGGTCATGTTATGGACACATAGATGCAAGGTTTGCTACAAGCATACTTCTGATAGCTGTACTGTAATGAGATGTGTACATCTCTACGCATAACATAGGTACATTTTTCTACAAACTTCTCTTATTTCACTTCTCAAAGCACTTTATTCACTGAAACTGGAATACCATGTTAACTGGTGAGATCGTAACTGCCTTGCATAACTGATAGTGGAAGAGTGAAGAAATCAGGCGATACCTTTTAGAGGCTAACCGAGTATATTTATAAGTAAGCTTTCAGAAGCACAAGCTTCCAAGGACAAATAATGCAGTCAATTTCATGCTCCAGCACTTTGTTATTCTGCAGATTTTTGTGTTTTCCAGATATAATTTTGCACTAGAGTAAGTATGCTTTCCTTCTGGAATAATTATTGTGGTTTAGTCCTACCTCTCAAATGGTTAGGATGGCTCATGAGCTACAGAGGGATATATAGACCTCTGCATTATACTGTACTTTGAACACTTTGCAGCCAGGTTTGGACCAACTGTTGTCCAAACCTACAAAGTGGAATGTACATTGAGCAGGTGCGATTTGAAATGGCCCCAGTTCAGATTATTGGTAATTTGATGCACTATATTGATGACCTGTCCTTAGGCCATATCATTATTATCAGAATAGAGTGGTTGCTGGGTGTCATCTGAACTGTATGAAGCGCTTGTGGTACTTGGACAAGTTCCACTTCTGCTTTACAGGCCCTCTTAATATTCTCTCATCAGAAGCTGTAATTTCTCTGGCTATTACATAGATCAATGTCGGGTAAACTAACTAAATTAAAATATTTCTCTCCAGATATGCTTTCAGGTAATTTTCCAATGTAGATTTCCTTTTATGATTCCAAAATAAGGCTGGGTTCACAATCTACGCTGGAGTCTCCTGCACGGAGGAATTTTCTCTCCGCCGCTTTCAGTTATAGTCAATGGGGTCCGCAGGTGTCCGTGTGTAACAACTGTTTTAGCGGTCCAGCTCTCTGTCTTCCAATCCTCCGGTGGACCCAAACAACAGAGACCAAAACGTTTGTGTGAACCAGGCATCACGTTTATTATATATATTAATACAGTCATAATACAAAGAAAATCTCTAGATAAAGATTAGTCATTTAGTCAATACATTTTTCTCTAACAATGGTTAGTCAGATTGGCCTTCAAGAAGTATTTGTCTACCAATGTACTGCTTGAATCATTCCTACCGTCTTTCTTTGGGTACATAACCTTTAGTTGCTGATATCTGCTGTAGATTTAGTGTGCTGCAAAATATAGTGATATCCGCATATCAGTTTCTCTTTTTAATTATCAGGGATATTTTCAATAACAAAGAGAACGTAATTAAATATGCTGTGCAGAATAACGAAAGGAACTACATTAGATCAAACTATATTCCTTTTTAGGTATAGAAAAGGTAGATAGCCATCAACTGGATAAAACTGGCCCTGCTATCTTGTCTCTATACAATCCAGAAATCTGTCAATTATTGCTAATTGCACAAAACTAATAAAAATACACATGTTGGTGGATAAAACCTGCAGCAATAATTGACATGCTGGATGAATCTCATGCACTATTCTGGTACTGTAGAATGCATGGGTTCTGCTGCTGGTGACTTTACCACTAAACTTTTGTGACTATCCAAAATGAGTCACTCTGTTTTGGCCACGTATTCAGATACATGGCTAGGATATTGAGTCTTTATCCTGGGTGAAGTAAAATCTATTTAGAACTTTGCATGTACACTGATTGAAAATAAATAAATAAATAAATAACGTACCCAGACAGAAAAGTCATAGCTACAAAACTCTACATGCAGTTATGTTTCAGGCAGATAATTAAATGATTACAGGTATGGTATGTTGTGGACACTAGGTTTTGCCACAAGACGATATAAAAATGCTTCCCCTGCTGACAAGTAAAAAGGCTCTCAAAGGCTACTTTTGGGTAATGTGCCTTATTGAGAGTTTGTTGACTGCTAGACATGCCTCTGCGATGCACTCTAAAACATATTGGCCAGTTGACAGACTCTAAGAGGGGGTGCATTACTGGATGGAGAGAATTAGAATGATTGTTTTGATGAATTGCCAGTGGTGCCATGTTTGATGTGCCAGCAATCACAAGCAGTTTCCACTGTTTCCTTGTCCACCACAGGTGATACCTTCATTGCATGCACCCCTGTCTTAGCCAGCACCATTTCCAGGTACTTAGTAGAATGAAATCCCATGTCATGGCACCCATTATGTGTCCTCACACGGACAGCCAGCCACCGCCACCTTTGTTTGTAGTGGTGTCTTGAACGAGAAACCTGGGCTGCTATGTACTGGAAAAGTATCATCTTCAGCAACAAATTCAAGTTCTATTTGGGATCTGACAACAGTAGGGTTAGTATATGGAGGCCTCATGGTGGGTCCTTAAATCTTGCCTTTGCTGTGGGATGACATATTGCACTAAATTCTGATGGGATGATCTGAGGAGCCATTGTATACAACAAATGATCACCACTAGTAGTGGTACGAGGGACACTAACATCTCAGTGATGTGCATTTTTCAGCAGAATAATACTCGTCCACACACAGCAAGGGTTACTCAGGAATGTCTCCACCAGATTTCAATACTTCCTTGGCCTCCCACTAGATGTATCTATAGTTGAGCATTTATGGGAACAGCTGTGATGCAAAGTTTGGCAACCTACAAGTGTGAAAACCTACAGGTCCAGATGTTGCAACATCTGTGGCCAAGTGTGCCACAGAATACCATAACCATAATTTTAGAATTCTATTAAACCAAAGCAAATAACAAAACCTAAAATGCCATTTGAACTTGCTCAGACACACGACGATCAGTCATCTACTACATTATAGCTATTTTACACAATTTTAATATCACTATGAGATTTCTAGATACAGACTATATAACCTGCAGAAAAACAACAACGTAATAATACATGCTTTACTAATATTGATTTAATAAAATATAGAATGGCTCAATATATTGAAAAAACAACTGTTTAACAAGAAAAAGTATTAGATATTCATGTACCAAATCACAATTTAGCAATCAGTATATGGGTACTGTGTAGACAAAAGCTATACACATGTTCACTAGAGATGAGTGAATCGATTCTGCAGAAGCGGAATTCAATCTGAATTTCAGGAAATCTTCGATTTGCCACGATTCCGGATTTCCTCACGCTTCGATGCATCGAATCGCATTTTTTTATGAAATGGCTGCCGCACATGTTAGGAAAAGGGGGAAGGGACTCTGGGAGCGTGGGATCACCCACAATGCCAAGCGTGCAGCTAAGCAGCAGCCAGCAGGACCTGTCATGTCACAGCCCTATAAAAACCCTCGCCCATTTTAGGTACAGTCATTCCACATCGTACTTAGAAAACATATAGAAGTTCAGGGAAAGAGGCTGAGCCTTAGAACTGTAGGGAAAACATAGGGAGGAATTGAGAGAAGAATTTCGGGTGGCTGCAGGGTCATTTACAGCAAGAATTTGCAGCATAATTCACATTGCAGCACTCACTGCCATTATACTGCTGCTCATTACTCATATCTGTGTCTTCTGTGTTTATTAGTGTCAAAACACATAAAAAGGATCATATTCGACATTTTGTTACCAGTATAAAGTTGCAGACCATTTTTAAAAACAGTATTGTCAATAATAATTCAATAATTCTTAGCGGTTATCACTTATTTAAAGGTGTTTCTTAGTGTCAAAACACATAAAAAGGACCATATTCGCCATTTTGTTACCAGTATAAAATTGCAAGCCATTTATAAATAGTATTGTCAATAATTAAATAATTCTGAGCTACAAATCAGGCTTGTTTTATTGGCGTTCATTAGTGGGTGAAGAAATAAGGGGCATATTTGCCGTTCTCTTCAAAGTAGAAAATAACAGGCCTTTTTGCCCTTTACAATTAAGTTTTTTCATCGAACAGTATCTCAGACAGAGAAGGGAAATGCCATGCACAGGGGAGGGCCGCAGGCACAGGTCGCAGCAATGAAAGGGGACGTGGCAGCAGGGTTCAGTTACAGAGTCCTGAGCTCCCAGTGTCAAGTAGTGGTCGTGTCTTGACCAGCAACCCAACGGTTGTAGACTGGTTGACTCGGTCATCCAATTCATCCCAAGTCCCATCAGACACCCCCAGCCAAGAGTCAGTGGGTTCATGGCCAGGCAGCAGGCCCTGTACCCTCACCTGTCCTCAACCTGCCTCTGTCCTGTCCTGTCCCTCAACGAGAGAACTACTCAATGCTGTGGGCTCAGATCCACTGTACAGTGAGGAGGAGGTACTAGAGGACAGTCAGCAGCTACTGCTCAGCAAAGATGTGGAGGAGACATCCGCCGCTTCCTGCGGTAGGCGGGCAAGAAGTGATGAGGAGAGTGGCATGGGAGCTGGTGTTGAGGAGGACATCAGTGACCTGCAGACAGTAGTGGATGATGATGTAGCTGATCGTAATTGAGAGCCGGGTGACAAAGGGGCCTCATTATCATCAGGAGAAGAGGGTTGCGGCTTGCGCATGAGGCAGCAGGGGAGTCAGCAGGGTGGCAGCAGTGTGAGGTCGGGAGCTAAATGTGCCCGGGGTAGACCACCCACTTCGCAGCATCCTACCAACCCGGAAAGCAGTGGTGCAGGGGTTCACGGGGGCAGTGGCGGTAGCAGTCAGTTATTGCGGAGTGTTGGGGTTAAAATCACCTACTCGGCGGTGTGGCAGTTTTTTGTAAAGCTGCTGGGGGAGGTGAACATGGCTATATGTTCAATCTGTGGGCAGAAGGTGAAGCGTGGCCAGGGTGCCAATGTTGGCACCTCAGCCCTGCGTCAACATAAGCAGCGTCACCATAAAGTGGCCTGGGAGAGCCGTGGCTCCAATGTGGTGGTCCAGCCTGCCGCAGCAACCGCTGCAGCACCCAGTGGCACGCACCCCATTTCAGGCAGTCAAGGCTCCACCACCTCAGCTGAAGGAAGCTGTGTGTCCTTCCCATCATCTGCTGGTCATGATGCTCCTGCTCCACCTACTCCTAGTCAATTATTGCATCAGCAATCGATCACAGAATCTATATCTAAGAGACAACAGTATGCGTGCAATCATTCAACAGTGGAGAAGCTGAACGTGCTCCTGTCCAAGTTGCTGGTGCTGCAGTCACTCCCTTTCCACTTGGTGGACTCTGCACCTTTCAGAGAACTGATGGCTTGCGCCGAGCCGAGGTGTAGAGTCCCAAGCCGTCATTTCTTTGCCAAGAAGGCAGTACCAGCCCTGCACAAATATGTAGAAGAGAAGGTGGGACAGTCCTTCAGCCTGTCGGTGTCTGCCAAAGTGCACGGCAGTGCTGACGTGTGGAGCTGTAACTACGGTCAAGTACAATATATGTCATTTACGGCCCACTGGGTTAATGTGGTGCCTGCCCAGACACACCAGCAACTTGGACAGGTGACACAGTTTCTGCCTTCACGTTCTCACGCCGTTGGTCCTGCAACAATGTCCGCCTCATCCTCCACTGTCTCCTCAGCCTCCACTGCAGGGACAATTCACAGTGCTCCTCCAGCATACCACATGTGCAGGGCACAGCGGTGACACACTGTTCTACACCTCGTTTGCCTGAGCGAACAAAGTCACACAGGGGAGGAACTGGGTCACTGTATCTCCTCCTTATGCCGCAGCCACTGGGTCACTGTATGGCCTCCTCATGTTGCTGCCACTTGGTTCCTCTATGGCCTCCTCATACCATTTCCACTGGATCACTCTGCGTCCTCCTCATGCTGCTGCCACTGGGTCAATGTATGCCCTCCTCATGCTGCTGTCACTGGGTCACTGCATGGCCTCCTCATGCCGCTGCCACTGGGTCACTGAATGCCCTCCTCATGCCGCTGCCACTGGGTCACTGTATGCCCTCTTCATACCGCAGCTATTGGGTCACTATATGGCCTCCTCATGCCGCTGCCACTGGGTCACTGAATGCCCTCCTCATGCCACAACTACTGGGTCACGGTATGCCTTCCTCATGTTGCTGCCACTTGGTTACTGTATGGCCTCCTCATGCCATTTCCACTGGGTCACTCTGCGTCCTCCTCATGCTGCTGCCACTGGGTCACTGTATGCCCTCCTCATGCCACAGCCACTGGGTCACTGTATGCCTTCCTCAAGCCATTTCCACTAGGTCACTATATGCCCTCCTCATGCCGCTGCACTGGGTCACTGTATGCCCCCCTCATGCCGCTGCCACTGGATCACTGTATGCCCTCCTCATGATGCAGCCACTGGGTCACTGTATGCCTTCCTCATCCCGCAACCACTGGGTCACTGTATGCCCTCTTCATACCGCAGCTATTGGGTCACTGTATGGCTTCCTCATGCCGCTGCCACTGGGTCACTGAATGCCCTCCTCATGCCGCAACAACTGGGTCACTGTATGTCTTCCTCATGCTGCAGCCACTGGGTCACTATATGCCCTCCTAGCCGTGCCACTGGGTCACTGTTGCCCTCCTAAGGCTGCTACCACCTCCACTTCTGCCACTGGGTCACTGTATGCCCTCCTCATGCTGCAGCCACTGCTGGGTCACTGTATGTCCTCCTAATGCCGCTACCACTGGGTCACTGTATGGCCTCCTCATGCTGCAGCCACTGGGTCACTGTATACCCTCCTCATGCCGTTTCCACTTGGTCACTGTATGGCCTCCTCATGCCGCTGCCACTGGGTCACAGTATGACCTCCTCATGCTGCTGCCAACTCCACATTATGTCGCCTTGCGACTCTGTAAACATATATGTGGAATCGACAGACGACGGTGTAAAAGGAGTGCGCTCTTTCACTCTACAGTAGGATATTGGGTCTCTACACGGTTCTTTCCACCTGGCACTAACATTGACCTGTTAGGCTGAGTTCAAACTTGAGTTAGTTGGTCAGTTTTGGCCCCGTAACTGTCCAAATAAGTGAAGTGTGCTGTGGTTCTAAGAGCGACGCCTGTCATGTGCGTGTCATTCGGACTCACAGTATTGTTTGACTACCACAGTAGGCTGCCTATGCGTGTTACTGCAAGGCACAGTGTTCTACACCAATATACAGGCTCTCTGAAGCTAGAAAATAGGTGTTTTTTAGCGATATTCGCCGCAAAGTAATTCAAATTGAAGCAAATTTTTTTGGAATTTCGAATCGAACTGCCAAATCGAAGTTTTGAGAAATTTGCTCATCTCTAATGTTCACCATGTACAAACTGGCATCTGCCTCATTACTTATCAATAACCAGTATCATAGCAACACTGCAAAGACATCACATCAAGATCTGATTTTACTTTTATTCAGTTATATATAGTCAAGAACTGCAAAATGCAACAATTAATGTGGATCCTATTTTAACATGTATCATCTACCTGTTCTATAGTGCAGGGGTGATGTAATGGGAGGAAATATACAGTATAGCTGGGTGTCAACAGCATCAAGATGGTACTGAAAGCCAAATCTGCTGATGGTTAGATTGAGGGCATTAACCACAGTTATGATCAAGGGCATTAACCTTCTGATGCCTCAGTCAAACAGTATCGTAGTCTCCCAGAATGAGATTTAGGGTTAGCGTCCTGTATCCATAACAGCCGTGTCTTCCTACAGCAGCCTGTAGTAGAAGTAAATGGATTTCTCACTATACTGCAAACCTTACTATTGCAGTATATTGAAGTAATGATCAGACCCCCTAGGGTTCAAGGCCTTTAGGGAGTTTTTTTTAAAAGTTAAAAAGGAATATAAACGAAACTTTAAAGTTCAAATCACCTCCCCCTTCCCCTAGATCCCAAATAGAAATAAAAAAAAAAAAACTTACACATTAGGTGTCCCAAAAAACACCAACAGAAACAAAAATGGAGTTAGGTTTCTAGCTAAAATTCACAATAAATACTTTTATTTAATTTTTTTATAACAATTCATAAATGCATCCCAGTAAAAAAGAGATGAAAAAGATCAACACAGGATAAAAAATCCCTCCACAAATAAATTAAGATGTTATGTCTTTTAAACTTGCATAATTTCTTAATGATACACAATTATCTTACACACATTGCTAGTTACTCCTATATCACCATGCCAAATATATCCCTCTAGTCAAGTTAACATGGAAACAATCACCACTAGATCTTATGCTACTATCACATCTATACTAGAAAATGCATTTGAACTATATAAATAATTACTAGAGGAGAACTTACTGAAAGGTGTAGCCAGGTTTATCCTGTGTAGTCGGCCCCATGCACGTTTTGCGTATTGCTTTGTCAGGATCGCTTCAAAGCGTGTCCTGGTCATGGCCATTCTATAGATTGGAGTATTATACAAGAAGTGTATACTCCAATATTGTCTAATTTTTGGTTTCTTCACTATGCCCATATGCAGAATAAGACCCCAGAAATTCTTCATCTCTGCTGCATTTACTGGGGTGCACCTTTGGGGCCTGGCACATGAAGAGGTGGCATTTTGTTCTATAAATTGTTGGGCATACAAATTCGTCTGGGCCACCATAAAATCTATAAAGTCATCACAGAAAAAGACTTTCAAAAAGTCTATTTCTGTGAAGTCTTCAGTCTCAGATTGAATTTCTGACCTGTCCACAAAGTCAAGAAGCTGAGTCTCATAATTTTCAGGGGGTGGGGTCCACATGAGATCTAGTGGTGATTGCTTCCATGGTAACTTACAAAAAACTAGAAGATAATAATATGCGTGCATCAAATTAGAAATTCCCCAAAAGCGAAAGAAAAAAATGCACTAAAACCTAACTTTTAATGATAATTCTAAAAGTAGCATTAGAAACAAAAAGGCCAAAGGCCTAAAGTCTGAATTGTACCAATAAACAAGCACCCAGGAGGCCAAAAAAATATATGTATATGTAGTATAACATAGATGCCGAGTCCCAAGATAAGGGCTCAATATCAATGAGCACTAGTATTAGGTGGTTCTATAACCCACATGAGTAGCCAACCGTGGGATCCCAAGATGCCCCACCCCATCAAAATAAAGTATAGCTCCCGCAGTAGTGCAATGAAAAACTGCTTCTAATAGAAGAGTGAAAAGCAAGGTAGATATAGTTCAATTGCTAGTGACTCCTAGCCGCTCTAGCGGCATGTACATACTGTATAGAAGACACAGTAATCACACACACACTAACTAGAGGGTCAGTAAAAGACCAACCCAGGTGCTGACTATCCACTAACTGCAGAGCTTACATTACACTCCCCCAAAGCTAGCTAGTAACACAAACAACATACATCCATAACAGCCCATAAACCATGCTGACGCGTTTCTGCTGGTAAAAAGAAACCAGCTCATCAGATCACAAGGCATTATGGGAAAGGAGCTGGGAGCTCATGCGCCCTCAGTTTGCTTTTGACTCACCGAGTCTTGAGACAGCAAAAGGGATTTTAGCCAAGCCAGTTTCACTTATCTGCATACAGCGCTGTTTCGGGATTTTTGTCCCTCATCAGTGCAGAGCAAAGTGAACTGGCTGGCTTTGTGGGAGGCAATAAGTGGGTTATGGACAGGGACATCTCTCCTTGAGGAGAGCACCAGTTAAGGTGTGCAGAGTTTTGAGTTGCCTTTCGCCCTCTACTAAGCATCTACATATCACAAGGCATTATGGGAAAGGAGCTGGGAGCTCATGCGCCCTCTGTTGGATGTAACAAATCCTCAGTTTGCTTTTGACTCACCGAGTCTTGAGACAGCAAAAGGGATTTTAGCCAAGCCAGTTTCACTTATCTGCATACAGCGCCGTTTCAGGATTTTTGTCCCTCATCAGTGCAGAGCAAAGTGTACTGGCTGGCTTTGTGGGAAGCAATGAGTGGGTTATGGACAGGGACATCTCTCCTTGAGGAGATCACCAGTTAAGGTGTGTAGAGTTTTGAGTTGCCTTTCGTCCTCTACTAAGCATCTACATATCACAAGTGAAACTGGCTTGGCTAAAATCCCTTTTGCTGTCTCAAGACTCGGTGAGTCAAAAGCAAACTGAGGATTTGTTACATCCAACAGAGGGCGCATGAGCTACCAGCTCATCAGAGGCAGTCAAAAAACTAGGGCAGAGATAAAACCCCCATTGAGAGGTTTAAAAACGAAAATAATTCAGACATAGAGCATTTTTGCCCAGCCGTGATGTCTGGCCGCAAATGAAGTCGAGCGGAGGCACGGTATATCAACCTATAGCCACACCCCACACAAATCACGTCACCAGGAGGCGTGCCCAATCAACTCACAGGACACCTCCGGGGGCGCGTATCAGCAGGACCCACAAAACGCCCAGGATGGACGTATCTAACTCTGCCTAATAGTGATGCGCATAACGTCCTAAGTTACATCCGCACCACACATCGCAGTCATGTGACTGAAGGGGAGGAGACTTATCAGCACATGACCTAAAAGGTCAACAAAGGAAAAGAACGCCCACAGCAAAAGCAAATAGAACGGAGAGAAACCTAGTGCCTAATCAACTAACGCAAATATACATCCCCCATTATAACAAAGAAGGACAAACGGAGGGGGAATAGGAATAAATAAGAACTAAATAGATGGGAACAACAGAAAAGGAAGAATGAGTTATGATAAACTACCTCTAATTAGAAAGGATCTAAATGAATGGGAACAGACATAAGAGGAGAGAAGAAGAAAAAAGGGGGGTATTAGACGCTACATCCAATTATGATCGGGCAGATGAAGTCTTCATAACCCAACATAATATAAGGGCATCAGTAAGGGTAGTAGGATACATCGTAGAGGATGAATACCCAGGGGGGTGACCAGCTCATGATGAAAAATATGTAATAGTGGAAATAGAAACAAAAGAGGAAAATCACATATTAGATATAAAAGATGAAAGAGATGAACTCCACTATTAAATGAACAAGGAATAAGAAATGAACTTGTTCAGTCCATTAGGTTGTACAGTATCTAACAGAAACGTCCATCGAGCCTCGCGTTGAAGGACTTTCCTGTCAAAATCGCCTCCTCTAGGGGGTTGTAGGACAATCTCAATGCCTTGAAAGCTAAGAGACCCTGCGTCAATCAAGAAATTTAGCTCTAATCCTGATTCTGAGCGGAAGGAATTAGTGTTACAACAGACAGTGGAAAAAGGACAACAAAGAAAAAGAACGCCCACAGCAAAAGCAAATAGAACAGAGAGAAACCTAGTGCCTAATCAACTAACATAAATATACATCCCCCATTATAACAAAGAAGGACAAATGGAGGTGGAATAGGAATAAATAAGAACTAAATAGATGGGAACAACAGAAAAGGAAGAATGGGTTATGATAAACTACCTCTAATTAGCAAGGATCTAAATGAATGGGAACAGACATAAGAGGAGAGAAGAAGAAAAAAAGGGGGGGTATTAGACACTACATTCGATTATGATCGGGCAGATGAAGTCTTCATAACCCAACATAATATAAGGGCGTCAGTAGGAGTAGTAGGATACGTCGTAGAGGATGAATACCCAGGGGGGTGACTAGCTCATGATGAAAAATATGTAATAGTGGAAATAGAAACAAAAGAGGAAAATCACATATTAGATATAAAAGATGAAGGAGATGAACTCCACTATTAAATGAACGAGGAATAAGAAATGAACTTGTTCAGTCCATTAGGTTGTACAGTATCTAACAGAAACGTCCATCGAGCCTCGCGTTGAAGGACTTTCCTGTCAAAATCACCTCCTCTAGGGGGTTGTAGGACAATCTCAATGTCTTGAAAGCTAAGACACCCTGCGTCCCCAGCATGCTTGTCCCAAACATGACGCGATACTGAAGTAACCACCCTTCTTATAATGTCATTAATGTGTTCCCTAATGCACCTGCAGAACTCCCTGATGGTTTTACCAACATACTGGAGTCCACAGGCGCATGTAATAAGGTACACAATACCACTGGATTTACAGTTGATAAACCTCGAGATCTTATAAAGTTTGCCAGTCTTCTCACTCTTGAATTCCTTCCCCCTTTTAATAAAAGTACATGATTTACAACTTCCACATGGAAAATTCCCCACAAGGTTGCGTTGTTTCTGTTGCAGCCATGTTTCATCCGGGACCTTCGATGCGACAAGTTTATCCCGTAAATTCGGGCCTCTACGATAAGAAATATCTGGTTTGCTACCCACTAAAGGTCCCACCTCTGGGTCCGTTTTTAAAATATTCCAAAAGGAACCAATGATCCATCTAATCTCTGCTGCCACATCATATGTGGCAATGATACGATTATCACCCATTTGATTCTCACGAACCCGAGGGTTCAAGAGTTGTACCCTGTTAACCCCCAGTGCGTTATGATAAGCTTCCCGCAAAACCCCATTAGTGTAGCCTCTCTTCAAAAACCTCTGTTTAAGATCTTTAGCCATGATCCTAAAATCGGACAGTGTAGAACAGTTTCGCCGCATCCAAAGATACTGCCCCTTCGGTATTCCTGCCCGTAAGGACGGAGGATGCTAACTTCCCCACTGCAAAAGTGAATTAGTTGCAGTTTCTTTCCTGTGAACACAAGTACGTAACCTGCCAGATGGTTCCTTAGAAATGACCAGATCAAGAAAGGTCATCTTTTCCTCCTGAACTTCTGAGGTAAGGAAAAGACCAAGGTCATTGCGGTTCAACTCCTGGACAAAGGATGAAAACTCTCCCCTGGGTCAATCCCACAGGATGAAGACATCATCTATATATCTGACCCAGAGGAGAATCCTCCCTCTGAGTCCATCGGTCCATCTCCTCCGCAAAGACCCTTTCTTTCTCCCACCAGACCAAGTAGAGGTTAGCGTATGTGGGGGCACAAGGGCTCCCCATAGCTACCCCCCTGAGCTGGTGGGAGATCCTCCCATCAAAGAGGAAGCAGTTATGTTCTAGAACAAATGTCAAAAGTTCCAGGATAAAATCATTGTGTTCACTCATGTGGTTGCCTCAAGTTTTAAGAAATTCACCCACAGCCCCATACCCTTTAGCATGGGGTATGGAGCTGTATAAGGCTTCAACATACAGACTAGCGAGAATAACTTCTGGCGACTCCTGGATGTCCTACAGCCTACAGAGGACATTCATGGTGTCTCTCACGTAAGAAGGTAGGCTAACCACAAAAGGACGCAACATGTCATCTATGTATAAACTGATGTTCTGAGTGATGGAGCCTATCCCTGCTACAATGGGACGTCCCTTCAAAGGTGACAGCCCCTTATGAATCTTTAGTAAGGCATAGAATGTGGCCCGTATGGGATAGGGGGGATAGCAAAAATTCATATTCGGTCTTACTGATGAGGTTTTTGCTTCTAGCTCTATCTAAAATCCCCCAGAGCTCCTCATGGTAGCCCAACAGGGATTCACTCCTCACAACTTCATAACACTCAGAATTGTGCAGAATATCATTACACATTTGTATGTATTGTGTGCGATCGAGTATGACAAGGTTACCCCCCTTGTCCGAGGGTTTGATGACAATGTTGGCATCCTACTCCAAATTTCTCAAGGCTACAGTTTCATGTGGGGTAAGATTGCGGTTTTTCCCAAAATTGATGTTTTTAAATTCAGCAATCTCTTTCGTGACTACACACAGGAATGTATCTATAGCCCCCTCATCCCCCGTAGGCGGATATTTCTTAGAGGGGAGGTGCCGAACAGAGAATGGTCCCTCTCCAAGACCCCTCTAACCCTCCTCCCACAAGTCACCCAGCAACCCAAGTGACGGTAGATCCTCCTCTGTGATCCCCAACTCTTCACATTTTTTTTTTGTCTGCTGACCTAAAAAAAAATTTTCAACTTAAGTCTCCTGCAGAATAAATTAAGATCCTTAATCCATGTGAAGGGATCAAAGGAGGGGGTAGGAACAAAGGAGAGGCCTTTTCTTAATAAGACACATTCATCCCTGGTAAGAACTTTTTTTGATAAATTGACGATTTGCATATCATCACCTCTTGCATTCATCAGTCTTTTCTCACATTTGAGTTGTGTGTCTATTTCCGATTCCTCAACAGATAATCCGAAATCGGAGGGCCCTGAAATAAAAAACCTCTCCTATTTTGTGTGTTAAAATCTCTTCTACCCCTGTATCCACCTCTCTGTGGACTGTCTGGGGATCTATTTATACCTGAGGGTTTAGAAGCAGCAGATCTACCCCTACTAGAAAAATTCCTGCGTGTGTCGCTATCAGAACCTTTACGCTCAGCTGAAGAAACCTCAGTCTAAGTCTCTTTTCTGTTGTTCCCATCTGTTTAGTTCTTATTTATTCCTATTCCCCCTCCGTTTGTCCTTCTTTGTTATAATAGGGGATGTATATTTGCGTTAGTTGATTAGGCACTAGGTTTCTCTCCATTCTATTTGCTTTTGCTGTGGGCGTTCTTTTCCTATGTTGTCCTTTTAGGTCATGTGATGATAAGTTTCCTCCCCTTCAGTCACATGACCGCGATGTGTGGTCCGGATGTAACTAAGGACGCTATGTGCATCACTATTAGGCAGAGTTAGATATGCCCTTCATGGGCGTTTCGTGGGTCCTGCTGATACGCGCCCCTGGAGGTGTCCCGTGAGTTGATTGGGCACACCTCCGGATGACGCGATTTGTGTGGAGCGTGGCTATAGGTTGATATACCATGCCTCCGCTCGACTTCATTTGCGGCCAGATATCACAGCCAGTCGGGCGGAAACGCTCTATGTCTGAATTATTTTCGTTTTTAAACCTCTCAATGAGGGTTTTTTCTCTGCCCTAGTTTTTTGACTGCCTCTGATGAGCAGGTTTCTTTTTACCAGCAGAAACGCGTCAGGATGGTTTATGGGCTGTTATGGATGTATGTTGTTTGTGTTACTAGCTAGCTTTCATATGTTTTTTACTGAGATGCATCTATGAATTGTTATTAAAAAAAAAATAAGCCTGACTCCATTTTTGTTTGTGTCAGTGTTTTGAATTTGGGAGTGGTTGTGTAGGAAAAAAAAAAATATATATATATATAATAATAATAATAATAATAAAAATAACAATAATAATAATCCTTTAATAGTCCCACCATGGGGAAATATAGTGTGTTACAGCAGCAAGGATATGCAATACAAGATAAGCAATACAAATACTCATACAATATATGCAAAACGTTCCAAGATAGAGGCATCCCATTGATAATAAACAGACAGATAGAAAGGTACAGGTAAAGAAGTAGCAGAGGCGGGGGGGGGGGGGGGATATCACAACAGAAAGAAATTTCAGTTCTCTGTGTGGAATGATCTCCGCTTAGGTCGTTGTTGGTTGTGCAGCCTGACCACAACGGGGAGGAAAGACTTCTGATAGCGCTCCTTCTCACACTTAGGGTGAAGTAGTCGGTCACTGACAGTACTGCCCAGCGCTATCACGGTCTCATGCATGGGATGGGAGTTATTCTCCCGCATGGAGCTCACCACGGACAGTATCC
This sequence comes from Leptodactylus fallax, assembly GCA_947044405.1. Taxonomy (NCBI): domain Eukaryota; kingdom Metazoa; phylum Chordata; class Amphibia; order Anura; family Leptodactylidae; genus Leptodactylus; species Leptodactylus fallax. The sequence continues at coordinate 10,538,913 of CAMRHE010000015.1, read as the reverse complement.
TTCTGTCACCCACCACCTGCACTGGATCCAGTGGGCTCCCCAGGACAGAGCTGGCCCTTCTAATCAGCTTGTCGAGTTTACTTCTATCCCTGGTCGATATACTGCACCCCCAGCAGGCCACTCCAAAGAAGATGGCTGATGCCACGACTGAGTTGAAAAAAGTCCTAAGAAGTGCCCCCTGGACTCCAAAGGCTCTCAGCCTCCTAAGCAGGTAGAGCCTGCTGTGGCCCTTCCTGTACAGGACCTCCATGTGATCTGCCCATTCCAACTTATTATTAAGGAGCACACCCAGGTACTTATAGGTGTTGACAATCTCGATGCCCGTTCCCTGGATGTCCACTGGTTTAGGAGGGCATCTACATTTACGAAAGTCTACCACCATCTCCTTGGTCTTCCCAGTGTTAATCCTCAAGTGGTTCCGCTGGCACCAATCCACAGAATCCCAGTTCAGTTCTCTGTACTCCCTGTCATCATCATCTGTGATGAGGCTTACTATTGCAGAGTCATCAGAATACTTCTGTAGGTAGCAGCTAGATGAGTTGCACCTAAAATCTGAAAAGGAAAGGGGCAAGAACTATACCCTGAGGTGCCCCTGTATTACAGATCATGGTATCTGACACACAGTCCCGGGCTCTCACATACTGAGGTCGATTTGTGAGGTAGTGTAGGATTCAATTGGAGAGGTGGTGGTCCACTCCAGCAAGGGCCAGCTTGTCCCTCAGTAACCCCGACTGTATGGTGTTAAAAGCACTGGAGAAATCAAAGAACATTATTCTCACAGTGTTCCCTAGTTTATCCGGGTGAGAAAGGACCCTGTGCAGAAGGTGGATGATGGCATCATCCACCCCATTGCCTGACTGATAAGCAAACTGGAGAGGGTCCATAGTCGGGCTCACTAGAATGCATGTGTGAGAACCAATCTCTCTAAGACCTTCATCAGGTGGGATGTCAATGCTACGGGTCTGTAGTCGTTGAGGTCCATAGGATGAGGTTTCTTTGGAACCGGTACCACACAAGAAGATTTCCACAGATCAGGTATTATTTCCCGCTTCAGACTCATATTAAATATATATATGTAACAATACTACTCAGATGATCCTCACAAGTCTTAATTAGCCTTGCACTTATGCCATCTGGCCCTGCAGCCTTCTCAACTTTGATCTTTTTCAGCTCCCTTCTCACCTGGGAACATGTGAAGGTCAGACTGTGGTCAGATAATGACAATGGATTTCTGGATTTACTGGTCTGGTAGGAAGTAGTCGCAGGTGGTAAAGTCAGTGTGGTAGAGGGAACTGAAAGACATGTTGGGGTGGGAGGAGCTGATGTGTGATCTAATCTATTGAAGAATAGATTTAGTTCATTAAGCCAATTAAAATCTGCTTCCACTTGGGAGTCAGACTGTCTGTGACCCAAGATTGACTTAAGCCCCTTCCAGGCAGCCCTTATATCTTTTCTGTTCATTTGCTTTTCCATTTTTCCTTATAATTGGCTTTTTCCTGCCTGATTTGATGCCTAAGCTCATTCTGTACCTCCCTCAGCCCCACCTTATCTCTAGCCTTGAATGCCATCTTTTTCTCCTTAAGTAGTGTTTTTATATCAGAATTAATCCATTGTTTGTTGTTGGAGAAGCACCTCACCACTTTTGTGGGTACTGTGTTGTCCACACAAAAATTAATGTAGTCCATTATGCAGTGTGTGAGTCCTTCTATGTCTTCTCCATAAGAATCCTGCAGCACTTCCCATGCGGTTGTGTCAAAACAGTCCCTCAGAGCCTCATCACTCTCCTCAGACCTTATCCTCACTGTGCGGGTGACAGCTGGTTCTCTATGTACAAGTGGCTTATACACAGGTCGCAGATGCACTAGGTTGTGATCCAATCTTCCCAGTAGGGCTGATGAGTTATATGGCTCCCTCGCATAAGCAAAGAACAAGTCCAATGTTTTGTTATCTCTTGTGTGGCAGGTTACATAATTGTGTGAAACTGGGCAGTGTGGATGATGGAGAGACATGGTTGAAGTCTCCAGATACAAGAAGTAGAGCCTGGGGGTGTAGAGACTGCAACTGGCTTACCGTGGCTTGTAGGACCTCAGAGGCAGTGTCAGCTTTCGCAGAGGAGGGGACATATGCAGCTATCACGATGACATGTGATAGTTCCCTCGGTAGATAAAAAGGTCTCATGCTCACAGCTAATAGTTCAATATCCTCACACCAAGTTTTCTCCTTAATCACAATGTGCCTAGGATTACACCATCTATCATTCACAAATATCGCCAACCCTCTTCCTTTCCTCTTACCGCTCTCCCATATATTTGGGTTATTAAATTTAAAAGCACGGGCTGCACACGGGGGACACGGGGATGACTCTGTTCGCTGCCCCATGCTTCCGCGGCTCCTTTCATTAAATGAATAGGAGCCATGGAAGCACGGGCCGCAAAATAGGACAGGAATAGGACATGTCCTGTCTGATATGGCCCGGACTGTTGGCCCGCGCATGGAACCGTGAAAACCACGGTTGTGTGTATGGGCCCATAGAAAAGAATGGGTCAGTGTACTCTCCGTGAAATACACGGATAGCACACTGACCCACAGCACGGTCGTTTGCAAACGGCCTTAACATTACGTGCCCCAGTCTAAAATTGCCTGAACTACTAATATATAAAAATATTTTTCCCATACAGTGAATGCCATTGTGGGAAAAAAATCAAAATGGCCAAACTGTTCTGTTTCGCCTCTCAAAAGAATTTGAATAAATAGTGATCTTTCGCCAAAATGAGACTTTAACCAAAATGGTATAAATAAAAAGTACAAACAAGAGTCCTTTTACAGTCCTGTATTTGGAAATATAAAAAAGTTACAGGTGTCATAATATGGTGACTCCAAGAATTTTTTTTTAATTTTGCATTTTTTGTTAAGGTTTTAAAATATAATAAAAACTATATGAAGTTGGTATCATCATAATCATAACCACCCACGGAATATAGGTAACATATCATTTTGGCTGTCCAGTGAATGCAGTAAAAACAAAATCCATAAGAAAATGAGTAATGCACATGCAGCTTTTTTTTTCTAAATCCCTCTTCAATTCTGAATATTTTTGTAGCTTTCCAGTATATCGTACAGAATATTAAATGGTATCACTATGAAGTACATTCTGTCCCAGAAAAGTTACCCTCACACAGCTCAGTGAACTCAAAAATAAAATAGTTATGGCTTTTGGAAGGCAGGGAGCAAAAAAACAAAAATTACTGATCACTAAGCACAGTGTTTGTATTTTTTCTCCTGGGCCTCTCTTCCATTTTCATAGGTATGGTCAGTTTGTTTGGGGGCCCTATATGCAAATGTTCCCACTTTGATCTTGCGAGATCATTCTGTGCTAGGTTGCTATGAGATTACATGGCATTATCAGAGGCCTAAATCAGACTCCATTGGCTTACTAAAGAAAATCTGCATATAGGGAGGGCAAACAAGCAGAAGGCATATCTAAGGAGAAAAGAACGTTCTTTTTAAAGCACCATGAAATCTCTTTGACGATACTAGGTTCACACTACCGTTCAGCTCTCCATCTTTCAGGTCCGCAGGGAGACCTGAAAGACGGAGAGCCCGTCTGCTAAAAAAGCAGTTACCCATGGACACCTGCGGACTTTTGGGTGCAGGACTTTTCTCTCCAACGATTTTAGATGGAATCTGCAGCGAAGTCTCCTATGGAGACTCCAAAGCAGATGTGAACCTAGCCAGAGCCATCCTACTTTGCAGTGGAAAAATCTATGGCAGTAAAACTTGGTCTAGCTAAGGGGTAGACAGCACTTGAAGTGCTTTTTATTTTTTAAAGGTTTCATTGTATTTTCACATGACATAATACTGAACAGTAGAAAAGAACACCTTATGCCTAGGACAAGACTACTGTGCTGCTTCTAACATTTTATTTGATGCATTGTCCTTCACACAGTGGGGAATATTGAATCACTGTTGTTACTAGTGGAGCTTTTCCTGTCTTGCTTTTACTGGAAATTTGAGTGACGTGAACAATTAACTATCTGTAATTTGTCTTTTTCACTTTTCAAAGGTTTAGAAAGTAGTTGCTGAACCCTAGAAAAATAACAGGAATCGGGCTCCACTGATCTGTAGCCATCGCCAACAGTAAATAAGCTCAGAAAACAGAAAAGCTATGACTATTGCAAATTATTATTAATTACACACATTAAGGTGAGTGTTTTTCTGATGTTTTGTACCTTGTTCGTCCATGTGTTTTTGTTTTTTAGTCTGTCAATAATCTACATTGGTTTTGCTTCTGTCTCTTACATGATCTCTATGCCCATATATCTACCCCAGTATTTGTAACTCTGTATTTCAACAGGATTATGTAGAATCAAAGAAAGCAATTTATATTATTGTTTTCTGTCATATTAAAATTGTATTCTCAAATATGCTACAATAAATAGTTTATTTGCAGCATAACAATGAAATTATGATAATTACTTGGCTAAGTATTACGGGTTTATGTAGATATGTAGATTACTATATAAACTATGTTCATATATGGCACTAAAACAACTTTAATTTCCAGGATTAATACTAGGCACGATTATACAAATGAACTAAATGAAAATGATCTCATGTGTCATACAGGAAAAGACATATCACTTATACAGCCTGTTCAGTTGAATAGGGGCCAGGAGGGGAAAGGGGTCTGTTCTAGCCACAGAAGATTTTAAAACAAGTATCCTGCTTCTTTCATCCCCTCCCCTCTCGCTATCTTTCATTGCTTGCGCTAGCATTACCCTCCAGGGTTCCATGGGACACTAACAAGGGTTTCACATATTGAAGGTGTCAAGCATTGTATGTGCTGCCCTATACAATGTACTGAAAGACAATAGCACTGGAACCGCACACTCAGATAGAATTGTGGTGCTAGCAAAAAGGTTTCTCCAATACAAGTCCAAGAGAAAAGATTTGCTGCGCACACAGATGAAAGTTGCGTTCAAAGGGGTCATTTATTGATACAAAAGTTCATGACAGTGATATATGATGTCTTTCTGTCTATCCATCTGTGTTATGGCTCCCTTCCCTCCAATAATTTTTACTTTTATTTCTTCTCTATTCACATCTGCTGCAAGATTTCTCTGTACTATGACAATTTGCTCTGTAAATACGGTTTTCCATGCCATGACAATGTATTATGCATTTATCCTTGTATTAGATTGGTATATCCCATGCCATTGTATTGTCCCTAAATGTACTTTGTATATGTTTGCTATAGATCTAGTCGTACGAAGGTCGTATGACCGAAATGTTGCAGCATTTTTTGATCTTTATTTCCATATCACAGTGTATTACTTAAGCATGGCATTGCAATTCTTGTAAAGTATTTACTTTTTATCATATATCACTGCTCTTATAGCACCCAACTTTTTGTCATGAACTTTTGTATCAATAAATCACTACCCTTTTGAAAGCAACTTTCATCTGTGTGTGCAGCAAATCTTTTTCTCCTATACAATATACTGAGCCAGGACATTGAATTAAGTAGTCTTTACAATGTTGTGACACTAACAATAGGTTCACACCTGCGTTCAGGTTTCCGTTCAAGGGGTCCGCTTGTGGACCCCTCAAATAGAAACTTAATCCGTTAAATCTGGTTACCTTCGGAAACTCGCAGAACCCATAGACTATAATGGGGTCCACCGGGTTTCTGCCTGGTTTCCTCCTGAAAAAGGCAGAAAATGCGGAGAGTAAAGCGCTGCTTACAGGACTTTTCTCTCCGCATTTTTAAAGTGGATTGGGGAACAGAATCCCCAGGCAGAGACCGGGTGCAGGTATGAACCTAGCCTAAGCAGCATTAGGACATTTTGTGCTGCATTGAATATAATAATAATAATCATCCTTTAATAGTCCTACCATGGGGAAATTCAGTGTGTTACAACAGCAAAAATAAACAATACATATACAGATACAAACATATACAAGAATGGTCCAAGTTAGAGGCATTACATTGATAGTAGACAGATAAGAAGCGGGATGTGGGGGGGGGATATCCCAGACAGAAAGATATTTCAGTTCTCTGTATGGACTGATCTCCGCTTAGGTCGGAGTTGATTGTACAGCCTGACCGCAGTGGGGAGGAAAGACTTCCGGTAGCGCTCCTTCTCACACTTAGGGTGAAGTAGTCGGTCACTGACAGTACTGCCCAGCGCTCTCATGGTCTCATGCTTGGGATGGGACTTATTCCCACCGCCTGCACTGGGTCCAGTGGGCTCCCCAGGACAGAGCTGGCCCTCCTAACCAGCTTGTCGAGTTTATTTCTATCCCTGGTTGATATACTGCTCCTCCAGCAGGTCACTCCAAAGAAGATGGCTGATGCCACTACCGAGTTGAAAAAAATCCTAAGAAGTGCCCCCTGGACTCCAAAGGCTCTCAAGCTCCTAAGCAGGTAGCGCCTGCCTTGGCCCTTCCTGTACAGGACCTCCATGTGATCTGCCCAGTCCAGCTTATTATTAAGGAGCACACCCAGGTACTTATAGGTGTTGACAATCTCTATGCCCGTCCCCTGGATGTCCACTGGTTTAGGAGGGCATCCACATTTATGGAAGTCCACCACCATCTCCTTGGTCTTCCTGGCGTTAATCCTTAGTTGGTTCTGCTATAGTGCCTTGATGTTAGCCTGGGAGAGAGGAGGGATGAGTAAATATTTGTTTTTATTTTATTTATTTTTTCATCTGACATCTGTTCTTTGGTCTATGGTAGGGGTCTGTTCAGGGGACTGATTTGGGGGTCTGGTTTGGGATCTGTTTTAGGTTAATAACCCATGTAGCGAAAATCGGCAAAAAACGGGGGCGTTATTGAAAACGCAGCTTTTCCGCTACAGATTTTTTTCTGCAATGTGTGGATGGGATTAGCTAGAAGTACTTTGCAAGTACTATGAAACGCTGTGTTTTCGCAACGTGGGGCCCCAGCCTTAGGCATGTTTTAGGGATTTGGTATGGGGTTTTATTTAGTAATTTGTCTTATATGTCTGTTTTGGTCTCTGGTCTAGTCTGGAGGGATCTTAAATGACTTTTATTTTAGAGGCTGATCTGGGGTCTGATTTAGGGATCTGTTCTAGGTTCTGATTCATTTATGGGCATAAATTATTTAAAGAGTTCACCCTGAGATCTAAATTAATTAATTAAGGGGTCTGAATTTATTTTGACATCTTTTCCAGGGTCTATATTTAAGGATCTGATCTGAGGCCTGAATATAGTCTGCTCTGGAGTCAAAACTCATGTGGAGACCTAATCTGAGATGTGAATTTATTTAGGGCTGTGGTCTCAGACTAAATTAATTTTTGCCTCTGGTATTTAAATTAGTTTTGCAGTTTTCAGTCTGAATTACAATTAAGAACATTTTATTATAGTAAAATGAATCATAAAGCCTTTTTTCTTTTAGGAAACATTTATTGGCAGATGGTCCAGGAGAGTTTTATTTCAGGTGTTCCCCTATTCTGACAAAGCTGAGAAACCTTGGATTAGGCAGACACTAAACCATCCCAGATAGCCTATCACAGGAGTAATTCAAGGTTTCTCAGCTTTGTCAGAAAAGGGGAACACCTGAAAAAAACTCTCTTGGACCATCTGCCACTTAATATTATCCAAAAGAAAAAAATGAATAAGAAGATGCAAAAATGTTGAAGGAAGGGGATCCATTGAGCTACGGCTAAAAAGTGGTTCATCTGCAGAGATTCTTCAGCAATTCTGCTGCATATATATACCCTAAGGGTGGGGTCCCACATTGCGAATACGCAGCCTTTTGGCCATGGTGGAAACGCCGTGGCAAAAAACGTCGCTTGTTACAGTACCCAATTCTGGCTAATCCCATCCACACACTGCAGAAAAAAATCTGCAGTGGAAATGCTGCAATTTCAAAAACCGTTTTTGTAAATTGAAGCATTTCAATTATACCTATGGAAACACTGTTGTTTTCCTTATAGTTATAATAGGGGCAGAAACATTTTTCCTCTGCGGACTTTCTATGAAAAGCGCTGCAGAAAAAAGCTCAATGTGGCTCACTACGTGGGGCCTTAGCCTAAAAGGGTTTTTTGCACCACAGAAATATGCCAAATTTATAAAAAGGTACATGCCTCCTAATAAAAGTTGCTAATTTTGCCTGTATGAAAATCTTCTTTACCTGCTATGGGCTGCTATAGGCATGTAGAATTTATTTATTTTAATTAATGAAACTGGAAATCAGTGACTGTGTAAGATCACACTGATTTAATCTTCTCACCTTTAACACATCAGATGAGCATTTTGAATGAATTTCTCTTTAGGCTAAGGCGTGGCGTCCCGCAGCAAAAAAGCACTGCGGGAAAAACCACGACAACAATGCATCACGGTTCTTCCCGCAGCACTTTGCACAGAAAGTTCACAGAGGTTCCCTCTGTGAACTTATTGCTTCAATTATATCTATAGTGAAACCACCGGCGTTTCCATAGATATAATTGACATGCTGCAATTTCCAAAACCGCAACGGTTTTGGAAATCGCCGCTTGTCCAGACCGCGTATTTTCCCGAAAAGTGGGGATGGGATTCGCTGTGACTGTAAAACGCCGCATTTCTGCCACATGGGGCCCCAGCCTCAAAGGGTTTTTTCCATCTTGCAAATTATTGCCTAAATGGGAATAGCTGCTCCAAAATCCAGACCTTTGTATATGAATAGTAGGAAGAGCTGAGCTGAGCAATGCTGCTCCACATTGTTTGCATATCTCCCATAGAGGTGAACAGGAGTTGCTGTACTTTTTCCCTAACTGCAAAGTTGCAGAACCAGTGTAGCTAAGTTGTGCTATGCTGTTTCTCTAGCTACCATTCTCCTCTATAGGAGATACTGGAACATCATAACATTGCACTGAATTTTGGAAAATAAGATTTAGGTGAAGCTACAGCAGCACTAATCACATTCACAGACAGTGATAAGGGTACCCAATAATCAGTATCAATTCACAGTATGAACAGGTTCCTACCTCAACAAAATAATAATAATAAATCATAACTTTTAATGTACCTAAGATAAAAATAATGTCCTAAGTACGATTAGTAGCACCCAACTATAGCAGATGATATAATCACATTATCATCCATTCATTTCCGATGTGAAACTGTGGTGTGCAACAATGTAGGTGTAAATACTCAGGGCTCAGATCCGTCAAAGGAACTAGGGAACGTTTGTTAATGGATGCCTAATTTGTGACCAAGTCTGTGAGTAAATTAGACCACCAGACCTGTCCCATCAAACATGGGATTTCTGTTCCCTATTTACTGGATCACTATCCTAAACAAAGGGAGGGGGGTGATGAAGGCCACTAAACCCCCATATATGGTTCCCTGAGGTGTGTATGTTATGGGGAGACAAACAGAATCTCTCTCCCAATATCCAAACCAAAAACACCCCACAAATATAAGCGAGGATCCTTCTGAATCAATGCCCTATAAGAAGGGAGTGTTGTGTATAGAGAGCAGATAAGACATACAGTGGGATTGGAAGTATTCAGACCCCTTTAAATTTTCACTCTTTGTTTCATTGCAGCCATTTGCTAAAAGCAAAAAAGTTCATTTTATTTCTCAATAATGTACACTCAGCACCCCATCTTGACAGAAAAAAACAGAAATGGAGATATTTTTGCAAATTTATTAAAAAAGAAAAACTGAAATATCACATGGTCATAAGTATTCATACCCTTTGCTGTGACACTCATATTTAACTCACATGCTGTCCATTTCCTTCTGATCCTCCTTGAGACGGTTCTACTCCTTCATTGGAGTTCAGCTGTGTTTAATTAAACTGATTGGACTTGATGAGGCAAGGCACACACCTGTCTATATAAGACCTCACAGCTCACAGTGCATGTCAGAGCAAATGAGAATCATGAGGTCAAAGGAACTGCCCAAGGAGCTCAGAGACAGACTTGTGGCAAGGCACAGATCTGACCAAGGTTACAAAAGAATTTCTGCAGCACTCAAGGTTCCTAAGAGCACAGTGGCCTCCATAATCCTTAAATGGAAGAAGTTTGGGACGACCAGAACTCTTCCTAGACCTGGCCGTCCAGCCAAACTGAGCAAACATGTGAGAAGAGCCTTGGTGAGAGAGGTAAAGAAGAACCCAAAGATCACTGTGGCTGAGCTTCAGAGATGCAGTAGGGAGATGGGACAAAGTATCACAAAGTCAACTATCACTGCAGCCCTCCATCAGTCGGGGTTTTATATCAGAGTGACCCGAAGGAAGCCTCTCCTCAGTGCAAGACATATGAAAGCCCGCATAGAGTTTGCTAAAAAACACATGAAGGGCCCCCAGACTATGAGAAGTAAGATTCTCTGGTCTGAGTAGATGAATATTGAACTTTTTGGCGTTAATTCTAAGCGGTATATGTGGAGAAAACCAGGCACTGCTCATCACCTGCCCAATACAATCCCAACAGTGAAACATGATGGTGGCAGCATCATGCTATGGGGGTGTTTTTCATCTGCAGGGACAGGATGACTGGTTGCAATTGAAGGAAAGATGAATGCGGCCAAGTACAGAGATATCCTGGAAAAAAACCTCTTCCAGAGTGCTCTGGACCTCAAACTGGGCCAAAGGTTCACTTTCCAACAAGACAATGACCCTAAGCACACAGCTAAAATAACAAAGAAGTGGTTTCGGCACAACTCTGTGACCACTCTTGACTGGCCCAGCCAGAGCCCTGACCTCAACCCATGCAATCACCAAACTACCTATGCCTATGTAGTTCCCCCTAAGGCGAAACCAACCCTGTGATGTGATAATATACAGCATGTAAGTACCGCATTATGTTGGAGGGATCAGATCGACAAATATAGAGGAGGGCAGTCATCTTTAAATGGAACACTTTAATCTCACCACCCCAGGGTGTAATAATACCAGACCAACAACACTCTGAGAATAAACCCATGGAGCCGTTCCCACCCTATGAAACAACCAGATAAACTGATAAGTGTATCCCAGTCAATCCCTCCCCAGAGATGTAGTACTAATCAAATAGAGGTGGCGATAGAGATTGCATCATTCAATCCCTTAGGTTTAATGGATCCAAACCGAAAGATCCATTGTGTTTCCTTTTGTAGAATGACGCAATCCCAGTCGCCCCCCTAAGGGGGATTTACGGATGTGTTCCATCCCCTGAAAATGGATTGAGGATGTATCACCCCTGTGGCATTGCCATACATGTAGATCCAGTGCTTTATATTTACTATGAGAGATATCCCTTACCTGGTCCAGTATGTGTCTACGAAGTTTTTCCCACATATCTAAGTGGGTATGGGTAAGATGCAACGTAGACGACACCTTCCATGCAACAGTTTATGAAATCCCTAATCTGGAAGGTGGTGCCCCTGGCATAGGCAGTGATCTCCTTCCCTTTCTGGGTGAAACCACACGCATGACAACCATATCTGAAGGTACCTGGTGGACGACTTGCTCCCAACCATGATGTTGTAGTACTGGCGAGGACTATGGGTTAAACGATCACCAACGTTCCTTCCCCTCTGGTATGTGATAGACGAAGTTCGGCAATGAGGTCACATATGTTGGGATCCTGCCTAAGGAGGTCCCAGAATGTTCATAGGGTGTCTAAGACCTGTCACGAACTCTGGTCATAGGTCCCAATCATCTGGACCTGTTTGCCTTGGTCACCCCATTTACGTGGTACTAACAGCTCACCATAGTCACGTAGGCATGCCAATCTCCTGGTCTCGCAATTCAATGGTTGGGGGATACCCTTGTGACACAAACCGGTGCTTCAGATGTTGGCTCTGGATGTTAAATTCATCCACCGAGGACCAATTCCTACACACCCTTAGGAACTGCCCCTTCGGAATGCCCCTCTTTAGAGGCAGGGGTGGTGACTATCCCATCTAAGTAGGGAGTTAGTTGCTGTTTCCTTACGTAAGAATGTAGTCGAGATATTTCCATCTCCCTTGATAGATATGGATAAATCCAGGAAGGGAATTTATCATTCCTCAAACAAGGCTGTAAACCTGAAATTCAGGTTGTTATTATTCAAGGTCTCATTGAATTCCCAGAACAAGTTGGAGGTGCCTGACCACAATATGAAGATGTCATCTATGTAACGTAACCAGAGAAGGATATAGGATGTTCACATCTCATATGATTCCGTAATTACATGATGCTCCTCCCACCAACCAAAAAAGATGCCCCACCGCTGGTGGAAGAAGCGCCCGTCAAACAAGAAGGAGTTGTAAGTCAGCACAAATTCCATCAGGGCTAACGTGAATTCATTATGAGAGGTGAGATGAGTCCTCTGTGTCCATAGGAAGTGTCTGATAGCCCCCCACACCCCAGATCATGGGGTACAGAGCTACACAGGGCCTCCCCATCAAGGCTGGCAAGGGCCATACTCACTGGAACATGGATGCCCTCCAAATGTCTGAGGATATCCATGGTGTTCCAGACATACGACGGGAGAGCCAGCACAAAAGGTCGTAAGATCTTATCTATATATGTGCTGACATCCTATCGATGCCCAAGACTATAGGCCAGTCCCAGAGAGGGTTATACCCATTATGTACCTTTGGGAGGCAGTAAAACGTAGGGACATGGGGAAATCTAGGCCGCATGTAGTCCCATTCCTTTTTGTTGATCAGGCCTTCCGACTTGGCCCGATCGAAGATGGAATTCAATTCAACAATGTACCCTGGAGTAGGGACAGACCGCAGGACACCATACAGTAGTTAGAATCATCAATGACATCACAGTAAGTCATTACACATCCTAAGATAGTCAATCTTATCAAGAATAACGATGTTCCCCCCTAGTTCCTTTGACGGATCTGAGCCCTGAGTATTTACATTTACATTGTGGCACACCACAGTATCGTATCGAAAAGGGGTGGATGATAATGTGATTATATTGTCTTCTATAGTTGGGTGCTACTCGTAGTTTACACCGTTTGAATTACTACACTTGGGACATTATTTTTATCTTAAGTACATTAAAAGTTATGTTTTATTATTATTTTATTGAGATAGGGACCTGTTCATACTGTAAATTGATACCTCAGCACTAGAAATGACTATAGTGGGCTTAGGAACTCAAAGTGCACAGGAGATCAAAGTAAGTTATCTGTATTGCTGAAGATAAGATATCTTTATTTGGTAGTGATGGTCAAAAATATATGTGAGGCATAGAGTAGGAGAAGAGTTACATCCTCAGAACAAGATGATTGGGGCCTGTATGTCAGCAGATGGTGCTGACCGCAACCCCCTTCATGCAATAGCATTAAAAAAAATACATTGACATCATCATGAAAAAAACTGCTACCTTCCATTAGAGAACTCTGTCTTAAAAATGAATTACTTTTTTTAGCAGGATTCAGCTCCCTGTTGCACAGCAAAAATATGTAAACAGTGGTTCACTGCAAAGAGCATTCAATTCTTGAACTGGCTACAAAAAGGCCCCGACAAAATCTGTGCCACTGCTTGAAAAATCTTGTATGATGAGGATTCGATAAATAAAAGGCAGTTATTGTACTATAGTGTAGATTGTAATGTGGACTGACCATGGTAGCAGTATTCACAGCATACTTATATTTCTCTGCAGTTCAGTTCTGTTTTTTGGAGAGAATTCAGCATCTAATTCTCTTCCAGTTAATAAACATTTAGTAATATCACATTTATTTCCAAGCATGCAAAGTTGCAGAATTTGAAAATTTCAAAATGTCAATGCACATGAGTGAGTACAGTATAAACTTGCATTTGATATACAGCATGCTAGGATGACCCCTCCTCCCACTATGACACAAAAATAAACATATTTTATTTTTTCTTTAGAGATAGACCCCAACATGTAAAGTGGTGACCACAGTTGAAATATACATTATAATATAGAGTAAATGTTACTACTGGGCAATGGCTAATGCTACCAAAGTGCTCAGCATGTAACTTGAAAAGCCTATCAAATTAAGACATAGCTTTCATTTAACCAGTATAACATATAAAATCACTACATAGTGTCTAATCTTTATATCTAATACTTCCCTAGTTATTAACCCCTTCCTAGCATATGTACATGACAGTGATTGCCTGCGATTACCATAGGAATCCAGATGTAAATGACAGCCAGACTTCCGCTTTAACAAATAACACTGATTCTGATTGATTAACCCCTATGATGCTATGATCAACAGTGATCATGGCATCTTAAGAATCTGTCAGTCAAACTAGTCTAGGGCCCACCAGTGGAATTGTTTCTAGGGGCCCACCACTAGGACCCAGTGACGGTCTGAAGGTCCCTGGGCCCACCCAACAGCTTCCTGCTAAAAGCCTACACAACGGCTCCTTCACTAAAATCTTACAAATTCGCTGACTATCAATGGTCACTTAGGGCATGCTGACGTTATAACGCCAGCGTGTCCCAAGTAACCAATGAGGCCCAATCACAAGCCTCAGCGGTGATGACTGGAGCACGTGACATCAGCTACAGGTCAGAAATGGCCAGAAGATGACACAGGATCATCAGACGCACAGGAAATGTTTATTATTTTCACACACCTCCCCTGGGCTGGGCCCCTGCGGCACATGACACCGGGCCCCTTTCCGTTAACAATGTGCCTGGGCCTGACATCAGGCTCCAGATCCCAGGGGTCTTTTTGGCACCCAACCTAAAGGCATGGGGCCCTCCGGGGGATTCACCAGTACTCCAGTGGGCCAGTCCGAGCCTGAACATGATTACAGACTGCTGATTGGTTGCTATGGCAAACGTGGCGTAACAATGGTCTTGTGGTTGCCATCATAGCCTTTCTATTAGGAGTTGCCAGAGGCTTATTCTAATAGAATGCCTGTTACAGTTATGTAATAGACACAATGCACTTCAATACACATGTACTGAAGAGTAATTGAGCCACCAGGTGTAGTAAAAAATAAAATAAAAAACGTTTTCTGTAAGTCTTCACAAGGTTGGCACAAACTGTTGCTGGTATGTTGGCCCATTCCTCCATGCAGATCTCCTCTAGAGCAGTGGTGTTTTGGGGCTGTCGCTGGGCAACACGAACTTTCAACTCCCTCCAAAGGTTTTCTATGGGGTTGAGATCTGGAGAGTGGCTAGGCCACTCCAGGACCTTGAAATGCTTCTTATGAAGCCACTCCTTCGTAGCCCTGGCGGTGTGCTTGGGATCATTGTCATGCTGAAAGACCCAGCCACGTTTCGTCTTCAATGCCCTTGTTGATGGAAGGAGGTTTGCACTCAAAATCTCACGATACATGGCCCCATTCATTCTTTCATGTACACAGATCAGTCGTCCTGGTCCCTTTGCAGAGAAACAGCCCCAAATCATGATGTTGCCACCTCCATGCTTCACAGTAGGTATGGTGTTCTTTGGATGCAACTCAGCATTCACTCTCCCCCAAACACGACGAGTTGTGTTTCTACCAAAGAGTTCTACTTTGGTTTCATCTGACCATATGACATTCTCCCAATACCCTTCTGGAACATGCAAATGCTCTCTAGCAAACTTCAGACAGGCCCGGATATGTACTGATTTAAGCAGGGGGACACGTTTGGCACTGCAGGATCTGAGTCCCTGGCGGCGTAGTGTGTTACTGACGGTAGCCTTTGTTACGTTATTCCCAGCTTTCTGCAGGTCATTCACTAGGTCCCCCCGTGTGGTTCTGGGATTTTTGCTCACTTGTGATCATTTTGACCCCACGGGGTGAGATCTTGCGTGGAGCCCCTGATCGAGGGAGATTATCAGTTGTCTTGTATGTCTTCCATTTTCTAATTATTGCTCCCACAGTTGATTTCTTCACACCATGCTGCTTGCCTATTGCAGATTCAGTATTCCCAGCCTAATGCAGGTCTACAATTTTGTTTCTAGTGTCCTTCCACAGCTCTTTGGTCTTCACCATAGTGGAGTTTGGAGTGTGACTGTTTGAGGTTGTGGATTACTACAACTACATTGTGGATTACTACAGGCAATGAGTGGAGGACAGAGGAACTTCTCTTAAAGAAGAAGTTGCAGGTCTGTGAGAGCCAGAAATCTTGCTTGTTTGTAGGTGACCAAATACTTATTTTCCACCATAATTTGCAAATAAATTCTTTACAAATCAGACAATGTGATTTTCTAGATATGTTTTCTCATTTTGTTTCTCATAGTTGTGGTCTACCTATGATGTCAATTACAGGCCTCTCTCATCTTTTTAAGTGGGAGAACTTGCACAATTGGTGGCTCACTAAATACTTTTTTTTCCCCACTGTATACACAGTATATATATATATATATATATATATATATATATATATATATAAGTACAGACCAAAAGTTTGGACACACCTTCTCATTCCAAGAGTTTTCTGTATTTTCATGACTATAAAAATTGTAGATTCACACTGAAGGCATCAAAACTATGAATTAACACATGTGGAATTATATACTTAACAAAAAAAGTGTGACACAACTGAAAATATGTCTTATATTCTAGGTTCTTCAAAGTAGCCACCTTTTGCTTTGATTACTGCTTTGCACAATCTTGGCATTCTATTGATGAGCTTCAAGAGGTAGTCACCTGAAATGGTCTTCCAACAGTCTTGAAGGAGTTCCCATAGATGCTTAGCACTTGTTGGCCCTTTTGCCTTCACTCTGCAGTCCAGCTCACCCCAAACCATCTCGATTGGGTTTAGGTCTGGTGACTGTGGAGGCCAGGTCATCTGGCGTAGCACCCCATCACTCTCCTTCTTGGTCAAATAGCCCTTACACAGTCTGGAGGTGTGTTTGGGGTTTGTCCTGTTGAAAAATAAATGATGGTCCAACTAAACGCAAACCGGATGGAATAGCATGCCGCTGCAAGATGCTGTGGTAACCATGCTGGTTCAGTATTCCTGCAATTTTGAATAAATCCCCAACAGTGTCACCAGCAAAGCACCCCCACACCATCACACCTTCTCCTCCATGCTTCACGGTGGGAACCAGGCATGTAGAGTCCATTCGTTCACCTTTTTTGCGTCACACAAAGACACGGTGGTTGGAAAAAAAGATCTCAAATTTGGACTCATCAGACCAAAGCACAGATTTCCACAGGTCTAATGTCCATTCCTTGTGTTCTTTAGCCCAAACAAGTCTCTTCTGCTTGTTGCTTGTCCTTAGCAGTGGTTTCCTAGCAGCTATTTTACCATGAAGGCCTGCTGCACACAGTCTCCTCTTAACAGTTGTTGTAGAGATGTGTTTGCTGCTAGAACTCTGTGTGGCATTGACCTGGTCTCTAATCTGAGCTGCTGTTAACCTGCGATTTCTGAGGCTGGTGACTCGGATGAACTTGTCCTCCGCAGCAGAGGTGACTCTTGGTCTTCCTTTCCTGGGGCGGTCCTCATGTGAGACAGTTTCTTTGTAGCGCTTGATGGTTTTGGCTACTGCACTTGGAGACACTTTCAAAGTTTTCCCAATTTTTCGGACTGACTGACCTTCATTTCTTAAAGTAATGATGGCCACTCGTTTTTCTTTACTTAGCTGCTTTTTTTCTTGTCATAATACAAATTCTAACACTCCATTCAGTAGGACTATCAGCTGTGTATCCACCTGACTTCTGAACAACACAACTGATGGTCCCAACCCCATTTATAAGGCAAGAAATCCCACTTATTAAACCTGACAGGGCACACCTGTGAAGTGAAAACCATTTCAGGTGACTACCTCTTGAAGCTCATCAAGAGAATGCCAAGAGTGTGCAAAGCAGTAATCAAAGCAAAAGGTGGCTACTTTGAAGAACCTAGAATATAAGACATATTTTCAGTTGTGTCACACTTTTTTTGTTAAGTATATAATTCCACATGTGTTAATTCATAGTTTTGATGCCTTCAGTGTGAATCTACAATTTTTATAGTCATGAAAATACAGAAAACTCTTGGAATGAGAAGGTGTGTCCAAACTTTTGGTCTGTACTGTATATATATCTTTGTCCAGGTTTTAAAAAATTAAAATTAAAAAAACCATATATAAATCTGTAACTTCCTGGCCTGTAATATTAAATTATTTTACCCGGCCAGCAAATGTCAAAAATAATAAATAATGCCAAAATTGCCATTGATTTCGCCACCCAAAAAAACAGAATACAAAGCAATCAAAAAGTCACATGAATTCCAAATTGACACCAATGAAAACTTTAAAGTATCCTGGTACAACCTCTCTTAAGGTATCTCTCTTAGGCTGGGGCCCCACGTAGCGTAAACCATGGCATTTTACAGTACCTGCAAAGTGGATAGGCTTCTGGCTAATCCCTTCCACACATTGTAGAAAAATATGCGGAAATAGTGCAATTTCAAAAACTGTTGCGCTTTTGTAAATCGTAGCATGTCAATTATAGCTACAGAAACACTGGTGTTTTCCTTACAGGTTTAATATTGACAGAAAGTCCGCAGAGGAAAACTGTGAAAAGCACTGCGGAAAAAAACAGGATGTGTTTGCGCCTCAGTCTTTTCCACAATGCAACCAAGCAGCTAAAACAGAAAAAAAAAACAATCTCTGAGTACAGTCAGCAAAGTTGCATGCTGTCTGTGAATAATATCCCGTCTGTAATCACACAAGTAGCCAGAAGTAGATACAAGTACAAGTACAAATCTCACATAGTTTACATTGTAAACTGTGAGATTTGCAGAACATAGAGCAGTTTGCAGACATGCTGAGAGGAGAATCAACTCCTCCCATCTGCATTCACTCTGTCATCCTTCTTGCCTCTATCTCGTAGCTATGGACGTACTTCCCTGGTAACAAAAGAGTCAACTGCAAGTTAAGAGGTTTTCAGGCAGAAAGCAGCTACATTTTTTCAGGCAGAAAGCAGCTACGTTTTTAATTAAAGTACATTACATTTTAGCTCAGTGTCGCATACGGGCCGTCCTACCACATGACATGGGTGTGGCTGTCAGGGGGTTGACTCACTCCACTCACTCAACCTTGCACTCAGGCTGCAAATTGAGTGTAAGTCACACAACACAGTCCATGCACCCCAAATACACGCTGCCACCACTGCTGATTCAGGTTCAGCAGCAACCTTATGCACATATGCAGGTGTCTCAAACACACCTCAAAAAGGTAATGGGTTCACAGAGCAAGACAAAATAATCTTAAATTTAACAATTTAATACCCAAAGGGTTCAGTGCTATATACATACAAAAAATGATAACAAGGACACACAATGCAGACAACTTTAAAAATAAAAGGGAATAAAAACAAATAATACCCAGGTTTCTTTGTTCTTGGAGGCTGTTAAGAGTCTTTGTTACAAATGGACACACCCCAGTTCTTAGCTGCTCTCTTAGGCCCGATTCATATCTGCGTTTGGGCCTTTCCGTTCCCCCTCTCCGCATGAAAAATGCAGAGAGAAAAGTCCTGCAAGCAGCACTTTTCTCTCTGCATTTTTCGTACGGAAACCGAGCGGAAACCACACAGACCCCATTATAGTCTATGGGGTCCGCAGGTTTCCTAAGGTAACCACTTTTTTATGCAGATTAGGTTTCCGTTCGGGGGGGTCCCCAAGTGGTAACCCATGCGCAGATGTGAACCGGGCCTTAGATGTGACAAAAAAAAATCTAGGTCTTAGTCTCAGCTAAGGCTAGTGTCCAACACACCTCCCTGCCAGGTTTCCCCCTCCTCTTACTTCCCATTGCAGAATCCTGAGAAAAAAGGATGTTTGTTCAGGGGTAATAATACTGCTTTCCTGGAGCAAGTAAGGGCAGTCTCCCCTTTTATACACAAAAAATCACTGAAGCGAATTGACCAGCAACATACACATCATAGGAATGACAGGTTTAGGTAATTTGTATATAAAACAACACATATCAAAGAAAAATACATAAACTGGGGTTCTCTCATCATCACACCCAGAATCATCCTGTCAAAAAATAAGCAAGATGTAACACTACTGGCATCATACCACATTATGGGGAAGAGCAGTTACAATAGTCATTGTTACTCCCCATGTATGTTGTATCAGCCTATGCCAATGCAAGCTATTGCCAAGCGACGTGTAGCCTCATTGATCAGAATTCGTACCCTAAACATTGGACTGTGTAAACCAGCCTTTACTTACTGGTGTTAACAGAAAAAAAAAATTGTTTCATGAATTTCTATTGAGCAGGACATACTGCACTACTAGTATTCACTGTACTGCTGTACTGTTATAACATTTTCTTCTTCCATATTTCATTGATTCTTGTATTGTGTATTACATTTGACAATGTAATTTGTTCTTGGTAGGAAAACCTGATGAAGTTAACCTAATTTTTCCGATAGCTTTTGGTGTGAAACCCTAAAGACATGCACAACGCCTTGGGTGTGCTGCAGGTGCTATTGCTTCACTTTATAGCAGAAGGTAAGCCATTTTATGCTTATGTTTCAGTAGTGACGTACGGTGCTGTCAGCATAAAATAAAAAATTTGTTTTCTAAAACTACAATATTCTGCTTCCCCTGTAGGGTATAACGCTCCTTGCACATGACCGTGTTCTTTGACAGTATGCTAGCCGTGTTTTTCACAGTTAGCACACTGATCCTTTCCTTTATATGGCCATAACAGGTGCATCTCAATAAATTGGAATATTTTTGAAACATTCATTCATTTCAGTGATTCAGTAATACAATTCATACTCAGCGTCTTCCATGATTGTGTGTCCTACTGAATCAGACTGAGGGACCATTTAAAGGCTTAGGAAACCTTGGCAGGTGACACACTGAACTTACAATACTGAACTTTTTTACAATATTCTAATTTTCTTAGATTTTGGTTGTCATTACCTGTAATCCATAAACAACATTTACAGAAATAAAACACTTGAAATAGAACACTGTGTGTAAAGAATCTAGAAAATATAGGAGGTCACTTTTTTAATTTAATTACTGAAAGAAATAAAAGTTTCAAAGATATTCTAATTTATTTATTATTATTATTTATGCACCTGTACACACTCACTTGTATTATCAAGGGCCCGTATATTCGACCGTTAACCTAAGGTAAAACTAATGACAGGTCCTATACCTGTCTGTTTTCAGCCTGGACTCACTGACAGCAATGAATGGGGCTGTTGAGGCACGGCAGCACATGTCTGTCATTCATGTGCCGTTCATGCCATTTAATCACAGCCTGGATACATGCACATGGTCGTGTGCATGTAGCCTTACTCATACCTCCCAACAGAGGCGTAGCTAGGGGTTCAGCACAGGGGGGCAAACATGTCCAAGTGGGCCCCCAACTTGGACTTGTTTGTATACCGATACTATCAGTATACGGTGAGCGTATAGTTTATATAGCAGCTCTACACAGGGCTCTGCAGATGATTTAGGTGAATACAGGGCAGTAACATTTAGTGACTTACTGGTGACGTCTCTGACTAATCGTTCACATTCCCCGTCTCTTTTATCTGGACGGCCATGACCACTTCTTCCACTCTCTGTAAAGTTTGCAACACAGACATCTTTGGCTCCTCACTTTTCCAGGCACCTGACCCATATTGTCCTCAACTACACAAAGCCCCCATCCTGCTGCTACCCCCAATTATAAAATATATAATATACCCCCTATAATGAATAATACTCCCAAGTGTATCTTTAAGTTAATAGCTTCCCTGTGCACCCCTTTAAATAGTGCCCCTTATTAATAATGTCCCAGATGTTTCCTAATTAAAAAGGAAAAAAAAGGGAAAATAAATTATTGGGGTTCCAATACCCAGGACCCCCAGGATCAGCTGTTTGAATGAATCATGGTACCTGTGTAAGCGCCATGACCCCTTCTCTGTTTACATAGTGTCATTCTTTTCATAGTGGCCATGTAATGTAACTACAGCCTCATCCTATACATGTCTATGTGACAAGACTGGAATGACATCACACGGTCACTATAAACAGACAGCGTGTGATATACACAGGCGCCATAGCCCCTTCATACAGCTGATCAGTGGGGAATCACTTATCTCTTATCAATGTTTTATTCTGAGGATAGATCATCAATAAAAATGAGCTTGAAAACTCCTTAAAGAGGACCTTTCACGTCCTCATGTATATGCTGTTTTACATACCGCTAGAAAGCCGACAGCACGCTGAATTCAGCGCACTGCCGGCTTTCCCAGTATGTGCCCCGGGGCTGGAGATATCGGTCATCTTAGTTTCACGGTTTACTGTCAGAAAGGCGTTCCTGACAGTCTAGCTGCGCTGTGAGGAACGCCCTCCCTAACAGTTCTCGTTTATAGACTTGTACTGGGGGGGGCGTTCCTCACAGCTCAGTGTCATCGCCGGGCAGTAAGGAATGCCCCCTCTGACAGTACAGCGCTATGGGCGAGTACAGAGAGTGGGCATTCCTTATAGCCCAGCGATGACGCTGAGTTGTAAGGAACGCCCCCCCCAGTACAAGGGGGCTAGACTGTCAGGAACGCCCTTCTGACAGTAAACCGTGAAAGTAAGACCCCCGATATCTCCAGCCCCGGGGCACATACCGGGAAAGCTGGCAGTGCGCTGAATTCAGCGTGGTGTCGGCATTCTATTGGTATGTAAAACAGCATATACATGAGAATGTGAAAGGTCCTCTTTAAGGCTAAGGCCCCACGTGGTGTCCTGCAGCAAAAAAGAGCTGCGGGAAAAACCGCAGCAGCGACGCATCGCGGTTTTTCCTGCAGCACTTTGCACAGAAAGTTCGCAGAGGTTTCCTCTGCAGACTTTCTGCTTCAATTATATCTACAGGAAAACCGCCAGCATTTCCGTAGGTATAATTGACATGCTGCGATTTCCAAAACTGCGTCTGTTTTGAAAATCGCAGCGTATCCGCTGCACATATTTTACTGCAAAGTGGGGTTGGGGGCCACATGTGGCGAAAACCCACAGAAAAAAACCCGGCATTTTACATCTAGCAAATCCCATCCACACTTTGCGGAAAAATACGTGCAGCAGATGCACTGCGATTTCCAAAACCATTGCGGTTTTGGAAATTGAAGCATTTCAATTATACCTACAGAAACACCGGCGGTCTCCATATAGGTGTATTGAAATCAGAAAGTCCACAGGGGAATCCTCTGCGGACCTTCTGTGAAAAGTGCTGCGAGAAAAACCACAATGTTACCACTGCGGTTTTTCCTGCAGCGCTTTTTTTCTGCAGCCCACTATGTGGGGCCTTAGTCTTATTAAAACCCAAGTGCCACCTTAATTAAATTAATTGACCCTCATATTATGCCCCTGATTCACCCTGACATAAATACTGCACCTCTAATGGCTCCTTATATTAATGACCACCCCCTTATGTTCATAATGCCTCCTAATATAAATGATGCCCCCTAATGGCCCCTTATATAAATAACCTCCCCCTTGTATTAATAATACCCCCTAATAACCCTTATATAAATGACCCCCCATCGTCATAATGCCCCTAATGAACCCTCCCTTATAGTTATATTTCCCCCTCCTAACCGCCCCTTATTCTATTAATATACCCACAACTAAGCTAAAAAAAACAAAAACAAAAGTCATACTCACCTGCAATGCTGATGAATGGAGCCGCCGGCACTTCCTCCCTGTCCACGCACAGGATGTCTGTGTCTGAGCAAGGGCGGTGCGTTGTTGTGACGTCATCGCACCGCCCGTGCTGAGAAGCAGACATTGTCTGTGGTCTCGGTGTCTTGTAAACCGCAAGCCTGTATTGGCTTGCGGTTTACAATACTATTAAGTTTCAGGTTACGTTTAACTAGATTGGTGTCTGCAGACACCGATCTAGTTAGAAATATAGGATGTATTAATGGCGGCCCCGGGGTGGGCCCCCAAAAATTCAGTGGGCCCGGGGCAGCCGCCCCTCTGCCCCCCCGCTAGCTACACCTCTGCCTCCCAACCATCCTGTATTCAGTGGGACAGTCCCGGATTCCGGGTCCTGTGAGTGGGAGGTATGTCCCAGTTTCAACTCATCTGCGTCCGGAGTTGAATACAATGGTTAATGAAGCAGGAGCCGTCCGCGGACAGCTCCTGCTTCAGCACTCTGCCCCCTGTATGCTCTGGACTGAGAGCTGTAGGCGTGATGTGATGACATCACTCACATCGTGCCTGCAGCTCCCTGAACACTCTGGGAGAAGAGACTGCAGACTGAGCAGCAGGGGAGCGAGGAGAGGTGAGTATCAGTATCAGTTTTTTTATGTTAAACTTTGGGGGCAAATTGAGGAGGAACATTAAATTGGTGGCAGATGAAGCGGAGACATTAAACTGGTGGAAGATGAAGGGGGACATGAAACTGGGGGCAGAGGGAGGGGGGGCATTAAAGTGGGTCAGATGGAAGGGGGCATTAAACTGGGGGAATATGGAGGGGGGACATTAAACTGGGGAAGATGAAGGGGCACATTAAACTGGAGGCAGACGGAGGGGGGGCATTAAACTGGGGGAAGACGGAGGGGGGCATTAAACTGGGGGCAGATGGAGGGTGACATTAAACAGTGGGGGTCACTGGACAGGGACATTAAACTGGGGGCAACTGGAGGAGGACATGTCATGGTGTTCCCATCACAACTTGTAATTTGAGAGAAAAAATAGCTTGCATTAGCTACAGATTCTTAAATTGTAAGATCCTAATACACACAACTGTAGCATGAGTTCACCCCTGTACCAGTGACACATTATGAATCCCAAAGAGGTCTATGGGCCCATATTGTACCTCTGTATGCTTATGATTCCATATTCTCTATTTATATGGAAATTTAAACATGTATTAAAAACAATGCCATAGAGAGACACTGTGTGGCATTACATGGAGTGCCTAATAGAGAACTATACGGACTGTGTCTCTATTCAGACTCCATGTACATGGCTCTGCTGCATCATGACAAACTAGGTATAGGTTATTTTTAGAGATGAGCAAATCGAAGCAGGGAGAGACGTCAGCAGGCGCTAGGGAGAGTGGTAGAAAAAACTTGAAAACTGATGTTTTGCTCAATCGAAGTTCAGGGAAAGAGAATTAGAAGTGTAGGGAAAGGATAGGGAGGAATTTATACAGAGTATTGAAGCAGAACAGGGTTCATTTGGGGTGTTTGCAGCCTGGGTAATAGGGACAATCCTACTACACCTTGCTGCACTGACTGCCAATATACTGCTGCTCATTGCAGGTTTGCAATATTTCATACCTGTGTATTTGAAATTATTGGGGTCTTATTAGTCCTTGTGCGGTGCAGTTATATGTCGTAAAGCCATTTCTTGGCGTTTATTAGTAGGTAAAAAATAAGTGGCTTATTTACCATTGTGTGTTGAAGGGATAAAATTACAGGCCTTTTTGCAGTGCATTACTGACAAAAAAAAAAAAAAAAAAAAAGGATTGTTATCCATTAATCTCCGCAGTTATCTGTTATAAAGCCTTTTCTCGGCGTTTATTTGTGGCCGCAACTGGCCGAGTTTGCCCTGGAAAAGCTGTCCTGTCCGACCAGTAGTGTGGCATCAGAGTGGGTGTTTAGTGCGGTGGGGACCATAGTTATCCCAAGGAGAACTCGCCTGTCCACCCAAAATGTGGAGAGACTGACCTTTGTCAAGATGAATCAGGGGTGGATCAGCCAGGATTTCCACCCACCAATGCCTGATGCATCACATTACATCATTCATGCTGCCTCACCCAAACCTTGACAAAAGAGACCGGTTTCTTCTGGCTACCTGCCTCAGCTACTATTCTGATGCTGCCACCTGCCTGATGCCACCTGCCTGATGCCAAGTGCTCTTTCTTATAGCCACCATCGTCAGCAGGTACTGTTTGTGCCACCCACCTCCCCACTCTGTCACCGGGTCACTCTATGGCCTCCTCATGTTGCTGCCACCTCCACATTATGTCACCTTGCCACTGTGTGGCTTACTCATGCTGCTGCTACTTCCACATTATGTCACCTTGCCACTCTGTAGCCTCCTCATCCTGTTAGCTACCTCCACATTATGTCACCTTGCCACTCTGTGGCCTCCTCATGCTGCAGCCACTTCCACATTATGTCACCTTGCCTCTCTGTGGCCTCCTCATGCTGCTGCTACCTCAACACTATGTCACTTCTCATGCTGTTCCCACCCTCCCCACACCATGACTGGGCCACTATTTTGCCTTTTTGGCCTGGTTGACATGATCATTTATTTGACCCTTCTTCTGATCTGTCAGAAGGAAGGAAAAATGAGACGCACAACGGATCCTGTCTGTGTAGAAGCTGTAAGGCCTGTATGGTCCCATCAGAATTGGCTTATGATTTGGTAGCCAAAAGCAGGAGTTGGTAAAAAACAAAGAAGACATGCAAATATTCCATTCACAAGTCACCTCTGTTTTGTATCCACTCCTGTTTTTATTTTGGCATCACTAATACTGATGGATTACTGACCAAATCCTGACTGAGTGAAGGCGGATACTCAACAGGCAGGATCCGTTTTTGGGGGGGTTATTGTTCTGACGGATCAGAGGAAGGGCAAAATAATCAGTAACGTCAACACAAACTTACTGCTGACACCGTCTCCACTCTGTCAGGGGGGCTCTACTTGTATAAGCGTTTAATAGAACAGGTTCTGTAGACATATATGTGGAATCAGCAGACGGTGTAAAAGGAGTGCGCTCTTTCATGCTACAGTAGGATCTTGGGCCTCTGCACAGTTCTTTATACTTGGCACTAACATCGACCTGTAAGGCTGAGTTCACACTTGAGTTAGTTGGTCAGATTGGGCCCGGAACTGGCCAAATAAGTGAAGTGTGCAGTTCTAAGAGCGACGCCTGTCATGTGTCTATCATACTGACTCACAGTATTGTTTCACTACCACAGCAGACTCTCTATTTGTGTTACTGCAAGGCATAGTGTTCTACACCACTATACAGGCTCTCTTCAGGAAATAGCTGTTTTTTAATGCGATTCAACACAAATTAATTTGGATTGAAACGAATAGTTTTGGAAAATTCAGCGAATCAGCCAAATCTAATTTTTGAAAAATTCGCTCATCTCTAGTTATTTTGTATTGACTCCTTAGTGATTTATGTGGGTAAATATAACTTTCAGGAATAAACACTTGAAATGCTGAGTAGGCATAACAGGAACAATGATCACTGGAATAGCTGATATACATTGAGAGGATCACAAAGGAAAAAAGAGCATGGAATTGTCTATATACACGTTTATATTGTTATATCACCTTCCATCACCTTCTCCCATCCCTCTAATGCTTGATCATCTATTTTGGACTTTTTTATATTTTGTCAACTCTGTGGACACCAATTGTGAAGCTCACTTACTGTACTTCAACATCTCAACTAGAGGTGTATGCTACTTTCTGTCTACTTCTGTTTATACAATGTAATAGAAATGTTGGTTTTATACAGCAGTAAAAGTTCATGTCAATCCCCTTAGTGGTTTAGATTTAGGATAATTTCTTCGCCTCTAGATCTTTCCTCATTCAGGGGTCTTATTTGATGAATATTTTCTGGCCTCAGACATGGGAACTAGACCTGCTTAAAATATATCCTCAGGCTCCCTCCTCCCTTCTCCCCCCTTTTCTATTGAAATGTTTTATTGTTTTTATATCACAATATCAAAACTATATAGAGAGATAGATATTCCTACCCATTCCTTTTTTGCAAATATAGTTTACAATAGTTCATATAATGCATTTTTGATTAGCAAAAATGATAAAATACAACAAATTATGCTGCATCTTCTCTTTTTATAGGTGTTCAGTCCTGTCACATTACTGTAGCTTCCTCAGTCATTCAACGTGGTTCTCCTCTGTCAGCTTCTTGTGATTGCCCTCACTTAAGAAATGGGGAATCTGAAGTGGTTTGGAAACTAGATAATGATTTTGTCCCATGTAATCCATCCAGCAATGCTCAGGGAAGCTTATGTCTAGTGTACATTACAAGCTTCAACAAGACCTCAGGATTGCTCCAGTGCTATGCCAGAAGCCATGATGGACTTCAGCTCCTCGACCAAATTACCATTAAGGCTGGATGTAAGTTTCATTTTATGTGTGTAACAATCCACATTATAGGTCATCAGTTTCAGATCAGGACCCCTCCTGATCAGCTGTTTCGGACGCCTGCAGCCAAATACTATGCTCCTATTAAAGCGAATGGGAGTAAGACTACAGTTCCAGACGTCACCGCTACACTGTACAGTCCAGAAGCTATATACAGCGTACTGTAGTGGTGGCACCTGAAATTGCAGCCCTGCTCCTATTCACTAGAATAGGAGCAGGGCTATTTCCGGCCATATACAACTGATCAGGATGAGCTTCAGGGGTCAGACACCAATCAATCTGATACTGATGACCTATCCTGTGGATAGGTCATCAGTGTCAATTACCTTCAAGTACTGGACAACTCCTTAAATGTCACTGTGGCAACTAATCACACAAAATGTAAGTGACCGAATTACTGAGCGATATCGGTAAAAAAAGCCTAGCCAATGTTTTTGTTTATTTATAAAAAAAAACTAATTCAAGTAAAAAAAAGACTACGTTTATCTATCCTTCAATAAAAAGCTTATTATGTTTGTACAGAGTCTCATACCAGGAACCTTTTTTCGCTCCTAAAGCCAAGATCTTGAGGATTTGGCAATATTTATGTATCTACGGGCGTACTGGCTAAAACTTAAAGGGGTTGGCCACTTTCAGACCAATATTGAGAGACAAATCTTATTGTTTGTATAATAAAAATTTTCTAATATACTTTCTGCATCAATTTCTCACGGTTTTCTAGATCTCTGCTTGCTGACATTCATTCTGTTTACTCCCAGTGGATAAAAATCAGTCCATGGTCATGTGATGGACACATAGCACACATGGACACACAGCTGTGCCCACCACATGACCATGGACTGATTTGTCGTAAGCGTCTGGGTTTTTTTTTTAACATTAAACTCTATGGGTAACTTACAGTAACAGATGGGCATCCATTATACTGTCCATTATTACTGTCTTTTTTTTTTGCTGCGCATACTCAGAAAGCAGAAACAAAAAAAAAAAAAAAGCAAAATAATAGACAGTATAACATCAGTTAGTGTCCGTTAATGTCTGTTATGATAAGTGTCGTTTTTTTTTTTTTTTTTAACGGACACAATCATAATGGATATCCAACGGTAGTGTGAACCCACCCTAAGGCTGGATTCACACTAGGGTTTGAGTCTCCTCCTGCAAGGAGGATTTTTCTCTTTGTCAGTTTCAGTATAAAATCGTCGGAAACCCAGTGGACCGCATTATAGTTTATTGGGTCCATGGGCTTCCACGTGTAACTGCTTTTTAAGCGGACAGAGTTACAGTCTTTTGGGTCACCATCCAGACCCGAAGGACGGAAATCTGAATGCTAGTATAAACCTAGAGGAAGCTTTTTATTGAAGGATAGACACACATGTAGCCATTTTTAACTTGAATCAGTTAACACTTTACAGTGTGACATCAAACAACAAAAGCCATTGAAAGTAATTGAAAAAAGTCAAGTAAAAGAGGACTGTTTTCTTAACCCCTTAACTGTCAAGTTTAAAAGGGCTACATCTGTACCACTACTAACTTTACTTTGACATTTTTGTCAACAATTCCACTATTTTACAGACCCTCCAACTCCACCAACAAACGTCAGCTGTTTAATGAACATTTCACAAAACATTCTCAACTGCACGTGGAAACTTCAGAAAGGCTCACTCTTGGAAGAAAATATCACACTGTCAACTTTCAGGCAAGTAGTCAGAATAGGAAACTAAGCCCTCTATTTGTAACTGTGTCTAACACTTTTACATTCACATTTACAAATCATTGTAATTGCCTATTGCAGGACAAACAGCAAATGTACAACTCATTCAGACAGTGAATACAGATGTACCCCCTCAAATGGGGACAATTTCTGTATTATTTCCCGCAAATATTTTAATGCTTTTTGGGAGACGGCAGTACAAGTAACAGCTCAAAACAAGATTGGATCTGCTACTTCTTCCTTACTTTGTCTGATCCCGATTATGGAAGGTACAATGCTGATTGCTAGGACAATTGCTAAATGCTTTATCATACAATCTATTAAGATTATGTAATATTAAGAACACATTAATATTGTGTGTAATACATAACAATGCCATTCATATGCATAGACAATGTAACATTGCTAAAACCTAGGGCAGTAGCGTTGTCCACTACAGTGAAATATCTCATATAGTATGATCTCAAGTAGTTGTATTTGTGTTTTAGTGAAGCTTGAGCCTATAGTAATTAAAGCTGCTATACCTCATAAGGACTGTGTTACATTACAATGGACATATGGAAAAAAAGAAGACTTTTTAAAAAAAGACATGAGATGTCAGCTTCAGTACAAAGAGGCTACAAAGATGGAATGGACTGGGGTAAGTCATCTGTAAGACTCATCTGTTTTCTAAAGTGGTCTGACCAGCCAGACTATGCCTGGGCCTCACTGCAGTAGAATTAAAAAGTTATCTAACTTGATCAACTTTGTTATTCATCTGAACCCAGTACAACATTAAAATGAGCACTAAAAAGAGGTTGGTACAACCAGGGAAAGTGCTGTGAGCAATTGATCAATTCTGTCAAATCTGCTTACCACTCTGCACCAGGGATGTGGAATACATTATACCAGTTCTCAAATTGTGAGATGATATTGAAGCATAACTAAACTTTCAAGCTTTTTTATTTTCTAGCAGAATTTTTGTTGTTAGAAATGTTGTAATATTCTATAATAATGAATTCGACCTCCGTTCTGTGAAACCCTGATATTCTATACCCGTGATGGCGAACCTATGGCACGCGTGCCAGAGAGGGCACGCAGAGCCCTCTCAGTTGGCACGCGCGCCGTCACCATATCTCACTAACGGGGAATCCGGTCCAGGATTCTCCATTAGTGAGCGATCGCTTCTTTCAGCTGTATGTGCAAATGCAAATGCACATACAGCTGAAAGCTGTCAGTGTAAGCTGCGGTCCTGGGGACCGCAGCTTACACAGTACATGCTAAATGCTGTACTCTGAAAGGACCTTCTGACGTCATAAGGTCACATGACAGGGTAGGCGTGTCTTTGCTTGTAAGAAGCTCCTTCCACATGAAGAAAAGTATCACGAGCAGTGGAGGAACATGCAGAGATGTGGGGTGCAGGGTGTAGTGTGGGGAGGAGAGATGTGGGGCTCGGGGTGTAGTGTGGGGGGAGAGATGTGGGGTGCAAGGTGTAGTGTGGGGGTTAGAGATGTGGGGTGCAGGGTGTAGTGTGGGGGGGAGAGATGTAGGGTGCAGGGTGTAGTGTGGGGGGAGAGATGTAGGGTGCAGGGTGTAGTGTGGGGGGAGAGATGTGGGGCTCGGGGTGTAGTGTGGGGGGAGAGATGTGGGGTGCAGGGTGATGTGTGGGGGTTAGAGATGTGGGGTGCAGTATGTAGGGTGTAGTGTGGGGGTTAGAGATGTGGGGTGTAGTGTGGGGGGAGAGATGTAGGGTGTGGGGGGTAGAGATGTGGGGTGCAGTGTGGGGGAGAGATGCAGAGTGTAGTGTGGGGGAGGAGAGATGTGGGGTGCAGGTGTAGTGTGGGGGTTAGAGATGTGGGGTGCAGGGTGTAGTGTGGGGGAGAGATGTAGGGTGCAGGGTGTAGTGTGGGGGGGAGAGATGTAGGGTGCAGGGTGTAGTGTGGGGGGAGAGATGTAGGGTGCAGGGTGTAGTGTGGGGGGAGATGCAGAGTGTAGTGTGGGGGATAGAGATGTGGGGGTAGAGATGTGGGGGTGCAGTGTGTAGTGTGGGGGAGAGATGCAGAGTGTAGTGTGGGGGAGGAGAGATGTGGGGTGCAGTATGTAGGGTGCAGGGTGTAGTGGGGGGTAGAGATGCAGGGTGTAGTGGGGGGTAGAGATGCAGGGTGTAGTGGGGGGGTAGAGATGCAGGGTGTAGTGGGGGGGTAGAGATGCAGGGTGTAGTGGGGCGTAGAGATGCAGGGTGTAGTGGGGCGTAGAGATGCAGGGTGTAGTGGGGGGGGTAGAGATGCAGGGTGTAGTGGGGGGTAGAGATGCAGGGTGTATTGTGGGGTGCAGAGATGCAGGGTGTATTGTGGGGTGCAGAGATGCAGGGTGTAGTGTGGGATACAGGGTGTAGTGTGGGGGGAGAGATGCAGAGTGTAGTGTGGGGGGGGGAGAGATGTGGGATGTAGGCTGCTTGCAAGAGGGAGGAATGGGGGTGCAGGCTGCTTGCGAGCAAGAGGGGGGATGCTGGGGAGGCAGGTTAATTTAAGGTGAAATTGCCGTGTTGGCACTTTGCAATAATTTAGTGGGCTTTGGGTTGCAGTTTGGGCACTCGGTCTCTAAAAGGTTCGCCATCACTGTTCTATACTGTTTCTCTTTGTTCTTTCCTTCTATTGAAAGCTGAGTTCTGTACACTGCTTCTCACTGGGTTACAGGTGTATATAGAACTGTGTTATTGGTGTCATATGAAAGATGAGATCCTCAGCAAGACCACAGTTCAACCTGGTTTATCTTCAGATAAATCACCAGTAGAATGCACTGTCAGTAGTAGGAGCAGCTGTATATACAGCGATGTGCAAAAGTTGTAGGCATGTGTGAAAAAATGATGAATCAAATCAATATCGATGTGACCACCCTTTGCCTACAAAATGTCTTCAACTTTTCTAGATACACTTGCACAGAGTTTGTGAAAGATCTCAGCAGGTAGGCTGTTCAAAACATCTTGGAGAGTTAACCAAAGATCTTCTGTGGATGTAGGTTTGCTCAAATCCTTCTGCCTCTTCATGTAATCCCAGATAGACTTGATAATGTTGAGATCAGAGTTCTGTGGAAGCCATATCAACACTTCCAGGACTCCTCCTCTAAAGTGTCATTACTCCAAATATTGATTTGATTTAGAAATCTCTTTAGTTCATTTACTTAATCTTGTTGACAAAAATAAACTATTAACACTTCAATTATTGAAATCATTGTTACTTGGCAGCATTTTTCTCACCTACCTAAAACTTTTGCACAGTATTGTAAATATACCAATCCCAACAACTAGTTTACAACTAGTGATTCCTGTGGAAGTAATCCAGGTTGAACTGCGATCTTTTGAAAATATCATCCTTCATATGACAACAGAAGCACTGTTCTATGTTTTAAAATGCGTGAGATATATGTGTTTGAATTGACCCTCCCAGCTTTAGTTTCCCTGCATTACACAAAAACCCACCCCTACTTCAGTAATAAGCAGTGTATAGCTCTCAATAGAGAAACAAGGTAAAGAGTATAGAAGGGTTTTACGGAAGGAAGCCAAACTTTGTTAAAGTAGCTTACAAAATTTATTAGTGACACAAATACTGCAAAAAATCTAAAAGTTGTTTGAAAGTTTAGTTACACTCTAATTTAGAAAAATAGGTCAAACACAAAAGAAAAGCAAAAACAGAATAAGCTTTTCCACTATACTAAAGGAATCTGTATTAAATCTTATTCATTGCCTTTAGCTTGTAGAGAAAACAGTCGATGTGAAAACAATGGACCAGTGTGGCTTGGTGGGTGGCACAAAATATGATTTCCAGATTCGTTGCATCCGTAAAAATCTAACTGGGCAGTGGAGTGAGTGGGGACCAACAACCAACGTTATCACTGTGGAATCAGGTAATCTAGACCAAATCTAAGTTAGGGTTGGTTCACACTTGCGCCTGGTGTCTGTCCGCTGTGAATCCGACCTAAATATCAGAAAAAAGGATTGGGAAAGGTTTGCAAATGGTTTGTTTAAAAACCCATTCACTTCAATGGGTTTTTAAAGCAATCCGAATGTGTTTCTTTTTTTTTGGTTGGACACAAACTCCTGCATGTCCGACTTTGTTTCCGACCAAAAAAGCAGCTTAGCAGCACAAAGGCTGCAATCGGACACCTATTGCCTCTCACTGATCAACCCACAATTTCTCAGCTTTTTCCACCTTAGACAAAGCCAAAGTCAGTTGACCATATGAAAACCAATCCTCCCAAACTTTTGACATGTATCTTTAAACAATAACAATTTCTCCTCATTACATAATTCTGAGATTTATGAAATATCTTTCTTTATCCAATAACTGTTACATTGTAAGGTCTCGTGCACATGACTGGATTTTGTCAGTACGCTCTCTACAGTCTAGCACACTAACCTATTCACCCATTAATTTCTATAGCCACTCATACATAACCATGATATTGGTTAGTCCGCATGGGAGCCATGAGCCTAGACCTCAAATCCCAGGGTAGGTTGCATTCCTGTCTGCCTTGTGATCCAGGTTCATTAATTTGAGTGCTTGGGTTCGTGGAATGTTTAGATTGTATCCATGTGCCATCCATTCTTTTTTTCACAGACCCATACATGCATATGGTCGTCTGCATATAACCTTATAATTTTACTTCCCTTATTTGATATTCCCTTATTTGATTATTCAAAATATTGTGACCTACTTTAAGGATAGGTCTTTAATATCAGATTAGTGGAGGTCTGACACTTGGCACCCCCACCAATCAGCTGTTCTCAGTTGGTGATACACAGAGAATGGAGCAGGAAGCAGACAGCTCTGTTCTTTACATAGTAGCCAGAGCAGCTCCCATATATATATATGTGACCTAAGCTGCAGTAACTCAGTAGCCACTACAGTAAGAACAGAGCTGTCTGCTTCCTACTCTTTTCTCTCCGTTCTCTGTATCAGATGCTGAGAACAACTAATCAATAGTCCCCACAGATCTGATATTAGTCACCTAACTTTAGGAAAGGTCTTATTTTGAGCCCAGAAAATCCCTTTAAAAATATAACCTTATGTCATGTACAGACCATCATAACACATGATGTGGGTGTGGCTGTCAGGAGCAGGGCCGGCATTGGGGGGGGCAAACTAGGCAAATACCCAGGGCCCCTGTCTCCAAAGGGGCACCAGGATCTGCAGCACCAGACGTATAGTCTAATGACCCGGACCCGGCTCCCCCCCAAGCCTTCCTGACAAGCAGTGGCGTAACGATCACAGTCGCAGGGGGTGCGACCGCGTCCGAAGGGGTACGGAGCCCGCGGCCAGGTGAAGATGGCCGGGGCCCCGGATCACCATGATAGCGGTCAGGGAAAGCCGCTATACATATTGTTAATGGAAAGGGATGCTAGCCCAGGGGAGGTTACTAAAAATAAAAAAATACTTATACTCACCTCTCCTGGACCACCATAATAGCGGTCAGGGAAAGCCGCTATACATATTGTTAATGGAAAGGGATGCCAGCCCAGGGGAGGTTACTAAAAATAAAAAAATACTTACACTCACCTCTCCTGAACTCAGCATCTCTGGGGCTTTTCCAGTCTGTGAGGTCACGCACCCCAGATGTCACTGCTAGGGCCTATGACTGGGCCCCAGCAGTCACATGGAGCGTGCAAGCGTAATGACATCATTGCGCCCCAAGTGACTGCTGAGGCCCAATCACAGGCCCCAGCAGTGACTTCTGGGGTATGTTTACCTCAGTCACCAGGCAGAAGAGGAGAAAGGAAGATGCTGAAGACAACCGGACAGAGCGAGGATGCCCAGAAGAGGTGAGGCAAGGTGTTTGTTATTTTTAATCACTTCCCCTGGGCCTCTACTTATTTAGCTCTGGGGTCTGAGGAGAATCCAGAGTATAATAATAGCACTGGCTCTAGGGGGGCTCTTTGGAAAGCATATAATACTGTGTGGGGGCCACTGTGGAGCATATAATACTATGTGGGGGCCACTGTGGAGCATATAATACTGTGTGGGTTTCCACTGTGGAGCTTATAATACTGTGTAAGGGCCACTGTAGAGCATATAATACTGTGTGGGGGCCACTGTGGAGCATATAATACTTTGTGAGGGCCACTGTGGAGCATATTTTACTATGTAGGAGGCCACTGTGGAGCATATAATACCGTGTGGTGACCACTGTGGAGCATATAATACTGTGTGGGCACTACTGTGGAGCATATAATACTGTGTGGGGGCCACTGTGGAGCATATAATACTTTGTGTGGGCCACTGTGGAGCATATTTTACTATGTAGGGGGCCACTGTGGAGCATTTAATACCATGTGAGGGTCACTGTGTAGCATTTATACTGTCCCCCCCTTTATATATAATAGTTCCCCTAGCCTTATTATTAATAGTTACTATACAGTGGGGAAAAAAAGTATTTAGTCAGCCACCAATTGTGCAAGTTCTCCCTCTTAAAAAGATGAGAGAGGCCTGTAATTGACATCAGAGGTACACCTCAACTATGAGATACAAAATGAGAAAACAAATCTAGAAAATCACATTGTCTGATTTTTAAAGAATTTATTTGCAAATTACGGTGGAAAATAAGTATTTGGTCAATAACAAAAGTTCATCTCAATACTTTGTTATATATCCTTTGTTGGCAATGACAGAGGTTAAACGTTTTCTGTAAGTCTTCACAAGGTTGGCACATACTGTTGCTGGCATGTTGACCCATTCCTCCATGCAGATCTCCTCTAGAGCAGTGATATTTTGGGGTTGTCGCTGGGCAAGACGGACTTTCAACTCCCTCCAAAGGTTTTCTATGGGGTTGAGATCTGGAGACTGGCTAGGCCACTCCAGGACCTTGAAATTCTTCTTACGAAGCCACTCCTTCATTGCCCTGGCAGTGTGCTTGGGATCATTGTCATGCTGAAAGACCCAACCACGTTTCATCTTCAGTGCCCTTGCTGATGGAAGGAGGTTTGCACTCAAAATCTCACGATACATGGCCCCATTCATTCTTTCATGTACACAGATCAGTCATCCAGGTCCCTTTGCAGAGAAACATCCCCAAAGCATGATGTTGCCACCCCCATGCTTCACAGTAGGTATGGTGTTCTTTGGATGCAACTCAGCATTCTCTCTCCTACAAACACGATGAGTTGTGTTTCTACCAAACAGTTCTACTTTGGTTTCATCTGACCATATGACATTCTCCCAATACTCTTCTGGAACATACAAATGCTCTCTAGCAAACTTCAGACGGGCCAGATATGTACTGGCTTAAGCAGGTGGACACGTCTGGCACTGCAGGATCTGAGTCCCTGGCGGAATAGCGTGTTACTGACGGTAGCCTTTGTTACGTTAGTCCCAGCTTTCTGCAGGTCATTCACTAGGTCCCCTCGTGTGGTTCTGGGATTTTTGCTCACCGTTCTTGTGATCATTTTGACCCCACGGGGTGAGATCTTGCGTGGAGCCCCTGATTGAGGGAGATTATCAGTGGTCTTGTATGTCTTCCATTTTCTAATTATTGCTCCCACAGTTGATTTCTTCACACCAAGCTGCTTGCCTATTGCAAATTCAGTCTTCCCAGCCTGGTGCAGGTCTACAATTTTGTTTCTGGTGTCCTTCCACAGCTCTTTGGTCTTCACCATAGTGGAGTTTGGAGTGTGACTGTTTGAGGTTGTGGACAGGTGTCTTTTATACTGATAACAATTTCAAACAGGTGCCATTACTACAGTTAATGAGTGGAGGACAGAGGAGCCTCTTAACCCCTTAACGACCCAGGGCGTAATAGTACGTCCTGAGTCGTATGACGATGTATGGAGAGCGCTCAGGAGCTGAGCGCTCTCCATACACCGCGGGTGCTGGCTGTATAATACAGCCAGGACCCGCTGCTAACAGCAGCGATTGGTGCCTGCACCAATTGCGGCTGTTAACCCTTTAGGTGTCGCGGTCAAACGGGACCGCGGCGTCTAAAATGCGCAGCCGCCATGGGCGCCGCCATTTTTACCTGATCGCCGCCCTCCAGAACGTCACCGGGGGCGGCGCTTGGTTGTCATGACAGCCGGGAGCTTATTGAAGGCTCCCAGGCCTGTCATTACAGTATAGCTATTACACGATGCCAGAGGCATCGTGTAATAGCAGTGACGGCATTTTGCTATTCACTGCGATACAGTAGTATTGCAGTGAATAGTATGATCGATCAGACTCCCTAGGTTTCAAGGTCCCTAGGGAGGCTGATCATACAAGTAAAAGTGTAAAAAAAAAAGTTTTTAAAAGTATGAAAAAATTAAAAAAACCCACAAAAGTTCAAATCACCCCCTTTCCCTAGATCAGATATAAAAGTAAATAAACAAAAGTAAGCATAAACAATTTAGGTATCCCTGCGCTCCAAAATGCCCGAACTATTAAAATATTTATCCCATACGGTGAACGGCGTAGCGGGGAAAAAAAATCAAAATGGCCAAATAGCGTTTTTTTCAACACTTTGTCTCCTATAAAAAACTGAATAAAAAGTGATCAAACCATCAGATCTATCCCCAAATGGTATCAATAAAAACAGCATGTTGTCCCGCATAAAAACACACCTTACCCAGCTCCATACATGTAAATATGAAAAAGTTACAGGTGTCACAATATGGCGACGCAAATTTTTTTTTTTTATTTAGTAAAGTTTTTAACTTTTTAAAAGGTATCAAAACATTACAAATACTATATAAATTTGGTATCGCCGGTTACAGGTTCGTATTGACCCACAGAATACAGGTAACATGTCATTTTTACCACACAGTGAATGCTGTAAAAATTAAACCCATATGAATTTGGCGCAAATGCAGTTTTTCTCCAATTGCACCTCATTCTGAATTTTTTTCCAGCTTCCCAGTACATTGCACAGAATATTGAATAGTGACATTACAAAGTACAATTTGTTTCGCAAACAGTAAGCCATCATGTGACTCTGTGAACTGAAAAATGAAAAAGTTATGGCTCTTGGAGTGTGGGGAGGGAAAAACGAAAACGCAAAAACAAGAAATGGCCCGGTCATTAAGGGGTTAAAGAAGAAGTTACAGGTCTGTGAGAGCCAGAAATCTTGCGTGTTTGTAGGTGACCAAATACTTATTTTCCACCATAATTTGCAAATAAATTCTTAAAAAATCAGACAATGTGATTTTCTGGATTTGTTTTCTCATTTTGTCTCTCATAGTTGAGGTCTACCTATGATGACAATTACAGGCCTCTCTCATCTTTTTAAGTGGGAGACCTTGCACAATTGGTAGCTAACTAAATACTTTTTTTCCCCACTGTATATATGTATGTATATATATATATATATATATATATATATATATAGTATGTATATATAGGAATTATTATTATTAATAAGGCTAGGGGAGCAATTATATATAAAGGGGGGGGCTATTTGGCTATTTATAAGGAGGAATTATTAATAATAAGGCCAGTGGGGGGGGGAACTATTGTTAATAAGGAGAGACTATTATTAATGATTCTGGGGAAACTATTATTTATAAGGGGGCGCTATTTATAAGAAGAAACTATTACTGCTAAATGGGGAACTATTATTAGTAAGAGGGATTGATTTATAAGGGGGCACTATTACTGTGTTCATAAGCAGGGACTATTATAAGAGGGCACTATAAAAACTCTTAAGGTGATACAGAGGTGGTCATTTGTATTGTGTACAGTGCCTTGCGAAAGTATTCGGCCCCCTTGAACCTTTCAACCTTTTGCCTCATTACAGGCTTCAAACATAAGGATATAAAATTTTAATTTTTTGGTGAAGAATCGGAAGAGTGAAGAAATCAGGCGATACCTTTTAGAGGCTAACTGAGTATATTTATAAGTAAGCTTTCAGGAGTACTAGCTAGCTCCCTTCATCAGACATGGTGTGATACAAGAACTGAAAATTCACAGATTTTTATACACATGGTTTTCAACGGATTTTAGAGTCCTTAAAAAAAACCAAAACAAAATGCAATCTAAGTAGAGAAGTTATTTACAACAGGTCAAAAAAAACAATCTGGAAAGTTGTGGTGCGTGACAGAGGGATCTGTTATCTGTTTGCTATCAGGAGGTGATTTGTGTCCCTCACAGTTCATACATAGAGTGACATGAAGCTGGCATGAATATTAAGTCCAAATTGCAGAGTTTGAAATTTTTGCATAAATTTGTACTCCCATTGTTTCCTCGCCTCCTGCGTCTTAAAATGTCCCATTAAAACCACAACCCGCAAATCTTCAATAGATTGGTTTTCTCCGGAGAAATGTGCGGCCACTGGGAGATCGGTTCTGCTGTTATTAATACTGGATCTGTGTGAGTTCATTCGTTGACTGAGTCTCTGCCCTGTTTCCCCCACATAGAGGCCTGTGGTTGGACATTGCACACACATTATGAGATACACCACATTGGAAGACCTGCAGGAAAATGTCCCCCTAATTTTGTGCATCTGTTGTGACTGTGGGATAGGTACACTGTCAGCGGTGTGGATGTGATTGCAGGTCATGCACCTTTTATGTAGGCAAGGTGAGGTGCCATTTTCAGTTGGGGCCTTCAGGGCACTCCGGACAATAATACGCCTCAGGTTTGGTGGTTGTCGAAAGGAAAGGAGAGGGGGGACTGGAAATATGTCCTTGAGTCTGTTGTCCCTATGTAGCACAGGTTGGAGCTCCTTGGCAATCCTTCGTAGGATCTCCAGCTGTGGGTTGTAGGTGACGACTAGGGGCACTCGGGCTTCTTTCTGGGTCTTTTTATATGTGAGCAGACTGTCTCTGTTAATGGCTGCCGCTTTGTTTAATTGGTTGTCTGTTACTTTTGGTTTGTATCCCAGTCTGAGAAATTTCATCCTCAGATCCAGGAGGTGCTTGTCCAGGTCTGTTTTGTCGGAGCAAATACGATTGTATCGTATAGCCTGGCTGTAGATAATAGATTGTC
This sequence comes from Leptodactylus fallax, assembly GCA_947044405.1. Taxonomy (NCBI): domain Eukaryota; kingdom Metazoa; phylum Chordata; class Amphibia; order Anura; family Leptodactylidae; genus Leptodactylus; species Leptodactylus fallax. The sequence continues at coordinate 10,498,302 of CAMRHE010000015.1, read as the reverse complement.
TTGTGTGCTTGGGGTGGAAGCTGTCGTTTCTCAGGTAGGCCGTTCTGTCTGTAGGTTTGTGGTATATCGATGTGAGTAGCCGGTGGTCTTTGATGTATATTGTGGTGTCCAGAAAGTGAATTTCACTCCCTGAATAGCTAAGTTTAAGGTTGATGGTAGGGTGAAAGTCATTGAAGTCATTATGGAATATAAGTAGGGCCTCCTCACCTGCAGTCCAGATGACAAGGATATCATCGATATAACGAAGGTAAATCATAGGTTTGGTGGTGCATGGTGATAAATATGCTCCTTCCAGTTCTGCCATAAAGAGATTTGCATATTGGGGTGCACATCTGGTCCCCATTGAAGTTCCCATTCGCTGTAGATATAGATCCTCTCCAAAGGTAAAATGGTTGTAGCTAAGGATGAATTGTATGAGCTGCGTTACTGTTTCTGTTGGAAGGTTTTGTTTTGCCAGGTGTACCCAACATGCTGCAACTCCATCCTTGTGAGGAATGTTGGTATACAGGGATTCCACATCCATGGTGGCCAAAATGGTACCCTCAGGTAGAGGGCCCAGGGCATTCAGTTTGTTAAGAAGGTCAGTGGTGTCCTGGATATAGCTTGGAGTATCCCTGACAAGAGGTTTTAGGAGATTTTCCACCCAACCTGAGATGTTTTCTGTCAGTGTCCCAATGCCAGAAATGATAGGCCTCCCAGGGTTGCCATCTTTGTGTATCTTTGGGAGCATATAGAAGCAGCCCGGCCTGGGAACTTGTGGGTAAGTCCTTTTACCTGATTCTGGATCTGGATTGGAAACTTCTTGATCATACTCTTTAGTTCTTTCATATAGGCTTCTGTGGGATCACTTCCAAGTTTGGAGTAATGGATGGGATTTGACAGTTGCCTGTTTGCTTCCTGGATATAGTCTGAGGTGTTCATTATGACTATTGCGCCCCCTTTGTCAGCCGGTTTTATTATTATATCCTGATTTTCTTTCAGTGAAGTAATAGCCTTCTGTTCCTGCAGGGTTAGGTTATGCGTCTGTTTCTTTTGTTTCTCCAGGATTTCTGATTTTACTTTGCTTCTGAAACAGTCAATATATTTATCCAGTGCTGCATTAGTTCCAGGGCGTGGGGTCCAGGTAGATTTTTTGGTAGGATTCCTTATGGGCTGTTCCATCTCAGAGTCGCTGCTGTATGGAAGGTCTTTGTCATAAAAATATTCCCTCAATCTCATTTTTCTGAAAAACTCCTCCATATCATTGCAGAGTTTGATATGGTCAGTGTGTGCTGAGGGGCAGAAGGAGAGACCTTTGGAGAGAACTGACACAATCGTGAAGGGGAACGAAATTTATTTGATATTTTAAACTTGTAAAAAATAAAAAACTGAAAAGTGGGGCATGCCAAATTATTCAGCCCCCTTAAGTTAATACTTGGTAGCGCCACCTTTTGCTGCGATTACAGCTGCAAGTCGCTTGGGGTATGTCTCTATCAGTTTTGCACATCGAGAGACTGAAATTCTTGCCCATTCTTCCTTGGAAAACAGCTGGAGCTCAGTGAGGTTGGATGGAGAGCGTTTGTGAACAGCAGTTCTCAGCTCTTTCCACAGATTCTCGATTGGATTCAGGTCTGGACTTTGACTTGGCCATTCTAACAGCTGGATACGTTTATTTGTGAACCATTCCATTGTAGATTTTGCTTTACGTTTGGGATCATTGTCTTGTTGGAAGATAAATCTCCGTCCCAGTCTCAGGTCTTTTGCAGACTCCAACAGGTTTTCTTCCAGAATGATCCTGTATTTGGCTCCATCCATCTTCCGTTTTGCATTGTGGCCAAAAAGTTCGATTTTGGTTTCATCTGACCAGAGCACCTTCTTCCACATGTTAGGTGTGTCTCCCAGGTGGCTTGTGGCAAACTTTAAAGAAGACTTTTTATGGATATCTTTGAGAAATGGCTTTCTTCTTGCCACTCTTCCATAAAGGCCAGATTTGTGCAGTGTACGACTGATTGTTGTCCTATGGACAGACTCTCCCACCTCAGCTGTAGATCTTCAGTTCATCCAGAGTGATCATGGGCCTCTTGGCTGCATCTCTGATCAGTCTTCTCTTTGTTAGATTTGCAGTGGTCTAATACTTCCATTTCAATATGATTGCTTGCACAGTGCTCCTTGGGATGTTTAAAGTTTGGGAAATCTTTTTGTATCCAAATCCAGTTTTAAACTTCTCCACAACAGTATCACGGACCTGCCTGGTGTGTTCCTTGGTCTTCATGATGCTCTCTGTGCTTTAAACAGAACCCTGAGACTATCACAGAGCAGGTGCATTTATGCGGAGACTTGATTACACACAGGTGGATTATATTTATCATCATCAGTCATTTAGGACAACATTGGATCATTCAGAGATCCTCACTGAACTTCTGGAGTGAGTTTGCTGCACTGAAAGCAAAGGGGCCGAATAATATTGCACGCCCCACTTTTCAGTTTTTTATTTTTTACAAAAGTTTAAAATAACCAATAAATTTCATTCCACTTCACAATTGTGTCCCACTTGTTGATTGTTCACCAAAAAATTAAAATTTTATATCCTTATGTTTTAAGCCTGAAATGTAGCAAAAGGTTGAAAAGTTAAAGGGGGCCGAATACTTTCGCAAGGCACTGTATAGGCAAAAAGGGGTTTGTTATTACTGGGGGACAGAAAAGGGTATTATTAAATCACTATTTTAAAGGAGTTATCAAAGCCACAAACTGATTTTTGATACTGATGACCTATTCACAGGATAGGACATCGGTATGTAATCTGTCGGGGTTCGATTGTTCTAGCAGCCTCTGGGTGCTGATAGCTGTTAGTGGACAGGATGTAGCACCGCTTCTATTCAAGTAATAGGAGTGGCACAGCAGCCCCACTGTGTAGTGGTGGTACTTGGTAATTGCAATGTCGGCTCATATTACTTGAATAGGAGTGGTGCTGCATCCTGTCCACTAGCAGTGTCCAGCACCCGTAAGCTTCTAGAACAGCTTATCTGTGTTGGGTTCAGGTGTAAAATCCTGACAGATCACAAGTCGATGACCTATCCAGTAGATAGGTTATCAGTATAAAAAAATCAATTTGGGGCCAGATAACCCCTTTAATTGATTTGTTGTTTATTAGGTTAGAAGTATGTGTAGTGTACAACTATTGTCTTTGCATAACTATGTAGTGTAATAAAGGTAGTTACTGTGGAGGTAGAGTACTATCTGGGCCTTGTATAGAGGTATTATTGATATTAGTGGTCTTTATATGACGTGTTTTGTTTGGTAATTGTCTGTATAGTGATGATAATAATTCTCTCCAGTATAGCGGTGCACACATAGCGGTACACACATAGCGGTTTCACAACTATTGTATATACATGTTTACAATTTTTTTTTTTTGTTCTCCTGATCTTTTAAGACTATATCAGCGCCACTAGAAGTGCACCACTGACTTCTGAAGTGACATAATATGACGATGTTGTTAGTATGTCAGCATTTGGCAGCCCCACTTTTAATTTTGCCCTGGTCAGGAGTTAATTCACTCCACTCACTCAATATTGTATTCACCATTAACTCAGGCTGCAAATTGAGTGTAAATCACATCCCAGCACAATTCACTCACCCCAGATACACACTGCCACCACTACTGACTTTTTATCGGCTCAATAGAAACTCCACTCACATGCAGGTGCATCTCAATAAATTAGAATATCTTTGAAACATTTATTTATTTCAGTAATTAAATTAAAAAAGTGACCTCCTATATTTTCTAGATTCTTTACACACAGAGTGTTCTATTTCAAGTGTTTTATTTCTGTAAATGTTGATTATGGATTACAGGTAATGAAAACGCAAATCTAAGAAAATTAGAATATTGTAATAAAGTTCAGTATTGTAAATTCAGTGTGTCACCTGCCAAGGTTTCCTAAGCCTTTAAATGGTCCCTCAGTCTGGTTCAGTAGGACACACAATCATAGAAGATGCTGATTATGAATTGAGTTATTGAATTACTGAAATGAATGAACGTTTCAAAGATATTCTAATTTATTGAGATGCACCCTGTAGATGCATGCATCTCTAATAGTCTTACACAAACAAACTTTAAAAAGGTAATGGGTTCATTGCTATACAGTATATTAGAAAAAAAGACAAATAAAGATGACAAAACAAACAAAACAGTTTGTAAAATAAAAGGTAGAAAATACAGAAAAACCTTGTGAATTAGAGTCATTTTGTTTCCTGGAGCTTGGAGGTTCTCAGATGGGCTACACACATTCAGCGTGTTGCTGGCTTTCAAAGTGTGACACAGTCTCATGAAATCCATACTGTTTGTATGGATTTTTTTTTACCTGCCCTCCAACCTTTATTATTCAAAAATAGACTTGAAAGTAATCTCACCTATACCACTATCACAAACAGTCAAATTTATAAATCCAGAGTACCAAAAAATAAGGTTTAAAAAGACCTCACGTATAGAAAAATAGCAATGTTTATTCATGTAAAATACACTAAATTTTTTTGTTCACACATAGACTATATTATACAAATACTTTTTTTTTTATGTAAGATCAGGATAAGAAATTCAAACATATGTCCAAAATGCTCCACTCCAGATGTAAACTGATCTGATTGCGTTTAACTTGGCAATGTCTGAAACTGAACAAATATTAGAAGGAAGTGTTGTCATATATTAATTTAATTTTTGATTGTAAGTTTAAATTATCAATGAAATATGTATTTGAGTCTTCCTCGGGAAGAATGTATTATAGCACCTTGAACAACTAGTTATTTTCAAAATCTTTACTGTCCAGAATATGTTTTAAGACTTTGCTTGTCCCAGATGGCATACAGCAACTATTTTCGTTGGTTACTGGGAAAGAAACAATATTTTAAGTAAGATGTGGAAAAAATAGCTAAGGTCAGTCATATACCAAATTATAATATATATATTTTTTCTACCACTTGAGAACGGAGGGAATGTTTATTTTAAAAAAACAAAACAAAAAAAATGTATTTCTTTTTGTAATTGTGATTATTGTAGTTTTGTATTTTTGAAATTAAAAAACAAAGTAACAAAAGCTAGCACATCTATTGTGTGCATAGGTATTATTACCAAGTGCCAACCAACAGTTTTAAATTCTGCCAAACGTTACATTTTAGACTCTTTGGCCTTCTCTTCAATAATGTCATCAATAATATTCACCCATCTTGCTAATGGCTATTCTCTTCTTAACTATTCCAAATATGATTTGAATTTTGTCTTCCTGTAATATGTCCAAAATTATCCTAGTCAGGATTAATTTATTATACTGTTATGCTTGTTTTGGTCATAGACCTACTTTCTTACTTTCCTTGCCAGTCTTAGTATTTACCAATAGTAGTTGCCATCACCAAAGCTGAATGTTTTAACTACTTTTCTGTCTTAATTCTTACCTAGCCAGTTGTACTATCTATAATAAGCAATTGATAATATGTCTTCATTCTAAATACTATTATAATTATAGCACCAACTGGAAAATTAGAGACCTGGTGGAGGACATTGGGATCCACACATAATAACACACTGCAAATTCAGCTATTGTGGAAGGTATGGATATATAAGCATATATTAATTTGTGACTTTTATGATTATACAAATGCAAGAGTAATAGAATGAATAGGGTATAATTTGGATTATTAGAACTGCCCTTGTCTATCCAATACATACAGGTGCATCTCAATAAATTAGAATATCTTTGAAACGTTTATTTCTTTCAGTAATTGAATTAAAAAAGTGACCTCCTATAATTTCTAGATTCTTTACACACAGAGTGTTCTATTTCAAGTGTTTTATTTCTGTAAATGTTGATTATGGATTACAGATAATGAAAACACAAATCTAAGAAAATTAGAATATTGTGAAAAAGTTCAGTATTGTAAATTCAGTGTGTCACCTGCCAAGGTTTCCTAAGCCTTTAAATGGTCCCTCAGTCTGGTTCAGTAGGACACACAATCATGGAAGACGCTGATTATGAATTGTATTACTGAATCACTGAAATGAATGAACGTTTCAAAGATATTCTAATTTATTGAGATGCACCTGTACATATACCATTGATTAAAATATCTGACATTTAATTTTAGTTTTATTCCCTTTTATGATAATAGTTGATCACAGAGGCCCTGGCTCATAGTTATGACATATTTTCTGCTAGGGACCATCTTCTTTAACAGGCTATGGATCATAAAATGGCTACTAAAGTATGTCTCATGACTAAAATATTTCAGGCTATAATAATTAAGTATAAGACTCATATGTCTTCACAAAACCTCTAATTGGGGATACTGATATATTAAAACTTAACCTTTAATAATATTTAACTATATTTGAACAAAAAATCATGGCATATAAATGGATAAGTGGATAAAACTTGCCCCCTCAAGCTAGTGTATTTTTATCTTAAGGTAGTACGTGAGTTGAGGGCAGCAAAGGTACCTGAATCTGTACGCCGGGTGGAGCACCACTTAGATATTGCCACTCTCTTTACACTCACCCTATCACAACTTACCTCCCTATTAACATAAACAGCAGGAGTTAACAGGAAATCATTCCAAAAATCAACACAGTTGCAGTCAACCAGATAAACCTCAGTCAGTGCTGCCTGAGGCTACTGGCCTTGTGCCACACCAAGAGGCTCAGGGACTGTATTATTTGCTGCTGGAATAACTTATCCTGGACTCCATGCTGACTAGACTATCAAAAGCATAACCAACCCTACGCGTTTCATCTTTATAATCATTAGGGGTTGCGATATTGATAAGAAGAGCAGTGAAAACTGCTATTAAAAATACATAGCAAAACAAAACACTGCGGTGGTGGTTCAAGCGTGACCGCCGATATCAGATAGCATTTTTTCCGCAACGCTTTTCACAGAAAGTTTTCCTATGCAGACTTTCTGCTTCTATTATACCTATACGAAAAACGCCAACATTTCCTTAGGTTTAATTGACACGCTGCTGATTTTTTTCTGCAATGTGGGGATGGGATTAGCCAGATTCCCATACACTTTGCAGGTACTGTAAAACGTGGTGTTTTTTGCTGCAGCGTTTCTGCTGCGGCCAAAACGCCACGTTTTTGCTTCTTGGGGTCCCAGCCTAAAGCATCACACAATCTGGTCTGATACAACACTTCCCAGTAAGGCTGTGTTCACACTTTGTGTTATCATCATCAAAAAACTAAATGCTTTTTAACACCTTCCCGCTGGTGGCATTTTTCGATTTTCATTTTTGACTCCCCACCTTACAAACCCCATAACTTTTTTATTTTTCCGTTTACAGAGCCATATCAGGGCTTAATGTTTGTTCTTCATAATGATACTATTTATTATTCTGTACAATGTAATGGGAAGCTGGAAAAATTTCAGAATGGGGTGGAATTGGAGAAAAAGTGCATTTGTGCAACTTATGGGATTCTTTTACGGCGTTCACTGTGCAGCCAAAATTACATATCACCTATATTCTATTGGTCGGAACGATTCTGGGGATACCAAATTTAGATATTTTACTACTTTTACATTTTAACCTCTTAACAAACATCCAAAACTTTGCAAAAAAATTTTTTTCTTAAAGTCACCACATTCTGACACCCATAACTTTTTTATATAGGGTGTCTTCTTTTGTGGGGACAGGTGTACTTTTTAATTATACTATTTTGGTGAATGTCTATTGCTTTGATCATTTTTTATAAAAAAAAATTTCTGAGGCGAAACAGCTTAAAAACGGTGATCTTGCTGTGCGAAAGCTGATCTGCAATGGCAAAGGTAGGGGGCTGGTGTGGACAGCCCCGGAGGCCATTTCTTTACTTTGGGGGGCCACAGCACAGTGCAATGCCCGCGATCAGAGTGAACTTAATTAATTTCAACACATTTTTTGTTTATCTGTAAAAAAAATATATATATATATATATATATATATATATATATATATATATATATTTGTGACAGTTTGGGGGGATTAGCCTCAAAGGTGGCAGACTCCTGGACCTGACAGCGGTGTTGGTGGTACTGGGCGCCGAAGAAGCAGCATTCAGACGGTGCTCGCGTAAAGTAAATGGCTTTATTTCAGCTTTAAGAGTGGAACATAAACAAAACAATAAACAGCCTGGGCCACATTTAGGGCACTAACTTACTGCTTGACCCCTATCTAGCCTCTGGGGCAACAAGCAGCCTGACTCATACTCAGTCTTTTCAGGACCCCAGTCCTCTCGGGACAGACCGCCTTGTCTGTCCCCCACCTGGTTCTCAGTCTCCCTGCTTCCTGCAGGTCTCAACACAGCAGCTCTGCTGCTGTATCCACTCCCTCTGGAGTTACGCCCCACCCATAGGTGTGGCTGAGGACCTTTTCAGGCCTGACCCTGGGTTGCTCACTAGCGCCCTCTGGGTTCCTACTCTAACATTCCCTACCCCTCAGCTCACTACCCATGGTGTGAGCTACAATGTCGACATCCCTCTTCAATCCTGTACACTTGTCCATTGTCTCTCCAGATGTCCCCATCTGGCGGTCTCAACCTCCAAGTTCCAGTCAGTCGAGTTTTCCGGTTTCTCATCACTTTAAATGCTACGCCAAGATCCTGGCCATTCTGTGCAAAGGCAAGTTTTACTTCATCACCTTCAAAATTCGCCATACAGGGGATCACATCACTTTCATCATATTTCTCACCATAGTCTTCAGCAATCCCATTGCATGACTTTGATCCCTTTAGTAAATAGCCATAAGAATCTTTATCTTCACCTAGCATGAATCCACAGGAGCTCCGAGACCAACCAACAGGTACTTCATGCACATCAATGTCTTTAGAGTATAAATGTTTCACGGGTACCTTTTCTGTAACCTTTATCTCAAAGCAAACTTTGCCATTCGAGACACTAGTTTCATCCAGTTTTTTATCTTCCTCTTTCACCAGTGGCTGTGGGGACTTAGACCCGCTGTATTTATTTTCTTCAATATAGTCGAAGTAGCCACAGGCATGATCTTCACGTGATTTTTCCACACCATGTTTCTTATCCTTTTGATCTTCGCCATCACCATCAAGGCTTAGAAGTTTAGGAGACATAGGCTGCTTGCTCTCCTTTTTGATTGAGAAACACAAGCTCTGTACTGCAATATCTTCTCCTTCTGCACGAGGGCCATACAGTACACCCTCACAAAATAGCTCACGCTGAACTACATTTTCTGGTATGTCTTTATCAACTGCCACATCATATATTGGAATGGTTTCTTTATAAGACTACCACATCTGTACGGCAGCTGGAGAACAACTTCCATATTCTATTCTTACCTCCTCTTTCTCATATGCATAACTTCCTGGAGGCATGTTGCGGTACTGTGATAGATTGCAAGAATTTTTGTGAAAATCCCTTTCTGACAGTACAGGAGCTGGTGATATCATCATCTCAACATTCTTCAAGTTATTTTCATTCTCTGTGCTAACACCGGAGGGATACCAAGTTTCCAACATCACAGTCTTTACTGTCAGTACCCAGATGCTTTTTGGTTACATGTTCTGGCTGACTTAATGGCTCTGCTTTCTCTGCCTCTATACTGGCAGCTTTCTCCAATTCTAACGCCTTCTGTAGCGCACAAATCTCTGATTCCAGCTCCAGAACTTTCTTCATTGCCATATTTTTCTGCACAGCCTCCATCTCAGTTTTTACTATTACAACTTGCAGATCTTCCTCAATCCTTCGCACTGCATCTTCTATGGCAGCAGATGTAGCTGCATATCTCTTTATCCACCATGTCTCCTAATTCTAGGATATTCTGCAGTGTTCTTTTGTAACATTTGTCAGGTCAGCATCCATCAAAGACTGCTTATCCTTCAGCTCATTCAGATACTGTAAACTCTGGCTTCCACATTCCCTGCAGTTGTCTACAAGACGATCTCCATGGTCTGGTGGTGCCAAGTGAGACGTTGCACTGCAATTTACAATTGTATCTGCTGTTAAAGTGTGCAAACTGTGCCAGTGCTCCAACTAAGTCAGAGGCATCTGTCATATTCTGTATGTATTTGGAGTGCCCATTCGAGAGGGAGGTTAATGAGTCTATAGCAACTTTTGCTCGGTTTATCAGGTAATCTGGTGAACTAGTGCAGCGGATATGTAGAGGATCATCAAGATTAGCAATATTCTGGATGATATTTTCTGCTTCCCTCACTTTTCCCTGAATTATATTGAACTGATCTTCCAACATCTTCTGATAAAGCTTCTGCTCATCTGCAAACTTTTTGTCAAGTCTTTCATTCAAGTCCCGTATCTCAGTGGCTCTCTTATCTTGCTCTTGGTTGAATAAAGACTCTGTCTCTTGAGTCACGTTTTTCAAGGATAGCAGCTCTGATTCTTTAGAGCTCAACAGGCTCTGCAGCGAGTCCTTCTCAGCTTCTAGTGCTGCCAGCTTTGAAGATAGTGCAGATGCCGACTGTTCAGTATTGGATAAAGACTGCTGCAATCGATCCAGTTCTTCTCTTTTAGATTCAACTTCGGTTTTTAACTGTTCTATCTGAAACTCCAGCTGTTCCTTGATGCATGCAACTTCCTCCTGCTGGTCCACTTGCAGTTTTAGTTGAACAGCAAGCATTTTTAGATCTACAATCTGAGCAGATAAATCAGACATTTTTTCCTCATACTGAATCCTCATGTCTTCTATCTGGAGGTCCAATTCTCTCTTGGCCTTTTCCAGCTTGTCATAAGCATTAGCTTTGTTCTCATACAATATCTGCACAGATTCCAGGTTTTTCTCAACTTCATTGTGACTCTCCTGTAAGGTTTGTAAATTCTGAGCATGGACAGACGACAACTCCATAAATTCTTTGTCTTTATTTTGCACCAAAACAGACAATTTCTCTTTATCTTCACAAGATCCTGACAGCGCCCTCTCCAGGCCACATATTATAGCTTTGAGTTCCATTTCTCTTTGTTGCAGAACTCCAGCTCTGCTCTGCCATTCCTTTACTTCATTATTTAGCCGAACCTGCTTTAGTTCATGCAAGTTTTGCTCTGACTGCAATGTCTGCACCACAGATTCTAAATCACTCTCTTGGTCAGACACATACTTCCTCAGCTCTACAACTTCATTTTCTTTGTCAGTTAATGCAGCCGAAAGTTTTTCACACTTCCTGACTTGGTCATCCAGACATTCTGACTGACACTGCAAAAATTCAGTTCTCTCATGTTTAGCAGTTTCAAGGTCATCTCTTAATTTTTCAATGACACTCTCTTTGGCAATGGAGTCTTGGACATGCTGCTCCTTTAAATCCTGCAATTGCTTCTCAAGCACTTGCTTTTGCTCTCCACTGTGTATAACTTTATTAGATAGAGCACATTTCATTTCTGCAAACTCCTTCTTAGTGACACAGTCCATTCCAGGGGTAACCCAGCACCACATTTTCACAATGACTAGGATATTAACTCTTCATAGAGTCAAGCTCTTTCTTTAACTTAAGGTTCTCTTTTTCTGATACCTCAAGTTGCCATTTCCAATCAGATATTTCATCCTCATAAATGAACCTGATGGTTTTAATCTCATCTTGAAGCTGCTGCACCATAATATTTTCATCTTTGGTGCTTTGATGCACTCCAGTATGAGACATACACTCAGCTGGGACATATTACTTCATAGACCAGAAGTGCTTCAGAAAAACTAAGTCACTCTCATGCAACCCTTTATCTTTACTTGCATTCCACATGCTCCGTTCCGGGTTTTGTGTCTCTCTGCATTCAGACTGCTGCACTAATAAACCTGTGCATAACTTCTCTGCTTTCTTACAAGCTGAAATTTTCTTTTTCTTGCCCATGGTTTACTAACAAGATTACACAATATTCCACAGCAACCTTGGGTTCAAACGGCAGCAACTTTTTTTTTTTTTTTTTTTTGCTATCTTCTGCAGTCACATGTATTCAAACAGTTAACTTATGTGGCACTACAACAACCAGCATTTTCTTCTGTCTTCCACAGAAAACACCAACATGGCACCATAGCCTTTCACATAGACTGTTTGCAATATCCAATTTCTACACACATTGCTTACTTTCTTGTCATCAGCAAGCACTTTACAGACTTCTGAGCCACAGTATACACAAAGTCCATTCCCTGGATTCCTCTTCCAGAGTTTTATTTTCACCAGGTTTTGCACACAATTTGCTATGTTGCAGTTCCACTCACCCCTTCCTGGGTTTCTCAGTTGAAATCACAGATTTCTTCCAGCTGTAGGCCACAATGCACACTTAGCAGTACTGCAGTCACCAAACACTTGTCTTCCAGGACTTGCGTGGATCTCTTTATGCCCACATCCGTAGCACCATATGTGACAATTTGGGGGGATTAGCCCCAAAGGCGGCAGACTCCTGGACCCGACAGCGGTGTTGGTGGTACTGGGTGCTGGAGAAGCAGCATTCGGACGGTGCTCGTGTAAAGTAAATGGCTTTGTTTCAGCTTTAAGAGTGGAACATAAACAAAACAATAAACAGCCTGGGCCACATTTAGGGCACTAACTTACTGCTTGACCCCTATCTAGCCTCTGGGGCAACAAGCAGCCTGACTCATGCTCAGTCTTTTCAGCACCCCAGTCCTCTTGGGACAGACCGCCTTGTCTGTCCCCCACCTGGTTCCCAGTCTCCCTGCTTCTTGCAGGTCTCGACACAGCAGCTCTGCTGCTGCATCCACTCCCTCTGGAGTCACGCCCCACCCATAGGTGTGGCTAAGGACCTTTTCAGGCCTGGCCCTGGGTCGCTTACTAGCGCCCTCTGGGTTCCTACTCTCACAATATATATATATATATATATTCGGAAAACCCCTTTAACCCTCATTAACAGCCCACTTGTCTGCAAATTAAATGAAACCCAACTTTCCAGAGACTCATCTCTAACGCTGCTTTTCAAGGGTGAAATATACACTTTTATGTACTTCAGCAGTCACAATGCCACTATATACTGTGGGGAAAAAAAAGTATTTAGTCAACCACCAATTGTGCAAGTTCTCCCACTTACAAAGATGAGGCTGGCCTGTAATTGACATCATAGGTAGACCTCAACTATGAGAGACCAAATGAGTAAACATATCTAGAAAATCACATTGTCTGATTTTTTAAGAATTTATTTGCAAATTATGGTGGAAAATAAGTATTTGGTCACCTACAAACAAGCAAGATTTCTGGCTCTCACAGACCTGTAACTTCTTCTTTAAGAGGCTTCTCTGTCCTCCACTCATTACCTGTAGTAATGGCACCTGTTTGACATTGTTATCAGTATAAAAGACACCTGTCCACAACCTCAAACAGTCACACTCCAAACTCCACTATGGTGAAGACCAAAGAGCTGTGGAAGGACACCAGCAACAAAATTGTAGACCTGCACCAGGCTGGGAAGACTGAATCTGCAATAGGCAAGCAGCTCGGTGTGAAGAAATCAACTGTGGGAGCAATAATTAGAGAATGGAAGACATACAAGACCACTGATAATCTCCCTCGATCAGGGGCTCCACGCAAGATCTCACCCCATGGGGTCAAAATGATCACAAGAATGGTGAGAAAAAATCCCAGAACCATACGGGGGGACCTAGTGAATGACCTGCAGAAAGCTGGGACTAACGTAACAAAGGCTACCGTCAGTAACACACTACGCTGCCAGGGACTCAGATCCTGCACTGCCAGACGTGTCCACCTGCTTAAGCCAGTACATATCCGGGCCTGTCTGAATTTTGCTAGAGAGCATTTGGATGTTTCAGAAGAGTATTGGGAGAATGTCATATGGTCAGATGAAACCAAACACAACTTGTGTTTGGAGGAGAATGAATGCTGAGTTGCATCCAAAGAACACCATACCTACTGTGAAGCATGGGGGTGGCAACATCATGCTTTGGGGCTGTTTCTCTGCAAAGGGACCAGGACAACTGATCCATGTACATGAAAGAATGAATGGGGCCATGTATCCTGAGATTTTGAGTGCAAACCTCCTTCCATCAGCAAGGACATTGAAGATGAAACGGGGCTGGGTCTTTCAACATGACAATGATCCCAAGCACACCACCAGGGCAATGAAGGAGTGGCTTCGTAAGAAGCATTTCAAGGTCCCGGAGTGGCCTAGCCAGTCTCCAGATCTCAACTCCATAGAAAACCTTTGGAGGGAGTTGAAAGTCCGTGTTGCCCAGCGACAGCCCCAAAACATCACTGCTCTAGAGGAGATCTGCATGGAGGAATGGGCCAACATACCAGCAACAGTGTGTGCCATCCTTGTGAAGACTTACAGAAGACGTTTGACCTCTGTCACAGCCAACAGAGAATATATAACAAAGTATTGAGATGAACTTTTGTTATTGACCAAATACTTATTTTCCACCATAATTTGCAAATAAATTCTTAAAAAATCAAACAATGTGATTTTCTGGATTTGTTTCTTCATTTTGTTTCTCATAGTTAGACCTCAACTAGGTCTACCTATGATGTCAATTACAGGCCGGCCTCATCTTTTTAAGTGGAAGAACTTGCACAATTGGTGGCTAACTAAATACTTTTTTTTCCCCACTGTATATATACAGTACAGACCAAAAGTTTGGACACACCTTCTCATTCCAAGAGTTTTCTGTATGTTCATGACTATAAAAATTGTAGATTCACACTGAAGGCATCAAAACTATGAATTAACACATGTGGAATTATATACTTAACAAAAAAGTGTGAAACAACTGAAAATATGTCTTATATTCTAGGTTCTTCAAAGTAGCCACCTTTTGCTTTGATTACTGCTTTGCACACTCTTGGCATTCTCTTCACTATTTTGACCTCCCATTCTCGTTGTTTGTCTTCTCTGCGTTCAGTGTTTCACTTGCGACATAGGAAGGGACCATCGCCCAGTTGTCCTCTACCGATTAGGGTAACTGAGGCAAGCATGTAGGGACTTGTGGGTGGGTCTAGCATCAGGGCTCACTGTCTCGGTCTTCCCCCTTTCTCTCAGGTTCCAGCATCAGCTACTGGGGAATTGCTTAACTGGAAATTCCCTAACACTTGCTTTTGGTGTCATATGAAATTGGAGATTATGACACTTGCAATGCTATCTTATTTCCAGAGATATCACTGGTTGAAAACACAGTCAGGATTAAGATATTTACATGCAGCTGCATAATATATATTTGATATAAGTATCCCAATCCTGATTTTGTTTTCAACCAGAAAAAGAATAAAGAGATGCAGGATTTCGCAGGAAGGAGACAAAATTTGTTACTAAAGTATATTTCAACATTCATTAATGACACAAATACTGCCAGAAAATCAAAAGTTGTCTCAAAGTTTAGTTACACTTTAAGCAAGTGAAAGGCATGCTCAATCGGGTTGAGATCAGGTGATTGACTTGGCCGTTGCAGAATTTTCCACTTCTTTGCCTTAAAAACTCCAGGGTTGCTTTCTCAGTATGTTTTGGCCATTGTCCATCTGCAAAGTACCGTCTGATCAAGAAAGTATGTGCCTGTACACATCAGAATTCATCTGGCTGCTTCAGTTTTCTGTCACATCATCAATAAACACTAGTGTCTCAGTGCCATTGGAAGCCAAGCATGCCCATGACATCATACTGTCTCCAGCATATTTATAGAGGATGCGGTGTGCTTTGGATGATGAGCTGTTCCAAGCCTTCTCCATACTTTTTTTTCTTCCCATCATTCTGGTACAGGTTGATCTTAGTTTCATCTGTCCAAATAATGCTGCATATTATACAGCTGTAATTCCTAAACCCTTCCTCCAATTAGAATATGTTTTGGTAAACAGGTAAAATGCCAAAACTTGTGTCACTGTCGAAATATTTTTGGACCTAACTGTATACACACACATATATATATATATATATATATATATATATACATACACACTATATATATATATATATATATATATATATATATATATATATATATACAGTGGGGAAAAAAAGTATTTAGTCAGCCACCAATTGTGCAAGTTCTCTCACTTAAAAAGATGAGAGAGGCCTGTAATTGACATCATAGGTAGACCTCAGCTATGAGAGACAAAATGAGAAAACATATCTAGAAAATCACATTGTCTGATTTTCCTCCTTCCTCCAAAAGTTTTCTATGGGGTTGAGATCTGGAGACTGACTAGGCCACTCCAGGACCTTGAAATGCTTCTTACGTAGCCACTCCTACGTTGCCCTGGTGGTGTTCTTGATCAAGTCTTCCCAGGCTGGTGCAGGTCTACAATTTTGTTTCTGGTGTCCTTCCACAGCTCTTTGGTCTTCATCATAGTGGAGTTTGGAGTGTGACTGTTTGAGGTTGTGGACAGGTGTCTTTTATACTGATAACAATTTCAAACAGGAGCCATTACTACAGGCAATGAGTAGAGGACAGAGGAGCCTCTTAAAGAAGAAGTTACAGATCTGTGAGAGCCAGATATTTTGCTTGACCAAATACTTATTTTCCACCATAATTTGCAAATAAATTCTTAAAAAAATCAGACAATGTGATTTTCTAGATATGTTTTCTCATTTTGTCTCTCATAGTTGAGGTCTACCTATGATGCCAATTACAGGCCTCTCTCATCTTTTTAAGTGGG
Organism: Leptodactylus fallax; assembly: GCA_947044405.1. Classification (NCBI taxonomy): domain Eukaryota; kingdom Metazoa; phylum Chordata; class Amphibia; order Anura; family Leptodactylidae; genus Leptodactylus; species Leptodactylus fallax. The sequence continues at coordinate 10,481,720 of CAMRHE010000015.1, read as the reverse complement.
AGAACTTGCACAATTGGTGGCTGACTAAATACTTTTTCCCCACTGTATATATACATATGCTCTGCATATTTAGAATTGAAATATATCCTTGAAAAGCATGTTTTCAGGGAAAAAATAACAGCTAATAAATGTGTGCATATTTTCTACAGCAACTGGAGAGAAATAAGGCCAATGCTGAAAATTTGTGGTACATTGTGAAGAGCTCATTTGATCAACATGAGTCAGATACCATCTTGTGCAACACAACAGCTTTCAATTGTACCATCTCCCTGCCCGCTGAAAAAAGTACTGTCTTTATATGGGCATACAATATTGCTGGAGCTTCTCCGGAAACAAAGATCACATTCACTGCCAGGAATGGTAAGAAATTATCAAACCTCAAGACTTGTGTCATTGCTAGATTTATGCTCAATTATCATCTATTTATAAAAAAAAAAATCATAATTCTAATTCTAATATATACACCAGTTGTACCAGATTTTTTATGCCAGCAATTCAATTCATTTTCTAGATTACTGCACAGTAAATAGGCCTGAGCAAAAAGCACATTGGGTTAACTTTATAAATGCTTTAAGAATGCTTTCAAAAATAGTTAAGTATTAATAGTTTATGAACAAAAGAGAATTCTAAACCATATCAATATTTGGTGTGACTGCCCTTTGCCTTCAAAGCAGCATGAATTCTTCTAGGTACACTTGCACACAGTTTTTGAAAGATCTCGGAAGGAAGGTTGTTGAAAACATCTTGGAGAACTAACCAGTGATCTTGTGTGGTTGTAGGCCTGCTGAAATCCTTCTGCCTCTTCATGTAATCTAAGACAGACTCAGATCAGGGCTCTGTTGGGGCCATATCATTACTTTCAAGACTCCTGTAGTAGATCTATGTATTTCACTGATGAAACCTGCATGGAGGTTGATTTTCCTGCATCCTTAATATTAAAAGAAATACACACAATAATCCTGGACTCAGATTCCAGAAACCCTTTTCTCACATGATGCCTAACAATACAGTACATAACATTTAATGTACTTAAATATGTGAAATATTAAAAATATAAAAACATACAATGTTTAATACAGTGACTATATCACCACATTAGTATATATTTAGATCTCCACTCTGTAGCACAATAAATGTCTAGGAGGATAAGTACCTCTACTTCGGGACCCTCACGGTGAAGTCTAACATTAAGCAACAGGTCGATTAATTGCTCCAAATACACAATGGGGTTCATTTATCATATACATACTTTTTTGTTCATGTATTTGGAATGTGTTTATGCTTCAGCATTCCATGCACATAAAAGGGTGCAACTGGAGCATACATTTTGTGCTTTCCCCTAATGGAAATTGTGATTCTAATGTTTTGTTTTTTGTTTTGTTTTTTACGCTATAAGTATAATCCTTGTAAAGTCTCCTTTCCCAACAAATAGTGCTGGATCCACCATACAGTATACAGTGGGGAAAAAAGTATTTAGTCAGCCACCAATTGTGCAAGTTCTCCCACTTAAAAAGATGTGAGAGGCCTGTAATTGACATCATAGGTATACCTCAACTATGAGAGACAAAATGAGAAAACAAATCCAGAAAATCACATTGTTTGATTTTTAAAGAATTTATTTGCAAATTATGGTGGAAAATAAGTATTTGGTCAATAACAAAAGTTCATCTCAATACTTTGTTATATATCCTTTGTTGGCAATGACAGAAGTCAAACGTTTTCTGTAAGTCTTCACAAGGTTGCCAAATTATGGTGGAAAATAAGTATTTGGTCACCTATAAACAAGCAAGATTTCTGGCTCTCACAGACCTGTAACTTCTTCTTTAAGAGGCTCCTCTGTCCTCCACTCATTACCTGTAGTAATGGCACCTGTTTGAAATAATCAGTATAAAAGACACCTGTCCACAACCTCAAACAGTCACACTCCAAACTCCACTATGGTGAAAACCTGTGAAAGGACACCAGAAACAAAATTGTAGACCTGCACCAGGCTGAGAAGACTGAATCTGCAATAGGCAAGCAGCTTGGTGTGAAGAAATCAACTGTGGGAGCAATAATTAGAAAATGGAGGACATACAAGACCACTGATAATCTCCTTCGATCAGGGACTCCACGCAAGATCTCACCCCGTGGGGTCAAAATGATCACAAGTGAGAAAAAATCCCAGAACCACACGGGGGGACCTAGTGAATGACCTGCAGAAAGCTGGGACTAACGTAACAAAGGCTACCATCAGTAACACACTACGCCGCCAGGGACTCAGATCCTGCAGTGCCAGACGTGTCCCCCTGCTTAAGCCAGTACATATCCAGGCCCGTCTGAAGTTTGCTAGAGAGCATTTGGATGTTCCAGAAGAGTATTGGGAGAATGTCATATGGTCAGATGAAACCAAAGTAGAACTGTTTGGTAGAAACACAACTTGTCGTGTTTGGAGGAGAGTGAATGCTGAGTTGCATCCAAAGAACACCGTACCTACTGTGAAGCATGGGGGTGGCAACATCATGCTTTGGGGCTGTTTCTCTGCAAAGGGACCAGGACGACTGATCCGTGTACATGAAAGAATGAATGGGGCCATGTATCGTGAGATTTTAAGTGCAAACCTCCTTCCATCAGCAAGGGCTTTGAAGATGAAACTTGGCTGGGTCTTTCAGCATGACAATGATCCCAAGCACACCACCAGGGCAATGAAGGAGTGGCTTCGTAAGAAGCATTTCAAGGTACTGGAGTGGCCTAGCCAGTCTCCAGATCTCAACCCCATAGAAAACCTTTGGAGGGAGTTGAAAGTCCGTGTTGCCCAGCGACAGCCCTAAAACATCACTTCTCTAAAGGAGATCTGCATGGAGGAATGGGCCAACATACCAGCAACAGTGTGTGTCAACCTTGTGAAGACTTACAGAAAACATTTGACCTCTGTCATTGCCAACAAAGGATATATAACAAAGTATTGAGATGAACTTTTGTTATTGACCAAATACTTATTTTCCACCATAATTTGCAAATACAGTCATATGAAAAAGTTTGGGCACACCTATTAATCTTAATCATTTTTAGTTCTAAATATTTGGGTGTTTGCAACAGCCATTTCAATTTGATATATCTAATAACTGATGGACACAGTAATATTTCAGGATTGAAATGAGGTTTATTGTACTAACAGAAAATGTGCAATATGCATTAAACCAAAATTTGACCGGTGCAAAAGTATGGTCACCTCAACAGAAAAGTGACATTAATATTTAGTAGATCCTTCTTTTGCAAAAATAACAGCCTCTAGTCGCTTCCTGTAGCTTTTAATCAGTTCCTGGATCCTGGATGAAGGTATTTTTGACCATTCCTCTTTACAAAACAATTCCAGTTCAGTTAAGTTTGATGGTCGCCGAGCATGGACAGCCCGCTTCAAATTATCCCACAGATGTTCAATGATATTCAGGTCTGGGGACTGGGATGGCCATTCCAGAACATTGTAATTGTTCCTCTGCATGAATGTCTGAGTAGATTTGGAGCTGTGTTTTGGATCATTGTCTTGCTGAAATATCCATCCCCGGCGTAACTTCAAATTCGTCACTGATTCTTGTACATTATTCTCAAGAATCTGCTGATACTGAGTTGAATCCATGCGACCCTCAACTTTAACAAGATTCCCGGTGCCGGCATTGGCCACACAGCCCCAAAGCATGATGGAACCTCCACCAAATTTTACAGTGGGTAGCAAGTGTTTTTCTTGGAATGCTGTGTTTTTTTGACGCCATGCATAATGCCTTTTTGTATGACCAAACAACTCAATCTTTGTTTCATCAGTCCACAGGACCTTCTTCCAAAATGAAGCTGGCTTGTCCAAATGTGCTTTTGCATACCTCAGGCGACTCTGTTTGTGGCGTGCTTTCAGAAACGGCTTCTTTCACATCACTCTCCCATACAGCTTCTCCTTGTGCAAAGTGTGCTGTATTGTTGACCGATGCACAGTGACACCATCTGCAGCAAGATGATGCTGCAGCTCTTTGGAGGTGGTCTGTGGATTGTCCTTGACTGTTCTCACCATTCTTCTTCTCTGCCTTTCTGATATTTTTCTTGGCCTGCCACTTCTGGGCTTAACAAGAACTGTCCCTGTGGTCTTCCATTTCCTTACTATGTTCCTCACAGTGGAAACTGACAGGTTAAATCTCTGAGACAACTTTTTGTATCCTTCCCCTGAACAACTATGTTGAACAATCTTTGTTTTCAGATCATTTGAGAGTTGTTTTGGAGGAGCCCATGATGCCACTCTTCAGAGGAGATTCAAATAGGAGAACAACTTGCAATTGGCCACCTTAAATACCTTTTCTCATGATTGGATACACCTGGCTATGAAGTTCAAAGCTCAGTGGGGTTACAAAACCAATTTTGTGCTTCAGTAAGTCAGTAAAAAGTAGTTAGGAGTATTCAAATCAATAAAATGATAAGGGTACCCAAATTTTTGCATCGGTCAAATTTTGGTTTAATGCATATTGCACATTTTCTGTTAGTACAATAAACCTCATTTCAATCCTGAAATATTACTGTGTCCATCAGTTATTAGATATATCAAATTGAAATGGCTGTTGCAAACACCCAAATATTTAGAACTAAAAATGATTAAGATTAATAGGGGTGCCCAAACTTTTTCATATGACTGTAAATTCTTTACAAATCAGACAATGTGATTTTCTGGATTTGTTTTCTCATTTTGTCTCTCATAGTTGAGGTCTACCTATGATGTCATTTACAGTCCTCTCTCATCTTTTTAAGTGGGAGAACTTGCACAATTGGTGGCTGACTAAATACTTTTTTCCTCACTGTATATAAGAGATAGACATACACCGACTTTCCTTTTTTTTTAATCAGGTCTTTATTATTACAATTTTTCATAAACAACTACAAACAGTGTATAGTTAACAACATCAACACTTCCCCTTCCCCTCCTTTCAGTTCGCTCCTTACTATGGATCGTCCAAATAAGGCATCTGCACCCTAGTATCCAGTTGTCCTTCAGGCATGGCATAAAGGTCTCTCACAGTGATGTAGGAGATTCACCAACATATTCAAGGCAAATAGGCAAATTGACAGTGTATATTTGTTAGAGAACAGAGGAAGCCGGGCTCAATAATTACAGTAGAACAGTATACAGATAGCTAATCAGAGCTGGGACTCTTTTGATCAGACCATACCGAACAGACTAAGCACTAGATATATTATAATAGCTCTTAAGAAAGAGAACATATCAAAAAGGGTTCGATGTTATGCAAATGTACAGTGGGGATTCTTGGGGTATCAATCCAGTCGTCCCATATTTTCTAGAATTTGACATAAGCATTACCTTTCTCTAGTCGAATCACTTAATTCATTCTTGCTGTAAATTCATATTTGATAGGTATAGTTGGTTAAACCCGATGTTTAGCTAGCAGTTTTCTAGCCTGATATAGCATCCTCTTTATGCCTAGCTGGTTAGCGGGACCCCACACACCATTGTTATGGTTGCCAGCTCTTGCATCCAGAAGGGTCCTATTCTCAGATCATATGCATCAAAACAGCCTCTTCTCTTCCATATTTTGAATCCCTATTTTACATAGTAACACAGGTTTTTTATACACCCTATGGATCAAATTTAATTATGACAACCAATGTGTCAGAGTGGCTTCATGAAATCTTGAGTAGGTGCCTGTAAAAAGGAGAAATAATGCCCCTTATGTCACCTCCTGTAGCTAAACTGTTGATTATAAGAGAGGGTACGATGAATCATGAGGCAGCTGCAAGTACCGATAAAAAAAAAGTTAATGTGGGAGATCAAACTCTCTCTGTATGCATTCAAAAGTGTACAATGTACTATTCTCATTCAACTGCACAACTCTGGAAACACTTTCAGTTCTAGATCTGAATCCCCTCTAGCATTCTCAGCTCTGGAAGAGCAGGGTGTTAGGAATTGCCTGTAAGTAATGCCCAATAGTGGCTGCTAGAGAAAGGGAAGACAGAGACAGTGAGCCCTGAAACTAGGCCCACCCTGTGTCCCTACCTAATTGCCACAACTGTCCAGATGACAGGGATAACTGGACGACAAACCCTACTCTAGATAAGTGATACACAGAACAGGACAAGACAAGACAACACAGAAGATGAGTCAGCAAGCAGAGGTCAAACCAGAGAGACAAAAAAGTACCAAATCGTAATCCAAAAGAGTAGGCAAAAAAGCCAAAAAGCAAAAGTCAGAAAATACAATGCAAGAGCAAGGAGAAATGCTTAGCAAGGTCAGAGACACAATAGCCAGCCACCATGTGTGGGTTGATGGCCAGTTTAAGGAAGTACAGAACCCATCCCAGGCTTGATTGGCAGATAAGCTGTCAATCACAAGCACACAAGAGCTAACTCCATAGTAGGCAGAGGACAATAGTACTGGCTGAACTGACACACAGAAACAAATACTCAGCTGTGCAAAAACAACAGGAGCAGAAGATTATATATGTAAATGCCTCCTGCGCTGTACAATGCGGCCAGAGGACGGCGCAGGAGTTCGAACGGTTGAGGACGTAACACAGGGTTATTTCACAGAGGGCTGAAAACCATGCACCCTCTCAACCACCTGCCATACTTTTATCATAAAAGCAACAGTCAGAATGCCATTGGGAGATCTGGTGAGGGGTCTCAGCAACAAAAGAAATATTGAAAGCCTACTGCCTGCCAACTGTGCTACCAATGTGCCCACCAAACCCCATGCTTCTGCAGCACTTCAGGCTCTAATCTGTGCAGCCAGGAATTAAATCCATGGATTGGGGACTGCTAGTCCATCTCCGCCTTACTGCTCTGTAAAGTTTGTAGTTTAATACTGGAGAGGCCTTTGTTCCAAATTAAATCTCTAAAAAGATTTTGAATTGTGTGGAAATATCTCCTTGGTATCCAGATGGGGGAATTGTGCAGAATATAGATGAACTGCGGCATTAAAATCATTTTAACCAGATTCACTCTCCCCAAGACTGATTACAGCTAAGACCAATCAGTGATCTCAGGGCTTGCTAGTAAAGAAACGATCACATGAGTGATATTACCGCTCCCCCTCCAATGACCACTGAGGTCACTGATTGGTCTCAGCAGTCACGTGGGGTGCAAATATTTCTAAAACCGATGCTCCCCTTTCCCATTCCTCTTATAGCCGTTCTTGACTTTGGTTAAAAAAATGCAACAAAATCTGAAACAAAAAAAAAAGCTGCTTTTTTGCAACGTGGGGCCTTAGCCTCTTATGGTTGGGGCTTAGCCACACCTCCTGACAGGTTCTCCCCCTCTTACTCCAAGACATGTCATCATCTGGGAGGAATTCCTTTCTTTGCCTTATAGAGCTGTGTCCCTACTGGGCTCTGGAGTTTATCCCACGGTCAGGACACCCTCCTCTTCTATCTGCTTGTCCACAATGTTTTTTAGAGGCTAACTGAGTATATTTGATGGTAAGCTTTCGGAAGTACTAGCTTCCTTCATCAGACATTATACCATGTCTGATGAAGGAAGCTAGTACTTCCGAAAGCTTACCATCAAATATACTCAGTTAGCCTCTAAAAGGTATCGCCTGATTTCTTCACTCTTCCACTACTTTCAATGGCTAACACGGTACAACATTATACTACTACTGTCCACAATGTTGTAAAACAATAAACCTACATTTGGTTGTGCACACTAGAAAAAGCAATTTCACCTCTGACTCCCTCCCCTTTGTATACACAGAAACCACTGAGGTGGAACACTGATTTAGAACAGTTCGTTTTAAAACCATTGATTTTAATGGGTTGCAAAACACCATCCCCAGGTCTCCTCTTTTGGGCGGAGAAAAAAATTTGGACTTGCAGGACTTTTTCTCTGTCTATAAAATACGGATACCAGACGGACAGAAACCAATCCATTCATTAAGGTCTATGGAAGGTGGACACAAATGGATTACCAACAGATAGTAATCTGTTTGTGTTCATTTTGCAAACCGTTTTTCTCCCTGTGCATTGTGAAGAGGAAAAAAGTGTAGATTATGATAGGTTAATCTGTTTTCCCTTAGTCCCAACAGCAGCACAATATTGGGGTATTTCTGCCCCTGTGTGCTGGTAGGACAGAATTTTTAATGAACAACAAATAGTTAACTGTAACCCCTCCCCTTCCTCAATATAAGGAAGGAAGTACCAACCCCCAGCGTGTAATTATAAAGATAAATACATAACACATAGGGAGGGAGCATTGTACTGCTGTTGGAACTAAGGGAAAACAGATTAAGATCATAATCTACACTTCCCTGTCGTCCCACAGCAGCACAATATTGGGGATCTAGCAAGAAAAACCCTAGGGAGGGCCCTCTTGAAGAATTGATTTTAACACGGAATGGCCGAAAGAAGTGGCCTCCGTACACCCGGGTGTTAAATCTGTAATGATTAACAAAGGTATGGAGAGAGCTCCAAGAAGATGACGAACAAATTTGTTCCCAAGGAACAGAGCTTTTTTCCACCCAAAAGGTAGAAATGGCTCCTGTAGAATGACCTCGAACAAACAAGGGGGGTCTAACCCCTGTGAAGTGAAAGCCAATTTTATGGCTTCATTGTGCCAAGGAGGCTTTAGAGGCCTTGAACCCATTATTTTTCCCAGCAAATGGTAGAAAAAAATTCTCTGACCGTCTAAAAGGCTGAGATCTCTGAATATAAATTCCGAGGCATCTGGCCACATCCAGGGAGTGAAGTTTAACTTCCTCCGGAGATGACGGACTGGGATAGAAAACTGTTAATGAGATAACCTGGTTTAGGTTAGAATATGAGGGTACCTTAAGGAGGAACCTTGCCATAAATCTTAGTTGTACTCACCAACTCTCTGAGCTGAGATTATGGCTAAAAGGAACACTGTCTTTAGTGTGAGAAATTTAATCTCAACCTCTTCTAGAGGCTCCAAGGGGGGAATCACATAACCCCTTTAAAACCGTAGATAAATCCCATTGAGGAATTGGGTGGGTAACAGGCGGACTAAGCCTGAATGTACCCTTAAAATATCTTTTCACCAGCGGGTCTGCAGATAGCTGCTTATCTAAGCAGGCTGACAGGGCAGCAATTTAAGCTTTCAAGTGAAAGGGCTAAGGCCCTTGTCCAAGCTGTCCTGAAGGAATTCCAGGATCTATGGAATGGAAGGATCCAGCTCACAATTCCTCTACCTGATGCCCAGGAGATGAAGATGATTCGGATCCAGGCGTAACTTTTATTTGTAGACTCTGCTCTAGCGAGAGAGAGAATGCTTAAGACGGCTCCTGAGAGTCCCTTAGATCATAATAGGGACTGGTCAATCTTCAGGCTGTCATATTGAAGGATTTCAGATCCTGGCAGAGCCTGGGCCCTTGAGACACCAGGTTCTGAATCGGGGGAAGCGTCCAATATATCCCGTGACTCATTTGAATGAGATGGGAAAACCAAGCTCTCTTTGGCCAGAATGGAATGATGGCGATTATAGAGACTTGGTCCTGTCTGATTCTCATCAATACCCTTAGTATCATGGATATTGGAGGGAATATGTATGCCAGCCTGAACCTCCAAGGGATGGACAGGGCATCCACAGCCAAGGGATTGTCCTCCTTGTATAGAACAGAACTTCCATCAAGTCTATCTCTGGATGACCCCATTTCAGGGTGATTGTTTGAAAGACTTGTGGATGGAGAGACCATTCCCCTGGAACAATGATGCCACTACTCAATTGATCCGCCACTACATTGAGTGACCATCGGATATGTACGGCAGAAAGATGGGTTAAGTTCTTCTCTGCCCAACTCAAGATCTTACCCACTTTGCTTAGAAGAGGTTGTGACCGAGTTCCTCCCTGCTTGTTTAAATAAAGGACGGTCGTCATATTGTCTGTTCTTACACGGACTGCCTTCTCCTTCAACTGGTCGGCAAAGTGAAGCAGTGCCAGTTGTACTGCTCGGAGTTCTCTCCAATTTGATGACATCATCTTTTCGAGGGAATTCCAATGCCCTTGGGCCGTAATGTCGTTCAGGTGGGCTCCCCAACCTGTGAGTGATGCATCTGTAGTCAACAGGGTCCAGCGAGGCTGGACCGTGGACTTTCTGTTTTTTTTTTTTTTAGCTGAATCCACCACTTGAGGGACGAGCAGGCTTCCTGAGACAGGAAAAAAAACTTCTGTCTAGACCGCTGGTTTTGCGATTCCAGGCCGACAGGACTTCCCAAGGGATTGCTTCTGCAGCTGATGACATCAATCACAAAACTTTATGCCTGTCCTGATGGTGATTGGCTGAGGAACCAGCGGGAATTTTGCGGCCTTCATGATTCTTTCCCTTCTGGAGGACGAAGAAATATTTTCATTAGGCCTGAATCAAGTATGAACCCTAGAAATGTTTTCTGGGTTGCTGGTAATATTTGGGACTTTCCCCAATTTATAATCCACCCCAATTGTTGGAGGAAATTCATTGTGATGGATAGAAGCTGTAGTAGGCCTTCTCTTGAGAAAGCCTACTACAGTCTTCCAGATAAGGAAAATTCGTGAACCTCTGGATTCTCAGTGACTCAGCTATCGTGGATACCACCTTGGTGAATATGTAGGGTGCTGACGTTATCTTGAATGGAAGTGCGGTGAAATGGAGGTGTCTCAACCAACCCTCTACAACCGCTGCAATTCTTAATTATTCCCTGTGAGCAGGAAGAATAGGGACGTGGAGGTGCACGTCCTTTAGGTTCAGAGTGGCCATGAAATCTCCTTGCTGGAGAATGGATATCACAGACGTTTCCATACGGAAATTTTTTTGTGATAGCTCTGCTGAGGTATCGTAGGTCTATTATCAACCAGTCTCCTGAAGGTTTTGGAACCAGAAACACTGAAGAATAAATTCCAGACTCTTGACGTTGTGATGAACAGCAGGGAGGCGAGAGGTCTGTATAAATCTGTCTGGACCAGAACCAGACTGGATTATCTCCAAGAACCATGAATCTGTTACCCCCACAGGAACTTCGTGTCTTGGAGGAGGGAGAAGGTAATATTCAGATATTTAGCTTTCTGATTTTCCTGTCATCACGGAAAAAAAGATGGTTGGAGTTCCCACTCAGGAACCTAGAACGTCAACACGTGACCTCTTGCAGGTGGCGGTCTTTGAGGAGACTGTCCTCTATGACGCTGTCTGCCCTGTCCACGGAAGGACTGCGGAAGGACTTTCCTTCCTTTCCCACTAGTCCTTGTATCATGTTCTGCCCGCAAATTTTAAATTTTGAGGCATAATCCACCCTCCAAGGTTTTAACCATAGGGGGCGACAAGCAGCCGAAGTCCTAGACTTGGCAGATAACTTCACCTGGAGAAGAGGTTTCATTGAGGTAATCTGCCTCAAGGGCTATACCCTTCAAAAAGAGGACAACAATTCGTCCCTGGAGACCCCCAAATCAATATCTCTTATTAATGAACAGAGGCCGGAGCACAACTTCTTAGCTACCTCACTAGTAGCGATACCAATCAAAAACTGTGCAGAGAAAGCAGTATACGCTTTCCTCAAGAAGCACTCTGCCCAGTGGTCCATGCGGTCCTGAAGGCTAGACCCATCCTCAGAGGGTACAAGTGTTCGCCTGGACAATTTGGCGACTGCCATGACAAGCTTAGGTGGAGGACCCAAGTCCCAACTGGTCCTCAGCTATTGGGAAGAGTATCTTGAACCTCTTGGATAACACGCAGGTCTTCTCTGGGTGTTTTCACTCGGTGGACATAGCTCTTTTAAGCATGTTGTCCACTTTGAAGGCCCTAGGCCCTCTAGAGGTGGATCTAGAGCCTTTCCCACAGTCAACATCATGGTCCCTTGACCTGATGGACTACAGTAATTTCTGAATTTTCTCCAGAGGAAAAAGCAGTTTTGCTATATCCGTATCTGAATCCTCAGATGAAGAATTAGCTTTCTCTATGATCCTGAATATCTCATCAGATCGTATGACAGAAGCACCATCATATTCCACAGCGCTCCACAGACACTGACATTCACTGTCCCATATAGGGTTCACAATCCATACTCCCCACCAGCACACCTTTGGAGTGTGGGAGGAAACTGGAGTACACCCACGCAAACACAGGAAGAACACACAAACTCCCCACAGATGTCGCCCCTGGCAGGATTCAAACCAAGGACTCCAGTACTGTGAGGCTGTAGTGTCAACCACTGAGCCTCTGGGCTGCCAAAGCAGCACTGGTGGCATGTATTGAATTTGTAACCATCAGGTAAGGGAATTTCACAGGAGCGACAGTTTAGATGTTTGTGCCTAGACGCAGACTTACCTGGAGGACTCATCACCACCAGACGCAGAGGATGACATCTTACCACAAGTGTAAGAGTAAATAGCAAGAAAACCAGAAAAAAACGCAACAACAGTACAAGTCTGTTGAACTAGAATGCCCAGCACACTCTCTGCCAAACAACAAAGAGGCAGAGTAAAGGAAGCAGCAGACTTATATAGAAGAAATGGAGAGCAAAGACTCTTCCAATACCTGTGATAGGTTACACAGAAAATAAAAGCCTTTTTTTTTTTTTTGGAAGAAAAAGGCTGCCCCGCACAGATTTTATAAAAAAAATGGCGGAAGTTAAGGTAAAAAACATTACTTAGTAGCTCACCTGAAGGAGGTTCAAAGATGTCATCACGTACACAAGCCAGCGTACTCTGGACTCCGGTGCCCCCACACACGGGAGCTGGAGAGAAGTAGCAGGAAACGCTCTGCATCGCAATAAAACAAGCAATGCAAGGCTTACATAGCCACCAAGAGTTCAGCGTGGACACTCACCCATTATAAGCAACAGCTGAATAAAGGCCTTTCACTGCAGCTAAGCAGACTAAGCAGCAGAGGCAGGAAAGAAAGACAATGAGTTTTAACCTTTGAATTTTGTTCCAACAGGAACCAAAGGCAGAAAAAGACTCCACACAGGAGGATAGACAATACAAACACAAACAGGAGAGAGGAGGGGGAAATTCATTCAGAAATCTGAATAACCTCACTATAGGGAAGGTATAACCTTCCCTCCAACTGTCCCACCAACACAGGACAGAAAAAAAACACGCTGGGGGGTTGGTACTTCCTTCCTTATATTGAGGAGGGGGAGGGGTTACAGTTAACTATTTGTTGTTCATTAAAAATTTCATTCTGTCCTACCAGCACACAGGGGCAGAAATACCCCAATATTGTGCTGCTGTGGGACGACAGGGAAAATGGATTTGTCAAAACAGACACAAACAGACAGTTTATTTGACAGACACCCATTGACTAATCCATCTAAAAATACAGATTTGGGTATATGCTGTGTAACCGTTTGGAATCGTTTTTGGACCAATCTGTTTTCTGTAGTTTTTTTTGCTTTTTCTTTTTAACGTGGCAGTTTTTTGTAAATGTGGTAGCGGACGGATATCAGGTGCAAGTGTAAACCTAGCATAATATGATTAATTAATAAAATATACACAATAATACTTAGTTTCTGTCATAACATACAGAATAAACTGAACATAAAACAAAAAAAACACAGGTAAAATAAGGGTCTTAAGGATAGAGAAGGAGAGGGAAAAAAGGGTTATAGCTATCATCATGTAAGTATTTCTCTATGGAGGAAGGGGAGATGCATAAAATTTGTGGCCAGGCACTTTGCTACTCATGTTCTCTTTTATTCAAGAATATATTTAAGATCCTTACCAACCTCACTCCTGAACAAAGCTGGTTGAAAACTGGGAATGGATTTGATTCCCCCTACTTTCATTTTGGTTACTTGCCAAGTAATAGAAGCAGCACAGCATCCCTGTCTACTTCATTGCGGTGGTTCTAGGGTGTAATGGCACTGCAGTTCCTCAGAACCACTGGGTGGAGGCTGCCGAAACAGCTGATCTGTCTTGGATCCAGGTATCAGATCCCCACAGATCACATACTGATGACCTACCCCATGGACTCCTACCCCATGGACTTTGCAGTTTTGTGTGATATAGTGATAACTAGAGATGAGCGGATTTTTCAAAAATTCGATTCGGCAGCTTCGGCGAATTTTCCGTTACAATTCAATTCAATCCGAATTCATTTGGGGCAAATCGCATTAAAAAAAGTCTTAGGAAATCGATATCAATAATCATTAATTTTGGATCGGTGGGGATCCGATTTCAGCACATCCCTGATGATCAGTTGATTGAGGGGGCTCCCACATTATTCCCTGGAATGGGACTGAGCTACAAAACAAGTCCCATATGACTGGTAGAAATGATGTCATGGGATGTTACATGCTGGACCCCCTGCAATCTGATATTGATGAGAGGTCAATATAAAAGTCTCAGAAAACCCCTTTAAAATCAAATTTAATTGTAAAAAAAACATTTTAAAATTAGCATTATTATTAATATATAATTATATACAAATTCTCTAATGTTAAGTTAAACTGAATTAAACCCAGATAATCCTCATAATATTCATCATGTTAACATTGTCCATAGCAGATTGTATAGATGTGATTATTGTAATTATTTAAATCATTTTGGATTTTTCTGATATGTATGAATTTAATATAACAGAAAATTTCAACAATTTCCTTACAATTGCCATTACAGGGACCCCGGTGTCTGAAATGCAAGTGACTTCCAGTGGTGATTCCAGCCTGCAAGTAATGTGGAATCTACAAGGTTCAGCTGAGGGCTACCTCCTGGAGTGGCATAAAAGTATGGAGATACCTAACTGTGAAATATACTGGAGAACCGTGCAAAAGAGAAGCAGAAGCCTAATTTTGCAAGGTAAAAATCAATTAGTGGGACTGATATACAGTGGATATGTAGATTATAGTAGATAATTTAAGGTGGAGTAGTGAATACTTTTAAACTGTCTTGCCCATTCCCGCCATTAGCTTATTGCTAACTTGCCTTGACTGTTTTTGACAGACTAGTTGCTAGGGATAAACTACCTAACTACCTTACCTCTATAAACCATTTCCACCATGTATGTAAAGAAAAGACCTTTCTAAACTGACATCTACTCCCCAGCAGTGCAGAATACCTTCAAAATTTAGAAAAACCTTATTGTATACAAGTTTGGTCACAAGTTCTCTGACCTGGTGATTGATGTCTATAATGCCTCATACTGTATGTCAACCACAGTAAGTGGATGATGCTTCCTATGTCATCTACTCTGTTACAAACTCTTGCTTTGCGCTGAGCAGGACAGAACTGATAATGTGCAGTATGTTTGTCCTCATGTTCATATACAATTTATTTTTGTTCTGTGCATGCACTGGTTCTCTCCCTTCAACAATCTGGAAGGTACAGAGTGATCTGCGCATGCACAGGACAAAAAAAATATTTTGCTCCGGTTAATGTACTTTGACTGTAACAAGCTGTGCATCTGTGTCCATCAAATGACAATGGACTGATTTTTATTCACTGGAAGTAAACAAAGAATGACAGCAAGCAGAGATCTAGAAAACCATGAGGAATTGATACAGAATGTATATTGGAAAACTGGAAAGGTTTTCAACAAACATAATAACATTCGGGCCTCCAGCACTGCTCTTGCTTCTCAAGTAGGATGGGTGATCAATAGTACTGGGTGGATCAGCACCTACAGCACAGGGAGGCATGAACAGGAGATAGTAGAGGTCTGAGTGGCAAGAGCAATGCTCCATAAAAGCTGAAGGCCCACCTCCAGAGCACCAATTGCCTCATTTGCATATCATTTCAAACTTGTTTTCCTCCTAATCTACAAAAGTGACATACATAACAATTTGTGTAAACCAATAAAAGAATGCATACCTGCCTGTTTACTCCCTTGCCACTCTACAGCTTCAGATATGTAGCTCACGCCATTGTTTGTATACAGAGTTACAGCGGTGAGATCATGTCGGCAACACATGACTGCTGGAGCTAATCACTGGCCTCAGTGAGGTTCAGGTATTCATCAAAATGCAACACCCTTTATAGTAAGGAGAGGTTTTTTTATCTTCTTAAAAAAAATTGAATGAGAGAGTGGGCTATAATGCAAATCCATTTGATTTACTATATGTCAGAATATGTGCCCTAGTCATGACTATCACTCTAAGTAATATGTTCCTTTTGCTGTCTTTTTTTTTTTCCAGACATTCAACCTTTTCAGAGGTATACTGTGAGGGTGTACCCATTGTATAAAGACTGTATAGGAATGGCCAGAGGGACTGAAGTGTACTCTAAAGAAGGAGGTAATATGCAGCTGCATATGCTCTGATGTCAAACCATGTAGTACCTCTCATATTTTGATTTCCTAAAAATGGGCATACAAAGGAAGCAAATGTATTGAAGAATTCACTGTAAAGCACTTGACTTTTTGATACAAAATTTAAATTGTTTTATTTGGTAATTTTACATTAATCTCATAATTGATAAAAGGGACTATCCCATTTTAGGTAGTACAATTAAACAAAGACACCTCAGTTGATAGTTGTATACTATTTTTGTCATCCATGTAGTTCACAGTGGTTCAACAGTTATTGACCCAAAACACAACAGAACAGGATGTAGTCTTTCCTGTTTCTGCTGCCTGGTATACATGATGTATAAGCTACAGAGAATGATGATGTGTATTACTTCTATAAGGAATGACTATCCTTCATCTTGTATTTTCTTTCATAGCACCAGACTTTTCTCCAGAAATCAACTTGTTAATTGTCACCAAATCCCAGGCAGTGGTGCAATGGAAGCCAATCCCAGTACAAAAAAGCAATGGATTTATTACCAACTACACTGTTTTCTGGATTGACAGAAGTGGAAGAACACATAGTAAGAGTTCTTATACATATTCTCACACAGTACAGAAAACAATGGTGTGAATTTTATTAAATTTATTAATTTATTTTTTATTATATATACTTGAAGTTCTCAAGTCACACAAGAGGCAAATTAATTATTAAGGGGCTCCAGTCTCTAATTTTTTTGCAAACCAGCTATTTTTGCCTGTATCATGTCAGAAACATTGGTTCTTTGCTATTGTCCCTATAAATAAGGATCTACTTTGTCGATACCTATTTACCTTAAACCAGAAGCTCAGTTGTACATAATGTCCAATGGTGATAAGAGCATACCATAATGTAAACCATTTTGATATACAGATGCATCTCAATAAATTAGAATATCTTTGAAACGTTTATTTCACTAATTAAATTAAAAAATTGACCTCCTATATTTTCTAGATTCTTTACACACAGAGAGTTCTATTTCAAGTGTTTTTTTTCTGTAAATGTTGATTATGGGTTACAGGTAATGAAAACCAAAATATAAAAAACGTAGAATATTGTAAAAAAGTTCAGTATTGTAAATTCAGTGTGTCACCTGCCAAGGTTTCCTAAGCCTTTAAATGGTCCCTCAGTCTGGTTCAGTAGGACACACAATCATGGAAGACGCTGATTATGAATTGTATTACTGAATTACTGAAATGAATGAACGTTTCAAAAATATTCTAATTTATTGAGATACACCTGTAATCGGATTCCTGTAATGAATTTAAACCATAAGATAAAACCCATATGATTCTTTTCTCCTTGACTACTTAGCTAACTAAATAGATGACTAGTTCCTAGCAGATGGTAATGTGCTGTAACCTTGGCTACACAGTCTCTAGTCAGACTGATAAAGCAAACTCCTGGGCTTTTACATTTTACAAGTTAAACATTAACATGTTTTGCTAATGTTTGCATCCTTTATACAATAAAGATTATGGAGCATCTCTTCTAAGACCTCTGTGTTATTCTATTCCTCCTGGAATAAACTGTCAACTGGGCAGTACCATTCGCTTTGTTTTTAAATAATTGTTTCTACAATAATTTATAAAACATGGCCAACATTCTTGTCCACTTGGACATTGATCATGCCTTACATCCACAGTATAAGCAGATTACTAGTGTGGTATTTACTATAATAGACTAATCAGGAAAGATTTAACAAAGTTTTAACAAATTGGTGGGCCCAGTGCAAAGGTTTCTTAAGTGGGCCCCTCATCACCACCACTTACACATAACTGACTTGCAGAAATTATAATTCCCTCAGTGGCCTCCTCATAGTATAACCACTCCTTAGTGGCCCCATACAATATAATGCCCCTTAGTGGCCCATCACATAGTCAAATGTCCTTGCATAATAGTCCCCCTTATAAGTAATAGTTCTGTTCACAAGTTACTGCCCCCTTATCAGTAGTATAAAAGGGGGATAAGATACCTTGCTTAAAGATAATAAAATAAGGAGGGGAACTGTTATTTATAAGGTGGGAACTATTATTTATAAGGGAAAGTTATTTTAAGGGGGAGGTTTTTATAAAGGGAAACTATTATTTATAAGGACAAAACTTTCATTCATAAGAGAAATTTTATAAGGAGGGAATATTATTTATAAGGGGAACTACTTTTTTAAGTGGGAACTATTATATTTAAGGAAGGCTACTATAAAGAGGGAACTATTATTTATAAGGGGGTATATTATTTATAATAATTCCCTATTATAATGGCCCCCTTTTAATAATAGTTCCTCCCTTAAAATAGCCCTCCTTAAATATAATAGTTTACCCACTATAAATAAATCGACCCCCCCCCTTATAAATAATAGGTCCTAAATAAATAAATGCCCCCTAAGCAGTAAATGTCCCTTTTTCTTTAAAAAATAAATAAATACTTTTTATACTAACCTTTTCATGATCCCCTGATAAGTGGAGCAGCAGAGACTTTCTCCTGCTGTTGCATGCTAGTGCAGGTGGTGCGGTACAATCACCTGTGCCAAAACGTCCTCAACATCACTGTAAGTATTCTATGGTACAGCAGGGACTTTATAGCTCCCTGCTCTATTATAGGCTCAAATGGTATAGTTGTAAGCGGAGCTTTTCCGAGTCATCAGACAGTAAGTCTGGTACCTGGATCTGGGGGCCCCTTTGGGGACAGGGGCCCTGTGCTATTGCCAGGTTTGCCCCCCCCCCCCATGCCAGCCCTGCCTGCAACAGCTCTGCCAATATAATCATAGCTGATTTATTGCACTTTATGTAAATAAATATTTAATCATTTTAGGCTCAACTCTACAAGCCTCAACAACAAAATACAACATAACAAATCTGCTCCCATCAACCACATATCAAGTGTTTCTAAGGAGCTCAACATCTGGAGGCAGTGTGAACGGGACAGTTATAATGATTCATACTATTGCCCTAGGTAAGCAAGATGTTTAATTAATTAAAAGGTCTTTGTTGACAAAGAAGCATTGTTCTGACTGCTAATAGACAGTCTCAGGAGGGGGGAATATAATGCTTCCTAGTGCATACAGGTCCATGACACAGACCATTAGGAACTACATGTGCTGCCGCACAGGGTCCCTGCATTACACAATGTCATGTGCATGGAAGCAGGACATACTGTTCAACATTGCAGAAACCTAATAAAGTGGATTGTAAGAAGGACAGAATAACCATAATAACTATGTCACAATTTAGGAGGTCTAAAACCAGGAGGATTGTTTGATTAAAGAGTTTATCCATCAAGACAGCACTATAGACAGGACATATAGTTTATCGGTAAAACCTAAAGGCAGATCTGTAGACAAAACTCATTATTGTAGCATTAATTTATGTGATCTTCATTTAAAGGGGTTGTCCGGGATAAAATTATATATAATATAATATATAATAATATATTTCTACACTAAGCTAAACACGCTCCCTCTCCTACTTTCTAACTAGTTTACATAAAATGCATATTAACCCAGATCACCGGGGCTGTCATGTGACCGCCCCAGGCACATTCTCAGATTTTCCAGTGATGGTGGCCACCTCATCATACTTACCTGTCTTCCTGTCCGGATCTTCTGGGTACGGAACATCACTTCCTTCTGGGGGGCTGGCTCCTCCTCTTCTTGACGTCCTCCCATGCCTGCGCAATAGAGCCAGAGTGTTGGCTACAGCGCATGTCAGCACTCCGGCTCTGGCAGACGTCAAGTGGAGGAGGAGCCAGCCCCACAGAAGGAAGTCATCTCCTATGCCCAGAAGATCCGGACAGGAAAACAGGTAAGTATGATGGGTTGGGGGAGTGGGTTGAGTTAGTTAGTTGGGAAGGGCTAGTAGTGGGCAGGCTAGCTAGGGAAACAGGGAGGGGGTGTTAGGAAGTGAGAGAGGGAGGGGAGGGAGTAACAGGCGGAGCTAGTGTGAGTCTGCTCTTAATGAAGTGCAATGCATCATGGTAGTTAGAAAGAAGAACAGGAAGCTACCTATGTAAACAAATGCAGAGAATGCCAGGAGCTCCAAGAGAAACCCAGAAATCACTCAAAACACTGCTAAAGGTATTTGGGTGCACTTATTAACCTATTAATAGCAAAAGATTTTTTGCCCAGAAAACCCCTTTAAGATAAAATAGCACTCTTCAGGTTGTCTGAACAC
This sequence comes from Leptodactylus fallax, assembly GCA_947044405.1. Taxonomy (NCBI): domain Eukaryota; kingdom Metazoa; phylum Chordata; class Amphibia; order Anura; family Leptodactylidae; genus Leptodactylus; species Leptodactylus fallax. The sequence goes on along the minus strand of CAMRHE010000015.1, from coordinate 10,461,337 downwards.
CTCAAGTGCTCTGTTTCAGCCATATCTATACCAAAACATACAGAGACCTTTTTAATATGTACAGAAGACCCAGATCTAACTGTAAGACATGTTTGTACATGGGTAGTGAAAAAAATTGTTATATATATATGGTGTATACATTCATAATTCATCTCTACCATTTAGATACTGAAGACATTAATATGATGCTCCTGATTTTCATTCTATTTGGATTCTTGGCTATCATTTTCATGATTGTTACATGCCTTGTCAAACATAAAAGGTAATTTCAGTAATTCATAAAGCAACAGTTCAAGAATTCACAATGACAGTTTTGTCTACACATATGTAATACTGTTTTTGTGTAAAACCAACTGTTTCCTGTAAGTTTCCAATAACTTACAGTATATTTCTCTACATGTTTTTTTTTTTTTTTTACCAAAGCTTAGTGTCCATATGAATAAAGTTTACTAAAATGCCACAACGTTTTTTCAGTACTTGTGTGTATCCATGTAACTTTACTACGCATGGTAATCTCACATGTTTTCTTTTACCATAACAGGATGAAGAATAGATTCTGGCCTGTTGTTCCAGACCCTGCCAACAGTAAAATGGGAAAGTTGGCCTTTTTCTTAGAAGAGGTGACACCTTCAATTTTATTCCAGGTTTATTAAAGGGGGTCTACCATAACCAAAATAGCTTGTAAACCACTTATATACTGACATAGGGGTGCAGTTAGTGACATAGTGAACATACAGTTTTTGTATCAAAGTGTAATCTTGCTACCAAGAAAATTACATTTTAATGTCTATGCAAATAGGCTGTTTGGTGCACCCAGGGTGTGTCCAGTCTACTGGAGCACCCATGGGAATATCCATTAAATGGTCCTTTATGGACCTAGTGTTGCTGAATAACAGAGGGTTATAATCTTGGAGTAGAGAATGATTTTGTAATACTTACAATGTGTTGTCATTTCAGAATTCAGATTTGTATCTAGCTATAAATGTTATTTTTTTGCAGACACCCAAGATGACTTTTAACATCAGTGACACTTATCAAACTATCACAAGTGAACTCAACATTGTGGAAGGATGGCAAAGAAATAGTCCACCTTTGGAAAATGTCAACAATATCACTTTTGAAGATTACGGACATGCATACAATAAACAAATGTCATCTTCCACGGAAGAGTCAAGTAAATCAAGGTATTACGTCAACATTGACACTGTCCAGTATGCCAAAGTGATTACAGCAGGTTACCGTGAACAGAGTCCTCCAACTTCTGTCTATGTGAGGTCTGACTCCACACAACCCCTTCTCTGTGATGTATCACCCAGCCCCAAGAATTATGAGAATACATGGTTTCACTTCAGCAGCCATGAGGACAGTGTGTTCTTAATGGAAGAAGAAAATATGAAAGACTTTCCTCTTCTAAATGCTTTGCAGCTACATGAGGATTAAGATGGGTTCAGTTGGTTTCTTAAAGTATTCTGCAGTTGGCCAGTGTACTTGGTTTCCACATAGGCTGCTGCATTGTTCTTAACATACCTGTGAACTGTACCCAATGTCAAAATATTGTGTGAGACTTCAACGAGAGTTCATAAAAGAACTGAATTCACCCTCCAAGCATATCAATGTGTAAAAATGGTAAAGGTGATCACCCACATACCGTATATCATCAGTGCCCCCCAATTTTATTGTTCAATCATCTACAATGTATGGGGGTGTCCAGACTTCCCCCTGAAGGCAGGTATAAGGTGAAAGAAGAATTGAGCATATTAAAATTCAACATGCCCAATCCTTTGTTCAAAAGAAAGAAACGTCACCACTAGATGTCTGGCAGCACCTGATTCTCCTCTCTTTATTGAGAACACATGTGCTATACATTCAGCCAAAGCAACCATGCATGTGTATGGAGAGATTTGCTGAGATGTGCTGTAGCACCCCTCAACAAGCAACACATAAGCTGTTCTGTTCCTGGGCACAATATCAACTAGAAAAGACCTATTAAGAAAACAATGTGAAGATTTTCTTCCAACATATTTATTAAAGGGGTGCCATAAATGTCCAATAGATGTTTGTTCCAACTCTAGGAGCTACACCTATGTTGAGAATGAAGATCCTCAGTTACCCAGCTGCTATGAGTGGAGAGGTGGTTGTGCATGTGCGGCTCTCAATATTCAATTTATGGGAGTTCCTAGAATAGGCAAGCAGGCATGCTCAGCTATTCTCAAAACTTCAATAGCAGTGAATGGCATGCAAGAGGCCAATTGATCTGACAGACATCTTTTTCATTTTCCAGAAAGCTGATATTTCATGCATAAACATTTTTCTGCTAATCATAATGATTGTAGAGTCCAAACAGAATTTAAAAGATTATTTGACATACAGCTCCATTATAGAGGATAGAAATTTTAAGACAATCATAACAGATGAGAAAAATAAGAATTGGACCTATCCTAACAAAATATTTGTGGGTGTAAATAGCCGACTCATGTCAATTTCAATATCTGTAAAACTGGTCTTATTGGTCAGACATTTTGTAACAACATGAAGACAGCAATTTAAGGGCCTGTTTACACAGTGGAATATGGCAAAGATTTTGAGGTAGATTCTGCCTCCCATTGTATTCAAGAGATTGAAGCGGAATGCTGAAAAAATAAGCATCCTGCTTGATCTAGTCAGATTCCGCAATTGATTCAGGCACAGGCTTCTTAGGTAGAATTCCTCTTCATTTTCTGCTGTCTGAACATACGTTAACACTTTACTGCCCAACAAACTACAACTGTGCATGTGCAGCCTCTTCTATATTCACAGCATTTGCAACATGGAGGTTGGGCAACCCCCATTGTTGCAATGGGAATATATCTTTTATACATTTTAGAGATACTTGTATAAATTGTAGAAGAATATGTGAAATTTTCATATACAAAACACAATACAGCATACATTTGATTTAGCATAGCCAACTTGATATATCATAGTAATATATAGCAATGCCTATCTTGATCACTCATTAGTGTTACCTAATTTTATCTTTGTAAGTGAAAATCAATGTAATGTTATAACTGCTGTAAATTGTATATTTCAAGCCTACTCCAAAAACCCTGAAAATCAAGCTAGGGCTAATTTTCGGGGTAGGACTTATTTTTGGAGAAACATGGTATATGCACTGGTAAGATGTTAGCAGCAAATTAGATTGGATGTTTGATGTTCCAAATCCTGGCAAGAAAAATATAACATATGTGAAAGCCTAAGGGCTGACCGAACAGATTAGATTTTGATGTTTGCTGCAGATTCTGCACCAAAATATGTGGCTTTCAAAACCCAATCCAAATGTGCAGAGGAAAAAAAAAGTGTGTGCATTTTATAGCATGCTTTGCATTTTAAAATCAACTAGATGCCTATTATTTTGCAGAATTTTAGCAGATTTCACTCTTGGCAATATAAAGTTTAAAATCTGGTGAAATTTAAGATCTGCAGAAATAAATACAAATTCACTGCAAAATTGCAGCAAGATCACAACAAAATCCAAAGTGGAAAAACTCTGAAAAATATGACTGGGCATACCCTTAATCTACTAGCAACTGCATGAATATTATGTTACCCCTTAAAGACCGAGCGAATTTTTGGTTTTGCTTATCTGTTTTTTTCTCCCCACCTTCCAAGAGCCATATTTTTTTTCCGGTCCACAGAGTCACTTGACGGCTTATTGTTTGCGGAACAAATTGTATTTTGTAATGGTGCCATTCAATATCCTGTACAATGTACTGGGAAGCTGGAAAAAAATTCAGAATGAGGTGGAATTGTAAAAAAAAAAACACATTTGCGCCAATTGCATCTGGGTTTAATTTTTACGGTGTTCACTGTGTGGTAAAAATGACATGTTACCTATATTCTGTGGGTCACTACCTTCACAGTGAAACCAAATTTATATAGTATTTGTAATGTTTTCATACCTTTTAAAAAATTAAAATCTTTGCAAAATAGAAAAAAAAAATTTGTGTTGCCATGTTCTGACACCTGTAACTTTTTCATATTTACAAGTATGGAGCTGGGTATGGTGTTTTTTTATGCAGGACAAGATGACGTTTTTATTCAATTTTATTTAGGTGGCAAAGTGTTAAAAAAAATAAATCGCCATTTGGCATTTTAATTTTTTTCCCTGCTACGCCATTCACCTTATAGGATAAATATTTGAATCATTTAGGAATTTTTGAGCAAGGTGATACCTAAAGTGTTTATGTTTACTTTTGTTTATTTTTATATGTGATCTAGGGAAAGGGGGGTGATGTAAACTTTTGTGTTTTTTTTTACTTTTATTTTCAAACCCCCTAGGGACCTTGAACCCTAGGGGGTCTGATCGCTCATACTATTCACTGCAATACTAATGTATTTCAGTGAATAGTAAAATACATTCACTTCTATTACACACTGCCTATGGCAATGACAAGTCTGGAAACCTTTTATAGCCTTCCAGCTCTCATGGCAACAGATGGCCTGTGGCGCCTGCGCACTTTAGATGCCATGGTCGCATTTAACCGCGACATCCTAAGTGTTAAAAGCTGCGATCTGTGTCAGCGTACACCTGGCATCCACCGTGTATGGAGATAGCTCAGCTCGTGAGACCTCTCCATATATCCCCATATGACCAATTACGTACTATTACATCCTTGGTCATTAAGGCGTTAAAGGGGACCTGTCACCCTCCTGATATATTTGTAGTAAGTACAATAATTTTATTCCTCATAATATAACTATTGTGAAGGCTCTCTTTTTAAGACTTTGTGTTGTTCCTCTGTTATTCCTTCTAGAAATTTCTGAGCTACCTGTTTGGGGTTTGTCCTTACACAGTCTGACCTTGTCCAATCAATGCTGACAGTGTAAAACTGTGAAGGGAAACACACTTTTGATTCCTGGAGTGGTAACACCAAATTGTCAATTTATTCATACATTTTCGAGAGGAATAACAGGGGAACACCAAAACATTCAGTCCTAAGAAAAGATGCTCTTATTTCATGGGGAATACAAGCATTTATTAGAAAAAAAAATTCAGAAAAGAAAAGTCAGAAAAACTTTTGAATGGTTTAAAAATTTATTTTTCTTCCTGCACCCTCCTGTATTTTGCAGACAGTGTCAAAGGTAGGCTGTCAGGTTCAACACGCTTTCCAAATCAATAATAGTGCCCTGTAGGGCCTTTAACAGAAGAATAGCAGAAAAATACCTTTGTGACCACAAATCAATGAAGCAATGCAGAGATATTCCTTTTTAATGGATACGCAAATCAGTCTGCAAGTGCACCAGGGGGTACCGATTCGCCCTAAAGACAGTCGCAAGTGCTTCAGCTCTCCTCTGGAATTGTCATCTAACACCATCACTTTAGCCATGATTGACATTTCTAACTGTGTCACAGATATCTGTAGGCAATTCTGGTAAATCGGTCTGTCTCTGATGCATTTGCAGGCTTATTTGTATATTCATAAAAAGATAATTATCTCTGATTTGTTTTATTGGATTGTGACCACAAAGCTATGTTTCTACTCCTAGTAAAGCCCCTATGGTTTGGGAAGCAATTTGTACCTGACAGAATCCCTTTAGGGTGCCTAGTAACCCTTTGGCTTTCAGTCTAGATGCCCTCCTTTTGAAAACATGTAGCTACAAGTTGCCACAGAAAATTGTATATTTAAAACTGTGCTGGCATGGAAAACAGTTTTACATTTGATCCAACACAGGCACCAGGAAGCAGGTAACATATGGTAAAGTAAGGAGGAAATTGTCATATTGTACATCTCATATTATAACATATGTAGGGGTGTACTTTGGGTGCTGGTTGATGGGGAGAAGGGGTGCCAACAACCTGCTATTATGCATTTAGATACAGAATAAGGGCAGAGTACTGAAACGTTTCCCTGGATGAAGGAAAGCCTAAATACAGCTCTAACATATGTGTGTGATGAGAAGGAGATAAAAAAGGTTAGCCTTTAAATATTAAAGATTCTGCACTCCAAGTACTCCACATCGTCGAGTGCTGCTTCTTCTATTGGTCTTTCAGTATATAGAGGGACACTGCACCAAAAATCTCTTGCGTCATATTCTAGTGCAGTGCTGATATCTTCATGCTTTAGACTTGCTTAAGACATTAAATATAGATAGAATCTGTACATAATAAATATATGGATAAATCTGTCAATTGTATTCACTCTGATTAACAACTACCAGTATAGTCTTCTAAGGGTCCATGCACATGACCAAGTATGCATCCAAGTTGGGAGCTGAGTTTATTACGGAATGCAGACAGATGACAAGTCTATGTTGTCGGAATGGAATGGGTCCAGAAGCCGCATAGACGTCAATGTATCATAGAATGCACTCAGATGACACTCAGATGTCATCCAATTGCATTCTGTAATAAACTAGGCCCCCAACTCAGATGCACACTTGGTCGTCTGCATAGACCCTAACTATTCCTGTATATTGTATTATAATTTACAAGGTAATTTTTCCTCTGATTCACTTAAAGGCCAACTAAACTTTCGTACAACTTTTGATTTCTGGCAGTTTTAGTGTCATTATTAAAGTTTGTGATATACTTTATTAACAAATTTTAGATCATTTCTGTGAAATCCTGCATTTTTTCACTCTTTCCCGGGCTTCTGTATTGAGAGCTGTTTCTCCCTTTCACTGAATGTTACTGTGTACGGGAGTGTCATATGAAAGAGGAGATTCTATTCTTTCATACGACACTAAGGTTGCAGTGCTATCTAAATTATTTCCAGAGATATCACTGGTTGAAAACACAGTTGGGATTAGGATATTTATATAATACCATATCTCCCAACTTTCAAAGGACAGAAAGAGGAACAAAATATGCGGCGCGCTATGCGCACCGTGGCAAATTTAGCTCCACCCACTTCTAAGTTGACTCCGCCCATTCGCATCTATTTTTCCATGTGCCCCCACACAGTATAATGCTCCTACAGTCACCCTAACATTATATGCCCCCATATTATAATGGTCCCTTGCAATTTCCCAACAGTACTAAGTCCCTCTACTTGTGCCCCAGTTTAAACTGGCGAAAACTAGAGGGGGACATTAAACTAGGGCAGCTGGAGGGGGACATTAAACTATGGGGCAGCTGGAGGGTGACATTAAACTATGGGGCAGCTGGCAGTTGACATTAAACCACGGGGGTAGTTGAAGGGGGACATTAAACTATGGGGCAGCTGGAGGGTGACATTAAACAGTCAGTGTAGTTGGAGGGGAACATTAAACTGGGAGCAACTAGAGGCAGACATGTCCCCCTCCAGCTACCCCCCACGGTTTAATGTCCTCCTCCAGTTGCACCCAGTTTAATGTCACCCTCCATCTGCACCCACAGCTTAATGCCCCCCTTCATCTGCCCCCAGTTTAATGTCCCCCTTCATCTGCCACATCTTAATGTCCCCCTTCATCTGCCACCAATTTAATATCCCCCTTCATCTGCCACCAGCTTAATGCCCCCTTCATCTGCCCTCAGTTTAATGTCCCCCTTTATTTGCCACCAATTTAATGTTCCCCCTTCATGTCACCAGCTTAATGCCCCCCTTCAGCTGCCCCAGTTTAATTTCCCCGTCCATCTACCACCAATTTAATGCCCCCCTTTATCTGCCACCAGCTTAATGTCCCCTTTATTTGCCACCAGTTTAATTGCCCCCTTAATCTGCCTTCAGTTTAATTGCCCATTCATCTGCTCCCAGTTTAATTGCTCCCTTCATCTGCCTTCAGTTTAATTGCCCCCTACAGCTGCATTCAGTTTAACTGCCACCTATATCTGCCCCCAATTCCCCCTCTTGCTCACACATGCTCTCTTCTCTCCTACTTATCTTTGATCACTCTCTGTTCCCATCTTTCTAAGTAACATCACAGTGTGTCCCGCAGTATCAATAGCTCCGCCCACACAAGTGTCTGATCATATGTTCATGACATCATCAAAGGTCCTTTAGCCATTACGATTTAGCTTCTACCATTTAGCCTTTACCCTACCCTAATAAAGTTTGTTAACAGCAAAACACTTCAGGGGAATAGTGGGACAAACTGTAAGCTATACGGGACCGTGGGACAGCAGAGTAAAATCGGGACTGTCCTGCCAGATGCAGGACGGTTGGGAGCTATGTAATACTAGCAGAAGGACCCGGCTTCGCACGGGTATATTTCATTTTTTGTTTGTTTTGCACTTGACATCCAGTATGGCACTCCAGTATAGGTATAGTCTATTTCTGTGTTGTTATGGAAACCTGGTAAATGAAATGTGAACTTATATTGGCTGATGCACGTCATATGACTGAATATTTAAGGACCTGCGAACTGATATTGAGTCTTACAGGTCATAAATAGCTTGGTTGCTATGGAAACCTGGTGTAAAGCTGTGTGTATGTCAAGACTGAAAAATTTGCAATTTTCCATTGGTCCATAAGTGTCATGTGATCATGTATATCTCAGTTTGGATATCAGTGAAAGACCTGCGATCGGTTGTTATGGAAAACCTGAAATTAAGCTGTGTGTATGTGACCTTGTGTAACAGTGTCATCCACAGCACCCTGACCCTTTAAAGCTGACCTACAGCAGTGAAGAAAAATGGCTGGGTTGTTATGGAAACATGGAGTGCAGCTGTGGCTGACAATGCCTTGTCAGACTGGAGACGTGCTTGGGTCTGCTGGGAGTTTTCATTAGCTCGAGCAGCAGCCATGCGTTTGCTGCAGGGGGCATGAGTAGTTTAAAATCGTTTCAATTTATAAGAATGCTGAAATCCAGTATGGCAGTCCAGTCAGTGGCGTAAATACCGGGGTAGCAGTGGTAGCGGCTGCCACAGGGCCCAGGACATTAGGGGTCCCAGCAGGCCCCTGATGTTTTTTTTTTTTTTTTTTTAATAGGCCGTTACCTGCTGGTGTAACACCAGCAGGTAATGGGCCCTATTTACTTACCGATCCCTGCTCCTGCTCACGGCCGTCTGCGCTTCACCTTCTGCAGAGGCGGCTGTGAGCATGAGCGGTGATCGGTAAGTAAGGCCTGCAGGCCGTGAACCCCACAAACACTGCTATCATTATAATCTGGGGTCTTTTCAGCAGGCTTCGGGCCTCCTTGGTGACGTTCCAGACGTCGGTGGGCCAGTCCGACGTCATTATGCGTCGCGATGCATGCCTGGCTCACGTGACATCTGGTCCAACATTGAAGAGGTAGCGGGTAGTGCGCATAATACTATATGAAGGGGCCATTATGATACTGTGTGCAGGGGCCACTATGGGGCAGAATACTGTGTGCAAGGGCCACTATGGGGCCTAATAGTGTATGCAGGGGCCACTATGAGGCATAATAGTGTGTGCAGGAATGCAGTTTGTGCGGGGGGGAGGAGGTTGCCGGGGGGGGGGGGGGGGTCCATGTCAAATGTTCGCCTTGGGGCCCAGCCATTGCTAGTTACGCCATTGAGTCCAGTATAGGTACACTCTATTTATGGCTGTGTTGCTATGGAAACCTGGTAAATTAAATGTGTACTTGTATTGGCTGATACACGTGATATGACTGAATATTTAAGGACCTGCGAACTGCTATTGACTAATACAGGTCATAAATAGCTTGGTTGCTATGGAAACCTGTGTGCCTGAGGATAGCAAGCGCCTTTGAGCTCTTATTGACTGATAAGGGTGTAGCCCTATTTGGGGGGGGGGGGGGGTATGAGTATTATCCCTCCCGCAACAGACTCTGGCGCTGACCTGTGTGTATAATGGGACCTGAAGCCTTCGCTGAAGGGAAGAGTGGGAACATATATGAAATATATCAGTGCCTCTACCCAGGATAGAGCCTCTGTATTACAGGGAGGATCTCTTCCTGGGACTTACCCATGAAGTACAGTTAGTAGCCTTAACAAGGATCACTGTACTAATCTCACAGTCTGAAGAATACATACAGATACCACATAAGGTTATAACAGTAGCTCTACAAGAATCAACAGGGTAATAATACATACATAAAATATACTCAGAACACAGCAATACTACAACAACCAGCAAGTCCTCAACCGTCTTAGGTTATATACCCAGGTATATATATAGATATATAGCAAGAGTCCAGTGCACAATACCTCCAGGCAACAGAAGAGATGCAGGGGCCCCTGTGGATGACTGTGGATCCTCGGATTCTTCCAGGAGATGACAGACAGCCGATCAGGAGATGATGATGATGATGGTGAGATTCTTCACAGGCAGCAAACAGGGCGACGGTGACGGCAGTAGATGCAGGCCTGACTACCCTAACACTGAGTCCTTAACCTGCCAGCTAAACTACTAGTGCAACCGGGCCTCTAACTAGCTAGTTGGCCTTCGGAAGCCTAACCTATCACTGCCCTGAACTATATATATATTGATCCCTAACTACGGTTACTAGCTAGGTCCTGTGAGTATATAGGGGGTAACACATACCTAACTATATACTGTGAAGTAAAGAGGAACAAGTGGCTCTTAGACTCCCCCAGACATAACATGTCTGTCTCAGCAGCTCTGCTCACATCTCTCCCCCCAGCAGCTCTGCCTCACATGTGTCTGACTCACTGTATTTACAAAACAAAACTTGCACTGAATGCCTGGGGTCTCTGAAGCCAAACTGCAGGGGCAAAGAAGCCAGATACATTATATACTAGTAGAAATGGCAGTTCCCTACAAGGGACATGTGACCGTGTGTATGGCAGTTGGAATATGAGTCAAAGACTTGCAGGCTTGTATTACCATGGATTGCTTTGTTTCATTGCTACTTCGTCTTTTGTTTGACACACAAAATATAATTTGTAAATCAGATATGGACAAGATTGATAATATTTCTAGCAGTTTGTTCCAGTTCTACACTGCACTTTATACTTCTATAATATCTATATTGTCTATAAGGTAAATTACATAAGTACTTGCATATTTTAGTAGTAGTCTTTGGCATAGCTACTTGGTAGAGTAAATGTCTTATGTGTTTATAGCAATTGTCTATTTTTATATGTATATAGTGTTATTACATTGGAAATCTATAGTATAAGCTAAAGTTTATTTTACTATCAATGTGAATTATATTTACAGAAATAAAACATTTTTGGTTGTATTAGACATTATTTTTCATTTTGTGCGCTTATCTGTATATATATTATTTTATTAAGAATTAGGGCAGACTGGGCAGAAATGTGCACTATATTTAGATAAACAATTGGCATCAGTTTTGAAGTTTTGTGTGAAAACAAACAATCGTATACTGTCAAAAAAGATGCAATTATATACTTATAAACTAAAATTATTTGCATGTACTTCTTAAATGAGAAACATATTCAAAGTACAACACAGGTCACCCAGTGACCTATTGATGTAGCTTTGCTAAAAATGAAAGTCTGTGGATGTAAACCACCTAAATAAGCTGTAGCTAGTGCATGATATGTTTTGTAAAGACAATAGGTTAGCCAAAAACAAAAATCAAATATTGGTATAAAGACATCCTGCAGAAGATTTACTGATCCTAAAAATAACACAGAGCAAATTTACAGTCTTAAAATGTGCCACATTTATCATGGAGGCAGTGGAGTGGCCAAGGTCTGCAGCATTGAGCTGGACACAAGATATGGAGAAGGAAATCTGCAGAGAGCTCCCTGGATAGGGCTTGGTAAGTATTACTTTTTTGTTATGTGAATGGCACAACAGTTGTGTGTGGGGCACTAAAATGGGATTTTTTGTACTCACCGTAAAATCATTTTCTCATTGTATTCACTGGGGGACACAGCACCATGGGTATAGACCTGGCCACTAGGAGGCTGACACTAGGAAATCAAAAGATGTTGGCTCCGCCTCTGGGCTATACCATTCTCACATACACTGTGCTAGTCAGTTTGTACCACAGCAGTAAGAAAGACACCAAAGAGCAAAAAAGAGTACGGAACCAACAAACACCAACATGTACTGCATCCGAAAAAGAATCAAAACAGCTCGAGCAGGAACAACAGCAAAAAAGCAAGGGTGGGATCTGTGTCCCCCAGTGAATACAACAAGAAAATGATTTTATGGTGTGTACAAAAAATCCCATTTTGTCGCTTATTTCACTGGGGGACACAGCACCATGGGATGTCCAAAAGCAGTCCCAGAGGGCGGGAATCATGCGAACAACCCAGCGCACGGCTGCCTGCAGAACCTCATGGCCGAACCATGCGTTGGCAGAGGTCACAGAACAGACCTGGGAAAACATTAGAGAAAGTATGAATGAAGCCCAGGTGGCAGCCTGCTGACTTGGACAGCAGAAAACTGATGCAGATCAGCACAGGAGGCCCCAACAGTTCTCAGAGAGAGCCGACACACCGAAGGGCGGAGCCCAACCCCTAAGTTGATAGACCTCCTAGATCGCAGACTGGAGTCATTGGGAGATGGAAGCCCAGGAAGCAGGTAGGTCCTAGTGAGGGGCCCCCCCAGGGATGACAACAAAGCGTCAGAACGACGGAAAGAGTCAAGGAGAGCCAAATAGACCCAAATGGCCTGGACGACATCCAGGCAGGGAAGAGAAACGCCAGCATGGATGCTCGAGGACCGGGCAGAACGATGGAAAGCTACGCCCTGTAGATGACAAAGGAGGAAACCACCTTAGGCAGAAGGGTGGAGGAGGATGAAGGACAACCTTGTCCTTGTGGAGAACCTCAACCGAGCCTGATGCATCGTGAGGGGAGAGCATGCCACTCCCTGTAGGAAAGTCTTCACCTAAGGCTGGAAGGCCAGGGTCTTCAGAAAAGGAACTGAGAGGGCAGAGACCTGTCCTTCAGGAGAAGAAGACCAAGACCGTGATCCAGACCAGACTGGAGAAAAACCAGGAACCTGGGAAAAGAAAAGGAGAGCGAATGACAAACAGTACTCTCACCACAGCAGGCTCAAGACTTCCACGAGCAAAGGTAAAACCTGGCTGACTGTGGTGTTTACAGGCCTAATGCATGGTCCGGACAACAGGTTCCGAAAACCCATGGCATTGCAGAAGCGGAAAAGAGGTCCTTGAAACAGAAGGTCGACCTGCAGAGGAAGATGCTAAGGAGCGCCCGCCAACAGGAACATGAAAGCCGCGTACCAGGCACGGCAGGGCCAAGTCAGAGGAACCAGGAAGGCCAGAACCCCTTCAGACTCAAGCGTCTTGAAATCCTAAGAAGAACAAGAACAAGAACGACAGCGTCAATGGCCCGAGGGCCCAGGGACCTGGCCACGAGGCAAGGGAACCTGTGACTCAGGAGGGAGATAAAGAGGTCGACATGCCCCACCGGGAGCATAGCCAGAGGACGACCTATGGAAGAAGCGACACTCGCCCGGGAACTTTTCCTCGGCTAGGTTTTGAGACGCTCCGCCCACCGAAGAGGGCGGGAGGCTTCTTAGAAATGCTGCATGGCACCAGGGACACCCTGGAAGGCCCAAATAAGTGACCGCAGTGGAGTTGTCGGCCAGGACTCTGACCGGACGCCCTAGGAGGAGAGAGATCCAATGAGACAAGGTTAGGAAGATGGCCCCCCATTCCAGAGTTAGATCTGGAGGAGGACTCCGCTTGGACCACAGGTCCTGAATTGTCAAGGCACCGAAGACTTCTCCCCAGCCGGAAGACTGGCAACAGGGGGACAACCTGCGAAAGGATTCGGATGAATTTGGTACTCCTGCCTACACTCCTGACACCCTTGGGTGCCTGCTGATTTCTGCTGCTGCTGTACATCCAGAGAGGAACCCTCTGTGAAACGGTTCCAATGCATGATATGGTAGTTGTGGCCTAGCGCACAACTCTGCAAGGTGAGAGTCCTACCTTATTAAGACCTACCATTACTTGTAGTGTCAAACAGTATTACACTATACACTGCTCGGCGCCAATGTCTTGTTTTATTTAAGCTAACCTGCGAAAGGAGGGGGAGGAAAATTCCCCGAGAGAGACCCGGAGAGGCGAGGTGAGCCAACAGGTGAACCCGGAAAGGCAGGAGAAATAGGCACACGACCTGGACACAGACTAGTCCCAGCAGCCCAGAAACACAATTGCAAGGGTATGGGAGGAACTGAGCCAAAGGGAGAACCTCAAAGGCCAAGACCATCATGCCTAGAGCTCGCAGGCAGAAGTGAAGAGAGCACAAAGGGAACCTCCGAATGCAGGGCACAAAAAAACCTTGACCAGGAGCATATTGGGCATCATTCCCCGGAATTCCAGGCGCTGAGAAGGCACGAGTCAGGACTTTTACCTGCTGATGAGCCAGCGAAGGGGCCCAAGGTGATCCACAAGCTGGTCATATTGTCCATCCTGGAGGAGGCTTGAACTCAGAGGACATCCAGGTACATAATCACAACAACTCACCTGCTCTGGAGGAAGGCCAGAAGGGACACCATCACCTGGGAAAAACTCAGGGAGGAGAGTGTTGTGGAAAACGATGGGTGACAGGAAGTCGCCAGTATCCCCTCATGCCCCAACCGACTGCAGGGCTACATGTGGTACCTGCAGATACGGACAAACCTGTTGAGCCTCTTCAGATCCAGGATAGGATGGAGCTGTCTTTCCTGAAACGGGAAATAACGCCTTGCCACAGCAGAGTGGGGGCGGCCTGGAGAAAAAAACTTCCAATTAGAATGTAGGAAAACTCGATGGAGTAGCTGGAATACAGCACCTCTCGGACCCAGGAGAGGTAGGTGCTGGCAAGCCAGGACTCCAGGAAGGAGTGTAACCATACCCTCACTCGAGAGGGCCAAGATCTCAAGCAGAGAAGGGCTTGGAAGAGGAAAAAACCAGGGAGGCTTGGAACAAGATTGCCAAGAGACCTGGACTAGAATAGAGGGCTACTCGGAGCATCAGTCACTGGAAGACTGACCTCTGCAATGAGGAGGAGGAGCTGGCGCTAAGACGCCCCTGGTGGAGGAAGAGCCACTTATTTCCATAGCCACAGAGGTGAACAGGCAGAGCTGAAACAAAAAAACAGCCCTGTTATTCCCAAGGGAAGGGACGGGCCACAACCACCTTCCAGAGGCTACAGCATGCCTTGAACGGAACCAAAGGAACAGCGCAATGCAACAGCATAAGCGGCCGCCTAGGCAGAACGGCGAGCTGCGTCAGGAAAGCATCGCCCAAAAACTGGAGGCATAGAGGATTTGAGAGTCAAGTCACTGAATGTCCTTGTCCATGCCCCAGGAGGGGGGGCAAAACAGGAGAGACCCCTATGGAGTTGTCTAGCCCAGGAAAAGTAGATCTTGATGCCAGAAGGCACAAAAGAAGGCCACAGGGAGAAGCCAGCCGCTACGAAAGGCTACCCTAGCGGTTCCAGCAGAAGGAGAGTCCACTCTCGTGAAAGTAGGTGCACTCAGCGGACTGATCTCATCAACCCTCCCTGGAGGGCGTCACAACAGAGGTTATGTTGTGCATCTCATCGCCTCAGAGGATTACAGAGGGAGGCAGAGTCCTCTACCAAAGGCAGGATAGTAGCCTGGGAGGGTCGAACTCTCATGGAGCCCACTGCGGGGAGCATCGACCACATAGAGACACGGTTTGCTGGAGACAGTTCGAGTGAATCCATTGTTCCATCAAGATATGGTCCACACCCCAAGATTGGGGGAAGTCAGGGGATGGCTGGCAGGAGATGTCTTCTGGAGAAGTAGGATCCGAGTCCTCCGAGATCTGTAGAGTCTCTCTGACTGCATGGCAGGGCTCCTGCATAGCAGCGGATATATACAGTATGTGCCTAGCTGAAACTCTGGGTCGGAGTCAGAGGTGTCCCCAGTAGAAACAGACCATACAGGAGGAGGCAGGGTTCTGCCTCTCGGAGTGGAGCCGTGAGCTGTGGCCCTATCTGGGGAGTGCCCAGAGGAAGGGAAGGAGGACCATGGCCTGTAGGATGATTTCCTGGTCCTTATGCGAGGACGGCTCCTTTGGGAATGGAACCATGAGGGCACCCAGGGGGAGCCCAGAAGTCACCAACAGAGCAGCGATCTGGGAAGGCGGCTGTTCCAAAGCTTCCACCTCAGACTGGTTAAGTCTGGCAAGGGTGCCATGGCCCGGGTAAAGGAGGCCGCTCCAATTCGGGAGGGTTAAACTGCTGGAGAGGGGCCGGGAGGATACCGCACGGCAGAGCTAGGTTTTAATGCTGCATGCGTGCAGTCTGCGCAGTGGCCTTCTAATCTTTTCTGTATTGTTCCAAGTATACAGTGCTGGCCAAAAGTATTGGCACCCCTGCAATTCTGTCAGATAATACTCAATTTCTTCCAGAAAATGATTGCAATCACAAATGCTTTGGTAATAATATCTTCATTTATTTTGCTTGCAATGAAAAAACACAAAAGAGAATGAAAAAAAAAAGTCAAATCATTGACCATTTTACACAAAACTCCAAAAATGGGCCAGACAAAAGTATTGGCACCCTGAGCCTAATACTTGGTAGCACAACCTTTAGACAAAATAACTGCGAACAACCGCTTCCGGTAACCATCAATGAGTTTTTTACAATGCTCTGCTGGAATTTTAGACCATTCTTCTTTGGCAAATTTCTCCAGGTCCCTGAGATTTGAAGGGTGCCTTCTCCAAACTGCCATTTTGAGATCTCTCCACAGGTGTTCTATGGGATTCAGGTCTGGACTCATTGCTGGCCAATTTAGAAGTCTCCAGTGCTTTCTCTCAAACCATTTTCTAGTCCTTTTTGAAGTGTGTTTTGGGTCATTGTCCTGCTGGAAGACCCATGACCTCTGAGGGAGACCCAGCTTTCTCACACTGGGCCCTACATTATGCTGCAAAATTTGTTGGTAGTCTTCAGACTTCATAATGCCATGCACACGGTCAAGCAGTCCAGTGCCAGAGGCTGCAAAGCAACCCCAAAACATCAGGGAACCTCCGCCATGTTTGACTGTAGGGACCGTGTTCTTTTCTTTGAAGGCCTCTTTTTTTTTCTGTAAACTCTATGTTGATGCCTTTTCCCAAAAGCTCTACTTTTGTCTCATCTGACCAGAGAACATTCTTCCATAAAGTTTTTGGCTTTCTCAGGTAAGTTTTGGCAAACTCCAGCCTGGCTTTTTTATGTCTCTGGGTCAGAAGTGGGGTCTTCCTGGGTATCCTACCATAGAGTCCCTTTTCATTCAGACGCCGACGGATAGTACGGGTTGACACTGTTGTACCCTCGGACTGCAGGGCAGCTAGAACTTGTTTGGATGTTAGTCGAGGTTCTTTAGCCACCATCCGCACAATCTTTCGTTGAAATCTCTCGTCAATTTTTCTTTTCCGTCCAAATCTAGGGAGGTTAGCCACAGTGCCATGGGCTTTAAACTTCTTGATGACACTGCGCACGGTAGACACAGGAACATTCAGGTCTTTGGAGATGGACTTGTAGCCTTGAGATTGCTTATGCTTCCTCACAATTTTGCTTCTCAAGTCCTCAGACAGTTCTTTGGTCTTCTTTCTTTTCTCCATGCTCAATGTGGTACACACAAGGACACAGGACAGAGGTTGAGTCAACTTTAATCCATTTCAACTGGCTGCAAGTGTGATTTAGTTATTGCCACCACCTGTTATGTGCCACAGGTAAGTAACAGGTGCTGTTAATTACACAAATTAGAGAAGCATCACATGATTTTTCAAAGGGTGCCAATACTTTTGTCCACCCCCTTTGTTATGTTTGGTGTGGAATTATATCCAATTTGGCTTTTTGACAATTCTTTTTGTGGTTTTCCATTGAAGACAAATTAAATGAAGATATTATTACCAAAGCATTTGTGATTGCAATCATTTTCTGGAAGAAATTGAGTATTATCTGACAGAATTGCAGGGGTGCCAATACTTTTGGCCAGCACTGTATGTGCTGCGAAGCGAGCACTGGAAGGCAGAGAGGACTGATGGGCTCAGGCTGGCTGCATAAAAACCATTTGATACAGCGGGCGCACATGTAAACGTGGCGGGACCAAGGGCTGAGATGGCTGTATATGGGAAGACATGGAGGAGGAGCCCAAGGTAAAATAGGGGTAACCAAGGCGTTAACCCACCAGACCACTGGAAGCATGTGCTATCGCTGACTGCTGCAGAGTATGCTGCGCTGAGAGAGATCCTCAGGGTTAATGTCCCTCCAGGAACAGAAAAATAGCCTGGGAAAAGAGCAGCAGAAGCTGCAAAACAGAAAAAAATAAAATGACATTTTTTTTTTTCTTCTCTCTCTCTTCTTCTTCCTCTCCCCCGGATTTCCCGCGTTGAGGGACTAGGCAGGGGGGAGGGAGACCACCCCCTGGCCAATAGGAATGGCCTGGGTGGAGTTTGAAGGCCCGGGAAGCTCGGGGAAGGGGCGGACCGAGTTGCGGCCTAGTCCCCGGCAGAAGCAGAGGCCGGGGACTAAAGTACAATCGCAGCAGGCAGCGGGCGCCGCCGGCATGGAGGCCGGCCGAAGGCTCCGAAAGGCCCGGCCGAGGCCTAAAAAGGTACCGGGGTCCAGGAGAGGGGCCCCATCGAAACGAAAGGCTACCCCCCCGAACGGGAACCGCTCAGGGAGCAGCATGAAAAACCCCAGGCAGCAAATTAAAAGAGGGGCTTATTCACTAAAGGGTACCCCTGGAAAGGAAGCCCACCATGGCCCCAAGAGGAGGGAGGCTGAGGGAAAGGAGCCCTATAGGTGACCCAGAAGAGGAGGGGGGAGGGGGGAATAGGACTTCTCATACTCACCCATCTTCCAATACTCATCTGTCTGGCGTCTTCAGGCGCCGCAGGGTCACCCCTCAGTAGGACCTCGCACGTGGGAGTGGGGCCACCGGTACTCCGGCCGCCGGTGCGGCGAGGGGTGAGTGGGGACTGGGTGACTGGCGAGGCGCTCTTTCACAGAGCGCTGCGCCCCAGGAGGGTACGACTAGGGTGGCATACACGCTGATGACCCCTTGCACCTGAAAGAAAAGGAAAAATAAAAACGATGCAAGACAGAAAGACCTGAGTCAGGTTGTGTCTGCCTCCTACGACACTAGGTTTAAAACTGGCTAGCACAGTTTATGTGAGAAGGGTATAGCCCAGAGGTGGAGCCGACAGCTTTTCATTTCCTAGTGTCAGCCTCCTAGTGGTCAGGTCTAGACCCATGGTGCTGTGTCCCCCAGTGAAATAAGCGAGAAAGAAACATTTTTCCTGTGGGGGCATTAAACTGTGCGAGACCACTAAGAGGGCATTATATTGTGTGGGGAGCAGTAATGAAGCATGGTAATACAGTAGTGAGATGATTTTTGCTGAGTGGGGGTGGTTAGGTGGGAAATATGGTGCAGTTAAAAATTGCATGAAACTATATTGGAAAAAACTGAATTCAATTTTTGGTGAGGTTTTCTAAAGTGGTTTTCTAATTTTACATATGGAACAAATTTATGTAACATGTTTTACATGTAAATTCAAAAACTGTGCTATAAATTGCATCAAAACCAAATCTGTTTGGTAAGGGTACCACAAGGAAATTTTTTTTTCCAGGGTTGGTTGACTTGAAAAGTGTGAGAAACACTGGTGTAGTTTAACTTTACACTACATATTTATAACTTTGTTTTGCACAAAAATATACTAAAATTTTGGCACAAGATGTTTTCAACCCCCCCACGTGAGAGGGGTTCAGCACAGGGGGAGAAAACACGTCCAAGTCGGCCTCCAACTCAGGTATACTAATATTATCACTGTACGGTGACCATATAATGATATATACCAACTCTACACAGGGCTTTGCAGACCATTTAGGCGAATACAGTGCAGCAGTATTTTGTGACTTACAAGAGACGTCTTTGACTGTAATCATTCACATTTCCCTTTTCTTCCATCTGGACCCTCATGACCACTTCTTCCAGATGTGACTTGTCTCTGTAAAGTTTGCAGCACAGACATCTTTGGCACCTCACTTTTCCAGACGCCTGACCCACATTATCCTCACCTACATAAAGTCTCCATCCTACTGCAACCCTCAGTTATAAAATATATGGTATAACCCCCCCATAATAAGTAATACCTCCAAGTGCATCTTTAAATTAATAATGTCTCTGTGAACCCCTTATTAATAATGCCCCATAGGTTTTCCAGGTCATCAATAAAAAAAATAGTGAGGTTTCAACACCCGGGACCCCTACTCATCAGCTGTTTGAAGGGACTGTGGAACTTGTGTGAGCGCTATTACCCCTACTCTGTTTACATAGTGTCATTCATTTCACAGCGGCTGTGTAATGTAACTACAGCCTCGTCCTGTACACATCTATGTGACAAGGCTGTAATTACCTCACGCGGTAACTATTAAACAGATGTAAACTATTGTTGAAATGTAAACAGGCACCATGACTTCTTCAAACTGCTGATCTGTGGGGATTCACTGATCTCTTATTGATGATCTATCCTGTGGATAGATCATCAATAAAAATAAGCTGAAAAACCCCTTTAATAAAGCCCAAGTGCCACCTTAATTAGATTAATTGCCCCCTCATATTATGCCCCTAAATCCCCCTGACAAAAATACTGAACCCCTAATAACCCCTTAAATTAATGATACCCCATTCTATTCCTAATGCATCCTAATGAACTCCTTAAATAAATTACCACCCCTTAATGTTCATAATGCTTCATAATGGCCCCTTATATAAATGACCACCCCCTTATGTTTATAATGCCCCCTAATGGAGCCTTAAATAAATACCCCCATTGTATTCATAATGGGCACTAATAGCCCTTATATATTATACTAATAATGACCAATGCCCCCTTATATAAATGACCCCCATCGTCATACTGCACCCTAACAACCCCTTATACAGTTAAAAGACCTATAACTGCCCCTAAAAAAGGAAATAAAAGTTATGCCCACCTTTTACAATCCCTTAAGGAGCAGAGCTGCCACCTGCTCTTCTTGAGCCGCTCTCTATGCGCGTGAGCACGCATAAGACAACTGTGTCCAGGACCCGTGGGATTCATCTGAAGTGGCTCTAGAGGGGCTATTGGGAGCATTTTATAATGTGTGGGGCCACTGTGGAGCATATAATACTTTGTGTGGACCACTGTGGAGCATATTATACTGTGTGGGGTCACTGTGGAGCATATAATACTGTGTGGGGGCCACTGTGGAGCATATAATATTGTGTGAGGGCCACTGTGGAGCATATTTTACTGTGTGGGGCCCTTTCACTATTCACATCACACGCCATCTGTTTTATAACAGATATGCACTATAATTATAGGCTGTAATAATGTTGCATATTGATTATAAAACAGATACTGTGCAATGTAAATAGCAAAGGAGTCACGGCACTCGCAAAAGCACCACAATACCTTCAAACTGTTTATCAGCAGGGACCCAGGTGTTGGACTTCCACTGATCTCTTACATCACTTAGATTGTTAGGACCCTGCAGATTACCTGTTTCTCACAGCTCGCAGATCCCAGTATTGTTTACATGCTGGGCGCTGTGCTGCTCACTCACCCTTTTCTTGATAAATGCAGTTGTGGGTATTATAGTTGTATCCTTTTCAAGTATCTGAGATACCGCTGCAGCTAAGTTCACAGTACTATGCTATTCCATTAATCCTGACATATTTTGGGGTAAATCTTCTATGTTCCCCCTTCTCCTCCTTTGCAGCAAAGGGATGTTTAGTGAAAAGGTGGGGGCAGCATGGGGCAGCTGCAGCACATATTAGATCCAATTAAAGACAAAGCAGGAAGCTGCTAGGCTGCAGGACACTGCCTCCACCACTGCAACTTGATTTAGCAGCAGTCAGACCCCTAGCAAAGGCAGAACCAGCACCTCTGTGTCCTTAGGGTGCAGCAGGTCCTGGACTATTATGTCAGAGCTGGTGCCCCCACACACACACACATCCTTGCTAGTTGGTGATGACTGAGGCAAAAGGCTCAACTCGCCTCATGGCAGAAGCGCCGCTGGATGACACTGCAAAGCCATCCATCCTCTCTCACGTTCTTTGGAGAATTATAACAAATTTACGTGCTCACCGCATCAACATAGTGCTGGGTAATTTTAGTTTCAAAAGCATTTATTGAATAACGATGAAAAGAACAGTGTACAGGTAGTAAAATGACATTAGTATAAACAATAAGTAATGCAAATTGTACATATAATACAGGAAAAGAATAATGTAATCCAAAATGCTAGGGCTTATAAGTAAAAGGGATAAAAAGGAATATAACCAGCAACAAACATAAAGGGATAGGGAAGGGTATTTACAGCGCCAAGGTGCATAAGTCGGGGAGGGGGGAGAGGGAAGATCCTGCCTAAGGGAAAACACAACACTTGCACCCAGTTGGGTGTCAAAGCCGGAGACAATATGAAAGGCCTGGGATATTGGACCTCTCAACCCAAGGAGACCAGGCCTTATTAAAATCTGGGCAAGTTTCAGAGATAATGGCATTGATTTTTTTCATGAAGCATGACAGTGTCAACACAGCCAATTACCTCAGTCAGGGAAAGACTTAGTTTCTTCGAGTTGAAAGAGATGTGGATTCTCGCTGCCATGAATATATATTGAAACAGTTTATATAGTGCATATTGAAGGGTAGTTGGCTTAAGGCCAAGCAGTAAAACCGGAGCAGTCAATGGCATTAAGTGTCCTGGGAGTCTCTGCACCATCCTATGGATGGACGTCTAAAAGCGACAACGCAGTTCCACTGAACATGAAGAGTATCGCCTAGAGCATTACAGCCTGGAAACAAAGGTTTGAAACAATAGGGTAAAAACCATGCAATCAAGAGGGAACCAAATATGTTCTATGTAAAATTTTCAGAGAGGACTCCATAGGGATGACTGTCAACTGCCCTTGCTGATAAAAGTGCATCAATCAGCCCATTGAGCTGGGGTTAGGGGGGTCTCCAGGTCCTGTTCCCAGGCTGTCATAAAGTCCAACTTAAGGTCAAAGGGTGTGGCATTCAGTAAACCATATATGAAAGAAACTGAATCTCTATCGACCGCCATATATAGACACAATCTTGAAACTAGTGGGAGCAATCTCAGGGTTGAGTGGGGCAAGTGATCTTAAAAAAATTAAAGACCCAAGTAGTCCTAAAAATCTCTGAGGAAGTCAGGGAGTGTGTGCGGATTAAGTAATCTTTAGTGAAGACCCGCTGGTCACAGAGGAGGTCATTGAGAAACCTGAACCTGGCATGTCTCCACTAAACGAACACCTCGGGGGATAGGTCAAGGAGGTCAGAGAGGGTTATGAAGTAGAGGGATTAGAGGAGATATTGGGCTTTGTAACCTAAAGCTGAAGTGGACTCTCTGTCATAGTTGCAGCATATAACTGGTCACTTTAGCGGATGCTGGGAGTGTGTGGTAGGTGGAACGGGGAGTCCATAAGAGAGCTAGCAATGAGGCCAGGGTGACCAAGGCCTGTTTCTAGGGCCATCCATTGTGGGCAGTCCGCCTCTAAATTGGGGCATGAGCAGGCCAGTGTGACTTGCGCAGGCGCTCTCCGTCCTCTCCTTTGGAACCCGGTCTAATGGACTGTGCATGCATGGGTTAAACCAATATAGACCCCCCCGCACAGGCGCTTTTGAATTTCTCTCCGGCACCTGAATCATCCCGTGCAGACGCTTGATGTTATCTTGTTACAGTACCCACCCGCGCATGCGTATATTTCGATCGGCTGAATTTAAACCGCCAAATTTAAATTACACGTGCGCACTAGCAACCAAGTGGTCACCGAGCTTCTCAGCATCACGTTTTTGAGGATGCACATATTGATTACAGATATTTGGGCAATTAAAATTTTGTCTACAAATGTTATATGTATATTACTTATGTTGGGCTACATGTATTTGTTTTTTAATTTTGTAATTTGATGTTGAACCTGGGACACTCCCAGGGGGCGTGCCTTCTAATTGTTTTGCTATATAAAGCTGACAGATACCAGTCTGTTTTATGTACACCATCATCTATACACTTGAAAATCAATTTATTAGCTCTGAAACACGTTGTGTTTTGGTAAAAAATAAAGGAACCTTCTACACGGATTTGGGTAAGCACTGATCTTTTTTCCATCAATTGGAACTGGTTCTCTTTGCATCACTCCATGACACGTCAGAGTGGTGGAGATCCAGCAGCTGAGACGCAACCATCTCCATATCTTCTTGACTGCATTTTTGGGATTTGTGACTCTTTCACAACCCACAAAGGTGAGTGGCCATTTTATTGTCTTTTTTTAACCTACACTATAACTGACGGTATCACATGAGGCACTGCTTGGTGTTGTGTTTTTTGTATATCATTGCTATAATGTTTTTCAATATCTAAGGCCAGAAGGGAGACCGGCTCCCAATAGGAATTAGCCTAGTGAATAATATTACACAATTTTCTGACATTATCCAAGGATTGTTTACATGGAATAAAGCCCACTTGGTCAGAGTGTATGATGGACAGGAGTAGGCCTGCCACTCGACTCCCGCATTTGGTAAATGATGTTCATTCTCTGGTGGGCTCTCAATTTAGCGGCTAATAGTTTATCAGGTTTGTTTGCATATTTATAAAATCTCGTTTGGGTCCAGCAAGTAGGATGGAATAAAGTTAAAGTTTAACATCCCTAATACATTCAGCCGGATAGCGTGAGGGATAAAGCAGTTTCTAATTTTAGTAGATTGTGTTCTAAATCCATCCATATTTTAGAACGAGAAGCCTCCGCTATGAGGGTTCCTCTAATGTACTACATCACCATGTCAGACGATCAATATATTGTCTATGTATCGCACATATCAGTACAAGTGAACAAAAAATGGGTTTTGGGATGTGAAAATAACTGACTCCTTCCACCATGCCATAAAAAGTTTAGCAAGGTAAGGTAAAGAAGTGGCCCCAATAGGGGCACCCTGAACTTGAAGGAACAATTAAAGATTTCCCCTGACCTACTTCCTGTGGACTGAGAGCAATGAAACTTGGCACAGTTATTAGTCCTTCTCTACATAGGTGCCACCTAGGGGCACACACTTCTCCCATCTCTTTAACCCCTTAATGACCTTGGACGTACTATTACATCCTGGGTGCTAGGTACTTCGCGCACCAGGGCGTAATACTACGCCCGAGGCCAGCCGCCCACTCACTATCTGAGCGGGCGGCATCGGAACCGGGTGTTAGCTGTAACTGACAGCTAACACCCTGTTCCATAACCTCCTGTCGGAAACTGAGTTCCGTCATCTTGCCGCCCCCCCCCCCGGCACCCCCCCGCGGCGATATCGGGGGGTGCCGATATCTATAATCTGCAGCCCGGGGTCTGCCCAGTGAACCCAGGCTGCCTGGAGACCCCACTACCTAGTTGATCCTGCCCAGACCTCCCGAAGTCAGCGCTATGCATTTCCATAGCGATGACTTCCTGTATACACTGCAAGACACATGACACATGTATTGCTTGTGTCTTGCAGTCTATAGTACTGAGATCACAGCATCTCTGGCTCAGGTGTCCTAATGGGACACATGAAAAAGTAAAAAAAAAAGTGAAAAAAAATAAATAAAGTATGTGAAAAAAATTAATAAAAGAATAAAGCCCCAAAAATTCCCTTTTCCTATATAAAAGGAATTATATAAAAAATAAACCTAAAAGTTAATAAAAACAATACATATTTGGTATTGCTGTGTCCATAACAACCTGTACAATAAAACTGAAACACATATTTAACGTACACGGTGAACGTCGGGGAAAAAAAAAGGGAAAAAAACGCCGGAAGTAATGATTTTTTGCCATCTCACCTTACAAAATATGCCATAAAAAGTGATCAAAAAGTCATATGTGCCCCAAAACTGTACCAATAAAAAGCACAGATTGTCCCGCAAAAAAAAAATCCCTAAATCAACTCTGTACACTGAAAAATAAAAATGCTACGCATCTCAGAAGATGGAAATGCAAAAAAAATTGATTTATGTCCCCAAATGGGTTTTTGTTCTTTAAAATTAGTATCGCATAAAAAAACAGTATAAGTGAGGTATCGCCGTAATCGTACCGACCCGCAGAATAAAGGTAACATGTTACTTATGCTCTATGCTGCATGCCGAAAAATTTTAAAGGTAAAACGCAGTGCCAGAATTGATGTTTTTTTTTGTTTTTTTTTTTAATCCACCAAGAAAGAGTTAATAAAATTTATTTAATAAGTTGTAGGCACCTAAGAATGATGTCATTACAAAATACATCTCATACTGCAAACAACAAGCCCTCATATGTCTACATCACCAGAAAAATAAAGAAAATATAGCTCGTACAATGTGAAGACAAAAACCCCAAAAATCGACAAATCATTAGAACAAAACTGGATGAGTCAGGAATGTATAAGCTGTGCGAGCGTATATTAGGGTACAAACCAGATTTAGAGCTTATGAGGGATAATAAACCAGAAGTGAACCCCAGAATGACCCCTCCAATAATAGGAACTACTGGGGAAATAGTAGGGAATTTAGTGTACCGAATGTACTCCACACAGCTTACATATTCACTTTTCCCCATCCGCTGTGTATTCACGTTTGGGATACTAATGCTCACTACACCCCTTGATAAATTCTTTGAGGGGTGCACTTTTCAAAATGGGGTCATTCCTTAGGGGTTTCCACTTTACTGGTACTTTAGAGGCTCTGCAAACATGACATGGCATCCAGATTCCAAACATCGGAATCTGCGCTCCAAAAGCCACATAGCGCTCCTTCCCTTGTGCGTCCTGCTGTGTGCCCAAACTGCAGTTTATACCCACATGTATGACACTGGTGTACCCAGGATAATGTACTTAATGTCATATGTGGGTATAAACTGCTGTTTGGGCACAGAAGGGAAGGAGCGCTCTTTGGTTTTTGGAGCACAGACTTGGACGGTTTGGTTTTTGGGCACCATGACACTTTTGCAGAGCTGAAATGCCAGTACAGTGGAATCCCCTGACATGTCACCCCATTTTGGAAACTACACCACTGAAGGGGTACAGTGAGCATTTTTAACCCCCAAGTGTTGCTATAATTTATTATCCATAAATGAATACGCAGCTGATGGTGAAAGGTGAAAATGACAATTTTTCCAGGAATACATCATTTTAGTGCGTAATATGTTGTGCCCGGCTTGTATCAGAGATGAACGCTCCAAAAGCTGTTGTGCCCGGGATCCCCGTTCAACAGTTTTTGGAGTGTGTGTCTGTGCAGACATAAGCTGGGCACAACATATGGGGCACTGAAATGGCGTATCTATGGAAAAATTTCATTTTTAACTTTTCATTATCAGGTGCGCATTCATTTCTGAAAATTAAAAGAATGCAACACTTAAGGGTTAATAATGCTCGCTACCCCACTTGATAAATCCCTTGAGGGTTATAGTTTCCAAAATGGGGTGACATGTCTGCGGATTCCACTTTATTGGCAATTCATGGGCTCTGCAAAAGTGGCATGGTGTCCAAAAAGCAAACTATGCTCCAAAAACCAAAATAGCGCTCTTTCCCTTCTGTGCCTGGTTGTGCCCAAACAGTAGTTAATATCCACATATGGCGTTGTTAAGTATGTTGTCCTGGGTACATCAGTGTCATACATGTGGGCATAAACTACCATTTGGGCACACAGTAGGGCGCAGATGTGAAGGAGCGCTATGTGCTTTTGGAGCGCATATTTAGATTGTTGGTTTTTGGACGCCATGTCACATTTGCAGAGACCCTAAAATTGCCCCTACAAAATGGGGGTCACGTCTTGGGGAATTCCAATTTACTGGCACCTCCAGGGCTCTGCAAAAATAACATGGCTACCAGAAAGTCCCTCTAAATCTATACTCCAAAAGCTAAAAAAACACAGAGCTCCTTCCCTTCTGAGCCCTGCTGTGTGCCCAAGCAGCAGTTTACACTCACATATTTTTTTGTCCCCAGGATAGCCCACTTAATAGTTTTAGGAGTTCATGTCTCTGATGCCACAAAGTGGCCGCAACGTATTTGGCACTGAAATTGGATATTTCTTTAAAAACTTTAATTTTCACTTTATACATTAATTTTTGGGAAGCATTTTAGGCTCAAAAATGTATCACCCCTTGATACATTCCTTGAGGGGTGTAGTTTCTAAAATGGGGCCACTTTTGAGAGGTTTCCATTGTAATGGTACTTTAGGGGCTCTGCAAATGCAACATAGCACCTGAAAACTATTCCAGCCACATCTGCCCTCCTAAAGCCAAATAGCGCTCTTTCCATTCTGAGCCCCACCATGCACCCATACAGCAGATTACAACCACATATGGGGCATTTCTGTGTTCAGAAGAAATTGTGTAACAAACTGTGGGGAGCTTTTTCTTCTTTAACCACTTGCAAAAATTAAAAATATGTCACTAAATGGACGGTTTATTGGAAAAAAGTAATTTTTCATTTTTACAGTCAATAAAATCTGTGAAACAGCTGTGAGGTCAAAATGCTCACTATACACCTAGATAAATTCTATGAGGGGTATATTTTCCAAAATGGGGTCACTTTTGGGGGGTTTATATTGTATTGGTACTTTAGGGGCTCTTCAAATGCGACATGGCACCCAAAAACTATTCCAGCAAAATCTGCCCTCCAAAAGCTAAATAGCGCTCTTTCCATTTTGAGCCCTGCCATGTACCCATGCAGCAGATTACAACCACATATGGGGCATTTCTGTGTTCAGGAGAAATTGTGTAACGAACTTTGGGGTGCTTTTTCTCCTTTGTCCTCTTGTGAAAATGAAAAATTTGGGGCTAAATTGACGGTTTATTGGAAAAAAAAGTAATTTTTCATTTTAATGTCCCAATGTTAATAAAATCTGTGAATCAGCTGTAGTGTCAAAATGCTCACTATACCCCTTGATATGTTCTGTGAGGGGTGTAGTTTCCAAAATGGGTCAATTTTAGGGGGTTTCCACTGTATTGGTACTTTGGGGGCTCTGCAAATGCGACATGGTACCTGAAAACTATTCCAGCAAAATCTGCTCTCCAAAAGCCAAATAGCGCTCTTTCCATTCTGAGCCCTGCCATGTACCCATACAGCAGATTACGACCACATATGGGGTATTGCCGTGTTCAGGAGCAATTGTTTTGCAAACTGTGGGGTGCTTTTTCTCCTTTAACCCCTTGTGAAAATTAAAACTTTGGGGATAAAGTGACATTTTAGTAATTTTTCATTTATACATCCCAGTGTTAGTAAAATCTGTGAAAAGGCTGTAAGGTCAAAATGCTCACTATACCCCTTGATGAATTCTGTGAGGGGTGTAGCTTCCAAAATGGGGTAAATTTTTGGGGGTTTCCTTTGTATTGGTACTCTAGGGGCTCTGCAAATGAGACATGGCACCTGTAAACTATTCCAGCAAAATCTGCTTTTCAGACGCCCAGTGTCACTCCTTCCTTTCTGTGCGCTGCCATTCGCCCAAACATCAGTTTACACCCACATGTTGGGTATTTCCGTGCTCAGGAGAAATTGCATAACAAACTGTGAGATGCATTTTCTCCTTTAACCCTTTATGAATGTGTTAATTTTAGGGCTAAATTAAGGAATTAGTGGAAAAAAATTAAATGTCTAAATTTCACCTCCATATTGTTATTGAAATGCTTAAAGGTTTAACAAACTTCCCAAATGCTGTTTTGAATTATTTGAGAGGTGCAGTTTTGAAAATGGGGTGATTTATGGGGGTTTCTAATATATAGGCCTTTATAATCCTCTTCAGAACTGAAGTGGTCCCTAAAAAATTAGTTTGGGAAATTTTCTTGTAAATCTGCAAAATCGCTGTTACACTTGTAAGCCTTCTAACATCCAAAATAAATTACAGGACGATTAAAAGATGATGCCGATATATAGTATATAGCAGAGGTATGGTAGATAATATGTATTAATGTATTTGGGTGGTATGACTATCTGTCTGAAAAGCAGAGCATTTCACATTTTGAAAATTGCGATTTTTTTTCCCAAATTTCCATCAAACTTCCTATTTTTTTATAAATAAATACAAAAATATTCATTAGTGTTTACCACTAACATGAAGTACAATGTGTCACGAAAAAACAATCTCAAAATCACTTGTGTAAGTTAAGACGTCTCAAAGTTATTGCCATATAAAGTTACACATGTCAGTTTTGAAAAACGAGGCCTGGTCCTTAATGCACTTTTGGGCCGGGTCCTTAAGGGGTTAAGCAACTGTAAACACCTCGCTTGTAGAAGTCGACAGGTTGTTCCAAAAGCCATGTTGTGACTTCGGAAATCAGAGTCTCATCTGGAAAATGCTTGCCCTTCAAAAATAACTTCATAGTTGGAAAGAGGTGGAAGTCCGATGGTGCGAGGTTGGGTGAATAAGGGGGATGCGGTAGAATTTCAAAGCCAAAGGAGCATGCTTCCATTTGGGCAACATGTTATTTGTGAACTGGTGCATTGTCTTGCAGAAGGCGGACACCTTTGGTGAGCATGCCACGTCTCTTGGTTTTGATGGCCTCCCGCAATTTCCGCAGCAGTGAATCACAGTATGCCCCAGTGATCATGGAACCCTTTGCTAGGAAATCCATCAATACTATTCCGTGCTGGTCCCAAAATACTTTGAGCATGACCTTGCCAGCCGAGGGTTGGGCACATGCCTACTTTGGAGGTGGTGAGTCATGATGCTTCCACTGCATCGACTGGACTTTAGTCTCAGGATCATAATGAGGGACCCAGCTTTCATCCTATGTGATCAGTCTGTTAAAAAAGTCCTCCTGGTTTCCATGGCACATCGTCAATAGAACCTCATAGCATTCAACTCGTGCTTGCTTCTGGAAATGTGTGAGTAGCCGAGGAACCTAGCAAGCGGATACCTTATGCATGTGAAGATGTTTTCGGATGATTTTTTTTCCACGGACCCCACACTAATCTTGACATTTTGGGCTAGGTGATGAAATGTTATGCAGCGATTTTCCAAAATGGCGACCTCTACTTGCTTGATGGCATGTTCATC
This sequence comes from Leptodactylus fallax, assembly GCA_947044405.1. Classification (NCBI taxonomy): domain Eukaryota; kingdom Metazoa; phylum Chordata; class Amphibia; order Anura; family Leptodactylidae; genus Leptodactylus; species Leptodactylus fallax. The sequence goes on along the minus strand of CAMRHE010000015.1, from coordinate 10,430,487 downwards.
AATAGCAGAGTGGGGTCGCCCTGGAATTGGAGCTGTTTCCACCGAAGTTCCATCGAACATGAAATAATTGTGTTGTAAAAGATACTGAGTCACAGATATCAAAAATTAATTAAGTTCCTCTGAGTAAGTACTATATTTATAGAGATGATGTGCTAGTGCTGAAATGGCACTTTTATGAAGGATACTGGAGAATAATGAATTAACATCACACATTAACCACAATAACTCTTTTTCCTATGTGAAAATTATAGAACATTTTTAGATCTCTTTTCTGTCTTTTATATATGCAGGTGTAACACTAAAGAGTGTAATAAACCATTCAGCCATTTCATTAACTGAGCCAATGCCCGATTTAATTGGGCGTAAGGGAGGTGGGAACTCATTTTTGTGAACCTTTGGTAGGCCATGAAAAATTGGGACCACAGGGAAATGAGTTAGTAAATGTTGGAATTGAGAAACAGGAATAATTCCTGTATTACCCCATTCCATAACAATATCTTTAAAAGATTGTGGAAATTCCTATGTGGGATCATGATCCAATTTCATCTAAGTAGTAGAATCTTCCAAAATTCGTAAACGACTATTTTTGTAGTCTTCTTTATTCAAGATGACCACTTTACCCCCCTTGTCCGCCATCTTAATAACTATATCATCCCTAGATTTTAACTCTGACAAAACCATTTTTTTCCTGTTTGTTAAGATTGGACATATAATCAATAGAACTCAAAGATTCTCTTAACGTACTTATGTCCTCCTCTACTTTATGTTGGAATTCATTGAAAATTGGTATACGTGATTTAACAGGATAGAAAGAGGGATTTTGTATCTTGACACCAACTGTATATATGGATTGTTGAAGTTCACTCATTCATTTCCAACTATTTGTTCTCTAAAGTTTAAAACTGAAAAAATATTGGACTGTTAAACATTCAATGAACTACAAAAATTGAGATCTACCTGAACATTAACTTAAAAAAAATGCTTTTTAACAGTAAGACACCTTATAAACCTATTGACATCAAATAATGTCTGAAATAGATAAAACATTTTTGTCGGCACAAAATTAACACCTTCGGCAAGAATCTTGAGGTGATCAGTAGTAAATTCAAAAGAAGACAGGTTCATAACATTATCAAAACCACCAACTACAGGTGGAAAAATATCTATTTCTGTATTATGTTCCAGTTGGAGCGAGTTGGATATCGTCGATTTCGATCTTTTGTGATGTTTCTGACCTGCTCTGCATCCCCGTTTTTTGATCTTATAAATCTGCGATGTGGAGTAGAAGAAAATCTAGGAGAGGAATCAGAAAATTAAAGCAATTCCAGCGGGAGAACTTGTTAGAATTAAACGGCTTGTTCATCAGAAGTAGATTACCAAGTGCAATGTTCACAAATATTGAATAGATTAAAACAAAGAGGCTATCTGCATTGGTCCCTTTCTAGAGCCAAGAAAATTGTTAATGGTAAAACACGCACATCTTTATTATACACAGATATGGTTCCTAATACATCGAAGAGACAAAAACCAAAAGTAACTTTCTCTACACCTTATAGTCCTCAATATAAAGACATAGTGAGAATTCGTATCTCGGAGCATCTTGCAGACCGTAGTAAATCAGTATCAGAAAATATGTCCAATGCATCCAAACATTTTGTAACTATTCATAATGGTGATACATCTACTTTTTCCTTTTTCGCCATAGAGCATGTTCCTAAGCCAATACGTGGTGACAATTGGTATAAGGTATTATTAAAAAGAGAGGCATATTGGATCTTTAAATTAAATTTTAGACAACCTGATGGTCTGAATATTAGATCATATTTAACATCGATATATTGAATGTGGACATATTCTGCCCCTTTTTCACATTAGATGCAGAAATTTTGGTATTTTCATTAGAGAGTCTGGCTAATAATGAATGGTATGTCCTTGTTGATAAATTACATATTTTTTGTCAACAATGTACATATGTTCGATCCCCATGGCCTGGTCGCTATCATGATTATATTAAGTGTCGGGGCACATTTGTTTTTATTTTCTTGTGTTTTATTATAATTGCTATTGTGCCTTTTAAATTTGCCGCTACACTGTTGGATCGCATGATTTATCACAATACTGATGGTAATTTCCGTTGGATCACAGGAAGTAGTGGTCTAAACTTGATCTTGCACATAAAAACACCTATGCGGTAAGTAATTGATGTTTTTTTCATGATTTAATGGTATATTCTGATAGTTTCATATAGTTATATTTTTGCCGCATGGATGTATTTATGTCCTATATATTATAGATATATATACGGATGAGTTATGCATTCAAAACATGTATGATCTTGAGGTCATTGTTGATTATGTTATATCCATGTTGCATTTTTCATCTTCATTATTATTTAATTATATTTTTGTTGCACATATTTGTTGATAAGGTTTATTATAGTTATGATGTTACAGAATTATTTAATTCAGGTGCAACAGAGCGCGGTCTTGGTTAGTTTGGACTATATAGTTGTTTTATATCCATTTGGTAGTAAGCTATGTGTTTTGTGGATCGTGGAACTCTGTTAGCTTCTTTTTAGAAAATGTTAATTAAAAGTTAATTTTTATGAAGATCAACGTTTGATGCTGGAGTTTTATCTCCAATCTACGTTGGATACTTATGTCATTTTAGCGCCCAATATGCACTTCTAGTAAGGTATACCAGATACAAAAACTTGTATATGTGGGTGGTAACTGCTGTGTGGGACTCAGAAGGGTATAAGCACTGCACTTTTTGAGTGAAGATTTAGAGGGATTGGTTTTTGGATGCCATGTCACTTTTGTAGAGCTTCGGAAGTGCTATTAAATTGGCAGTACACAAACTATATATTTTTTTTTTTTATCTGATGATGTAGAGATCTGAGAGCTTGTATTTTTGCAACATTATTCAATGACAATAGTTTGTGTAACATAATTTATTGACTAAAATTTTATTAACACTTTCTGGGGGAATAAGAAAAAAACATTTTACATTCTTTGCTTTTCACCATAAAGAAAAACAACAAGTCATCTCTATGGGTTGGTATGATTACAGCAATACCTAATTTATATAGTCTTTTTTAATGTTTTGCTGAATTTGCAGAATAATAAAACAGTTTGAGAAAAAATTGATTGTTTTTGCATCACCATCTTCAGGCATAACAGTTTTATTTTTCTCTTGACGCTAAAGGTACTCTTTTGTCTAGTTTTATTTATTTATTTATTTATGTATTTAATCTTACTGAACTTTTATTTCATATTTTAAAATTTTCTTTAGGATACTTTAACCAGTGATCACATGCATAGACTGACAAGTGTAGAACCTGATCGGCAGGATTGTAATGTCTGAGGCAGGAGGCAGCCTCATGATGACGGATCCAGCCTTGGTTGCCATGGAAGCAGCGTGGTATCCCCCGAGGTGAGGTACCGGGGGCTGATCATAGGGTACATATTTGTAAAAATCTTAAGACGATGCAGTGGTGATTGACCACCGCTTCCAAGGGTTTAACAACCATTATTGGAGGTTATCTTTGACCACAGGTGCTACAGCAGGTTGCGAGGTGTATCTTACAGCTAACACCCGCTCAGCTCCTGAGAAGGTGCCATTGCCACGATGTAATAGTAAGTCATGATGCCTTAACTGACAAAGCTCCATGATGTCATGATGCAGGATGGGGTTATTATACCCAATTCCAATTACTATTTACAACTATATACTTCACACTATTTTCCCCTTAATCTTTTATATGGTATTATGGTCTAATGGAAATATGTAGCCTGCATCAATCTTACTTTTTACAATTATATACCTTGTCTTTTATACTCTTATTTTGTAACTAAATGTTTCCATTCCCCATGTAGGTTTTTTGGCAGGTAGTTGCAGTCATTAAAAAAATGCTTTATTATGGAGGAAAATTAAAAAAAATAAAATTAAACATCAGACGCCCCCCTCCCCAAACACACAGACATTTGGTATCACTGCATCTTAATAACCTGTTCTATAAATCAAATACAATATTTAACCCCTTGCTGACATCCACCATAATATAGTACAGCAGATGCTGGCACTTTAAATAAGGCCCCCACTTAGCAGAGACCCAGCAGCAATGCCCACGATCAGTTTCCTCTCTGATTGTGGGCTTTAACCCTCCAAATGTGATCAAGGCATCTGAGGACCAGTGGGATGTGGGAGCTGCCATGCTGAAGATAATCGTCGTACATGGAGTGATCTGTCTCCATGACAGCAGGGAATCTATTGAAGGTTCCCAGGCTTGTCTTTAGTATACTTATATTACAGTTGTATTGCAGTATATTGTACTAGTTATTAGAGTCCTTAGTGGAAGAGTGAAGAAATCAGGTGATACCTTTTAGAGGCTGAGTATATTAGATGGTAAGCTTCGAAGTTTACCATCTAATATACTCAGCCTCTAAAAGGTATCGCCTGATTTCTTCACTCTTCCACTACTTTCAATGGCTAACACGGTACAACATTATACTATTAGAGTCCTTAGGGCAGAAATACTTAACTGGCAGACTGTGGCCACCTCCTGTCTAAAACCCTGTCTCTCTCATTATGACAGCGGCCGGGATAAACATTAATCTCTCGCCCACTGTCCCCAAGCCCTGATCGTTTGCACTAGTTGCAGCAGGGATCAGTAATCACCTCTGCTGCCTGCACATGTGAGGTCTCTTGTACAGGCAGCAGGGAGGATTGCCGCTTAGTGTAAGGGATCATGGCTTGAGGACAGAGGGCGGGAGATGAATGTTCCTCCTGGCTGCTGTTAATGTTAATTATGTGTGGGGGCACTACTGGGGAATTATAATGGGGGAGATGGGGTTTACTAAGGAGCATACTGTGTGATGAGGCATTGCACTAATGTCTCATTAGTACTCCCCCACTATAATGCTCCTTAATGCAATCTTAATCCCCAATATAATGCTCCTTAATCCCACCCACTGTATAATGCTCATTAGTGCCCCCACCCACAATATAATCCTCCTTAACGCTCCCACCCACAGTATAATATTCCTTAGTGCCCCAACCTAGAGTATAATTCTCCTTAGTGTCCCCACCCACAGTATAATACTGCCTTAGTGCCCCCACCCACAGAATACTGCTCCTTTATGTCCCCACCCACAGTATAATGCTCCTTAGTGCCCCCCAGTATAATGCTCCTTAATGCCCTGACCCACTCTATAATGCTCGTTAGTGCCCCCACCTACAGTATAATTATCCTTAGTGTCCCCACCCACAGTATAATACTGCCTTAGTGCCCCCACCCACAGAATACTGCTCCTTACTGCCCCCCAGTATAATGCTCCTTAATGCCCCAACCCACTCTATAATGCTCCTTAGTGCCCTCACCCACAGTATAGTGCTCCTTACTTCCCCCCAGTACAATGCTCTTTAATGCCCCCACCAACAGTATAATGCCATGTTAGTGCCCCCCCCCCCACACACACACAAACACACACACACAATATAATGCCCATTAGGAAATATTTTTCTAATTATTCTTGTCTAAACCTGGGGTGAATTTTATAGTCAGATGTTTCTTTACATACCATAAATACTGGATGTATTCAGCTGCTGTTCAGGTTGGACCTTTACTTGATGGCGGAACCCGTTTAACAGACCTTTACTAAAAGCATTTGAGGGGTCTAAATATAAAACAAAAAAAAAAGAAAGTTTTAAAAATATAAAAATCTATAACATTTCAAATCACCCCTCTTTCCCTAGATCTAGAATGGGGAAATTAATCAAAAAAATAACCGAAAACGACTGTCAATCCGGATAACCAACATTAAAGAGGTTGTCTAGGCATTTTTTTAATGCCTGGACAACCAGGGAAGTTGAAAAAAAAAAAATAAATCATACTCAGCTGTCCCCAATGTACTGGTGTCCTCCCGTCGTGTTCCAGTCCTTCTGCTCCGGCGTCTTCTCAAAGTAAAACTGTTCACTGGCTGTGACGTCACAGATCCTTTCTGCTGAAGCCGCTGATTGACCTCAGCAGTCACGTGACCGCTGAGGCCAATCAGCGGCCTCAGGAAGAGAGCTGGGAGGTCACAGGTAGTGACACTGCATGCCCTTTGCTGAGGCTGCCACATGTCAGCAAGGGACCGAGAAGACTGGACCACGCAGGGAGGCACAAAATCGTGCAGCTGCTGAAACGGGGAGCCAGCTGTAACTTCAGCCAGAGCTCCCCTAGAGAAGACAGGGAAGGTTTATTACCTTCCCTGCCTTCCTGATCACTGTGTATACAGCGCTATGGGCGCTGCCATCTTGTGGCTCCCCTCTGACCCGGCAGTCATGTGATCTGCCGGGATCAGCATTTATTAGAGCTGCTGGGTCCTACAGGACCCAGATCAGCTCTATAAGCTAAATGTACCAGCCCCAGTTACAGGGGAAATCAGCCTCCCCACAAAAAAAAAAAAAAGAAAAAGTGATCGGATGTCCCCAAAGGTCTTTTATGACATTATGGGGACACAATGTAAAATAAATAAATAAATAAAATTAATAGAAAAGTTCAAAAAAATGTAAATAAAATAATTTAAAAAATAAATAAAATAATACGCTAATAAAATGCCCTTATTACAGGTTATAGCCCCACCCCTGACGGCATCATACAAAATAAAAATTACCGTAATGGAGAGGAAAAACTATTTTTAAAGTTTTTTAGTAGCACTTTGTGTTATTAAATAAAAAAAAAAAAAGTAAAGTGAAAAACGGACACGTTTTCCCTCTTCTTTTGATTATATTTTCCCGGATATAAAAAAAATGAAAACACATGCAAAAATAAAAATAACATAAAAATAAAGCCTTATGTTTCACCGAAACAAGATGAAGAAATTAGTTGAATAACGCAAATGATAAAAACGTTATTGCCCTCAAAACCGCACATACAAAAAAAACGAAAATGTGTCTGGTCCCGGACCAGAAATTGGCCGGGTACTGAAGTGGTTAAATGGGTTTTCCCATCTCCCTGTTTCAGCAGCTTTGCCTGCTGTCTCTTCTTCTCACTTTCTGTATCCCCCCCTCCCAGCTTGCTGAACAGGACACTATGAAGTACCAATACTTATTATGATTACTAGAAATCTAATAGTGGAAGAGTGAAGTAATCAAGCGATACCTTTTAAAGGCTAACTGAGTATATTTGATGGTAAGCTTTTGAGAGTCTAGACATACAAGAAACTGAAAATTCACACACTCTTTATGCACACAAGACCTGGATCTTAAAAGGGTCTTAGAATCTTTAAAAATAACAAAATGCAATATAAGTAGAGAAGTTATTTACAACAGGTCAGGAAATAAACAATCTGGAAACTTGTGGGGCGTGACAGAGGGATCAGTAATTCTTTCTGTTATCTGTTTGCAATCAGGTGACTTGTGACCCTCACAGTTCATACATAGTGTGACATGAAACTAGCATTAATATTAATTCCAAATTGCAGAGTTTGAAATTTTTACATTAACTTATATTCCCATTCCTTTCTCTCTCTCTGCGTCTTAAAATGTCCCATTAAAACCACAACCCACAAATCTTCAATAGAGTGGTCTCTGGAGAAATGTGCGGCCACTGGGAGATCTGTTCTGCTGTTATTAATGGGGAATCTGTGTGAGTTCATCCGCTGACTAAGTCTCTGCCCTGTTTCCCCCACATAGAGGCCTGTGGAGGGACATTGCACACACATTATGAGATACACTACAGTGGAAGGCCTGCAGAAAAATGTCCCCCTAATTCTGTGCACCTGTTGTGACTGTGGGTGTGCTTGCAGGTCTTGCACCTGTTTTGCAGACAAGGTGAGGTGCCATTTTCAGTTGGGGCCTTCAGGGCACTCCACACAATAATACGCCTCAAGTTTGGTGGTTGTCGAAAGGAAAGGAGAGGGGGGACTGGAAATATGTCCTTGAGTCTGTTGTCCCTATGTAGCACAGGTTGGAGCTCTTTGGCAATCCTTCATAGGATCTCCAGCTGAGGGTTGTAGGTGACTACTAGGGGCACTCGGGCTTCTTTCTGGGTCTCTTTATATGTGAGCAGACTGTCTCTGTTAATGGCTGCCGCTTTGTTTAATTGGTTGTCTGTCACTTTTGGTTTGTATACCAATCGGAGAAATTTCATCCTCAGATCCAGGAGGTGCTTGTCCAGGTCTGCTTTGTCGGAACAAATATGATTGTATCGTATAGCCTGGCTGTAAATAATAGATTGTCTTGTGTGCTTGGAGTGGAAACTGTTTCTCAGGTAGGCCGTTCTGTCTGTGGGTTTGTGGTATATTGATGTGAGTAGCCGGTGGTCTTTGATGTATATTGTGGTATCCTGAAAGTGGATTTCACTCTCTGAATAGCTAAGTTTAAGGTTGATGGTAGGTTGAAAGTCATTGAAGTCATCATGGAATTGAAGTAAGGCCTCCTCACCTGCAGTCCAGATGACAAGAATATCATTGATATAACGAAGGTAAATCATAGGTTTGGTTGTGCATGTTGATAAATATGCTCCTTCCAGTTCTGCCATAAAAAGATTTGCATACTGGGATGCACATCTGGTCCCCATTGAAGTTCCCATTCGCTGTAGATATAGATCCTCTCCTAAAGTAAAATAGTTGTGGCTAAGGATGAATTGTATGAGCTGCGTTACTGGTTCTGTTGGGAGATTTTGTTTTTCCAGGTGTACCCGACATGCTGCAACTCCATCATTGTGGGGAATGTTGGTATACAGGGATTCCACATACATAGTGGCTAAAATGGTACCCTCAGGTAGTGGGCCCAGGGCATTCAGTTTGTTAAGAAGGTCAGTGATGTCCTGGATATAGCTTGGAGTATCCCTGACAAGGGGTTTTAGGAGATTTTCCACCCAACCCGAGATGTTTTCCGTCAGTGTCCCAATGCCAAAAATGATAGGCCTCCCATGGTTGCCATTTTTGTGTATCTTTGGGAGCATATATAAGCAGCCCAGTCTGGGATCCTCTGGGATAAGCCTTTTTACCTGCTTTTTTGTTATTTTCAAAGATTCTAAGACCCTTTGAAGATCCAGGTCTTGTGTGTATAAAGAGTGTGTGAATTTTCAGGTCCTTGTATGTCTGAAGAAGAGAGCTAGACTCTCGAAAGCTTACCATCAAATATACTCACCTGATTACTTCACTCTTCCACTACTTTCAATGGCTAACACGGTACAACATTATACTACTATCAACTTAGAAATCTAATATAAATTCAGATCAAATAATATGAACATGCTTCTAGAGAACTGACTCAGTGTTATCTGTGTTTACATAGAGAGATAACAGACATGGCTTTATCAGCAAACTGCAATTAGCTGAACTGATTGTCCTGCAGAGCTGTAGATAACAGTGAGAGCAGTGAGTGACTTCACTTGTCCTGCTTATCACACAGGTCCGGCGCTATGGAAACGGTGTGTAAACAATGGGAGGAAAAATTTCACATAGCAGGAAAACAAAGCAGCATTGCTAAAGCAATATATTTAGGAAAAGTCTTCAATTTACATAAGCTAGCAGTATAGATAGGATCCTTGAGTTGGGAATACCCCTTTAATTTTGTGCACGTCGGTTATTACATTATTTGCAAGCCTTTGCCTGCAGTTTAGCTCTGGGGTCTCTTCAGAGTGTAATTAGCTCACCTCCTCTATGCTCCGATGCTGGTCTTCGTCTTCCGCGCTCTTCAAAAACGTGTAATTGGGCCTCAGCAGTACCTGATCTGTTTACAAGGCCTGAAGAGGACCAGGAGCAGTGCTGAAGCCCAGGGGAGGTGAGTACCACAATTTCTTTTTGCTCACCTCCAGTGGGCCTCAGAATATAATAGCAGTTCTGGTTCAGACATGTTTGGTCTGGTGGGCGAACAAAACTGGTGGGCGAATCTCGCGAGGTTCATCCAACACATACTTGAAAAGAGGCATGGTGTCCATACTATAATCATGTATAAATATTTATCCCTTACAACGAATGCCATAGCAGGAAAAAAAAATGAAATGGCAAAACCATCGAAACCGTAAATGTGGTTTCAGATTTTTTTTTCAGCTTCCTAATACATAGTACAGAATATTAAATGGTACCATTATGAAGTATGATTTGTCCTACAAAAAATAATCCCCTATGCAGCTCAGTTAAAAGAAAAATAAAAACATTATGGCTTTTGGAAGGTGGGGAGTTAAAAAAGAAAAATGAAAAAACAAAAAATGGCAGCTGTAATAAGGGGTTAACACAGACAGGAAAGTAAAAAAAAAAAACATTGTCATTCCTACAGTATAGTGAACTCCGTAAAAATAAAACCTACAAAAAACAATGGCGAAATTGAGTTTTTTTATATTCAAATGTTTTTATTAACCTTTTCAGAAAAACAACTCCAAAAACATTAACAAGTATCATAGTAGATGACAAAGTACCCCACACTAAACAAGGAGAACATAAGTCGAACACATAATAAGAGCAATTATCACAACTGAGGTACTCATCTCCTTTAACCTCTTCCATACCAGGCACATTTTCAAGTTTTTTGTATGTGTGGTTTTGGAGGGCTATAACATTTTTATCATTTGCGTTATTCAACTACACTGTGTTCCAAATTAATATGCAAATAATATTTTCTCATATTTTCCAAAATTACCTGTATGAATTGCAGTCATTGTAATTTTCCAGTCATCAACTATTCGAGTATAATTGAAAGGTTTTTGAACAAACTGCCTATGATAACAGTATGTTTAAAAAATAAATAAACACTCAAAATGCATGTTCTAAATTATTATGCACAGCAGAATTTGCAACCTTTTCATTTTTATTAAGAACAAAAAAATGGTCATTGTGAAATTATAAGCATTAGCAGGTTATTACAAACTGAAATCAAACAGTTTTCAAGCCAAAACTTTATTCGAGGTGATGTTACATTTGCACATAGGACCCCTTGTTAGAAAGAAGCTTCTGAACTCTCTCGTCCATTGAATTTGTCAGTTTTTGGATGGTTTCTGCTTCAGTTGTTTTGCATGCGGACAGAATACCCTCCCAGAGCTGTTGCTTAGATGTGAACTGCCTCCCGCCATCATAGACACTCCTTTTGATGATGCTCCAGAGGTTCTCAATGGGGTTGAGGTCAGGGGAGCATGGGGGCCACACCATAAGTTTGTCCCCTTTTATGCCCATAGCAGCCAGAGATGCAGATGTGTTATTTGCAGCATGATACGGTACATTATCATGCATGAAAATGATCTTTCTGCGGAATGCATGGTTCTTCTTCTTGAACCATGGCAGGAAGTGCTGTTTGAGAAACTCCACATACATTATGGAGTTCATCTTTACCCCTTCAGGGATCCTAAAGGGGCCGACAATCTCTCTCCCCATGATTCCAGCCCAAAACATTACTCCACCTCCTCCTTGTTGGCACCGTAGCCGTGTTTGCATGGGGTGTACATCAACAAGCCATCCTCCACTCCATCCATCTGGACCATCGAGCGTTGCACGGCACTCATCGGTGAACAAAACAGTTTTGAAGTCAGTCTTCATGTATTGTTTGGCCCACTGGAGCCGTTTCTGCTTGCGTGCAGTGGATAGAGGAGGTGGACAGGATGGCTTACGCACAGCTGCAAACCTCTGAAGGACCCTGCATCTTGTTGTTCGGGGGGACGTTGGAGGCACCAGCAGCTTCAAAAACTTGTCTGCTGCTATGACAAGGCATTTTTGAAGCTGCTCTTTTAACCTGACGTAATTGCCTGTTGGAAAGAGTCCTCAATTTTCCCTTATCAGCACGCACACATGTGTGCTGTGAATCAGCTACATACTTCTTGATTGTGCGATGATCACGATGAAGTGTCTTGGCAATGTTGATTGTAGTCATGCCTTGACCTAAACACGCCACAATTTGTTGCTTCTCAGCAGCCGACACATCCTTTTTCTTTCCCATTTTGGCTGAAAATGTAGGCTGCTTAATAATGTGGGACAGCCTTCTTAAGTAGTCTTGCCTTTAATTGGACACACCTGCCAAACTAATTAGCACAGGTGTCTGCAATTGCTTTCAGTGATATAAAGAGCCCTGACACACATCACCATCAATGAGTTTAACTGACAAACAAAAAAATTCTTACCTTATCACTCCTAAACACTTTTTGCATAATAATTTGGAACACAGTGTAATTTCTGCGTCTTTTTTCAGTGACACATAGGGCTTTATTTTTATGTTGTTTTTATTTTTGCATGTGTGTTAATTTTTTTTTATATCCGGGAAAATACAGTATAAACAAAAGAGGAGGGAAAAGGGGTCTATTTTTCACTTTTCATTTTTTTTTTTAAATTTAATAACACAAAGTGCTACCAAAAAAACTTTATAAAATAGTTTTTCCTCTCTGTTAAGGTAATTTTTATTTTTTATGGTGTCGTCGGGGGTGGGGCTGTAACCTGTAATAAGGGCGTTTTATTGGCGTATTTTATTTATTTTTTAAATTATTTTATTTACTTTTTTATTTTTTTTACTTTTCTATACTTTTTTTTTATTTTTTTTTACATTGTGTCCCCATAAGGTCATAATAGACCTTTGGGGACATCTGATGACTTTTTTTTTTCAGGAGGCTGATTTCCCCTGTAACTGGGGCTGGTACATTTAGCCCCAGTTGCAGGAGGAATGCAGCCTCCTGCACGTTACTTTCACATAACTATAGAGCTGATCTGGGTCCTGTAGGACCCAGCAGCTCTAAAAGACGCTGATCCCGGCGGATCACATGACCACCGGCTTTGGAGGGGAGACGCAAGATGGCGGCGCCCATAGCGCTGTATACAACGTTCATTGAGCGCTGTATACATAGCGATTGGGAAGGCAGGAACGGTAATAAACCTTCCCTGTCTTCTCTAGAGGGGCCTCTGGCTGAAGTTACAGCCGGCTCTCCGTTTCAGCAGCTGCACGATTTTGTGCAGTTGCTGAATTCCTTCTGGACATATATAGTCTATGGGCGGTACGGAAGCGGTTAAAGAGGACCTTTCACGTCCTCATGTATATGCTGTTTTACATACCGCTAGAAAGCCAACAGCGCGCTGAATTCAGCACATTGTCGGCTTTCCCGGTATGTGCCCCGGGGCTGGAGATATCACGGTGTGATGATTCCACTTAAATATGGCTATAACTCAGAGATGTATTTTGATCTCTGGGTATCGTATCTACCGCTTTCTTCCATTCATTCATAATGTGCACAGCCTACTCATAGGTATATTGCCAATAGTGGCCGGACTGGAACAATAGGGCTTTGTATCCATCCCAGCAGGGCTCCATTGAATTCCTACACCGCCCTGAATGATCAAACAACCATGCATTGGTCAGCCTGAGCTGGTAGATCAGACATGGTTGATAACATTGTATCATTTCACTTGGTCTCATCTCCATACAAAGGATATGGACTTGAGTGCATTAATCAATCAGACCTGCTGTTGTTGATGACCTCATTCTGGGTGGTGTCATCAAGGGTATAAAAGATGAGGTAAGAGGCAAGTGAGAGAGTTATTACAGACCATCACAGACTACTGGAGAATACAGAGTTTTTACAGACAGACTACAAGAGATCACAGAGTGACCACTGTGATGAGCATGCAGGCTGGATTGTTGTGTTGATGCCACATGCTAGGAAGCCTCCACTGGTTACTCACACATACCAGAGCATGTGTGAGTGTTGGACTACAGAACAACATCAAGGAGATGTGTGGTAAAGTAATTATTTCACTTTTATGCATTTTTATTTTATTGCACTGTATCTTGTAACTAGTAACTGTTAATGCTTGTATACATCTGCATATCTGTTCTGAACTGCATGTGTTAGATGTTAATACCGACCCATTTAGGGGTTAATAAATATATAAAATTTAGAAAGCTTGTCTTGTATTGATCTTGTGGACCCAACACTCACTGGCGGTGAGTGTGGTTTTATATGAAAGAAGACTCAGGTGTGGGCCACAGCGGTGTTGGCGCACTGAGGATCTTTCACATTGGTGGCAGCGTAGTGGGATCTTAGGACAAGATCGGTATTAAAGCAAGCATTATGATACAGTGAAAGTTTGATACAGTGCTGTTCCCCTCCCTTACTCTTTGTATTCTATCCTATCTTTTATTTGGCAAATACCAGTGGATGGCTAGTGGGCTCAGAAGCAGAGCTCAAGAATTGCTGAACCAGGCTTTTGGAGATCCTGAGCGTATGGCTGAAATGGAGGCAGCCACAGCTATGCAGAGAATCGAGCAGAGTCCTGATTTTGGGGCTAGGCCAGGAAGTGCGGCAAGCAGCCCGGTCCCAAGGATTACTTCACCAGGAGGGACCAGTAGCCCCAGCCTTGCTGGCGGAATGGCTTCATACTGGCAAACGGCCCTGCAGCAAGTAGGCACTAGTGACCCTAACGCATACCTGCAGGTGTTGTGCCGTTTTCTGGAAGCTGTACAACAAGAACGGCAGGCTGATCGTGAGGCAGCAGAACGGCAGGCTGATCGTGAGGCAGCAGAACGGCAGGCTGATTGTGAAGCTGCAGAACGAGAATGGCAGTATCAGCTTGAGCTCAAAAGGATGGAGCTCTCCCAGCAGGCACAAACCGCCCCTGCACAAACTCCAACAACCCTGCAGAGACCCTCAAGTTGGAAGGAGAAGCCAGGCCGGAGTTCAACACAGCCGTCTGTCGTCAGGTCGGGTGAGACAAACTATGCCCCGGGTGGTCCCTCCCCTGTCCCAAGAACTCTGGGCACCCGGGTGATCTTCCCCAAACCCCAAGGGGAGGTGCGGCGGTGCCAGGTCTGTAACCAGACAGAACATTTCAAGGAGGAGTGCCCCAACCGCCCTGAGAACTTCCCTGCTTCCCAAGCCACAGCAGGTGGCCCATCTGTGTATCTGGACTGGGGTGCAGGAAAAGGAATGCGGACTGTGGGACTATTGACTGATTTGCCTGCTAATGTACTGTTGGGAACTGATTTAGGACCTATGATGTCCCAATATGGGGTGGGAAGCACCCCAATTTACTGTGATAAACTGTCTATGATTAATGTTGATAATGTGTCTGTCATATCTGCAGAGAGGGCCCGTAACCCCCCCTCTGAGATACTTCCCATGGCAGTAAGTGTAAATGCTAATTAGTTGCCTTCAGCTGAGAGCAGGGAAGATGCCAATGAGCTTTCTGCAACCCAGCTCAGCAAAAATGTTATTGATGCTTTGTTCACCCCCGTGCTAGGAGCCAATGAGACCTTGTCTGCAGACACACCCACATCTGCGGGGGCGTCTCCCTCCCAGCTTGTTAATATGTCTACCACGGATCTCATTGAGGCCCGGTGTGAATTAACAATTGCTAATGAATGTACTGTCAATGTAATTGCCAATGCTTGTTGTGAAAGTGTACAGGGTAGCTCTTCTGAGTCACTGGAAGCGACTTCTACTATTTCGCCCAGTGCATCCGATAAGCACCCAACTGCTGACCATGTGCCAGGTGGTCAGGTAGGCTATGTGGATCTCATGGCCGATCCAGGTGAGGGACGGACTGCTGTTAGTGCGGTGTTAGCCCGCAGCCAGAGTGCTACAAGGGTGGAGGGCGATCCGACCCTTGAACCGTTGACTACACCACCTGGAGTCAGTGCTGAGACCGCCATGACTAGCCTCACTCCCTTGAAGCCGGAGGAGTCCGGCTGGTATGAGACATACACGTCTCTTCTGTCCAATTCTATTCCAGGAGTGCCCATGGCCCAAGTGCAGATGGCATGGGGTACTGGAGGTGTGATTCAAGAAGGGGGTATGTCAACTGTATTACCTGTCAATGTATTGTGGGGGGATGGTTTAGGGAAGCATGATCTCAGTCATTTGCCCAAGGTATCACCATCACCCACTAAAGTACAGGAGGAACAGGATGTAGGTTTGGAAGCAAAGGGGGAGGTGCAGAACCCCCTAGAACTCTCCCAACTAGCGGCTAGTGTGGGGAAGACCCTGAGAGAGCAGGCCAAGGGTAGCCAGGAGAGCAGAGATTGCCGGGATGGGATCTCTGGAATAGTATCCCAAGGGCCTGAGGTCATGAGTGTAAAGCTACGGGATGCCCGCACTCAGAACGCGGACCCAGAACAGGCAGGAGGTAACCAA
Organism: Leptodactylus fallax; assembly: GCA_947044405.1. Classification (NCBI taxonomy): domain Eukaryota; kingdom Metazoa; phylum Chordata; class Amphibia; order Anura; family Leptodactylidae; genus Leptodactylus; species Leptodactylus fallax. The sequence continues at coordinate 10,414,391 of CAMRHE010000015.1, read as the reverse complement.
GTGTATGTGGCTCAGAGCCTGGGCCTTAGAAGTGTCCCTAGTCAGACTAGAGAGCCAGAAGGGTCTGGCAGCTATGTAACATGCACCTCTCTTTTGTCTCACTCCAGCCAAGAGTTCAGAGATGCTGTCCAAGCTGACCCTAATCTGGACATATTGAAGGTGCATGCCGCTCAACCACCCTCGGAGTCTGACAAGGCCCGAGTCTGCTGGGACCCCGGGGGGGGGGGGGGTTGTGAAGCCTTGGGGCCAGAGCCTGAGGAGCTGAAGCGGCAGAGGTGCTCTCAGAAGAGGGACACCAGTCCCTACTTCCTACAAGCCCCATCTAAAAGGGGGAGGTGTGATGATTCCACTTAAATATGGTTATAACTCAGAGATGTATATTACCAGCCCTGGGGCACATACTGGGAAAGCCGGCAGTGCGCTGAATTCAGCGCACCGTCAGTTTTCTAGCGGTATGTAAAACAGCATATACATGGAGACGTGAAAGGTCCTCTTTAACCTACTGGAAAGCATCCCCCTGAAAAAAGAAAGCAAGGCAAGGATGTGGAGATAACTTGCGGAGAGGGAAAGGGCGGAGCACGAACCCATGGGGTAAGAAAAATAAATGAGCACTGCGCTCCACCTACACCCTGCCCCAGAAATTGGAGTACAGGGGGTTACCTACACAATCCAGAGGGAAATAATAAAGATGGAAGGGGAGAATCCCAAACATATTAACAACAGGGATAAGAAGGGAAGGGGAAAAGAGAAGGGAAGGGGAAAAGGGAAGAGGGGAAAATGAACAGCATGTTGCACATGGAGAACCCCTGGCCACCCTGGGGAAATTGTAGGTGGGGGGGGGGGGGGGTCATTCACCAACAGGCTGTTTAGGCACCAAGAGGTTAACCGAAAGCATTCCTGTATAGTCATTTTAGGTTGTTGGGATAAATATCTATAAAGCTTTCCCAACAATCAAAGCATTTTCCCACTTCAGTCTATTTCTTGGTAGAGGATTCCACCCAGTCCATTTTCATGACATATGACAGTTTTTCCAAAAATAATCTAAATGGAATAGGCTCTGGGTGTATCTAGGTTTGTAAAATAGTTTTAATTCCTACTGCCGCTATTACATGTAATAGATGTCTACTGCCTCGGGTACATGAGATCCTTTCTTTATCTAAATAACCAAATATCGCCCTGGTGGGGTCAAATGGGGCTGCAGTAGTAAGATGAGTGATTATAAAACTGTGAACCCTAGCCCAAAATGTCTGTACCTGCACACAGGACCATAAACAATGATACAGATCTGCTCCATCTTGCAGACAGCAAAAACACTTATCACTAGGATATATGCCTATTTTGTGTCCCATCACACATGTCCTGTGGTATACCTGTAGGACCATTTCTATAAAACGGGTAGATGTGACGTACCATACAGCATCCTCGAGGACCTTCAACAAGACTGACACCCATAAGGATGCTGTTTGATTGTAGGCATATGTGATGAAAGAAGCTTATGTATTATTGTGTATGTGTTATTAATTAATCATATTAGTCATATATATCTTTAGTGGATGTTTTCTTTATGTTTGTGTTATCCAACTACCTCAGTGGTATGTGTGTATACAAAGGGGAGGGGTTCAGAGAGGAAATTGCTTTTCCTGGCTGTGCACAACTAGATGTCTTTTATAGTTTTATGACGTTGTGGTCAAGCAGGTACAGAGGAAGGGGGTGTCATGACCCTGGGCTAACCTCAGAGCCCAGCACACAGCTCTACAAGGCAAAGTCCTTGATTTTCCACCTCATGAAGTAAGAGGAGTGGGGGGGGGGGCACATTGGCAGGGAAGTGTGGCTAAACACAAGCCATAAGAAACTGATTTTTTCCTTACAACTACACACCTCTGTGGAGGTC